>CM055123.1:211566181-212224515 GCA_029206835.1 Rana muscosa | reverse complement strand
GAGGAACCCATGCAGTGTGACTTTCTGACGGGCAGACGTCAGTCGCTGTGTGCGACAGTCGCATGCACTGCCATTCGAGGAACTGAGAAACATTTATGCAAAATGTGTGTTAATGGTAGAAATGTTGTGGTATTGCTGGATTCAGGTAGCCTTGTGACCCTGATAAAGGCTGAGTTAGTTAAAACAGAGGTCTCTGGGAATAGCAAGGTAGCTGTTATTTGTGTGCATGGGGACACCCGAGAGTATCCAGTGACTACAGTGTGTTTCGAGACCCCCAAAGGTACCCTCTCTCATCCAGTGGGCTTAGTATCTCAGTTACCGCATGACGCCATTGTGGGAAGGGATTTTCCGAAGTTCTGGGAACTGTGGGATGATCCTGAGCCCCTCACTGGTGCCCCTATGTACCAGGAATGTGATAGCCAGAACTCCCCTGAGAGTGGTGAGGACTCTCCGGAATTTCCCTTATCAGTATTGGCAGGGGAGACTCAAGAAACTGGAGAGGAGCCCACCTCCTCAGACGAAAACCTACCGTCTGTGGAGTTTTCTGATCTTGAGGTTCACAGGGAAAACTTTGCCACAGAACAGTTGAAAGACCCCGCCCTAATAAAGGCACGGGAAAACGTAGTGAAAATAGATGGCGAGTTAGTGAACCCAGATAATACCTGCACTTACCCATACTTCAGCGTAGAGAAGGACCTACTGTATCGGGTGGCAAAAAGGGCAGAAGAAACCGTTGAGCAGCTTGTGGTGCCCAAACCTTACAGGAAGTTGGTGTTGGAGTTGGCCCATGGGCACATTCTTGGAGGTCATCTGGGGACAGAGAAAACCCGAGAGAGGGTATTACAGAGATTCTATTGGCCGGGGGTGATGAAGGACGTAGAAAATTATTGTTCCTCCTGCCCTGTGTGTCAGAGGTTGGCCCCGATGCCACATTTCCGTAGCCCGCTGGTCCCTCTACCCATCATTGAGGTCCCGTTTGAGAAGATCGCCATGGATTTGGTAGGTCCTATAATCAAGTCCGCTAGGGGGCACCAGTACATATTAGTTATAATGGACTATGCCACCCGTTATCCAGAAGCGATCCCTCTCCGAAATACCTCGGCCAAAACCATAGCCAAAGAGCTATCTCTTGTTTTTAGCCGGGTGGGTATTTGTAAAGAACTGCTTACGGACCAAGGTACACCCTTTATGTCCCGGGTTATGAAAGAGCTGTGTAAATTGTTCAAAGTGACGCAATTGCGTACGTCTGTGTATCACCCCCAAACCGATGGGCTGGTTGAAAGATTCAACAAAACCCTAAAACAAATGTTGAAGAAAGTGGTGGATAGAGATGGAAAGGATTGGGACTGTTTACTTCCTTATTTGATGTTTGCTATTAGGGAGGTGCCCCAATCCTCTACGGGATTCTCCCCCTTTGAGTTACTGTATGGGAGACACCCAAGAGGGCTGTTGGATATTGCCAAGGAAACTTGGGAAAGTGAGAGTTCTCCCCACAGGAGTGTGATTGAGCATGTCGCCCTGATGCAAGATCGAATTGCACAGGTAATGCCCATCGTGAAGGAACATTTGGCCCAAGCGCAGTTGGCACAGCAGAGAGTGTACAACCGTGGAGCCAAGACCCGTACCTTTTCCCCGGGGGATAGGATATTGGTACTTGTCCCTACGGTTGAAAGTAAATTCCTTGCCAAATGGCAAGGCCCCTACGAGATAATGGAAAAAGTGAGCGAAGTGAATTACAAGGTCAGACAACCAGGAAGGCGAAAGCCCGAACAGATCTATCACGTTAATCTGTTGAAAGCCTGGAGGGATAGAGAGTCCCTAGTCGCAGACACTTGGTCACCAGCTCAAACTGGTTGCGTGATTCCTGAGGTTGGAATAGCAGCCACCTTGTCACAACCCCAACAACAGGAGGTTAAGGAGTTTGTGCTTCGCAACAAGGAGGTATTCTCTGAGCTGCCGGGACAAACATCTGGGGTAGAGCATGACATCATTACCCCGCCCGGTGAAAGGGTGAAGTTAAAACCCTATCGGATCCCAGAGGCTCGACGGGAGGCAATACGGGAGGAAGTACAGAAAATGCTGAACTTAGGGGTGATAGAGGAGTCCCAAAGTGATTGGTCTAGTCCCATCGTGTTGGTGCCTAAACCGGATGGGAGCTGGCGATTTTGTAACGATTTTCGTCAGTTGAACAAAGTTACAAAATTTGACACCTACCCCATGCCACGTATAGATGAGTTGATCGACCGGCTGGGAACAGCCCGATACATGACGACTCTTGACCTCACAAAAGGGTATTGGCAAATCCCCCTGGCCAAGTCGGCCAAAGAGAAAACCGCATTTGTAACCCCAGACGGGGCGTTCCAATATAAAAGAATGCCGTTCGGGTTACAGAATGCGCCGGCCACATTCCAGCGGAAAATGGACCAGATGCTGAGGCCCCATCGGAAGTATGCTGCGGCTTACCTGGATGACGTAATTGTCCATAGCACAGATTGGGCCTCACATCTGCCAAAAGTGCAAGCAGTCCTGGACTCTGTTCGGGAAGCGGGGTTTACGGCTAACCCCAAGAAGTGTACCATTGGGCAGGAGGAGGCCAAATATCTTGGGTACACCATTGGGAGGGGAGTAATAAAACCCCAACTCAACAAAGTCGAGGCCATCCAGAGTTGGCCACGTCCCAACAGCAAGAAGCAGGTACGAGCCTTTCTGGGAATCGCTGGGTATTATCGGCGATTCATTCCCCACTTTGCTTCTAAGGCTGTGCCCCTAACCAACCTGACGAAGGGGAAAGGGTCGGTCATGATTAAATGGACCCCCGAGGCTGAGGCAGCATTCCAATTCTTGAAACAAGCCTTATGTAGCCAGCCAGTGTTGTACTCACCCGACTTCTCTAAAGACTTTGTCGTACAAAGTGATGCGTCAGATGTGGGGTTAGGAGCAGTATTGTCCCAGGTCTGGAACGGGGAAGAGCACCCAGTCATTTACCTCAGCAGGAAGTTGAAGTCCCATGAGGTAAATTACGCCACCGTTGAAAAGGAGTGTTTAGCGGTGAAGTGGGCTCTAGATTCCCTTCGGTACTACCTGCTAGGTAGGCACTTTGACATGGTTACGGATCACGCTCCGTTAAAGTGGATGGCTCAAAACAAGGAAACAAATAGAAGAGTGAATAGGTGGTTCCTGGCCCTCCAGGAATTCAACTTCACAGTAAAGCATCGCCCTGGCGTTCAAATGGGGAATGTGGATGCTTTGTCTCGAGTACATGAATGCCTGATTGCTGGTGTTCCAACCCCGAGGTTAAAACAAGAGGGGGGGGGGTATGTGACAGCAGGAAGGTAAAGTCACCTGGTTGCATCCAGGGGGGTAGATATATTTCGCCCAGATTCAGGCTTTACGCCGACTTATACAACTAGGTGGAGAGTTGTATAAGGCTAGTGGGCTCATGGATGACTCATACCTCTAGGGAGAGGGCTGGGCGTCGTACAGACAGGGAGTTGATGAGGCCAGCTGAAGCTTGTCAGCTCATTTAGGCCTCTATAAGAACTCCCAGCTTCATTAGATGTTAGCTCATGCCTGGAACCAGACCTGTGTGGACTGTCTAGGGAGAGTGAACCCCTGTGCGGTGAGACCAAGCCTGTGTGGCTATTTGCTTGGACATTTAAAACCAGGGACTTAGGGACTAGGACAGCACTAGGCTGATCCCAGTTGTTAGTTAGGAAACCTGTATGTTTAGTCAGAGGTCAACTTGACCAGGATTTATTTTGGTTATGTTTCTTTTGCTTTGCTGTGTTTTGTCACTGTAAATAGAAAATAAACCGCACCTTTTTTTGATTTTGAAAACCACAACCTCCGTTTGCTGGGCCTGTTTTGTGTGGGGAGCCCATCCCGGGGGTCACACACACCCGCTGCCGAGCTAACCCCCTCACAATATATATATATATATATATATATATATATATATATATATATATATATATATATAAAATCTCAAAAAATTTAAATATCATCAAAAAGTTTTTGTTTTTTTCCGTAATTCAATTCAAAAAGTGAAACTCATATATATATATATATATATTTTATAGATTCATTACAAACAGAGTAATATATTTCAAGCATTTCTTTCTTTTAATTTTGATGAACATGGCTTACAGCTAGTGAAAACCCAAAATTCAGTATCTCAGAAGATTAGAATATTGTGAAGAAGTTCAGTATTGTAGACTCATGGTGTCACACTCTAATCAACTGATTAACTCAAAACACCTGTAAAGTTTTCCTGAGCCTTTAAATGGTTTCTCAGTCTGGTTCAGTAGGTTACACAATCATGGGGAAGACTGCTGACTTGACAGTTGTCCATAAGTCAGTCATTGACACCCTCCACAAGGTCATTGTTAAAGAAGCTGGCTTTTCACAGAGTGCTGTATCCAAGCATGCGGCTGACAGCAAGGGTCCGGTGCGTCCCTGTTCTCTGTTTTCAGGGTCGAATCAGGCCCAAATTGTTGCCTGAATTCCGTCCTTAAACAGGGACAAAGACACACCTCTGTGCAATGCGATCTGCAGCCGCTCTAGAGATGTGTGAACCAGCTCCATTGAGAGCCGGTCCCAATCTCCTGTCATGCGAATTGGATGCAGAGAAAACCGCATCCAATTCGCATAAGTGTGAACCCTGCCTTAAAGGTTTTATGAGTTATTTAGCTGATTAGAGTGTGAGACCATGAGTCTACAACATTGAACTTTTTCACAATATTCTATTTTTCTGAGATGCAAAATTTTGTGTTTTCACTAGCTGTAAGCCATAATCATCAAAATTATTTAAAAAAAAAAAAAAAATGCTTGAAATATACCACACTGTGTGTAATGAATCTATATAATATATGAATTTCACTTTTTGAATTGAATTACTGAAATAAATAAACTGTTTGCTGATATTCAAATTTTTGGAGATGTACCTGTATACACAAACACAAATGTAAATATATGCAGAAACATGTTTAAATAGTTAGCATAACATTTGCATTGGAAAATATACCGTGCTTACACTACACTAACATTACAAAACAATGCTTTCATGGTCAAATGGGGTAAATCTACCTTTTGAGATATTTTAAAATAAAACTTTGTACTTTTATGTTATGGAAAATCGTACAAACTGTTGTACTTGTACGTTAGAAAATCTGCCTTCTGACTACTTTAAAGTAAAAATAAAAAATGGCAAACATTCAGACTTTTTCCTCACCCTATACAAAATATAAACAGAAAAAAAATCTTGCTTTTAAAGGCTAAGTTCATCTTCATAAAATAAATAAACGCACATCTATTACTGTGAACCCCTAAATATGTGTGTAACATGTTGCTAAAGGTGGAGTTAGCCTTTAAGTCAATGTAAATCCTAGCTAACAATTAGTTTGAAAAAAAAAAAACTGTGTATTATTAACAATTTTTCTTTCTCTGTAACTCTTACTTTATTTTTATTTTTATATTTGCTTTTTATACATCCTAGTACTGCTGATCTTATGCAGCCACATCCTGTTTAATGCATTCTGGTGAAGACTGGTATTCTTGAAGGTGGGTTCCCTGGTCTTTTTCCATACCGGTGACAACACTGGAGCATGTTTGTATGTGAGTGGAATCAGCCACTTGTAGCCTCCACCAGAAGCCTTTTTAATATGATGACAATGGGTTTATATCTATGTAGAATAAACTCATTAAGTGACTAAGGCCTGGTTCACACCTATGCAGGTTGCAGTTTGCATATTCCATGTGCATTTTGCATTTTTCGGTACACGTTTTTGATTATGGAACCAAAAACCAGAAAAAAGTCCCTGGGCCCTTTCCATAAAACGCTTTGGATGTGAACACGACCCTTAGGAAACAATGTTAAATAGACTGTAGCGTGTTTCTGCAAAACTGAAAATGCACTAAAAAAAAGCATGGGTGTGAACCAGGCCTTAATTTGTTGCGGAGTCAGTTGTCCTATAATGTCTTAGCCAAACTTTGTCAGGTTTGGCATTTTTTATACTACAGGTCTTTACATGCCTAGAGATTAGTTGTCAGCTTCTCAGTTACTTAGTTAATTATTTTTCACAAATCCTAGAAGGAAAATGTGACTGGGAAAGTCAAGAAAAGAAAAATAGACACAAATGCTCAGAGCTGTGATCAATTATCTGCAAAAAGTGGTTGGAGTCAAAGAACATACTTGAATGACAGTGTTGCAGCTGTGGTAATGGGGGTGGGGAATTGGCTCTTTGAAGATAAGGTACTGCTAACTAGAAACTGGTAAAAACAGTAACTTTCTAAATGACAAAACAAGGGGTTGGACCTCATTGCTCTTTATACCAGTGGCAAAGCAGAAAAAGATTAGCAGCTTTTGGATAGGGGGTAAACTTTGGGAATACAAATTTGGAACATTAAAGTATGAAGAAACCAATGAATGTGTAGTCAATTATTTTGACCAATACGGTAAGTGGAAGGTGCCAAGTAAATGCATGCATGTTCACAGCAATGTCTGTAAGAGTCAGTAGGCACACCACCTCAACTCACAGCATAATGTCATCATATAATATCCATATGGTAAATGGAAAAAATGCAGTAGATTAAATTTCTCTACATGTTTGGCCATACAATGACTCTGGGAGGATGTACAGGCTTATACATCCCTGAAAACTCATTTATTCAGAGAAGCCTATCCCACACCCACCTAACAGCTATCCCTGAGCCACCCCAATCAAATACTCTGCTGCTATTACCTTTTGTACCATCACCCCCTCCCTTTAGAATGTAAGCTCTACGAGCAGGGCCCTTCTGTACCTTTTGTATTGAACTGTACTGTAATTGTGTCGTCCCCCCTATACATTATAAAGCGCTGCATAAACTGTTGGCGCTATATAAATCGTGTATAATAATAATACATATATGAGATATATGAATTGTTTGGTGTATATGCGATGGATTATTCAAATGGTGTCTTGTTTCATATGCTAATTGATAGTTTTGTCTAAGTCATACTATTTTTAATTCTTAGTGATCATATATGCAATACCTGATTAAAAAGTTTCCAGATTTAAGCCATCGTATGCAGAACATGTAGAGAATTGGAATCTACTGCATTTTTTCCATTTACCCTATGGATATTACGGTAATTTTTTTTTTCTATGTTTTCAATAATATATATAATATCATTTTATATTTGTGTTGTGTTTTGGCACCTTTTTAAAATCCCATACCTCTCTTGATACAATTTTATAAAAAGAAAAAAACAGTAAAATTAATTAGCCAATCGGGAGATAATATGTTCCAAGAAGTCCTGCGTTGTTAAGCATACACAAGCACTGGATCATTAAGCCCAAGGCTAGAACCAACCCTTAATTTAGTGGGCCACCTGGGCCCTTTTAGCTTATAGAAATAAAGTGCCCCTGCTGACAGGTGTGCTTTAAAGACAAGTGGGTTTAATGCTGACTCTATTATTTGACAAAGACTGTAGCTTTTTTGGGTTTCTTAAACTTCCTACTTGTTCTAAGTGGGGCTGTAAGAGGTGATAATGGTGCAGCACTAAAATATAATATCTAAATATTAAAACATTCATAAAAAGTCCATATCCGCAAGAGTCCACATATAGTGTCCAGAGGAGGTAATCCTATAGTGCAACAACTTATCGTAAGCTTGAAGAGACCGTCACCAACATCCGATCACACTGCCTCTTACTCTCTAGTATAGATCATCATAGCAAAGGTCAAATACGCAGTGGAAAGCAATCCAGTGAGATTTCCAGTATTAATAATCCACCTCTAGGACGTCTCCACCAAGGCTTCATCGATCTCCTCTTTTGCCACTTCCAGCAATGTCGCCTCTCTTCGTCCTCCCATCAGTGGGGAGGAAGTAGAAAGGAGACATGGCTGAAAGATGCAGCAGAGGAGATTGATGAAGCCTTGGTGGAGACGTCTGAGAGTCCTAGAGGTGGATTATTAATACTGGAGATCTCACTGGATTGCTTTTCACTGCATATTTTACCTTTTGTTATGGAGGTCTATACTGGGGGGCTGGGCTGGGCTCACATTGTGTGCGGATGCTGCTCACAGCAGGGGTCCGGTGCAACCCTGTTCTCCATTTCAGGGACAAACCCAGCCCGAATTTTTGCCTGAATTCAGACCTGAAACGGAGCCAATGACGCACAGGACCCTTGTGCAATGCGCTCCGCAGCTGCCCAGGAGATGTGTGAACCAGCCCTATTGAAAGCCGGTCACACTCTCCTGTCATGCAAATTGAATGCGGTTTTCCCAGCCTAAGAGGCAGTGTGATTGGGTGTTGGTGATGGTCTCTTAACCCTTGCGATACATAGTTGCACTATAGTATTATTACCTCCTGGACACTATTTGTGGATTCTTGCTTAGATGGACTTTTTATGAATGTTTTAATTTGTAGATATTTTTAGCGCTGCACCATTATCACCTCTTACATTTATGTTGTTGTCCAGCAATATTGTGCTAGCAGCAAATTTGTAGATATTTTGTACAATTTTATTTGATTTCTACCTAGTGCAGCAGATTTGTGTTTATTATGTTCATCCCCAGTTAGAATAAACAGTCAGTCAACTAGCATTTTCAAAATCAGATCAGCAAATGGCACCTGTATATTTCTCAGGTTCACTGGTTAAAGGCCCATGACATTTTTTTTTAGACCTTTCACCTCCTGTTACTCTGCTACTTATTAAACGCACAGAAATGCTTGTTACAAGTGCTGACAAGTGTTTTCAGTGCCCTAGTTCTAGGAAAGAATAACATGATCATGTGATTTCCTGTTTTGCCTACAATGCTTGAGCAAATTATCACAATATGCTAAAAAAATGCCTTGTCAACACTCAGGCATGCTCATGTGAATCAACCACTTTGATGAAAAATATTGTATTCTAGTATATATTAAGAAATAACAGCTATTAATATTTGTACGTATAATCCAGGGAATATTTAGAAATTCATTTTTCCTAATGAAACAAATTGCACAATACTTTAAAAAGTTTTTTTCCCCCATCCTTTCGGTTCATCTGTGGACTTGGGGTTCTGTATATGCAGGTTTTCAATTTGTTTATTATTTATTCATTTTTCTATTGGTTGAATTTGATGGACTTGTGTCTTTTGTAACTATGTGGTTACCACATCTAAAGAGAGAATTTGGTTATAAATTATTTTTCATTCCACAGGCCTTTATACTGATTAAATTTTTTTTCACATTTGCATGCAAAAGTAAGAGTTACAGAGATTGTAATAAGCTATAGCACTGCTAGCCGTGCTTTGAATGATTAATATTTATTCAAATGATTTAAAACAATTGGTCCTTTAAAGTTGATCTCCGCTGTTTTCTAAGCCCCCAAACTCTTCGTCAAAAGCGCCCCCCTTCCTGCACTTATTTTTTATTTTCCAATGTTTTATTGAAGTTTGAGACATGTGACCATTAAAGGAATATAACAAAATTCCATAAAGATGCATCACGGTACAGTGGGTTTTGCAGGAATGTATACAGGTGTCTTCTAACTTGCACCCCTGATACTGCTTGTCTCTCGACAAGCCACATCAAAATACGAAATAACCATCATAAAACAAAAGAACAGATATATTTTTGGTTTCCCCCGTCGCCCCTCTAAAACCAGTATGAGGGAGAAGGGGGAGATTATAGCAACTTGGCCATGAGGCAGATATCCTCATTCCCGTTCCTTATGGAAACACTGGAGGCAAGAAGTCTAGCCACTTAAGGACCGAGCCTCGTTTTGAGTTTTGGTGTTTACAAGTTTAAACAGGTTTTTTTGCTAGAAAATTACTTAGAACCCCCAAACATTATATATTGTTTTTTTTCTAACACCCTAGAGAATAAAATGGCGGTCATTGCAATACTTTTTGCTACACCGTATTTGCGCAGCGGTCTTACAAGCGCACTTTTTTGGGAAAAAATTTACTTTTTTGAATTTCAAAAATAAGACAACAGTAAAGTTAGCCCAATTTTTTTTAGATTGTGAAAGATAATGTTACGCTGAGTAAATTGATACCCAACATGTCACGCTTCAAAATTGCGCCCGCTCGTGGAATGGCGTCAAACTTTTACCCTTAATCTCCATAGGCGACGTTTAAAAAATTCTATAGGTTGCATCTTTTGAGTTACAGAGGAGGTCTAGGGCTAGAATTATTGCTCTTGCTCGAACGATTGTGGCGATACCTCACTGGTGTGGTTTGAACACCGTTTTCATATGCGGGCGCTACTCACATATGCGTTCGCTTCTGCGCACAAGCTCGTCAGGACAGGGCGCTTATAAATAAGAAACAAAAATTTAAAAAAATAAAAAATAATGGGTCACTTTTATTCCTATTACAAGGAATGTAAACATTCATTGTAATAGAAACCCCCTCTCCCGCCGCCCTGTCCCGCCGCCGATAACGGTGATCTTGCGGCCAATCTGCCACGGAGACCACCATTATCGTTTACAGGACCGCCGCCTGAAGAGATGGATATCTTGGTTGTGGCAGCAGCTGCTGCCGTTACCGAGATATCACTCTTCAAAAAGAGGACGTATATATACAGGAGGCGGTCCTTAAGTGGCTAGTCAATAAAATGGAACAACCGTCTGAGTTTTTTTTTTTTTAAAGTGATATTAAAGCTTCATTGTTTAATATAATAATAAACATGTTATACTTATCTACTCTGTGCAATGATCTTGCACAGAGCAGCCCCAATCCACCTGTTGTGGGCTTCACCGCCGGTGCTCCTGGATCCTCCTCCCCGGCAAGTGCTCCCATAGAAAGCCACTCCTCCCCAGTCCCTCCTTATACATGCCTGAGCCCATTCTCAATTTAGTGCTATGCATGAGAGCAGTGGCTCCCCAGGCTCTCTCTCCCTCCTCACTGGGCAGACCGATAGCAGCAGGAACCATTGGCTGCTGCTGCTGTCAAATCCTGCGACGTGGGAGTTAGGGGCGGGGCTGAGCCACCCAGTCTGTGTCAATAGACGCAGACCGGCCGGCTCGGAAGCGTGCCCACATGAGTGCACCAATAGGAAGTGGCTTTCTATGGGAGCACTTGCCGGGGAGGAGGATCCAGGAGCACCGGCGGTGAAGCCCACAACAGGTGGATTGGGGCTGCTCTGTGCAAGATCATTGCACAGAGTAGATAAGTATAACATGTTTATTATTATATTAAACAATGAAGCTTTAATATCACTTTAAAAAAAAAAAACTCAGACGGTTGTTCCATTTTATTGACTAGCCACTTAAGGACCGCCTCCTGTATATATACGTCCTCTTTTTGAAGAGTGATATCTCGGTAACGGCAGCAGCTGCTGCCACAACCAAGATATCCATCTCTTCAGGCGGCGGTCCTGTAAACGATAATGGTGGTCTCCGTGGCAGATTCGCCGCAAGATCACCGTTATCGGCGGCGGGACAGGGCGGCGGGAGAGGGGGTTTCTATTACAATGGATGTTTACATTCCTTGTAATAGGAATAAAAGTGACCCATTATTTTATTTTTTTTAAAACAGTGTAAAAATAACTAAAAAAACAAGTAAATAATAAAAAAAAAATTTTTGTTTCTTATTTATAAGCGCCCCGTCCCGACGAGCTTGTGCGCAGAAGCGAACGCATATGTGAGTAGCGCCCGCATATGAAAACGGTGTTCAAACCACACCAGTGAGGTATCGCCACAATCGTTCGAGCAAGAGCAATAATTCTAGCCCTAGACCTCCTCTGTAACTCAAAAGATGCAACCTATAGAATTTTTTAAACGTCGCCTATGGAGATTAAGGGTAAAAGTTTGACGCCATTCCACGAGCGGGCGCAATTTTGAAGCGTGACATGTTGGGTATCAATTTACTCAGCGTAACATTATCTTAATAATTTTTATTAAAGATTATAGAAAAGTGCAAACAGGGTGTATATAATTTCAGAAGGTACAATGCAAGCACATAGTATTGTACACATGTGAACAAGATGAAGCTGAGACACAGCATATAAACGATTCAGATTCAGAGTAAAACTCCAACATATATCTCCATCAGCATCAATGTAAAATGAATAGCCTTGACTCAATTACATAGTGTGCTGGCATTTAGGGTTCGGTAAATACGAAAAGTAGAATATAGTACCTCTGGCAGTAAAAAAAACATGAAATGAGGGAGAAAAACTCTGAAGAAAAAATATAATACTTGTTAGAACCTTCACGATCAGCTACAAGCTAAGGTGTAAATGAACTAAAAAATAGGATGTTTCAGCACGGGTTCTCTCTAAGATGCCACAACTCCCATATTTGGTTATGTTTTAATTCGTCCCATCCCTGTCATTGTCACTTTTTCAGTTTGGTATACATTTTAAATTTGGTTAGTCTTAAAAGATCCTTTTCCAGACAAAGAGCTGGAAAAAAAAAATTCTCAGAAAAGTTGTTCTTTATTGTCTCTATTACTCTTCATGATTCCAACTCCTAATTAAACTGTAAAGCTAAAAAAAAGATCTATATTTTTTCTATTTGAAAAGAATAAGGGAAGGCTCTCTGTCATATATCCTTTATTTCTGTGTTTCAATTAGACATGTGCAGAATGAATTTTTGTTTTGTTTTTGGATAGATTTGTTATGTTACTACGTTTTTGTTTTGTTGATTAGTTTCGGAAATCGTTTAGTTTAGTTGCATTAAATTTCGTTACATTTGTTAATTTTCTAACGAATTCTACATTTTCGGAACAATTCAAATTCAAATTGATCGCAAAACCGATTCAAATTTTGTGCGAAAAATAGCTGGTTATTAACCACTTCAGCCCCAGAAGATTTTTCCCCTTAATGACCAGGCCATTTTTTGTGATACGGCACTGCGTCGCTTTGACTGACAATTGCGCGGTTGTGCGACGCTGTACCCAAACAAAATTGACACCCTTTTTTCCCACAAATAGAGTTTTCTTTAGGTTTGTATTTGATCACCTCTGTGGTTTTTATTTTTTGTGCTATAAACAAAAAAAGAAAATTTTGTAAAAAAAACAAAAAAACTATTTTTTACTTTTTAGTATGATAAATATGCCCAATTTTAAAAAACAAAAACACATTTCTTAATCAGTTTAGG
Source organism: Rana muscosa (assembly GCA_029206835.1). Lineage (NCBI taxonomy): Eukaryota > Metazoa > Chordata > Amphibia > Anura > Ranidae > Rana > Rana muscosa. Next base: position 212,211,440 of record CM055123.1, on the reverse strand, counting down.
CCAATATGTATTGTTCTACATATTTTTGGTAACAAAAAAATCGCAATGAGCGTAAATTGATTTGTTTGTGCAAACGTTATAGCTTCTACAAAATAGGGGATAGATTAATGCATTTTTTTTTTTTTACTAGTAATGGCAGCGATCATCGCTTTTTAAAAAAAAAGAAAAATTTTTTTGCGACATTGCGTCAGGCAGATCGGACACTTTTGACACTTTTTTGGGCCCATTGACATTTATACAGCGATCAGAGCTAAAAATTGCCACTGATTACTGTATAAATGTCACTGGCAGAGAAGGGGTTAACACTAGGGGGCGATCAAGGGGTTAAATGTGTTCATTATGAGTGTTTCTAACTCGGGGATGGGACTGACTGAAGGAGGAGACATATCGCTGTTCCTAAAAACAGCAGATCTGTCTCTCCTCCCCTGTCAGAACGAGGATTTGTGTGTTTACACACACAAATCCCCTTTCTGGCTCTCGTGCCTGCAATCGCGGGTGGCCTGCTATGGCTCGTAAAGGAGCCGACGTACAGGTACAGCGATTTGCGGGAACGAGCCAACCTGCCGCCGTAAATGTACATGCGGGATGCCGTGTCCTTAACCGATGACTTATCAGCTGTAAACAAAAGAATGGCAGCAATAGAAAATTCAGAAAGAAAAACAGCGTGGGATCCCCCAATCCATACCAGCCCCTTCAGGTCTGGTATGGATTTTAAGGGGAACCTCACGCTCAAATTTAAAAAAATCATCTGTACTGAAAAAATCCTATCCCATGTCACATGTCAATCAGACCCCTACCTGCAATCAGCAGAGTCAGCAGGTCCCTCTATTCTCATAGTAAATCCATCCCATATCCCTCGCATCATTGCAATCATTAGATGATTAGACTGTCGTTTGGTGTCAGACACAGCTATATAAGATCACTTACTAACTGTACTAACATTGGATTAGTTAGTTACAGCAGCTCCCTCCAGAGTTTTCCAGGTTTTTTTCGTTCTGCCTGCTGGGTTGAAAATATTGTATAGAGTGGAGAAGTGTTACATTTGTTGGTTTAAAACCCTGTACACATGGGCTGAATGTCAGGAGACATCAGCCGTTTAAAAAGAAAAACGTCTGACCTTCTGTCCGTGTGCATGTCACCCTGTCATTAGGAGAGTAGCAGACTGCCCAGTTGTATTGACTTATCAATTTTTTTTATGCTTTGTATGTAAAGTACACACGGGCTAAATGTCGGGATACATCGGCCATTTCAATAAAAACTGGGTGACATTCGGTTCGTTTGTATGTCGGTCTGTCTGACAGAAGCCGGGCATTTGGATGTCAGATGGGCATTTGGATGTCAGATGAGCATGCTGGAAAACCGGCAGCCGACGGACTCCCGATCAACGCTCTCAGCCAATGGCGAAGATCGCTGATCGGAGGTGTTGTGGTGGGAGGCTGTCCCCCTGTCAGAACGCAACAGATCAGCAGGGGAGATCGCTATACTAATGTAGCGCACCCACCCCAGCCTTTACCTGCTTTTCTTATAGTTGGCTCCTCCGCAGGAAAGGACTGAGGCACACCGCACCACAAGCCCATGCACTCCTGGATGGGGAGGTTGAGCGGTGTTAGTTTCTCGGGGTTGCCTGCAGCCAGTGTTTGAAAACCTCCAGAGCTGATCTCGTTTCTGGGGTAGCCAGAAACAAGTCCTTAGTTCTCCCCAGTAAGCAACTGTCCACACCAACTGAAAAGTCCAACTTCTTATTTATTCATAAGGGCAATAAATAGTCTCTTTGAGAGCAGACAGGTTGAGACAAACACGGGTCAGATAAGGTGGGAGGAGGTCCAGGCACAAACTTAATTTTAAGGTTTCTCCTGTTCTGGTTTGCAAGAACAGGCTTGGCGCACGGTCCCTGCCACGGACCATGAGGTTGGTCACTGCCACTAACCTGGGGAATAGTTGCAAGTCACTGCCACTGACCTGGTGTGCGTAGAGTCACTGCCACTATGACATAAAGAACCCGCACTTCCTTCTTTGAGTAACTTGGCCCCTTTTTAGGATAAGAACATCCGTCCGGAGAGTTACCAGAGGCCCCCTCTGTCACCACGACTCTGCGCTGGGTCTTCAGAAAGGGTCACCTCCCTGGCCTCCTCGATCCTGGATACGGGTCCCCTCGCAAGGCAGATCCCTGGGAGCCTCGATCCTTAGCGGACCCCAGCCAAAGGTTGCTGGGTTCCAGGCCCTCGCCAAAGTAACTCACCCCAGACTGAAGGTGTCTGGGATGGAAACGGCAGCTCCGTCTCCGGGTCTAGGGCACCCGGAGACAACACACACGCCCTGGCCTAAGATGCCTGGGCGCGGAACCAACGACAACGACCCAGGCCTCCGGGCCTAGGGCACCCGGAGGTGACACACACACACACACCCAGGCCTAAAGTGCCTGGGCGTGGACCCCCAACTGGAAGATGGCCGCCCCTTTTTATACCCTCTCCCGACAGGCACAGCAGGTCCCCCACCCCGCCGTACTGCTGCTGAGAGGGGACAAGAAAAGGCACAACCCTGTACCATGGTTCAACCCGTGCCTATGGCAACAGCGCCACATATAGGCCCCAGGGAACTGCACACCAGTACTATCTCCCAGGGACAGAAATGGTCCATGAAACCTAACAATTAGTGCATCTGAGCCTAGTTACCACTCAGATGCTCCCCATAAATACAGCACCCCGCTACACTAACTTTGCATAGTTGGCACAGGAGCTCTGATTGAATCTGACAGTTGAACCCTGGGTTGAATGAAAAAAACTCAGTGTGTACCAGGCTTTAGACTGCTGTATGTGTCCTCCTTGTTGTCCTCCTCCCCCTTGGTGTGATTTCCACTTTTTATTCCACCATTCCTGGGAAAGGAAAGGTTAGAAATTATCCCTAATGGGGGGGGGGGGGGGAAAAGCAGCAATAAAAAGGGAGGGGGGATTCATTTAAGATTTTTTTTTTTCCTAAGGTTAAGTTTTGTTCTTTAATGTTTCTCCCTTAGTAAAAATTCTATTGTTCAGATTGACTGAAAACCATGCAATGGGGTTGATCTAATTAATTCAAATAAGCTTTTCACGTTGCAAGTGAATAATTCCTTAGGTTAGTAAATGAGGACTTCGATCATCCAATCATGTACAAGCAAAAATATTGTTTTTTTGTTTTCCTTGCACCTGATTGGGTATTCTTTATTGTGTTTTCACCTCATTTACTAAGCTAAGGTAAAACTCTCTTGCAAAGTGAACAGCCTATTTGCCTTTATCAAACCCAATATCTCCAAGCCTTAACAGATTTATCTCAGCAGTTGTTTAGCACAGGTACTGGTTAAAAGTAGGTGAAAAAAATAGAACACACGATCTCAGGATCCTTTTATGTATTTTTGGTTTTCATATTCTGATTATCTGGATAGTTGTCTGGACGCTACCTTGCAATGTTTATGATGCGATTGATGTCTCATACTTAGTCTATAGCTCAATGCAAGCTCCCTCTGTTTATATGTGCCTATGCCCATGTACCCACTCGTGGCCTTGAGGAAGGCCTAACCCAATTGCCAAGTTCTTCTTTTGATTCCCCCCTCCCCATTTAAGTACCAATTTTGTTACATGTACAGAGCACGCGAGAAGTGTTCACTACTCTGTCAAGTGATCGTTTACTTATTTTCTTCAAATATATTAATAGAAATGATTGAAACCGAAAACAAATAGAACAGAGTTGGCTGTAGACAATGACTTGAAAAAATAAAAATGCAATATAAAGGATATGGTTGAGCAGAAAGGGTGTCATGTGATTCGTTTTGGAAGGTATGTCCTTACATTCTCTCCCCATGAAGCCGGCTCTACACTAAGGTGTCCCTTTTATGAAGCAGTGATCAGCGGTGATCCCAAGGATCGCCACTGATCACAGTCCATAAACAGTTTATGAAACGGAGATAATCGGGGGAGAAGTGTTTTGAATAGGGATGAGCTTCGTGTTCGAGTCGAACATACGTTCGACTCGAACATCGGCTGTTCGATCGTTCGACGAAGATCGAACGATTTGGGCCGTTCGCGCCAAATTCGAGTGACGCGAACGGCCCACAATGCACTACGCCATCGCAGTGTCATCCAGGCGCTGTGATTGGCCAAGCATGCACTGTGACCCCGCATGCTTGGCCAATCACAGCGCCGTCAGCGAGGAGAGCAATGATTGGCCACAGGCAGGATGCCTGTGGCCAATTATTGCTGAGGGTGTTTAGTACACGCCCCACACTATAAAAGGCCGCCAGCACGGCGGCCTAGTGTAGTGTGTTCCGGAGCAGGGATAGAGCAGCATAGGCAGGGACAGTGACTTTTATTTCTTTCTTGCTTAACCTGGATTCCTTTAGTTTAGGGAAAGAGAAGGATAGGTAGGGAGAGTGTCAGTGTGTTTTGTGCTTGTGCTATATTGTGCTTAAAAAAAACATTTTTTCTAGGGACAGAAAACTGTAGGTAGGGAGAGTGTGTCAGTTTCTTTCACTGTCAAAGTCCTTGTTTCCAGGGACCTGGAAGGACAGTGAGTGAATTCTCCTTGTGCTAAATTGTGCTTAAAAAAAACATTTTTTCTAGGGACAGAAAACTGTAGGTAGGGAGAGTGTGTCAGTTTCTTTCACTGTCAAAGTCCTTGTTTCCAGGGACCTGGAAGGACAGTGAGTGAATTCTCCTTGTGCTAAATTGTGCTTAAAAAAAACATTTTTTCTAGGGACAGAAAACTGTAGGTAGGGAGAGTGTGTCAGTTTCTTTCACTGTCAAAGTCCTTGTTTCCAGGGACCTGGAAGGACAGTGAGTGAATTCTCCTTGTGCTAAATTGTGCTTAAAAAAAACATTTTTTCTAGGGACAGAAAACTGTAGGTAGGGAGAGTGTGTCAGTTTCTTTCACTGTCAAAGTCCTTGTTTCCAGGGACCTGGAAGGACAGTGAGTGAATTCTCCTTGTGCTAAATTGTGCTTAAAAAAAACATTTTTCTAGGGACAGAAAACTGTAGGTAGGGAGAGTGTGTCAGTTTCTTTCACTGTCAAAGTCCTTGTTTCCAGGGACCTGGAAGGACAGTGAGTGAATTCTCCTTGTGCTAAATTGTGCTTAAAAAAAACATTTTTTCTAGGGACAGAAAACTGTAGGTAGGGAGAGTGTGTCAGTTTCTTTCACTGTCAAAGTCCTTGTTTCCAGGGACCTGGAAGGACAGTGAGTGAATTCTCCTTGTGCTAAATTGTGCTTAAAAAAAACATTTTTTCTAGGGACAGAAAACTGTAGGTAGGGAGAGTGTGTCAGTTTCTTTCACTGTCAAAGTCCTTGTTTCCAGGGACCTGGAAGGACAGTGAGTGAATTCTCCTTGTGCTAAATTGTGCTTAAAAAAAACATTTTTTCTAGGGACAGAAAACTGTAGGTAGGGAGAGTGTGTCAGTTTCTTTCACTGTCAAAGTCCTTGTTTCCAGGGACCTGGAAGGACAGTGAGTGAATTCTCCTTGTGCTAAATTGTGCTTAAAAAAAACATTTTTTCTAGGGACAGAAAACTGTAGGTAGGGAGAGTGTGTCAGTTTCTTTCACTGTCAAAGTCCTTGTTTCAAGGGACAGAGAAGGACACCTGAAGGTAGCCCTTATTGCTTTTTTCCCATCTCCCTGCAGGCCATCTATTAGAATGTCTGGAAGGCAAACAAGGAGAGGCAGACAGTCAGGAGGCAATAAAAGAGGGCAAGCAGGCTCTGTGTCTGGGGGCAACAGTGCTGGTCGTGGACGCGGTGCATTGTCATCAGCACATGGCCATGGGACACGCTTGTCCTTCTTTTCGGCAGCTGGACATGTTGAGCCACATCATGCCGAAGACTTGGTAGAGTGGATGACCAAGCCCTCCTCCTCCTCCTCATCCTCTCTCACCCAGGCTCAGGGTACTGGAAAAGCAGCTGCCAAAGCGTCCTCTTCCCTGGTATCAATGTCAGACTCATCATCAGTCACTCCTTCCCTAGACCCACCATGTCCTCCTCCTGAGGAGTCCCCCGAACTGTTTGAGCACAGTGTTGGGTACATGCTCCAGGAGGATGCCCAGCGTTTCGAAGGGTCTGATGATGAAACCCAGCTAGAGGAAGGCAGTAGCGTGAGAGCAGACAGAGGGGATGCTCAAGAAGGACACCAATCTGGCAGTCATGTTCCAGCAGCTGCAGCATACTGCCAGATTGGCTCCAGTGATGAGGAGGGAGGTGATGATGAGGTCACTGACTCCACGTGGGTGCCTAATAGGAGAGAGGAGGAGGAGGAGGATGAGGAGGAGGCACATCTCCAACGAGGCAGGATGCCCTTTGGTGGCCAGCGTAAGGGCAGTACACCGACGGAATCACACCGCAGAGCTCCGCCTGTGCAGGGCGCTGCCTCTGCCCGTCATTCAAAAAGTTCTTTGGTGTGGGCCTTTTTTGAGGCTAGTGCATCAGATCGCACAGCTGCTGTTTGCAACATATGTCTCAAGCGTATATCGCGTGGCCAAAACATCAGCCGCTTGGGTACCACATGCCTGACCAGACATATGTTGACCTGCCATGCAGCTCGTTGGCAAGCCTACCTCAAAGACCCACACCAAAGAACAAAGCGGACCTCTCCTTGCACCGCATCAGCTGGGATCTCCAACCCCACTATAACTTCAGTCCTCTCTGAAACATGCACTGAGAGGAATGAAGGTGTAGAATTAGGTGTGTCACAGCCAAGTACTTGCGGCCACTCTGCTAGCAGTACACCGACGTCCGATTCTAGCAGGCAAATTTCCCTGCCCCAGCTGCTGGACCGTCGAAAGAAGTTCACTCCCAGCCATCCACATGCCCAGCGGTTGAATGCTAGCTTGGCTAAATTGCTAGCGCTTCAACTGCTGCCTTTTCAGTTGGTAGACTCGGCCCCCTTCCGTGAGTTTGTGCAATGTGCGGTTCCTCAGTGGCAGGTTCCCAAACGCCACTTTTTCTCACGGAAGGCTATTCCGGCTCTCTACCGGCATGTGGAAGGCAATGTCTTGGCCTCGCTGGACAGGGCGGTCAGCGGTAAGGTGCATATTACCGCTGACTCATGGTCCAGCAGGCATGGACAGGGACGTTACCTTTCTTTCACGGCCCATTGGGTCACTCTTTTGGCAGCTGGGAAGGATGCAGGACAAGGTGCAGTAGTGTTGGAGGTTGTCCCACCGCCACGCCTCCAAAATGCTACTACTGGTTGTGACACACCTCTCTCCTCCACCCCCTCCTCTTCTTCTTCCTCCATGGCCTCTTCCTGTGGTTTGTCCTATGAACCAGCGGTGCTCCGTAGCCGTTCACGGGGCTACGCAAGTACGCAGGCAAAAAGATGCCATGCCGTGCTTGCGCTGGTGTGTTTGGGGGACAGAAGCCACACTGGGGCAGAGGTCCTGTCTGCTCTGCAGGGCCAGGCCGAGAGGTGGTTGACGCCACGCCAGCTTAAGCCAGGAATGGTGGTTTGCGACAATGGCACCAACCTCCTCTCCGCCCTCCGACAGGGACAACTGACCCATGTGCCCTGTGTGGCTCACGTCCTTAACCTGGTGGTGCAGCGGTTCTTGGGCAGGTACCCGGGCTTACAGGATGTCCTGAGGCAGGCCAGGAAAGTCTGTGTGCATTTCCGCAGATCTTATAATGCCAGTGCTCGCCTGGCTGAGCTGCAAAAGGAGTTGAACCTGCCCAAGAACCGCCTTATATGTGACATGCCCACCAGGTGGAACTCAACGTTGGCCATGCTGCAGCGGCTGCACACGCAGCAGAGGGCCATCAATGAGTACCTGTGCGACTACGGCACCAGGACAGGGTCAGGGGAGCTTGGTTTTTTTTCTCCACGCCAGTGGGGCATGATCAGGGATGCATGCACTGTCCTGGCACCATTTGAGGAGGCCACGAGGATGGTGAGCAGTGACAGTGCATGCATCAGTGACACTGTACCTCTTGTCCACCTGTTGGAGCACACGCTGCGTGGAATAATGGACAGGGCACTTGAGGCAGAACAGAGGCAGGAAGAGGAGGACTTCCTTGCCTCTCAAGGCCCCCTTTACCCAGACAGTGTTCCTTCTGTCCCACCCATCGCACAGGAAGAGGAGGAGGAGGAGGAGGAGGAGGAGGAGGAGGAGGATTGTGTCAGCATGGAGGTGGAGGCTGGCACTCAGCATCATCAGCAGCAGTCTTTTAGGGATGATTTACAGTCCCAAGAAACCAGTGGACTTGTACGTGGCTGGGAGGAGGTGGCTGCGGATCATGTCGTCCTTAGTGACCCAGAGGACTCCGGAGCGAATGCCTCAGCAAACCTACGCTGCATGGCCTCCCTGATCCTGCAAAGTCTGCGGAAGGATCCTCGTATTCTTCGGATCAAGGAGAGGGACCATTACTGGCTGGCCACTCTCCTTGATCCACGGTACAAGGGTAAGGTTGCGGACCTTATGTTACCGTCGCAGAGGGAGCAGAGGATGAGACAACTCCGGGAGGCCTTGCAGAAAGGTCTGTGCAACGCGTTCCCAGAGACTGGGAGGTTACAAACTCCTGGTCCTGGACAACGAGTTGCTGAGGCTTCGGCCAGTCAAAGAAGGAGCGGTGGGGAAGGTGGCCGTCTGACCGATGCGTTCAGACAATTCTTTAGTCCGCAGCCCCAAAGTATGATCGGTTCCAGCAACCATCGCCAGCGTCTGATAAACATGGTGCAGGAATATCTAGGGGCAAGGTCAGACTTGGACACCTTCCCCACCGAAAATCCTCTGGCTTACTGGGTCTTGAGGATGGATCACTGGCCAGAGCTTGCACAGTATGCAATTGAGCTACTGGCCTGTCCTGCATCCAGCGTTCTTTCGGAACGCACATTCAGTGCTGCTGGAGGATTTGTCACGGATCACAGGGTGCGCCTGTCCACCGACTCGGTTGATCGACTGACTTTCATCAAGATGAACCAGTCTTGGATCACCACCAGCTACCACACACCTGATGCTGATATAACAGACTAATTGATTTTAACATGTCACATCCCTTCAAGACTGATGCTGATGCTGAGTGCCTGTGCTGTTATGTTGACTGGCTATCCTCCTCCTCCGAGTCCTCAATGATACGATTGATGATGATAGCTTGGAAGATCATTTTTGTTTATGGGTGCCGCCACCAGTGGCTAAGGCCCAATTTTTCAGCCCCTGTTTTACAGGGGCGTGTAATTACAATTTTTTTAGCAATAATTTGCCATAGGGCTCATTGCTGTGCTCCAAGTACAGTATCTGTGAGGGGTTGGAGTGTTGTGGCACCAGTGCCTAAGGCCCAATTTTTCAGCCCCTGTTTAACAGGGGCGTGTCATTACAATTTTTGAAGCAATACTTTGCAACAGGGCTCATTGCTGTGCTCCAAGTACAGTATCTGTGAGGGGTTGTAGTGTTGTGCCACCAGTGCCTAAGGCCCAATTTTTCAGCCCCTGTTCAACAGGGGCATGCAATTACAATTCTTGATCTAATAATTCACAGCAGGGTCCATTGCTGCACCCACCAAGAGTAACTCTGAGGGCTTACAGTCTTGTGGCAACGCCACCACCACCACCACCACGAAAGGCCCAATTTTTCAGCCCCTGTTCAAAAGGGGCATGTAATTACAATTCTTGATCTAATAATTCACAGCAGGGCCCATTGCTGCACCCACCAAGAGTAACTGTCAGGGCTTACAGTGTTGTGGCACCAGCACCACCATCAAAGCCCCAATTTTTACTACCACTGTTCAACAATTATATGTAATTAAAATTCCTGATATAATAGTTGACAGCAGGGCGTTCCAGCACCAACCAAGAGTAACTGAGTGCTTACAGTGTTGTGCCAACACCAACAACTAAGGGGCCTATTTCTGCAGAGTATATACGGCAGGTCCCTACTTTCAAACATCCAACTTACAAACGACTCCTACTTGCAAACGAAAGAAGACAACAGGAAGTGAGAGGAAATCTACCCCTAGAAAGGAAAATTCTCTCCTGTAAGAATAAATATGGGAGAAAGGGGTCTCATCTGTACTGATGCTTTATCAGCAATCCTTGTTTCAAGAAAAACACCACATTTCAAAAACAGTTGTCATTGGGACGGAAAGTGAGGTGAAATGTTCTGAACAGGGGCACAGACAGCAAAACAAATGTTACAGGGGTGATAACCCTTACCTATGTTTCCCAAAAAGTTTAAAAATAGATTTTTGGGCTGGAGCTACACTTCAACAATGTACCTGTTCAAAATTACAAACAGATTCTACATAAGAACAAACCTACAGTCCCTGTCTTGTATGCACCGCCTGTATACGGCTGTTCAGAGTATATAGGGCCTTTTTTATTTTATGTGCGGGGTTCCCCTTAATATCCATACAAGACCCAAAGGGGCTGGTAATGGGCTGGGGTAGGGGGGGGGGGTCATGGGGTAGCTATGCCATTTTTCTTAAAGAATTTCATCCATATTACCGGGACCAGACATTACATTAAAGCCGCAAGCAGTTTTAAATGGCTTTTTTTTCCTTTAGAAGTGTCATTTTGTGCAGGGACAGTTCTAAACACGGGAAACACGTGGCACTTCACAGGCATACTTTAGACACCCCCCAGGTACGATATTTAAAGGAATATTTGACTTTTTTTTTTTCACTTTATGCATCATTAAAATGACTGCTCCCGAAAAACGACCGTTTTTAAAACTTCTTTTTGCATTGATACATGTCCCCTGGTGCAGAACCCGGGTTCCCAAACCCTATTTATGACAATAACATGCATAATAGTTGTTATAATTAGCACTTTAGAATTCGAACGTTCGCATCCATTGTATTTAATAGGGTTCTAATGTTCGTTCGAACTTTCGGTCCGTTCGCGGGTTCTGGTGCGAACCGAACCCGGGGGTGTTCGGCTCATCACTAGTTTTGAACATGTTTTCCCGCCGATGATCTCCGCACAGTGAGAAGCCTCATTGAATAACACAGAAACGGCCTGTTTATGAACCTGCGATCTGAGCACTTCACTGGCGATCTGAGTCAGAATTCACACTCCCCGATTCACCAGCTCAGAGGTGGAGAATCGGGGAGTGAAGAGGGAATCCCGGGGGATCTGAGGAGGAAGGAGGAAGATTTTTAACTTCTTTCTACCTCGTTCAGACCCCCAACACTGTAACCATGTCCCCCTGTAATATTTATGTGTATACATATATATATATATATATATAGTGTGTGTATATTATGTAGGGGGACTCGTTATTTTAATAACATTAACCATGCCGTCTGTCCATGTTTTGAGCGGTGATAATTAAACTGACATCTCAGTGTTTCTGTGAATTTCTGGTACTTTATCTCGTAAAGTCTCACAAGATTCCAGTATTGGGGGCCTTTCTCCACTGTTGGAAGCATTGGTAGATCGCTTCACTCCTCCAAGGGTGAAGCGATCTACTCTGCTTCATAAACAGGCACACAGAGGAGATAGATCTCCACTGAGAATGAAGCGGTGAATATAAATAAACGGACACCTAAAAGAGTCTACAGATCTATCTGAAATTCCCTCATCAAAATATGGACTATCTGACAAGTAAAAATATGAATGTTACATCAAATATTACTTTCAGGCAAACATTACAATAGCAATGCAAGATGCACACTTACTGAATATTTGGTATAGTTTCTCATTAAAAATCAAAGACATCACAGGCACAGTTAATTGAAAATTACCTGAAGGTTCTTTGTGGACTAATTAGTGGCTAAATCAATTGCATGATTTGTTGAGCTAAATATACTTTGCTGAATATTTAAACAAACAAATGGTAATACTGTTTAAACATTTGCAATGAAGGAAAATACCACTAGAGATAATGACTTCAGACTTGCAGTATTTACAAATTTACACAGTTAATTAACTGATTGAGAGTATTATCCTATTTCCCAGTGTCTCTCCAACTTGAAATCTATTGTTTCTTTTATCACCTCACTGTAGTCAATTTTATTTCAGGGTGTTGGTTTGACTACAAACTCAGACAGTTTCACTGTTGAAATGAAGTTAAAGGAAGCATGACTAGTACAGAGCAAATGTTTGACATGAGGAAGAGTCATTTCTTAGTTAAATATATGTTATTTTCCATTTTAGCAGCAATATAGGAGTAGAAAGAATAACTTCCAAATTTAAAATAATATTAGCATAGTACAGTATAGAAGACATAGATATAAATGGATAAGAAATGGAAATTGAATGAATTTTTCTTTAGTTATTTAGAATAATAAAAAAGTTAAAAATACTAATGCATATGTGGGATCCCTACACACTAAAAAGTTGTGATACTGCACCATTTTTACTTTTAGAGGTAACATTTGTGGCTTAGTTAAAGCATAATTTAATATAAGGCAAAAAATATTTTTTCTATGTTTAATTATAATCATTATTAATATTAACAAATTATTATTATCAATGTTCATAATAATTCGTATTTTTAATAGTTTTAATCCATAATGATTGCATTCATTAACATAGTTAGTCTGGTTGAAAAAAAAAACACAAGTCCATCCAGTTTAACAAATATTTTAGTTTGGCCATATCTTTTAAATTGAAATAACAAGAACACTTATTACAGCATTTATTTCAAATTTATTTGTGTTTGGATGTGAATTGTAATAATTTCTGTTACTGATTAACCTGTTATTATAGTTTTAACTTTTGTTTTTGGAAAGCTAACATGCATACTTCTAGTAGATACTAGATGCATACTCTAATAGTAGAAAGCCCCATTGCTAAACATATAATTAAAATTTCAAATATTGATGATAAATACTCGCTTTTATTAAAAATAAAAATGTATGCATATATTGATTACGACTCAGCTATATATATAATTTTCCTAACGATTTTGCTTTTTTTATTTTTTATTTGTATGTATGCTTTTACACAGCCGTCTTTACTATGTCCTTGCATGTGTTTGCTTACAAAAATGCATGTGTGAATGTATAAACTTAAAAAAGAAATGCAGTATTTTTTTTTTTTTTGCTTTCTATAATACAAGTAAGAACTTGGCATTTTTTATTAGTTCCAACATGCCCTGCAATCCTATAACTAAAATGAAAAAAAAAAAGCAATGAGAATTTTTGTCAGTAGTGCATTGCTGGGAATTTCCTGAGTCTACCTTGCTCACCAAGATTTCCTATTTACTAATAAACAGTCTGTGTGACTTCCTAGCTTTCCCTCCCAGCCTTGTTTTTTCTTTGTTTCCTTACACTCTGCTGAGCCCATTTGCTTTGAGCAGTCTTCATTCCCGGTTTACCAGCGTTGGTTATTTTTAGCTGTTCCTACAACTCTCCACATTCCACAGCCATTTTTTTTTTTTTTTCATTTTTCCTAGACACGATTGCTTCTTCTTAGTTCCAGGGAGAGGCCAGCACATACTACTCCACCCACCACTCTTTAAAATTTAAAATGAATAGAGACTGATAATTATAGCCCTCTCTTAGACTTGACTGCCATCTGTCTTTCACATATGTTGAGAAACCAAGTTTATAAACTATCTCTTTGTGCAATGTGTATATTGCAAAACTACAAGCACTTAAACTGAAAAATAGAAAACCACAAAGGGCCTAAGCCTTATTTTTTATTTTGCCTAACCAAAAGAATAGCTAAAAACATACAAACATATGCTATTAATTAAAATATATATATATATATTATTAAACTGCAGAAACAGTTATAAACATTCCTAATTAAAAATACATGATTGTTAATCGAAAACATAAATGTATTTAAAATACAAATTAAAGTTTTGCTTAATATACATTTTGTGTAAATTTCTTAGTCATTAAATTTAGGTTAGAACATTAATACCGCATCTGTCAAGGTCACATTTAAGTTAAACTTTAATTGTTTGAAAGCGTAATAATTAGAAATGACACATTGTTATTTTTGTTATTTTATTACATGGTAATGATCTATGAATCGAGCATTCCCCTATACAAGTAAAAATACATTAAGTAGTAAAATCAAAATGAAAACTGTAGTTCTTGGTGATCAGTCAGATGTTGGCTTTTTAATATTTTTGTAGTATAGGGTAGAAAACAAAACCTGACACTTCTGTTACAGACAACTTGCGAATGTGGTTTTTCTCTAGATTTTCTAACCGAGCCTCATGTTTACTTTCTAGCACACTAACATCTGAGCTAAAACAACAGCGCCACCAGTTGGCACAGGAAGTGCAGAGGAAAACTACTAGACTTCAAAATTGCAGATGTAAGTTTGAACATTAAGCACAATTCTAAATGGTCTGAATGTTTTTAATGTTTTTTTAATTGTATTTAGCACAAAGTGCATGTGATTTGAAAATGTGTGCTCTATATTATCCCTGTAAAAATAAATAGTGTTGTAGAAGTTTGGTCTCTAAAAACTAATCGGCAATGTGATCTCATTCGTTTACCCACTCCATGTGATCATTTTCTGTCCAAGTATTTCTGATGGGAGAGAACTTTTTCAGCTGCATGCATTAAATCCTATAACACAGATGCATATTATGTTTTTAACATGTGGAATCATTCAGCCCTGTGGAAGATTTCTATAAATGGTGAATAAACTGCACTGAGCAAGATTGGTTTAAGTCACCGGAAAAAAATGGTGAAAACAGTGGCACAGAAAGGTACATATTGTTTATATGTGGTTTAAGCGCAAAGGTTTAAAGCGGAACTTAACTTTATCTGAGCACCACAAACTGAAAATTATGTTTCATACATTTTTAATAATCCAAGCAAACTCAACCATCCATCTATGTCTCTATGCTTTATTTTATTTTCTTAAGAAATCACTTTGAACCCCTCCCACCAGCATTTCTAGCTGTGGCCATATTGAATAAGGGCAAATGGCATTTACTTTCTGGAATTTAATCTGCCCTTAGCTTAGGCATGCATGCAAGAAGGTGTGCTTCGCTGAGAAAAATCCTCCTCCCCTTCTTCCTCACGAAGGAAGAAAAAATGCCCATGACATCGTTTTGGCCTACACCAGAAACCAAGAAGCAACTGAAGAAATGTAAAAAAAGTAAATATAAGATATCCTCCGATTTTTCTAAAACTAGCAGCATAAAATAGTTTTGCTTTGGATAGAGTGGAGAGGGATTAGAATGCTTGTCAGTTTTTATTGCGATCTGTGCCCTCGATAAGGAGATTTGCCCTCTATTTGTCCTGTTTACTGTTATCATTGAAAGTAAATAGAAAAGTACCGAAAATTAATAGAGGGGGAAATCTTCCAATGGGAACACTAGCTCTGGTGACCTGGGGGTACCCAGGGAATTCCCTTAATTTGCAGGAATTTCCTCTCACTTCCTGAATGGCTATGGGACAGGAAGTGAAAAAAAATTTCAGCAATGGGTCACAGATGGGGAAACAAAAATCTGACGGGTTGCAACTCCCCCTTACTCTATCCAAAATGGAAAAAAAAGTTTTGCCTAAAGTTCTACTTTAAAGATGTATCCCAGGTATGGCGATTTTTACTTCCAGCTTGGACCAATGCAAGTATTTAATTTAACCACTTCAATACCAGGCACTTTCGCATCTTTCTGCCCAGGCCAATTTTCAGCTTTCAGTGCTGTCACTTTTTAAATGACAATTGCGCGGTCATGCTACACTGTACTCAAACTAAATTTTGTATAATTTGATCACCTCTGCGGTTTTTATTTTTTGCTAAACGAATAAAAAAGGATTGGAAATTTTGAGGAAATTTTTTATTTATTTAGTGTTTTGTTATAAAATTTTGTAAATAAGTAAGTTTTCTCCTTCACTGAAGGCAACTGAAGAGCTGCACTGATGGGCACTAATGAGGTGGCACTAATAGGTGGCACTGATGGGCATTAATAGGCAGCACTGGTGGGCACTAATGGTCACTGATAGGCAACACTGGGCACTGAAAGGCTGTACTGGTGGGTATTTATGGGTGGCACTGATAGATTTCACTGATAGGCATCACTGGTGGCACTGGCAGGCATTTTTCATTGGCACTGATTGGCATTACCCTGTTGGTCTAGGGTGGCATACCTGTGGTCCTGTGTGGTGGCCATCCCTGGTGGTCCTGGCGGCATCCTGGTGGTCCTGGGCAGGCATCCGAGGGGGGGCTGCGCTGATAAACAATCAGCGCAGACCCCCTTGTCAGGAAAGCCGCCGATCGGCTCTCCTCTACTCGCGTCTGTCCAGACACGAGTAAGGAACAGCCAATAAACGTCTTTTCCTGTTTACATCATGATCAGCCATGAATGGACATGGCTTATCACGTGGTAAAGAGTCTGTGTCAGACTCTTTACCTAGATCAGAGTTGCGGTGTGTCAGACTGACACGCCGCAACGCGCCCCCATGGGCACGTGCCGGCAGTTATCCTGCTGGATGTCATATGACACCCAGTCAGGATAACTGAACCACTTCCCGGTTGTCATTCTGCTATAGGCTGGGCAGGAAGTGGTTAAGCTTGGACCAATATAAGTATGTATGTGCCATACCGCACCAATTCATGTGGAAGCTGTAAATCACTGTAGTAGGTGCTGCCACTAGCTTTCGGTCCCTTGCCGGCGAAATGCAACGTGTTCTCTAAATGGCGTCCGTGCTAAATGCACGCCCTCCTGTGTTCAGTCAGCGGAAGTGCAGCTACTCATGTGACCCAGTGGCTAGCAACAATTACTGTAGTGACAGTGTCTACTAGATTCATTTCCAGCTCTCGCAGGGATCCTACAGATATGGCACATACATCCCAGATAGCGAGCAATTGTGCTGCAAGTTTGAAAATGACTGTCTAAGCTATTGCTAGACCTGCCAGGCTTCACAAGTTTGTTGCACAATTGCAGCAAGTCTACATTGCATGACTCCAGATGAATTTTCTTTGCAAATTTTCTGCAAGTCTGCTGCAAGTTCTAGTTGTTATGTTGTGCTATAGTCATCCCACATCAGGGGTCACTGTGGCTGAATTTTAATGCTGCAGACTTGCAGAGCTCTTGCTGTAGACTCACCACTTCAACTTTGCTCTTGCTATAGACTTGCCACGCAAATTTGCTACAAATTGGAAACATTTTAACTAGAACTTGTGCTTCACGTGCTCTGCAAGTGTACAACTTGCCAGTCAGAATGTGCAGCAAGTTAACAGATTTAAAATTCAACACTGCCACAAATGTGTGGCAAGTTATCCTTGCTTTCTGGGATACTTACATTAGTCCAAGAAGGACCAATGTGACTATGTAAAAATTGCCATACCTGGAATTCAGCTTTTTAAAGTTGCTTAAAGTTACTCAAAGCAGAAATTATGTTAGGTCTACAGAAAATCTACACTGTAAGTTATGGAAATGAGGAGAGGAAGAGTAGGTCTGTAGTCCTGTCCTAGGGTAACAGTGCCCCTTCTCCAGAGATTAGCCAAGGATGGGAAGTGTGTTACTGGCAGGATCACCAGATAAAAATTAAGGGGAAAAAAAAGAAATTAATGCAGCCGCCACATCCAAGAACTAGTAAGTTGCAATATAATAGTTGTATAATTTATAAATTAGATGGTAGGATTCTGTAATTTAAGGTTATTTTGATATAAAAGAAATGCATTACTAGTTGCATGTTTTGAGACATTTGGATTAAAAACATTCTTCTTTACTCCTGCATCTGGTAGCACTTTGTGAGTGTGAGAGAGGACCTGCTTTTGATTGCCGAGTATACAGGACCCTAAAATGCCTTATTATTCTGCTGAAAATATGATGAAGTTTACTGTACCTACAATTAAAACTTATTGGATTACCAGGTTTGAATTCTTTACCTTGAAAGTTACTGCATCTTATTTATCTCATTCAGTGTACACTCATTTTGCTCCTGATGTAAATATATTTTACACATGGCTGAGAAGTGTTTGCTGAAAACATTAAAAAATATATAAAAAAAACTTAGCTTTATGCAATGAAATATAATTAGCTTGAGCTACATTGTTTTGGCAGTGAAGTGTCCTTGTAGATTACTTTACAAATGTTGGCAAGTAGGAAAAGAATGAGGTCATACTGCTGGTCATGAAATACTGCCTCTAGTGGCACAATAGGATATAAATTATTTTGCATCTATCCTGAACTGTATAGTTTACCATCTTTTATTAATATATACCATCTTCTGTATAGTTTACCAACTTGTCTCCCACAAAATTCTGAGTTGAAGGGAACCTAGTTCCATGTGTATATAGTATTATTATTATTATTATTATTATTATTATTATGAGTTGCAAGTACTTCTCGAGGATTAGCCTTTTAGTTATTCTTATGCCGCGTACACACGGTCGGAATTTCTGAGGAAAAAGTCAAACGGAATTTTTTCAGCGGATATTCCAACCATGTGTATGCCCCATCGGACTTTTTCTATCGGAAATTTTGTTCGTCTGTATGGAACTCCAATGGAGAAAAAAACACGCATGCTCGGAAGCATTGAACTTCATTTTCAAAATAGCTGAGATCCCTCTGATGAGAAGCTCTACTTCATTCCTCCATTAGAGTAGAAAATTACTCCGCAGAAAGCAAGATTAAAAAGTAACATAGTGTAGTATTTTATTTGTAATTGGTGTTAAAAACATAACAAATAGGAATTGCACTCACATGTATTAGTGCCTATGCACTGGCACTAGTGTGTACAGCTTGTGCAGATATCAAATGACTTCTCCATTTCTGGTGTGTGGTACAAGCCTCGTTTTGACTAAACAGCCTGGAAATTATGTCACATAGGACCCGAAAATGACAGATCCCTAGTAGGAGTAGGGATCCATCATTTCCGGGACCTGTGTGACATCATTTCTGGGCTGTTTAGTCAGAACGAGGCTTGGATTGCACACCAGCCCTGGAGAAGCCATTAGATATCTGCACAAGCTGTACACACTAGTGTCGATGCATGGGCACTAATACATGTGAGTGTAATTCCTATTTGTTATGTTTTTAACACCAATAATAAATAAAACACAGTATGTTACTTTTTAATCTTGCTTCATGCAGAGTCATTTCATCTGAGAGTTTTCTACTCTAATGAAGGAATGAAGTAGAGCTTATCAGAGGGATCCCAGCTGTTTTGTGGTTTCATAAGCCTATTTTGACCTACCTGTAAAAAGGGGTCAAGCACCTCTGGTGAGTGTACATCCACCATTTGAGCACTAGCTGTGAAGATTAAGAGTAGGGGAAGGGGGATCACCGCTCCAAGTAGATCAATGGAAATGAACCTCTCCTCAGAGTTTGAAGCAACAGGTGCTGGCAATGCATATAGCAATTAGGATGAGAGAAGGTTCTGGACAGCCACACTCCAAAAATTTGCCTTTATTCGTAAAAAATAGGATCAAAAATACATGCCACAGCAGAACACAGGACAGAAGAGCTGATGCGTTTCACACTATAAAACAGTGCTTAGTCATAGCTAGCAACCACAAGAATTTGTTTCATATAAATACTTGTCTATATTGACCATGTGACCAAGTGAGTGATTGATTGAGTTCGCAGAATTTGTTGATTGGATTCAATCCATCACTCACTTGGTCAATATAGACAAGTATTTGTGGTTGCTAGCTATGATTAAGCACTGTTTGATAGTGTGAAACGCGTCCGCTCTTCTGTCCTGTATTCTGCTGTGGCTTGTATTTTTGATCCTATTTTTTACGAATAAAGGCAAATTTTTGGAGTGCGGCTGTCCAGAATCTTCTCTCATCCTGAAGCTTAAGAGTACCTATTTACTGAAGCAACCATTGGTGTTGGGACAGTCACACTGGACTTTATCTTCTATTATTTTTTCTCATTTTTATTAGGGCTGTGGAAATTTAACTATTAATTCCTCGATTAATCGATTAATTGTTTTGATCGATCAAAATTCTTTTGATCGATCAAAATTCTTTGGGCTTGCCGTGTCCATCTGAAGGGCTCCTTTGCTGTGCCTTCATATCTGCATGCCGGAGGGACCTTGCTATCTGCCACATGCAAGGGCTGTTATACTTCCCTCTATCACTTCTCTCTATCAACCTGGAATTCTACAGCCATCCACTGGGAGTTGTGATAGTTCCCTTCACGGGACATCTACATGCCAACGGACTGATGTTAGCCCCTTCTCATCTGGATTCAGCAGTGGTATCGTTGTACACATTTTTATACCAGTATCATACTTAGCTACATGTTTTTATGACTGCTTTTGCTACGGTTTGGTATTACTCGCACTATTTTTACAGTTTATGTAGCAACATCGATTTTATCTTCAGTGCAATATTTATTTTGTTACCTACTTGAAAACTATAAAAGTTTTAATGCTATTCCCATCGAGCGCTGCCTTTTGTGTGTTTTTTTTGTATCCTGCTATCCATTTTTCCAGTGGTTGGTAGCTGCACTGGGAATCGGCCTGCAAGGAGATCAGCTAAAAGTAGTTGGATCTGTATGTGCGTTATAATTAATCGAAATTGGTCGATTAATCGATTAAAAAAAAACGATTAATCGAACATGAAAATTTTAATCAGTAACAGCCCTAATTTTTATATGTGTGTGTGTGTGTGTGTGTGTGTGTGTGTGTATAATATATATAATTTATTGCCTTTTTATTTGTTATTTATGAGTTTGCAGGGCATGTATGCGAGCATCATCCACTAATTATTTGTTTATTGTTGGGTGCTGTTTTCCACATTTTATTTATGTATGTGAGCCCCATCTTTTTTTTTTTTCAATCAAATATTCTTTATTTCCTTTTTCTTTTTTATATGAACATTCTGATTATACATATCTCTATATCCATATGCATTTAATCCACCACATATCTCATATAAACACAAACATTAATGGCATACCCTCCTCCCCTCCTCCCACCCCCCCTTCTCCTCTCCCCCTCCCCCCCTCCCTCCCTCCCCCCCCTCTTATTCCCGCATTCTGCCCCACACTCTCTACTGTGCCTCCACCTCTAGCCAGTGTTTCCATATGTTCATGAATTTCTTCCTATTTCCCCTCTTATCATATATAAATTCTTCTTTTCTGATAGTATTATCTATTACTTTCCTCCATTCTGTCCCTGTTGGGGGGTCCATTGCTTGCCACCTTTGTGCTATAAGCTTCCTACCTTGGAACAAGCACCTTAATATTGCCATTTTGTGTGTCTACTGGTATTCCCCTGTCTTCTATCAATCCTAACACACACAATTTAGCTTCTGGTTGGAAAGATGTCCCAAATACAAAGTTTATTCTATCTATTATCTCTTTCCAGTACCAGTACAATTTGGGACATCTCCACACCATGTGCACTAAGTCTCCCTCCTCTATTCTACATCTATTCTGGCATCTCTGGCATTTTGCATCTTTCCTACCACCAAGCTGGTACATTCTTCGAGGCGTATAATTGTGAGGCCATTTGGGAAGGGCAAAGTGTAACTCTCGGCCCTGCCTCTAGTATCCTTTTCCACTGATCTTGTGTTATTGGGCCCAGGTCTCTTTCCCATTTTCCCTTGTTTTCCAGTCTCTCTTCTTGATCTGCCCCATCTTTACGTTTTTTTATTTGACCCTTTTATGAAAACATTTAATTCTGTGATACATCCATGACATTTTAAAAATGAAAAAATCTGCTGATGACATGCCTAGAAAATATGAAAAGTCTGCAGAATTCTTTAAAGCTAGAGGGAGTTGTTTTTACTGCTGATTAGCTTGTATTTCAGTCCTTCCAGTTCTGAGACTTCCATATCTCTGCAACACTGCACAGCCCTGTCTTCCATTAGGCCTTATTCTTCTCTGCTGCAAATAAGTAAGATTTACAAGTCTTCTCCCTCCTACAGCCAGTGATTGGACAGTGAAAGGAGAAAAAGACGAATGAGCCCCTCTTTCTGTCACTGTACTCATTCCTCCAATCAGTATATTCCTTGTTGGCACATGAACACAGCAGCACGATTGATTGGCTGCTTTTCTATCTCTGACTCTAAGCACTGTTGTTCAAGAACTGCAAGAGGCTGATACCAAGTCAGAACATATACTTACACTGCTTGCTTTAAAAAAAGTACATTTAATTATGTATTAGTAAAGACATTGCTTCAGTAGTTATATATATATTTACTTGGATTGCAATTTCTAGACAATGATCATTACACAGCCAGAGCAGTGGGTTGAAGAACTGTTGCTCAGGCATTACTTGAGTACCAGCCAAAAAAAAGATTAAAGGCCTTTAACGTCCAAATGCATCCTTAAGGCTCTTTTCTCTTCCTTTTAAAATTTAGGATGCACTTTGCACAAAAGTTAGAGGCTGTACTTTAGTCTGCTTCATTATATGTGCAATACAATCTACATCTAACAAATGCTAGTAATAATAATTAAGGCTGGTGAAAGTTTAAAAGATAATAGATGTCAAATAAAAAAAAAATCATAAATGCATTTATAGATTTACCTGTTTAAAATATACATTTTATAGAACCTGAAAGTGTGCCAGCATAGCAAATCTTTAGTAGATTTAAATGGTAACTGGGTGACATTTAGCTTGCTAGGGCACTGTGTATCATAAGAAATTGCCATGCTTTTTCATCATTTTTTGCATGCAATCTCCCCCAGCTTGCACATTATTGCTCAGAAGCGGCTTCCTAGTGGTGGCAATTGTGGATCATGCCTGTGTAATGCAGGGGTCCTCAAACTTTTTAAACAGGGGGCCAGTTCACTGTCCCTCAGACCGGTAGAGGGCTGAACTATAGTTTAAAAAAAAAAAAACTATGAACAAATTCCTATGTACACTGCACATATCTTATTTTGAAGTGAAAAAACAAAACTGGAACAAATACAATATTAAAAATGAGGAGGTGGTGGACAGAGGCTGCGGACATACTACAGGAGGTGGACAGAGGCTGCAGACATAATCGTGTCCTCCTCACCCCCTCACAGTAGCCCCTCTGTCCACCATCATATTACAGTCTCCACATCAGTGTGTCCTGCTCCTGTGCCCCTTTCACCTCTCCACAGGGCAGCACATCAGTGTCCTTCTCTGTCCCCCTGGCTTCACCCCCTAGTAATGCCATGTCTCAGTCTGTCATCCTCTGTCCCCACTGTATACAGATCTAGCAAAAACTAAAGGGGAACTGCTGCAGAACCTCCTTGTCCCCCAGTGTTAATAAGAGCTTCTGCAGCCAGTCTTTTACAGGTTCACTCATGTCACCCTCTCCTCCTCACTCACCGCTCCTCCTCCGTCTATGGCGGCGAGTGCAGGAGGCCCGGCGCCGGTCGCCGTGTCACAGCCAGGAACGAGTGGACTCAAAAATGGCGCCAGACGGCGCCATTACGTTACTGCGCATGCGCCGTCGAGCCGAGTGGGTATGAGTTTTCCCGAGCCCGGCCGGCTTCGGAACTGCGCAGTTACTTGGTCGGCTCGCGGCCATCTTTTTTACGGGAACCGCTGCCCATTAAAGACATTCACGGACACCCCAAAAATGGGCAACACTGGCTGGCAGCGGTGGCAAAAACACCTGGTGGGCCGGATAAATGTCCTCGGCCGGCCACATGTAGCCCATGGGCCGTAGTTTGAGGACCCCTGGTGTAATGTATGGTGACACAGCTGCTTGTACACTCAATTAGGATTTTTTTTGTGTAGCTCCTAAATGTGAAGTGATCATCTAATCTTTAACTAAAATATATTGTAAAAAACGACAGTGTTATTAAGAGAATGCATACAATACTGCCCCAGAATTATTAAATAAACACTTTAAAGGGTAAATCCCCTTTCTTGGGAAAAAATGGCAAATAAAAAAATAATATAGCATTGGAAAAGAAAAAAAATCGTATAGCATATGCAATTGCTACACAAGCCATGTTGTAATTACAGTAAATGTTATTAAAAATTACCTTCCCATTTTAACCACTTCAATACCGGGCTAATATGACGTCCGCAGGAGGGATCTCCCATCCTGGGTGGACGTCATATGACATCCTGGGCTTCCCGGCCATCTAGGGGATGCGTGCGCCGCTTCGCTCGGGACTCGTGTGCATGCCCGGTGGCCGCGATGTCCGCAGGGCACCCACGATTGCCCGTGAATACAGCAGGACCGTGGATCTGTGTGTGTAAATACACAGATCCACGTCCTGTCAGAGGTGAGCAGACCGATGTGTGTTTCCAGCACAGCGGAACACACATCGGTCTCCTCCCCTTGTGAGTCCCTGCCCCCTACAGTTAGAATCACTCGATAGGATACACATTTAACCCCTTGATCGCCCCTAGTGTTAACCCCTTCCCTGCCAGTCACATTATACAGTAATCAATGTCAGATGTGTCCGCCGCAATGTCGCAGTCACAATAAAAATTGCAGATCACCGCCATTACTAGTAAAAAAAAAAAAAAAAAATGCCATTCTATCCCCTATTTTGTAGACACTATAACTTTTGCGCAAACCAATCAATATACGCTTGTTCCGTTTTTTTTATACCAAAAATATGTAGAAGAATACGTATCGGTCTAAACTGAGGAAAAAAATGTTTGTTTTTTTTTAAATTATATTTATTATAACAAAAATGTAAAAATATTGTGTTTTTTTTTTAAATTGTCGCTCTTTTTTGTTTATAGCGCAAAAAAAAAACCGCAGAGGTGATAAAATACCACCAAAAGAAAGCTCTATTTGTGGGGGAAAAAAAACATAAAAATTTCATTTGGGTACAGTGTTGCATGACTGCGCAATTGTCATTCAAAGTGCGACAGTGCCGAAAACAAAAAATTGGTCTGGGATGGAAGGGTGTGTAAATGCCCTCCTATGAAGTGGTTAATTTGCAGCTTTATAATTTTCTATAAAATTCAATGCAATATGGCAACCTGGAAGAGTTCCGTACACACTTGGTGTATAAAACCCCTCTAAAAATGTTATTTACTGCTTGTGTGATTGGCTCACAGATTTTTCTAGAAGTTGTGCTAATAAAAAATCCGTGAAGGGCATGTCATATAGGGGTTGATCTACTAAAGACAAATAGACTGTGCACCTTGCTCGTGATTGGGTACTTTTTGCAGTAAGTTGAGCCTTGCCTCATTTAGGCTCCATGCACACTGGCGTAAAAAACTTTGCTTTTACAGGAGTTTTGTGTTTTGCCTGTAGAAGCAGCTCAATGTTATCCTATGTGACCATGCACATTAGGACATTTACAGGCATATTTTGAGATTAACGTTTAGAGGCAGAAAAAAAAAACCTTCGCGTTTCTGATTGGAGCTTACTGGCAGAAAAAAATGTAAAACTCTCCTTAACTCTATACTCTATAAAACCTAAACCTTTGTACAAAAAATTCTCTATATTAGCGTTTTTTACTCCAAAGAGAACGGATTTTTTTTTTTTAAGCCCAGTGTGCTTGGAGCCTTACTAAGCTCTGGAGCAACTGCTATTTGCACAATCTATTTGCCTTTGGTAAATTATCCCCATCCCCCCAAAAAATCCCAAAGTGATAACTAAGGTGCAGCAGGCAAATTTTACACTTTTGCATCATTTTGTGTTTTATGAGATTGCCATAAGAAACACAATTGGCAAGAACAGAGTTCATAGGAAGTTGGAATAGTAGAAACAAATATTCTCCAAAAAATGAATTGTTGTCCATCTCATATTTGTTAAGGACCACCTGAATGTTCTACTGTGCTACCAGAATAGTTTTCTGTTATAAAAAAAAAAGAGTGAAAACCTGAACCGTCTACTAAGTGTACAGAGCCTATGTGTGAAGCAATAAATAAATAAATTAAGTCTCCATAGTAGGCTGATTAAAATTGTGTATGGCTGTTTTGGTTCTGCATGGCTTTCAATCGAGTGACCAATTAATTTGATTTGATTTGATTTATTGTCATTGTAAAAACAAATTCACAATGAAATTACATTTCTACTCCACACATTATTCATACATCCTAATTATCAACCATGCATTTACCATACAGAATTTATATATAAAAACGTACCCATATTATAAAAGTATATGTAGCGGGTATTTAAATTTGGGGGGGGGGGGCATCTGGGTTAGTTAACCCAGATGTACTAATTGTTAGGGAATCTGAGAATCCCTTTTGTGGTTCTTGGAGAACTCTGGTAGTGCAAGGTTCCCTGTGGCCTGCAGGTGGCGTTGTCGCCCTGGGCCGGAGTTGAATCTGCACCGCAAGACTGTACCTTTTTTGTCCTTTCCTGGCACCGGTACAGCGGGGCGGGGAATCCGCTGTGACGCAAAGGCAGAGGAGATAAAACGGGCGGACGCCCTGACCTCGGGGTTCAGAGTTGGAGGACGCAGCCGCACCCAGGCACCTTCGGCCTGGGTGCTGGCGTTCCGGAGATCCGGGCCCAGGTGCCCTTGACCTGGCCGGAGCGAGGGATGGAGTTCATCCCAGGCACCTTAAGCCTGGGGTGAGGTACTATGGCCAAGGCCAGGGGCCCAGTAACTTTGACTGGGTTCCGCGAGGGTGGAGGAGTCCGAGGGGCCCTAAGGTGTTGGGACCCGTATCTGAGGCGAGGAGGCCGAGGAGTGTAACCCTTCCGGATAGTCCGGTACAGCATTAATCCGGTGACGGCGGGGCCTCTGGTAACTCCCTTGGAGGGATGTCTTCCCCCTGACAGGGGCTGCAACGTAGCGAAGGTAACTCCAGTTCCTGTTCACTAGAGTCGCTGGAAGAGACTCTGAAGCCAAAAAGTCCATTTAACAGTCACTGTGCTTAGCAACCGTTGGTAAATCCTCAATGGTTTAGTTTTCTTTGAGGATTGTGCCTTGACCTACTCCCCACCAATACTGAACTGTTCTATGGGTCTCAAACTGTCTGCTCGCAAAGGACTATTTGTTTGCCGTTATGGAATAAATAAGTGTTGGACCTTTTCAGTGTGTGGTACTCCAATTACTGGGAGCAAAGGGGGTTATCAGCAGAACAGACTTGGCTCTGAACGTATACACAGCCCGGGTGTAATCTAATTCTGGCCTTCACCTCTACACGCAGTAATCTAGAGGACATGGGCCGTGGCGCACCTCGCTCTCCCCTTCAAAGTACCCCTAGACCGAAGCCAAAGTATTCACTAAAGAAGAGAGAGAGGGTGAGGCCGCTACATATAAAAGTGTTCTCATATTAAAAACTAAACAAGACAATAAAATAAGACTATGTGACCTCCTTTCATTTCATTCCTGCATTGATAGCCTTAACAGCCCTGGGGAAGAAGCTCTTTAAATCTTTTTGTCCTTGTTTTAATCACCCTAAAACATCTCCCAGATGGCAATAATTCAAATAAATGACAACCAGGATGAGACGGGTCTCTCACTATTTTTCCTGATCTACAAAGGCAACGAGTCTCATATATTTCATCTAGAGAAACAAGTTCACACCCTACAATTTTCTGCGATGTTCGAACCACTCTCTTTAGAGCATTTTTATCTGCCTGCGTACAACTAGGATACCACACTAGAATACAATACGTTAATATACTCTCAATGGCAGAGCGATAGAAGGTCTCTAGTACCTTCCTTCCCAAGCCATTCTTCCTAAGGAGTCGCAAAAGATATAGACGCTGTTACGATTTCTTAATAATGGCTTTAACATTGATTGTCCACGATAAGTTTTCAGAAATGCATGTTCCCAAAAACTTAAAGGTAGAGACCCGCTCCACGCACACGCCTTTAATAAAAAGCGGTGCTGGTTCAGGCCTGTTCCTTCTGAAATCTACAATCAGTTTCTTTGTTTTCCCTGTGTTTAGGATCAGGTTATTTGCTGTACACCATTCCACTATCCTATCAACCTCTCTCCCGTATTGCTCCTCATCGTCTCCAGTGATACAACCGATTACGGTAGTGTCATCTGCAAACTTCAAAAACAAAGGAGCAACTTAAACACAAGAAACATCTCAATGCAGTTGAAAGGCTATGGCATGATTAAAGTGGCCCATTCAAACAGGAACTGAAATAACTAGTATTCAGTAATGGGCCAGAATGCTTGTTATCTTTTAAACAGATATGACTTGTAGATATAGAAAGATTTTGTTAAAATAAATGAGAGAAAGATCAGAAAATATGACTGCATTCATATAATTACAGGCTATACATAAAAAGAGATGAAAATGCATGAATATGGTTGGATCTCTTTTACGTATATGTGTAATAAAAAAACTTCTTATAGATTCCTTTTAATTGGAAGTTTTTGTTTTGTGAAGTACCGTATTTTATTGCAGTTTTTTTTTTCTTTAACAGAAATTGATGTAGGCCGTATCATGCTCTTTGTCAAACTGAGAGCTTTGTGAGAGTCTTGATTTTACTATTTCAGCAGTCTCTGTGCTGTAATAAAAAAAGGGTAGCCCAGCATTCTTTTAGTCTCAAGAATTCTGAAACTATCCATCTAAAAATACAGCTATTATTGCAGACTATGCCTTTAGATTTACGCCAAGCTCTGAGCAGATGTCTGGGAACCAATTACAGGAACAGGATTCAATTTCTGGGGTATTCTGTACAAAAATGCCATTATATATACAATTTCTTGGGAAGTTCTCTACAAAACCCACAGTTGTTTATGACTGCATAGAAGAGAAGTCATTTTTATATTCATTTTCTGAAAAATACAATGGCAGCAAATCAAAATGTTATTAACATTAACATCTATTAAATCTTTTGCCCTTGATGTTTTAACTTTGGATAGTAAAACATTTTTATTTATTTTTTGCCAGTAAATACCTTATAAAGCCAACTTTTTCTGTTTCTTGCCTGGTAAAAAGCCTAGGCTTATGACATCATGCACAGCTCTCTCTCTTTTGTGAGAGTTTGCCATGAAGGGAGGGGAGGTGAGTCGTAAGAGGACCAATCATAGCTGCAGAGCTGGAGGTGTGCCTCTGTGTGTCTGTGTAAATCCAGGAAGTGAACAGGCAGCAGCTTCAGATGCCCACAGTTAAATTGGTTGCAGCCAGACTTGGTGGAGGGAGATTTCTGCAGCATATTTGGCAAGTACAGAATCACAGTATATATAAAATAATATGCAAAGTGGTTGGAGGAAAGATTCAGAATGGCAAAGATATTTTTATTACAAGTTATGTGAGCAGACTGCAGTTCCTCTTTAAATACAAACTTGCTGGCATAGCAATTATTCGTATATATGATCTGAATTTTTTTGACAAACAGATTATTTCCTAAAACTCTCCTTGACTCCTTGGTTTATTTGCTATAGAAAGATAGACTGTTCACTTTGCAAGGGAATTTTCCCTTAGCCTAATAAATGTGGTGAAAATTCACTTTGCAAAAACAACCCAATCACATGGTAGAAAATAAAAAAACAGCATTTTTGCTTGCACGATTGGATGATGGAAGTAAGCAGAGCTTCACTAATTGAAGTAAAAACTTCTTTGCAAAGTTAAAATTCTGTTTGCCTTTAGTAAACGAACCCTTATGGCTGCATGGAGTCAGAAGCACTGTATATTGTGCGCCTGAGGACTGAAGATCCTTATTTAGAATGGTTTAATTCACAAAACTGTACGTTGCATGGTATTCAGAAATATTAAAACATTAAACATTGAGACAGATATTAACAAATCCAAAAAGCAAGTGGTTTTTAATTTGCAAATTAAAAGCAATGCATGCAAGGGCTGGAAAAATAAATCTGAGGATGTAGTTATATCTGTGATGGATGGTGCAGGAAAGGGGGATGGGGAGGAAAGAATGTAATCCGAATTGTGCACGGGGTGGGGCTGGACAGATGTATGGCATGTGTTTCCATAGTGAATAAATCCTGATTTGGAATATTATAGAAAATTGACAGTGTTTAGGGAACCTTTTGAAACCTGGAAGAAAAAATAAAAGTGCAGGTGGGGAGAGAAAAAGGGAGCAATGCCGAAAATGCCCCATTGGGGATCGGTCTCATTGACCCAACTTAGGTACTTTCAACAAACTTTCAAGAAATCTGAATGTGTATCATTTAGTATAGAAGTAGGTTTCTTGTGAAGCTTTGCAAAGGACCTGCTGAGGGCTGTGACTACCAACACCACTTTGGGGTGCTGAATGGACTATTTTGTGTTTTGTGGTGCACTTGCAACAGGACAATGATGGCACCTGGTGGATAATGTGTTGCTTTAAGGACCTAGTGGACTGAACAAAAAACTGAAGAGCTCAGGTGGAGCCGCTGTACTAACGATCCAATGTTAGTACAGCGATCTCCCCTGCTGAGCTTTTGTGTTCTGACAGGGGGACGACCCCCCTGCCAGAACACCATTGACTGAGAGATCTGATTGGATGCTGGTTGGCAGACCTTTTTCAGTCATACCACATGACAGAAGGTAGCCGAACAACCTATTAAAATGGCCTGTGTGTACTAGGCTTTAATGGTGTGCTAGGAAAGCACCTCATCCACCAGAGGTAGAGTATGTCCTTGAGGACTTTTGCAGACTGGTCCACAGTTCTTTAAAAAAGATAACGTCTGAGAAGATTTTCCCATCCTCCACTGTCCCTTATGTGTCTTTGTCCTTCATTAAAGCCTTAGGTCTGTGAACTTCCCTGTTCTTTTGTGGTCAGGTCAGAGATGGGTCTGTGGAGCAAGGCTTCCCAGGGATTGTTGGCCAGATTCTTGTGTAATATTGTTTGGGTCAGGTTATACAAACTTATCCACAGTTTTTGAACTGGGCATTGTCGCCAGGTATGGTATAGCATTCCAATTTTTCTGCAGCCCGGAAACAGAGTGGGGAGATTGCATGTAAATTTAGCTACCCACTCTGGGTGGTTGGGCGGGGGGGGGGTTCAGTTGGTTTATAAAAGCTTAGATACACTTGCTGTGTTTTTACATTAGAGGCAGTCTGACACGATCTGCAGCAGCAGAAAGTGATATGGATAAAGAGCTAAGATTTCATTGCTTGTGTTATATATATATATGTAGGGGTTGGGGTGCATGCGGAATGTCTTGAGGCTCCTACTGAGGCACCATCCCGGAAGAATATGCGACTGTATGTCAAAAAAATGGTTGATCAAGGGTGGGACTTTGTGTGTGCCTCAGTGGAGTGAATAAATATAGATGTATCACGATATATAGAAAAATAAACAATTTTTATTATCCTGCCGAAGGCAGCAATGTAAAAAAACCTTATATTCTTTCAAAAGTATATATAAGAAAATATAAAATCACATTACAGTTCAAATAATGGGTAACGGGATGTGCGATTCCCATTTACAGAGAGAAGTGAAGGCCTACGCGTTTCGCGGATTTCCGCTTCATCAGGGCCATTTAGCGTAGCACAAAGAGTTAATACAAGGGTTCTAGGAGCAAACAAAACATTTATAAAATATACATGCATGTTATATCCTATATATTTAAGGGGGAAGAAAAACCTAACATATATAAATCAACATTATACAGGTATTAGATCCGATTGGAATAAGAGACTGTGGGTGTGCACATTGAGGCATATCAAGTATGTTATCCCATGGCACATCCACATACTACATTAGCATTTATATTCTAAATATCAATATCATTTGAATATTTACAGAGGAAAACATTTCTGATCATATGTATGGTCCTATGCATGCGCAGCGGTGTCCCATATATACAGGGGAAATGTACCCAAAGCTTCTAGTGTACACATAAATAACATGTATTGATATAGTTTCGTATGCATGTTTTATATGTTAGTCTCAAAAAGAGAGATAGAAACTTACCAGAGAACTGTACAAGCACAGATGCAATGTGGCGGACGGAAGAGACCTGGGTGCCTGTGAGGATTCTCCCCCCCCTAAAAGAGAGATCTGCGCGGTTGTATGGGGTGGATTCCTATGTATATCAAAATAATTGTAATTCAAAGGGGAGGGGGTGGAACATATAGGGACTGAAAGGATAGGGAGGGGAGGGAAAAAACGAGGAAAAAAATGAAACAATCAGGGAAAAGGGACAGGGAGGGGGAGGAGGGGGGGAAGGGAAAGGGGGGAGAGAGAGTGGGAAAAGATATTGGGTACAATAGATGGTGTGGAAAAGGTATAGCGGGGATACAAGTAAGGAGAAAAGCAAAAAAGGGGGGATGGGGGAGGAAAAAGGGGGGAAAAAGAGGGGGGAGGGGGTGAAGGGAAAATTAGAAGGACAAGGAAAAGAGAAGAAATAAAATGAGATGGGGGGAAAGGAAGGGGGGAGGGGTTTTTGGTAAGAAGGGGTAGGACTCAGGGATGAAAAAAGTAGTGGGAAATGGGAAATGGCAAAAAAGGGGGGAAGGGAAGTGGTGAAAAGGGAGGAAAGGGGAAAGGAAGGGAAAGTAAAAAAGAGTGGGGGGGAGGGGGGAAAGAGAAGAGAAGGAAAGGGGATGAGACAGTAAAGAAGGGAAGGGGGGGGGAGAAGGAAGGGGGGGAAGAAGGAAGGGGGGAAAGAAAAGGGGGGGTGTGAAAGGAAAGGGACTGATAGTGTGGAAAAGGGAAAGCGAATTGGAGGGGAGAAAGAGGGGACAAAGGGAGGGGGGAGAAAGGAAAAGGATATAGGGAAGGGGAGGGGGGAAAGAAAGAGGGAGGAAGGGAGGGAAGCAGAGGGGAAGGGGAGTAGTGGAGAAGGAAAAATTTAGTGGGTGATGTGTAGGTAGGGAAGGAATGAAAGTGGGGAGAGTGCTGGAAGGGTGTGTGCAGGGGTGAGGGGGAACAGTCTTTTTTTTTTATTTTTTTTTAACAAAAAATAAAAGCCGCAGAGGTGATCAAATACCACCAAAAGAAAGCTCTATTAGTGGGGAAAAAATGATAAAAAATTCATTTGGGTACAGCATTGTATGACCGCGCAATTGTCATTCAAAATGCATCAGCGCTGAAAGCTGAAAATTGGTCTGGGCAGGAGGGGGGTTTAAGTGCCCAGTAAGCAAGTGGTTAAAGATAGACAATAGAATTTTAAATTTATAAAAACGTAATGTTTCTCTGCATAGTTTATAAATATTTAATGTACATAAAAGCAGACTTAGTTTTTTGCTTATCCAGGCTGTGCTTCCTAAATAGTATGACTGTAAAGTGATTGTGCCTAAAGCCAGCCTTACATGGATTACAATTCGGCTAGTTGAACAGGGAGCATAAGAATTTTTATCCATGTGTGGGCACAAGTTGATCCATCTATCGGGTTTTTCCAAAACAATTAGTGCTGCAGGCTTTAGGCTGATAACACTAATCATTGCGTTCTGCCAGCAGGGAAGGCTCCCCCCCCTAGCAGAACACGACAGCGTTGCAGGAGGGATTCCCCTGTCAACGCTGAATGTGATGGAAGGAAAAAAATTGCATAATGTATGACCTGCTTAAGTCTATCAAGTGAAAAAAAAAACACGGCAGTCGTTAAGCAAGCAGGTTTACTGCCCCTGCCTAAAATCCAGCTGATAAAGGAATCTACAAATCGGTATTGGCCAGTCACGTGCTGGTATAGAACTCTGTCGGTTTTGGCCACGCTATTCTCTAATCAGTAAGCTCACTGCTGACACTGTGGCCTGCATATGGGCATCATCCTACATATCTTTTGAGAATGCCCCAAGCTCCAATACTTTTTGGCAGGTTTTACTCAACCTTACCCCTTACCCCTTTGTCCAGGAAACGGTATCATAAGTCCCTTCTTCAACACCTTCTTAATGCAGCATAGGCGTGCATTCTGTGCCAGTGGAAGCAACAGGCAGCGCCAATAGTAGCCCAATGGCTTATGAAAGTGGTTGATATTGAACGGATGGAGGATATGACCCCTGCTTTCCAGGTAGGGTTGCCATCTCATCCCTTTAAAACTGAACACATATGAATTACACAGGTTCTTTGGCTGATTAAGGTGCTAATTAAATTCACTTGGTGCCTTATCTGCATTAAATTGGCCTCAGAACCCATGTAATTCATATGTGTTCGGGTTTAAAGGGATGAGGTGGCAACCCTATCTCCAGGATAAGTCAGAGGAACATAAGGCCAGATGGTTTTACTGGGATCTTTTTCCGCTTCTCCGATGAATTCATCCAATAAAGAAAAAATTCCAACACTTGCCTACGATTGGTATTGAGGTTTCCTGCTTCTCGTGGGCGATTCCCTTCCCTGTGTTTTTTTTTTTCTCTTCTCTTTCCCACTTTCATTCTCTCCCTGTCTTTGGTTTCCCTTCCTCTTATACTCATTTAATCAAAAATGGGTGTGTTCAGACCCCCCATGACTCTGTAGTTACTTTCAGATGACAGAAGGATTCTCTATTAATGTGTGATTAGCTTATGTATGACCTGACCAGAAGGTTCTTTCAACTTATGCAACATGTTACATTATTAATGCTGTTATTTGTTTTTACTTTTTATTCCTGGAAGGGTATAACCGCCTTTTGGTTGTTCCTAAAGCAATTTTATATTGTTTGCATATTCTGTAATATGGGGGGGGGGGGGGCATTAAAAAAAATTAATATCTATTTGATTGAAATTAGAGATAGATAGAGATATATAATAATTTTGCAATCATTGTGACTGGTTACCTTTCAAATTCAAACATTCAAAGCAGCATACATTTTAAGGATTTTATGATGATAAATATCATTTCTGGCATGCCTGTTGATGGGTAGATCTTTTTTTCTTAGTCTTCTTTTTTTTTTTTTATATTCTTCAATAAACTATCCCTTTTTTATACATCATGCCATCTTTTTATTATACACAGTAAGCATGCTATAAAAAGATAATGAAACACTGCAACAGCAAAACCACAAAAGGAAAGTGAAGCATACTAATATGATAATGTGTACATATACTATAACTGATGAAGCTAATATCTGGTGCATAATGATAGATCACCACCAGAAATAACACACCTGCCTTTAAGGTTTTGAGCAAACACTGTAATCGACTTGAAAGCTCTTGGCGTTCGGGCTTGCAGGGAGACAATGTACATAGAGCTATTTTTATCATCCCTATGAGAACACACAAGCCTATCATCGCCCTGGAAGCTGGAGGCTTCACCCACTTAGATCACGTGACTGACTGTGGACGTGCTCCATGATGGAATGCATAACAATCAGGAAAGGCAAGCCATACTAAGGTTTCATTGTGCAAGCAAAAGAAAACTGTTGTGCTTCCTAGCAGCTAGACATTTTCTGTGTTTTAAAGGGTCACTAAACCTGGATTACAAACGTACTTACCTTTTTAAATAGACATAAATACAGAAATAGTAATGGATATTAATATAATTTTGATATATTGGGAAATTATAATAAGGTTCTAGGAGATGCACCTTTTTATATATGTATGTCAGTGTACTTATGTTGTGTTTGTGATTTTAACATCATCTGTGATCTTATGGCGTTTTCCATGGTGATGTATTGTGTTTTCTAACTCTTTGTCAAATTAATAAAAAAGAATAGAAATATATTAAATTCACGTTGTCTAATAGAAACATAACTATTTGAAGGTGCATTATTAGAATTGATAATGTAACCCATTCTAATCATTTCCATCAACAAGATCTTGTAACCTGAAGGGATTAAAGCCTATCTAAACCTAAAAACAAAAATGTTATATATATATTGCAGCTCACCAGTCCCTATGGTGGTTGCATTCATTTTCTGTTAAGAGTTTATTTTCTTTACAGCTGGTGATCCAGCCAGTAACACACTTGGCGGTTGATTTAGTAAAGCTGTAGAGTGCAAAATGCTGGCTCACTTCTGCATAGAAACCAATCAGCTTTCAGGTATTATTGTCGAAGCTTAATTGAACAAGCTGAAGTTAGAATCTGATCGGCTGCTCTGAACAGTTGCACTAAATTCTGAGTGTTTCAGTTTTAGTAAATCTATTTCCTGTCTTATGGTGGCTTCTCTATCTATGGAGGAGCCACAAGGACACCCTTGGACAGCAGCACTGTCTGGAGAAGGTAGTGTTTGATGGACTAGTAGATATAGATAGGCTTTAGTTTGTCGGTCACTTATGTAAAGTCTATCTCCAGCTAACACTTTTAGGGAGTTCCTGAAACAGAATTTTTTTCCTTTTGCTGCAAAGGTTTAAAGCAAACTAAAGGCACAAATACTTACCTTAGTTCCTATGGTCCAACATCCTCAAGGTTCCTCTCCAGCATCTGCTCCCTGGGTTCTTCTGGGTGCTTGTCTTTAACCATTTTGATTGGCTGGCGCAGGATGCAGTCATCACATTGGCAGTTTGCCTGAGCGTAAACTAACTGGAGAAAAGTTCAAAACTAATCTTAGAAAGTATTATTTTTACTAAAAGGTTAGTTGATGATTGGAATAGACCTCCGGTAGAGGTGGTACATCAGTCAACAGTAAATGGCTTCATACATGCTTGGGACAAACATAAATCTATACTCAAAAAAGTTAACAAAAAACAAACAACACCCCCCCAACAAAAAAAAAAAACCTCTAACATGTATAAAAATACAAAAGAAACAAAAAAAAAACAGGCAGACTCAATGGGCCTCTTTTTTTCTGCCGTCGCTTTTCTATGTTTCTAAACTGTTAACAAGTAAAAAGGCGCAATGCTTAGGTACTTCAAAACGACAATTTAAAATCTATAATAGTCCAATGGTAAGTGCAGGAAGAAAATAGGTGAGTCAGTCAGGGCTGCCACCACTACAACCAGAAGCAAGTTCCAGTAAACTAGGAGAAAGACAAGGAAAAGGGCGCCTCTGAGTGTATATCAAAAAACTATTTATTTTAAAAACAATATCCATGGTTATTGTTTTTAAAATAAATAGTTTTTTGATATATACTCAGAGGCGCCCCTTTCCTTGTCTTTCTTTGTTTCTAAACTGAGCTGCGCATGTGCAATCAAGTGTAAATTTTACAGAGGATTGCGAATAGGCAGGAAAGTGTACTTTATTGGATGTTTTTTTTCATTTACATGTTTTTTATATCTATTGCATATTTTCTACATTTAGTTCCATTTTAACTAAATTAATAAAAGCTGACCATTGTAAGCACACCTGTCGATGAGAAATGGTTTTTTTAAACCCTCTAATTTCCACTTTTAGGCCTCATGCACACTGGTTTATTGTAAACGCTGTTTCTCCTGACAGGAGAAAATCTGCGTTTAAAAACTCACCTAAGCTTTTTTTCAAACTAGTTTAAGAGTTTAGTAGTGTTTGGCGTTTGGGTGTTTCATTGGCCAGAATTTTTTATTTATTCTAGCTATCGAAATGAAACGCTAAACTGCTGGATGCATTTAGCAGTGTCAAAACTCTGCTGCTCCTGAACGCACTGGCAGTGTTTTTTTTTTTTTTTTTTCCCTGCCTCAAGTCTCTAAATTGTAAAAGCCTCTAAATTGTAAAGCACTGCGTTCTACATTGTAAAGCGCTGCGTAAACTGTTAACGCTGTATAAATCGTGAATAATAATAATATTAATAATAAAGTCTCCTGCCACGAAACACTGCTAAAAGCCAATGGAGTTGATTTACTATAGGCAAATAGACTGCACTTTGCAAAATGCAGTTGAACTCTGCAAGTGCAATTGCTCCAGAGCTTAGTGAATGAGGTAAAGTTTCACTTTACAAAGAATACCCAATCACATGCAAGGAAAATATAAAAAAAACACAATTTTTGCTTGCACATTATTGGATGATGAAAGTCAGTAGAGCTTCTGCTCATTTATTAAGCTCTGGAGCAACTGCGCTTAGAGAGTGCAACAGTCTATTTGCCTTTAGTAAGGCAAATAGCAGTGATGACGAACCTTGGCACCCCAGATGTTTTTGAAACTACATTCCCCATGATGCTCATGCAGTCTGCAGTGTAGCTGAGCATCATGGGAAATGTAGTTCCAACACATCTGGGGTACCAAGGTTCGTCATCACTGCCATAGGCTAACATGCAGGGGAGTTTAGAGGCAGGAAACAAATACGCCAGATGCCCCATAGGAGCAGCTGTAAAAATGTCCAGTGTGCATGAGGCCTTACTGGATAGCTTGGTATGTTAAAGAAATTTGAAAAATAACAGATTTAGGCCTCTTTCACACGTCCAGTGAGGATCCGTAGCTTTCTCATCCGCTTGCTCCGTTGATCCCCCGCTGAGCCGGCAGATGACAGGGCAGTCCCTGCACACTGTGCAGGGACCACCCTGTCAGATCTCCGCTCTCCTCTATGGGGGGATTGGATGAACACGGACAGATGGAAAAATAGGATTTTCCTCCGTTTGCAGAAACGGACCATAGCGGAGAGGGATGATATCAGGTGTCATCCACTGACACCCGCTGTCCCATAGGGATACATGTATGTGTCCGTATTTCATCCTAAAACGGATGGATGAAATACGGATATACGGTCCACACGTGTGAAAGGGGCCTTACTGGCTCGATCACCAGTGGAAAATAAAAGAAAAAAACCTGGAAAAAAAGAATACTAAATCTAAGGTTTGGTAATCTACAAAATATTTAAATTTTGCTTTTGGGTTTAGATACGCTTTAAAGAGAACTAAAGTTAGTGTTTCCTGGATGACATTAGCAGTTCACTGATTTATTTCAATGTCTAGTAGTAGTTGGTCACATTTAAAGTGGTTGTAAACCCACTTTGGCAACTTGCACCTACAGGTAAGCCTAGATTGAGGCTTTCATGTAGGTGCAAGAAATATCTCCTTAACCTACGCGGTTAAGGAGATATTTGCTAAAAACACAACACCGATGTCTACGGCGCATGCGCGCCGTAGACAACGGCGCAGGCGCACTAGCGGTCCGGCTTCGTGAATGGGATCATGCCAGCCCCGCGCATGCGTGTGACGCCATCGCCGCTCCGGCCAATCACAGCGCCAGAGTGGCGATACCATGAAGAAGCTCCGAGGGGACATGGCGGCGGAGGAGGACTTCGGGGGCTTCGATTTCAGGTAAGTGCCACATAATGAGCTAGTATGCTATGCATACTAGCTCATTATGCCTTTCTCTTGCAGGGGTTTGTTTTGCAGAAAAGTTTTTTAGAGGGTTTACTTCTTTAACTTGTCCTTGACTTGTTCTGTACTGATGAAGATGTTTCATCCAAGTGGCTTCTTCTTTCTTTATAGTGTCAGGAAGGAGAGAAAGAAAGGAAGAGAATGAGATAAGGTGCAGCCATACTTGCTCAAACAAATGTTGACAATCGTGCATGCATACATTTGGAGGCATACAGTATACACATTACTAAGCGGCATTTTCAGGCATTAAAGCCTACAGGTCTACAATGCTAAATTACATGAATCAACAGGTTTATTCATGTGCAGAAGGAACATTACATACGGTATTAAATATCAACCTTAACATGTTTTTTCATGCTATATTCTTATTCATTTTAGGTCTTGTGAGCAAGCACCTAGCGTGCTGTTTATTGAAGCTTTTTGTGTGACATGCCTCATGCTTGCAAATAAAACCTGTCGATTCATGCAAATTACCATTTTGGACTCATTTTGTGTGATGAAATGCTGTGGAGGGGCCATGCACGTTTGGTGAAGCCACAACTCACATAGCAATTTTTAGGCTGTAAGTAAAACCCATAACTATACTGTCAATGTTAAAAATAAACAATGGAGCTGTTTTAGCCCCTGTTCACATGGGCGTGATTTGACAGGTCGACCCAATACCTTCCAATTGTGGCATCCTAATCAGCGTGACGCCGACTTTGTGGGGCCGCACTGATTTCCAAAAGTAGCTCTTGCACTACTTTTGGCGACTTCGGGGGCGATTGCAATAGACATCTGTGCATGAACCCGCCCAGATGTCTTTTTCAAGTTGCCGTCAAAGTTGGACTGAAATGCAGCTTTGAAATCGTGTGAGTTTAGATGAACTTGCACAGTTTCAAAGCCGTGTTCAGTGTGAACGAGGGCTAAAAGTCAGAAAATCCACCAAATTTACTTTAATCTCACTGCTGTCAGAAATCAAGCTGCATTAAGGTTGGGTTCACACTATTGCATATTGGATGCAGTTTTGTCGCATCCGATTCGTATGTCAGGAGATTGTGACCGGCTCTCAATGGAGCCGGTTCACACATCTCCGAAACTGCTCCGGTGCGAATTGCACAGGGGTCCTCTGCATCTTCTGCTCTGTTTCAGGCCCGAATTCAGACAATTTTTTTTGCTGAAATCAGACTAAAATGGTGAACAGGGAGGCACCGGACCCCTGCTGTGAGCCGCACCATTCTGCAGTGTGAACCCAGCCTTAATCATCATCTGTATAGGAGAGGCTGTAAAAAGCCTAAAGAGGTTGTGTTTGGGATTCCCTAGTTTGCATCTAAAACAAGTAATGAAAGGAGGTTCCCAGTCACTAACATAAAGGATTAAAGTGTGCTGTGAACCTTGTATACATTTTTAAAGGTTCATTTTTCATTTAGACAGGAAAGTTCGTTAAGCAGTTAATTAGGATTTGAAACTAGAGGAAGCATTTATAAATCCATACATATAATAAAATAAGTACGTTGATAAGTAGAAAAATCTAAGTTGGAAAATTACCTGATAAACATATAAAGTTCACATTTAATAATTACTTTAGGGCGAATGTTACAATTTTGGAGGGTGTTCTTTTTCCTTAAACTACTTTTTTTTACATGTCAGATATCTTTATAAATTTTCCAGTTAATGCAAAAAAATTAACATCAATAATTATAACCTAATTTTCAGGGTTATGAAGTCAGGGTCTACAGTATGTTAAACCATGCATCATATTCTATACTGTCCGGGCTGGATAAAGTATATTTTACTTGCTGTTTGTAAACTAAAATTTCACTCACATTTTAGACGCTAAAGGAACCCCTAATAAATAGCAGTGATATATACATTAACACAAAGGAAGTATGCAGCTTTTGAAAAGGAAATTACAACACTTCCTCTTTAGCATTGTTGACACACAATATAGCTTTGGGCAAAAACATAGATGAAAAACCTTAGCATTTTTCGCAGCAATGTGTAACAATACTAAATCAAAGTTGAAACCTTTCATTTATACGTTATGGCGGATTCCACACATCCTGGAGATACCATCTTTATTATATAGCAAATTTTAGTAGACACATCTACCCTGTCAGGGAAGGTGACTGATAAACAAAATGGGAGTTTAAATGTTTCTCTTAGAGGTGTATATAATGATCAGGGACCAAAATGAATACATACAGAATATTTTTTTTTTTTATGTATATATGGAGAAAAGGAATGGTTGGATAAAGATATGGAATTTATAGACACGCATATACTTTGTGTAAAAAATTATTAAAATTTTAATCGGATAAAGTTAAAAACAATGTATGTGAACACATATTAAAAAGCATGTAAATAAATGAATGACCTCATTGACTCTACTACCACCTATAATACAACAAATTGGTCACGTATGTAGGTGTACAATAGTTGAAACATGCAGTATCAATATAAATTTAAAATTGTTTGATACATGAGGTGGTTTAGTCGTGATGAGGAGTCGCTCATAAGGATCGCTCTACATGTTACGTGCATTGATGAGCTTCTTCAGGAGCTTGAGTATAAAGCTAGGAAGGTTTAGAATAACAAGGTTTAGAGATTGGTAGCCTACTAAGGGTCAAAAAATTGTCCCAAAGGTTCAATCATGAGACATAATAAATCTTTTGTAGGGTAAAAAAGGACATAGGATAGGTAGCAAAAGGACACCGCCGTGTGTGGTCACCAAAGAGTGCCGCGGTCTAACTAACATAACATTAGAAAGTAATATAACAAGACATTACTTGGTTCAAACAGAAATGGACCAGGGCATAACATAAATTATAAAGTAAGAAAAGTAATACATGCTTCAGGTGTGCTTCATGTTCCAGGAGGCAACTACAAAATAATATAAAAAAAAAAAACAAGGGTTTAGAGTGCCCACCTCCAACAGTGCACAGGACCACCCCTCACCCCCACCGAAAATCTAGAACTGAAAAAAAAGGGAGGGAAGGCAGGGGGGAGACCACGCTCTTAAAGAAGCAATGACTCTGGATCAAAAGAAGGTGGCATGTAGGACTCAATCCATTGTTCCCATCCTATCATTTGGCTGTCGTTTTTATTTCTAAATCATTACTTGAAAAACTCTGAAAAAAAGATGGTTGGGGCCTTCCAGGCGTGCGCTATGACCCTTTTCGCTGCCGCGTAGATATACATAACTAGCCTTCGTTGAGTGTTGGTATGTGCCTCAGACTGTATGCAGGAGGGCCTCGTAAGGGTTTTAGTAAAAAAACTTTTTTATACACAGAAGAATGCTGTAACAATCCATAATTTCAAAACATTGTAGCAGCGTTGTGTATCAGCAATATGTTGCTTTCTTAAGCTAGAGGCTTGAATGGCAGGTGTGTCTACTAGAATTTGCAATACCAAATCAAAGGCTTACCTTGCCACATTTATAAAAGAAAAATACCTGTGTATTACCAAATTATAAATAAACAAATAAAGATAAAAAAAAGAAACAGACTTTTTGATCCACGTAGATGGCTGCGTGTGTGCCTTATCTGTTAGTTTCTAAGGCGAGGTTTGTTCGTATTTTTGTTTTAAATATATGAAAAGATGTCTACATAATGCATTTTGTACAAGTTTTACCATTTTGTATGTACTTTTTCTGAAAAAACATATTATATACAAGGTATAAGAAAGAATAAATCGTAGTCATAGTCAGGTCCTCTTGGCATGCATGTGCTGAGGATCCAAAAGACCTCAGGTTTTACCAGAAAATAGACTGTGTCCCTACCTTTAGGTTTGGAGGCGTGTTCAATCACCTGAAATCTCAACTGCTTGGGTGTGTGTTCTGCCTCCAAAAAAATGTCCCATCATAGACTGTTCTTTTACATTAGACTTTTTGATGATCGTTTCTATTGCAAGCTTTTTGCTTAGCCTGGGTACTCCAAGTATACACGCTGGGTAAATGCAAACCAATAGGATGTAATCTGACTATGACTTATTCTTATTTAATTAAGTATGAATAATAATGATATTTATAGGGTGTTTTTTGTACTATTATTCATTTATGGTATTTTATACTGGTATTTTTGATTAAATGCTTTGTTGCTGCATCAATGTGTTTATCCTATCCTTTTAAGATGGATGAATTGGATTTCACACGTGTTTATGATGACATTTCTTGTTTTTCTAGATATACAGTATATTGTGTGATTCAAATCTGTAATTAGCTTGATAAAGAGCAAGGTTGCTCGAAATTGCCACTATGTTTTTTATTTCACTGAAGCTTGCTGTGACTCTTTATGTGGAATGCTATACATGAGGATATTAGGAGATTAAAGTGGGTGATCCCCTTATAGATAGATAGATAGATAAATAGATTTATTATTAGCAATATACAAGATTTATATAGCGCCAACAGTTAGCTCAGCGCTTTACAAAATGAAGGCAGACATTACAGTTACAATACAATTTGGTACAAGAGGAATTGGAGGGCCCTGCTCATTAGAGCTGATAGATGGATATATAGAGCAGTGTTTCTCAACTCCAGTCCTCAAGGCGCCCCAACAGGTCATGTTTTCAGGTTTTCCATTATTTTGCACAGGTGATTTGATCAGTTTTGCTGCCTTAGTAATTACCACAGCCGTTTCATCTGAGGGAAATCCTGAAAACATGACTTGTTGGGGCGCCTTGAGGACTGGAGTTGAGAAACACTGATATAGAGTATACAGTACCATTGCCAATACCATATTTTATTTTTCTCTTTGTTCCCTTTATTACTGCTCACATTAGGACTGGAGTTGAGAAACACTGATATAGAGTATACAGTACCATTGCCAATACCATATTTTATTTTTCTCTTTGTTCCCTTTATTACTGCTCACATTAGCCTAGCCATGTGGTGATGTGCATTCTTGTTGAA
Source organism: Rana muscosa (assembly GCA_029206835.1). Lineage (NCBI taxonomy): Eukaryota > Metazoa > Chordata > Amphibia > Anura > Ranidae > Rana > Rana muscosa. The sequence goes on along the minus strand of CM055123.1, from coordinate 212,167,821 downwards.
GGGGGAAGGGGGTCAGCTCAGACTATTTAACCCTTTCTTATCTGCCATCATGTGCACAGGCTTCTGGTCATGTGACCAGTACTGGAGGTCTAACCCTTAGCATCATTTCCCCCATGGAAAGCATTTCAAAGCATTTCAGCTCTTAAAGCCATCTTTATTTTCTAACAAGGTTGTTTCAGTAGCAGCCCTCATATTATTTTCACTACAGGTTTTTTAAATGTGCACATAGGCATTACATCAAAGTCTCACAATACATACAGTATCATTTAATTGCGTTATGCGTTTGTTATATAGTATAAAATATATGAACTGTCCTCTAAAGTATTCACAGCTGCTGAAAAAAAGTTGATAGGATAGAATATTACTTGTAGTTTGTATAACCCATAATTAACAAAATGCCTGATGGAACCACCATCTTAGACAGTGTGTGTGGTTGATTTACTAAAACTGGAGAGTGCAAAATCTAGTGCAGCTGTTTATTGTAGCCAATCGGCTTCTAGCTTCAGCTATTTCAATTAAGCTTTGACAAAAAAACCTGGAAGCCAATTGGTTTCCATGTAGAGCTGCACTAGTTTTTGCACTCTTCAGTTTTAGTACTCTTCAGTTTTAGTAAATAAAACTATGTATGCTGTCTTGTGGATGCCAATCAGATTCACATCGTCACTGGTAAATAACACCAAGAAAGCCCCAATCTGATTGATCAATGATGGGAAATCAGATTAAATGGGGCATATTGATAAGTCCCACTATGTCTTGTAGATGTAGACTTTGACAGACCAGTAGCATAATCTGAATATTAAAGTTCAGGGGGAAGAGTGTTGGGCTGACAATGCTTTTACATGATGTACATTCAATATAAGCATATTCATTGCTTAAGGCTGAGGATGTCCAAGATATAACATCTAAAAATACACAAATAAATAGCTTGTGCAATTTCAACAGTTCCTACTGCTGGGATTACCAATTGTATGTCTTAAATTGGTCCTATGTGATAGATACAATTTTATCATTATTTTGTACCTCTAGTGTTGGAAATGTAATATACAGTATACTCTATATTGAGTGCATATTACGTTTTCCACACTAGTGAGCACTACAATACATTTTTGTTTAGTTGGTTGATTTATTTGTGTTAGAATAGCACATAAAGTGCTGGCATAGCTCACACTTATTGAGTTAATATATGTTGGCTTTTTAACTTAGGAGGATATTTGTATATAATATTTGCCCTTGGCTATTGTTAATGTTTATTGCAGCTGAACAATTATTTAATGCCTATGGGGGCACCCTAATCCTGGGCTATACTTTATGATATATAAAGGACAAGCAAAAAATTGAATAGTTTAAATCTTTTGCTTGGGAGTGAGTTTTCAACGCACCTAAGAATTGCTGAGGTTGAATTTGAATGGATTTTCGGCCCAAAACGTATTACTTCTTTTCAGTGAAAATAACTTTTTATTAATCAAACCACCTATTGTACCTTTTGAAAGATATGATAATTTATAGAAGCAAAGCATATATTGAATCATTCTATCATTGCATATATCTATTCTCTATCTACACCTCCTCCCTTGGTCACTTGATAACCGCCCATGGCTTCCAATACCACTTATACGCTGATGACACCCAAATCTAACTGTCTACTCCTCACCTCACTCCTTCAGTCTCCTCTTGCATTAATAACTTACTAACTGACATCTCAGCATGGATGTCGCACCACTTCCTTAAACGAAATCTCTCTAAAACTGAGTTACTCATATTCCCCCCGCCCGTGCCCCCCTCCATGACTTTTCCATCAAAATCAACAATGCAACCACGAGTCCCTTCCCTCACGCCAGGGTACTAGGTGTCATCCTAGACTGTGACTTGTCATTTCAGCCTCAAGTCCAATCGTTGTCAAAAGTTAGTAGAATTCACCTCCGTTACATCTCTAAAATTCGCTCCCCTTTTAACAAATGAAACCACCAAGCTACTTATTCACTCCCTTGTTATCTCTCGCCTTGACTATTGAAACTCCCTTCTCATTTTCCTGCCTCTCCATAGGCTATCCCCTCTTCAGTCTATCATGAATGCTGCTGCCAGACTTATCCACCTTACCAACCGCTCAGTGTCTGCCAACCCTCTCCTCCAATTCCTACACTGGCTCCCGATCGCCCAGCGAATTAAATTCAAAATACTAACCACAACTTACAAAGCCATCCACAACTCTGCCCCGAGCTACATCACCAATCTTGTCTCCAAACATATCCCAAACCGTCCTCTCCGCTCTTCTCAAGACCTCCTACTGTCAAGCTCTCTCGTCTCCTCCTCCCATAGCCTCTCCCATCCTCCTGGAACTCGCTACCTCAACCTGTCTGGCTCTCCTCTACTCTTGCTACCTTCAGGCGATCCCTGAAAACTCATCTCTTCAGGGAAGCCTATCATGTCTCCAACTAATCTTTTACCACTTCCATCAGCTCATTCCCCACAGTTACAACCTTTTGTACCACCTGCCCAACCCTATTAGATTGTAAGCTCTTGTATTTTAATTGTATTATAAATGTATTGTCTCCCTTTTATATTGTAAAGCGCTGCGTAAACTGTTGGCGCTATATAAATCCTGTATAATAATAATAATAATAATATGGCCAGAAGATTTAACCAGACATCCTCAGCTGAGAGATCCCAGTGGAAACAAAATTTGGCCAAGTGGCACTGGAAGGTGCCAGAATGTTTTTCTCCTGCCTCCACCAGTAAAAACACATGCATATGGCCCATATAGATTAATTATACTACGAGACAGGTCAGGGATAAAGTTGTGGAGAAGTTTACCACCTCGGTCTACTGGGTTTTTTTTTTTTTTTTTTTTTTTTACCACCTTGCACTGCCAGGGTCCATTGGACCCTGTACTATAGTTTGGTACATATAATGAAAAAATTTGGTACATATAATGAATAAATGTTGGTACATATAATGAATAAAAGTTTTAGTATAATTATTTTTATTGTGAAACGGGGTAATTATGAATTTTGATTATAATTTTAGCTAGTAAAATATTGAATAACCATGAAACACTAAGCAATGCTTACTCATTTGGAGATAATAAAGTGTATTCTCCATATTTTGAGCACTAACTAGAGAAACATGACATTTTGATATGTAGGTAAAGGGCATAGGTAGTTAGAAAAGTTATGCTAATAATATGATGAAAAAGTTTCACTGTCCACAGTTCAAACATGCCACTTTCAAATGTTCTTGACATCCATTTTGTTTGCACACATAACACACTGTTCGAGTTTTTCTGTCTTTGCTGTTAGGACAGATACTGCAACGTGCTTTCTTTCTTAGTGGTTCTTCTGAGGTAGAAGTTTAAGGAGCGTTAGGCCCCTCAGATACTCCAGTCAATGTTTTCCCAAGATGTGTAAGGAAAACCTTTATTTTGTGCGATTTACTTGCATTCCAGTCTGGTTTCAGCGACATTCAGATAATGTAGGCGTTTATAGCACTAACATTCAACATGTTAAAAAATATAACCATTGGCCATCTTCTGGTCATTCATTTAGTACTGTAACCATCTGATCCAACGTATCGACGCCTCCTTTTGTCTCATTGTATGACTGAATTATCTCAATCTTTTTGTCTTCTCGGTTTTGAACAGTAGGTTGAGAGTGCATAGAGCTTAAGAGGGTAACAACTTTGTTTTTCTTGGGAGAGTATGATGCAATCATCATGTCTTTCTGGAAACCAAATAGAGTAGAGTAGACATTTTGTTTTTTTGTGGTCACGAATTCTTGGGGCAGTTCTTTTTTGTTTTTACGAAATGTTCCAACAACTGTGATTTTCTTCTCCAGTAATTTTTTAGCTAACGGCAGGCTTGTAAAGAAGTTATCACAAGTGAGGTTTCTTCCAGAATGTAATATTCCTTGAGCCAAATCCATTACCACTCGCTCCCCCTGATTCACTTCCCTTCCTTGGTCTTGACATTTCCCGGTGTACACCTGCATAGTAAATAGTTCTATTCGCAGATGAAGATGTCAGATCAGTTTGGGTGGTATGTGCTGTGACGTTGCTATCATCAGAATCCGAGTTGTCTTCTACAATGATGTCATTTATTTTGTTTTCATCATCCGATGGCTTGTAATCTGATGCATGTTGATCTTCTTCAGAATCTTAGTTCAACAAACTAAGTATTTCTTCATTACTGAGGCATTTGTGAGCCTTAATGAAACTACACCACCAAATCAAGAAAGCATAACGAATCTTCAAAAGCTAAGAAAGCAAGCCCTAACATGCAGAAACATGTCCTAACTTGCAGACTGAAAATGGCACACAAAGTGCAGTACAGTAATCATGTGACTTGAGTCATAACGGAGAAATCATTGAAGAGCAACATGGGTCCGATGGACCCTGCCAGTGTACAATGCTACCATTTGAATTTGCAGAAAAGGTGTAAATACAAAAAATTGTCTAATTAGCAGTAAAAAAGTCATAAGTTCTTATAAAATAATAAATTCCATTAAAAAAACACAACACAGGTGCAGATGAAGAGCTCTGGCCGTAAACAGGCAAGATAGTCCTTTCCTACCTACCACCCGCCCACAGTGGGCATACCCACCGCCCGCTAAGTCCCCTGGACACTCACCTCACCTCCCATGGCCATCAGTGCGGTGTCTCTCCTCTCTCCAGCTACTCGAGGCCTGCGGCTCCGGCCTATACTCGGTGGTGCGGCGGCCATCTGGCTCCACCCGCAGACTGTGCCTTCTCCCCTTCACGGCCCTTCTGGCTCTTCTCCACCCAGCGACCTCCTCACAGGACAAACAGGGCTCTCCTGCTGGACATCTGCCGCCTGGGGACCCAGCAGTGCCACGTCCACACGCTGGTCAGGTGATTCCATCAAGTCCTAGCAGGTATACGGTGGCCATCTTGGTGCACCTCATCAGACGCCTGAGGCCTTCCCATCCCCTCGGAGCTCGATTCAGGCCCCATCCCACCACCGGAGCACCCCGATCGGACAGAGTAGGGAACCTGGGGTGGATTGAAGAAGGGTTCCTCTATTAGTGGAGCAGTCAGCAGTGGCAGCTCTGATCCCATAGCCATGTGCCGTGCCCATATTGCTACACCCGGCCATAGAGTTAAAGAGGTCTCCTTTACTCCTCTTCAGCTGAGTTGCTCCCTGCACCACAATCTGTGCTACCAAACCTAAAAGACTACCACCAGAGGTTATTGTAAGTAAAGTCTACTGTTCCCTTGGCTGTGGGTGGTACGGTTCCTAGCAATAGTCTGGAGGGGGGTGGCCATATTGCTACACCACAACAGCTTCTTTTTGTCCTCCCTGACTCCCCGGTGCCAGTCCCTAGCTCCATCAGGGTGCCACAGCTATCGTACCAGACAGTTTGATACCACACTGTGGTGTCGGAGTGTTGCTGCCTCTTATCCTGCGATGCAGACAGTACAGTCTCCTACAACAGTAGGTGACTCTCCACAGGAGAACGCTCCCACAAAAAATAATAGTGAGAACTCCACTCAGATTACAAAAGCTGATTTATACGCCAGCTTAACTAAGATTTATGAAAAACTTGCGGATAAAATACAATATGAGCTCCAAAAATCAACAAGCTCACTCACACAAGAAATTGCAACCCTCGGGGGGCGCACAGACGTTCTAGAAACTAAGCATGATGCGCTATCTCTTGCACATAATGATCTTAGAAAAGACCTAAACTTCTAGCTGAAAACTACTCATATTTGCAATCGCAAGTGGAAGATTTGGATAATCGAAAAATCGCAGGAAAACCTAAGGATCCACGGTATCCCAGAATCAGTCTCTGACCTAATGCCGTCGGTATCTAAACTGTTCCACAATCTCCTCCCAGAGTCACCGCCGTCTGCGTTTGCTTGTGATAGAATCCATAGGGCCTTGCATCCTAAACCACCGCCAGACAAGCCCCCACGGGACATTATTCTGTGCATGAAAGATTTCATCACAAAAGAGAGCATATTAAGAGCTTCCAGAAACATGCACAACATCGAATTAGATGGCGCAAAAATCCAAATATTTCCTGACATTTCCCAGGCTACCCTAGAAAGAAGACACAAAATGAAGGAAATAACCTCTGTGTTACAATCGGCTCACATAAGATACAGATGGGGATTTCCTTTTAAATTAAGTGCCCCACAACAGCACTACTTACACTGTCTTTAATGTCTCAGAAGGTAAAGATCTCCTGGTAAAGTTGGGGCTTTTGGATGCGGTTGCTGAAGCAAGACCAACTACTCCCCACACTTCACCTATTTGGGCTACCCCAGCCACACGTCGGGATCAAAGAAGATGGCGACAATCCTTCAAAAATATGGATGCCTGAAGTTGTTTCATTCTTTCGGTTAACATGTCTTCCTGTCTTTTAAAATACAACATCAAAGAAAAGATAGGAACTAAAAAGAAACAAGGATCAAAGATTTCCACTTATTCCATCAAGTTAAAAGAACAGTTATTATAGTTTTGAAGGGTTGCAAGTTAATATGGCAGCTTAAAGAGGGATTCCACCCGCAATTTTTATTTTATTTTTTAAAGTTAGCAGCTACAAACACTGTAGCTGCTGACTTTTAATAAGGACACTTACCTGTCCTACTCGCCGGCGATGTCGGCCCCCCGAGGCCGATCCCTTGATCCTTGTAGCTCCCGGCGCCGCCATCCTCACTAAGGGAAACAGGCAGTGGAGCCTTGCAGCTTCACTGCCCGTTTCCTACTGCGCATGCGCTAGTCTTGCCGTGTTTTCTAAATGGGCGGCTGCTCTCTGGGATACACACAGTTCCCAGAAGGCAGTGCGCACCATTCCCCAGAAGACAACGCGAGGATGAAGACCAGCTGCGGCGGATGAAGAGGCAGATTAGGAAGATCCGCATAGCAACCGCTATTTCTGGTAAGTAAAAAAAATATTATTTTTTTTAAATTTTTTGTTTTTATATTTATATTTATTTGTAGATTTTTGGTGACATTTTTTTTTTTTTTTTTAGGGTGGAACTCCACTTTAAAGTAAACAGTTAACATACTCCTTTTGGAGTGACACTTGTTGGTATTTTTTATTGACTTTTATAAGAAGTTATATATTTTTGTCTCTCACTTTTTCGATATATGATATACTGCATGCACATTTTTTTGTCTTATAGAATCTTTGCTGAGGCCATAGGTGTGCATAGCGTATTGCATTAGGGTGTGCACCCTAAAACTCAAACACACGTGTGTGTGTGTGTGTGTGTATGGGTATGGTGGCAAAGGAATGAAGGGACACTTCTCAATTCAATGTAAGTGGCAACCCTGACCCCTGCAGCTGGAAATATGAAAGCATTACATGGACTGTGAATTTGGGGGTGCTGAAAGAGAACCTGCACACAGAGCCATATGCTTATGGGCACCAGTGATTAGGGTGTGCCCAGGCACACCCCCTGCGCACGCCTATGGCTATGGCTATGGCTGAGGCTGATCTGCTCCATCTCAGTTAGTCTGTCCCCCCTACTCGCAATGGGTTCCCAAAATATGGTTGTCTGTATCGATTCTTACGCAACTGATCATGTTATCTATTATTTTAATAGATAGGGCTCCCTATGTGAGTTGTGGACAATTTTGTCCACACCAAAATGGTTCTTGGTCAGGTGATGTCTCACACACTGACTCCCTACTTCTATATACTATTTCTCAGAGTATTATTAAAATAATATATTTTTACAAGTTTTTGAAAAGGTCTAACAATTTTTTTTTTCTCTATGGTGTTATATATACTTGACCATATGCAATGCAATGTTGATATTTTCTCTAAGATTTTCACAGATGTTGTTCTTCTGGATAGATACTCTACCCCCCATCTTTTGTGAGTATAAGAACAATTTAACCCCCCTGGCGGTATTCCCGAGTCTGGCTCGGGCTTAAATTTCAGCACCAAAAGCGATAACCCCGAGCCAGACTCGGGATTGCATCGCAGTAATCCAGGCAGAGTTACTTACCTTGTCCCCTGGATCCTGCGATGCCTCCCCACTGTGTAATCGAGCTGTCTCCTCGCTCGATTCACACAGTGCCCGAGTACCGACAACCTAGGACTTGTCACAAATATAATACAGGATGCTAACTTACATGCAAACCCAGTAGTTATTCTTAGCCTTAATATCCACAAGGCTTTCGATAGCGTCAGTTGGTCTTCTCTAGAACTATTGCTCCCCAAGTATGGACTTTGTAATGAATTTATGCATGGTTATAGAGCTTTATACCGAAACACTCAAACTAGAATTAGACTTCCAGGTGAAAACTCAGAATTCTTTGCACTAGGTAGAGGAACTAGACAGGGATGCCCTCTTTCCCCCCTCCTTTTTGCCTTGGCCATAGAACCCCTCGCATGTGCCATTCGAAACAATGTTAATATAAAAGGGTATTCCAAAGGACCTAAAGACTACAAAATGACCCGATGACGTTTTGTTCCTTTCAGACCCATTAATATCCCTTCCAAACCTTATCAAAGAATTTGAAATATTTCAAGATCTCACAGGCCTAGGGGTTAATTTATCCAAATTCACTGCAATGCCTATAAATATTCCTCCAATGCCGGCGGCATCGTTGCAGGAGAGATTCTCTTTTACCTGGACCTCACACTCTTTTAAATATCTGGGCATCCTCCTTACTCCATATTATAAAACACTTTTCCAAACCAATTATTCACAAACATTAAAACATTACTAAAATTATGGTCCAACTATCACATCTCCTTTTTGGTGAGAATAACAGCTACCAAAATGGTGATTTTATCTAAATTACTTTTTTATTCAGAGCTTTACCCACACTAATCCCAAAAAGAACTTTAGACTCCCTTCAAAGAGAAATTACCAAATTTACATGGCTCAATAAAAAACCAAGGTTTGGTTACTCATGCACAGATCTCATTCAAACGGTGGTTTAAGCCTCCCTAACCTTTGGTGCTATTATCTAGCTGCAAGATTTTCACAGTTAGCTCAATGATTCGCTCCTTCAGATCAAGTGTCTTGGTTACATTTAGAAGAACAATCAATCTTACCATTCCATCTTCAAGGCATTTTATGGTCCAAGTCGATTCAACCCAGAGAGATCTATCCCCTAACTATGGTGGTGGCCCAGTCCAGTCATATCAACTGTGGCACCGTTATAAAGATACATTTGACCTGATCTCTACCACCCCCCCCCTGCATCATTTATAGGAGACCCCCGCTTTTCCCCAGCTTTTAGGAATAGCAACTCTTTCTATATATGGAAACAACTCAAACTCACTACCTTGAAATCCCTAAAGAATACATTTTGCCCCTTTTCAGATGTCTGTGAACTATACAATATCCCAATTTCAGAATTACCAATCTCTATATAGACATGCTGATAGGTTAATTGGCCCTAGTATATGAATGTGAGTTAGGGACCTTAGATTGTAAGCTCCTTGAGGGTAGGGACCGATGTGAATGTACTGTACAATGTATATGTAAAGCGCTGCGTAAATTGATGGCGCTATATAAGTACCTTTAATAATATATATCTATAGATATATCTATATAATATACAACGTTGTTTTATATTTGTTGTTTTTTACAAAATATTTATTTTACAAATATGCATTTATTACATTATTTACTTCTAATAGAAAAGACCAGCTTTGCTTAGCAGACAGGTGAGGGAGTATGACTCTTCTTTGACTTATTCCGATCAATTTGTAGAACACCTGTTAAAGCGTTTGTTACCCTAGAAAAAAGAAGAAAAAAAAAGACCTGTTCCCTTAAAGCATGTTATACAGCACAGTGCTTGTGTTGTTATTTGGTCCCTTGTATCACCTAAAATACCTGGCTGATTCTGCCTGGTTCTGCCCTACCTTCTGTAAACTGACTATGTTTATCATGGCTGCTGAGCCCCTGATACCATGGTCAGTTTACGTGCCCCCGTCATCCTCTGTCTCTCCTTGCTACCTATCTCCCCTCCTCCCCCACTGCCTGTCAGCTGTGTCAGTGCCAATCACTCCCATCCTGCAGCAAAAATTACTGTTTACTTCCTATAATCTCCAGGGTTATATTACAGTATGTGCCCCAGTGTATGTTGTTATTTATCAAAAATATGCCGCTTCATACCTACTTTCAGAGTACCGCACGGCGCTCAGGCTACCTCCTACCGCTCTCCTCCCGGCTGATGTCAACTGGGTATTCTCAGCCCCGCCCGCTGTTGCTGTTGGATCAGGGAAGACAGCAGTGGGTGGTCACGTGAGCCCCAAGCGCCACTCTGAAATTAGATATGAAGCAGCATTTTTTTTATAAAGAACATGCACTGGGGCACATACTATAACATAACACAGGAGATTATAGGAAGAAGAAAAGTAGCTTTACAACCACTTTAAGGAACTTACATCACATAGCAGAAAACATGTAAAGAGTTCCAGCTGCTGAAAGGTACATATGAAATAATTTTATGCAATATTTCATATTTACCAGATTTGTTTTTTAAAACATTTTTTTTTCTTTCTAGTATTGAACTTTTTTTTTTTTCCCTAAATAAACCAATAAAAAAACCTATAGTTTTTCTTTAATCTGACAAAATGATTGTCTCCTGTTCAACCCAATGATGGTGAGATTGGGAAACAATTGTGTGACTATGGACAGTCTGACACTTCTGCAGACACCCCTTCTCAGACAAAGAATCAATTTCCTGATTTGAATTTTACCAGCTAATAACTATTGTTCTACGGATAAAAGGTACATCAGTATGCATGTTTAGCCAACTTGTGCAAGCATGTTTGCATCTGCTCAGTGAATTCACATGTACACTCAGTTATTCTAAGAATGCAAGTTTTTACCTCTCTATAAGCGGACATATTTAATTGGAATTGTCCTTGGAATTATGATAAGGTCTTGCTACCCTGGACGGCCCAGTAGGACTGTCCAAAGGCTGTATTTCATATTCGGCTCTTATTCCCATCCCCTGATTTCATTCGCCACTATCCACTCCCCACTCCCCCCTACCGCCCACTCCCCCCAGCTCTTGTCATTTCTGTATTAGAAACTGTTGTGAGAGAGATATGCATAGTCTGTATGAGTAATCCTGGATTGTGTCTTATAGTTTACTCTTTATATCCATTTAAAGACTATGCCAGTTTGTATCTTGTTGGACCACTGCACTGCTTTTATTTCTTTTATTAAAGACATACTGTTTGGTAGAAAAAAAATACATGTTTAAAGCATTGCGTGTCCATATCATATTGTGCAAACCATCATTGTGCAGCAGCTGGATCTTCGTACTGCCATTTCATTTCTGTGAGCACCTATACCTTCCTCTTTCTTTATTACTAGTCTATATGCAAAATTGTTGTATTTTTAAAGAATTGACTCATGTGATAAGGCTGAACAAGAAAAAATTTAATATGTTGGAATGGTTGAACAGCAACTTGTATAACAGCTAAATAAATCTACTGCATGACTATAATTCATCTTAAAGAGGAGTTCCGCCGCCCCACGCAAAAGCTGTTGCTGCTGACTTGAATTATTAGGATACTTACCTGTCCAGGGTTCCCATGATGTCAGCACCCCACCTGATTTTTGGATTGGCTCTTGGGTGCTGCCACTGTCATTCCTTGTAAGGGAAACCGACAGTGAAGCCTTTCAGCTTCACAGCCTGTCCCCTACTGGGCATGCAAAAAACCAAATACAAAAAAATTCCGCGCCGCCTAGTGGAATAGCAGCTCACACAACCAGTTGAAAATGGTGAGAACAAACAAAAACAAAAAAGTGTAGCGCTAAACTAAATGAGGACTGCACTTTGATCAAGTGCAGTATAAACAGTGATATGTGATTAAACAATCAACATGACATCTAACACAGATATGTGAAAATGTTCAGATAATCCACCGTGATGAAAATTAAATCAAAGAATCCACCGTGATGAGAATTATATAACATTGAAAATCATCAAAAAAATACTGTCACATACATTACATACATTAAATGACAATATAATAAATGAATATTAAATGGTGAATGACAATCAAAATAATAGTGCTCCCAAAAAAACTTGACGTGAAGTGACCACCACCAATCGATTGTAGAAAAGGCTTACCGGAGAGAGTGGACCCCAAAAACATACGTTCAAAGGGTCAACCAGGCAAGGGTAAGCCACTGTGAACAGCAAATCCTCAGCAACAATTCAAACGGGAACCACAAGCTTCAATCCAGGATGGAAAAAAGTAATCGCTCCTGTCCGAATGTGCGATGAAACTTACGGACAGTGTCCGATTGGGACCAGGTAGTGTTACCAGATGAGTTGCAAAAAAGTAAAGGAAAGAAAAGGCACATAGCGTGATACTGTATAAAAGGGTAATTTAATGTAGGTAGGAACACTTACATTTAAAAGAGTATAACAGCGCTTGTCAAATAGTCAAAAATGGCAACAGTAAGGTCTCCCTACTGGGCATGCGCGAAGCGCGCTGTGCATTCTAACTGGCCCGGTGGTGAAATAAGGAGATGGGGGCCGAACTTGCGAGGGATGGCGTCTCATTGCTGTCTCCCAAAACTTGGTAAGGGTACCTGTCAAAAACAGGTACCCGCCCCCCCCCCTGAAATGTGCCAAATGTGGCACCGGAGGGGGAGAGGAAGCAGATAAGCGGAGGTTCTACTTTGGGTGGAACTCTGCTTTAAGTTTTCAATTATTATGTCCAAATAACAAAACCATTTAGATTATGATGAGAAAATGTACAATAATTTTATTACATAGTTGGTATAGTTGAATAAAGACACCAGTCCATCCAGTTCAACCTGAGTAGGTGTGTGTGTGTTCATAATCATTTCCCGTATCCCTGTATATTGTGCTCACTAAGATACACGTCAAATAGTTTTTTAAAACTATCAATACTTCCTGTTGACACCACCGATTGTGAACGCTACATCCTTACCACCCTGACAGTGAAAAAAAAACTGTTTAAAAAATACAGGTACTCCTCACAATGACCAGGTTCTGTTCCAGCGACCAGGTCATTAAACAAACTGGTCGTTAAACGAGGAGCTACAACTAATCAATATTTTAAGCATTAGCTACTGTACTGTATTCTAAAAAAAAAGGTCTAAACACATAACTCCAACTCAATAACGTTGTTTTAATTTGCATAAGTACAGAACACAAAAATATAAACCACAAAAATACTGTACTGTACAGGATACAAAGATGTACAGTGCCCAAATGTAAATGTAGACATTTAGAGTAACGTTTTAGTCATCAAATCCTTCAAAGGGCGATGGTGCTTCAGGGTCATCAGTGTTATCATTGAAGTTACCAGCAGGGTCATCAGTGACATCATTGGAGTTACCAGCAGGGTCATCAGTGACATCATTAGAGTTACCAGCAGGGTCCTCAGGAGTTGTAGATGAGGGAGAAGGCGACAAGGAAATGATAGCACTGGTAGGGGTAGCTTGCATAAAGAATTCTGTTAAGGTGCTCTGCTTTTTGTAATTTTCATTTTTTGTGATAAATTTCACGATAACATTGCATAAGTTCCTTCATCTGCCGTTTCACTTTGTAGAACCCTTCAAAATTTGGGTCAATACTCTCTAATTGTAATAAAGCTGCATTCACTTTTAAGAACATGCCAGCTGACCCCCTGCCTGTGAACTTATTTTGTACTTCTTCCATTGCTTCCTCCTTTTCTTCCTCTTCCTGTTCTAAGTGCTGCTGTGCTTCCAACTCTTCATTACTTGGCTCTCCCTCAACAAATTCCACACATTCTTTAATATCTGTCACTTCAACATCTAAGTCAAGCATGTTAGCAAGTTGCACACTTTTTTGATTTATAACTTCAACATCTGTTTCATCAAACCCTTCGCTATTGTTCACAAAACGCTTTAAGCATTTTTTCCATATACACTGCATACACTTTTCTGTTAGTCCCTCCCAAGCTGATGCAATGGTTTTTTATGCAGTGTAAAATGTTGTAAGCTTTCCAAAAATCAAAAGGGTAACTTCATCATTTTCAGTTGCTGCTACAGCTTTGGAAAAGATGGTGTGCAAATAGTAGGCCTTGAATGTTTCCCTGATCCATGGTTTGTAGGATAACAGTTGTGTTTTTAGGCAGATACACTATCTTTAAATCTGGATGTAGGTCATCAAGATGCTGGGGGTGGCCTGGGGCATTATCAAGCAGGAGGATAATTTTAAAGTGAACACCCCTTTGCTGACAGTAACGCTTGACCGAGGGCATGAAACAGTTGATGAACCAGTCATCAAATAAAGCTTATGTCATCTATGCTTTATTTACACGATAATAAACCGGCAGTGTGTGCTTACTAACCCGCTTCAATGCATTTGGGTTCTGTGAACGATAGATGAGGAGAGTCTTTAACTTGAACCCAGCAACATTTCCTCCCAACAATAACGTGACACTGTCTTTAAAAGCCTTAAAACCGGGCATTGTTTTATTTTCTTTGTGTATGTAGGACCTTTCGGGCATTTTTTTTCCAAAAAAGTCCAGTTTCATCCACATTAAATATCTGCTCTGGACAGTAGCCACCTTTTTCGATGATTTTATCAAATTCAACCACACATTTTTCAGCTGCTTCCACATCTGCACTTGCAGCCTCCCCACTGATTGATTATAGAGGGTGAATCTCCCACAAAACCTTTGAAACCATCCATGACTTGCTGTAAATGTTTCAGTCGATTCTTCTTCTTTGTGCACTTTCAAATTCTCAAAAATACTGTGTGCTTTGGTTTGAATCAATAAAAGACTCTGGCTTTTTTTTTTCCTATGGTCGTTAATCCATACCGCCAGCAATTTCTCCATTTCATGAATGAGGCCTTTCCGCTGCCTAGTTATTATGGCTTGATATCCTGTCGATGCTTGTACTGCCTCTTTCACTCCTTATCCTTTTAGGATTGTTGAAATGGTAGAATGTGCAAGTTCCAATTCACTTGCTATTTCTTTAACTTTCTTGCCAGCCTCATAGTCCTTAATGATCTTCATTTTATATTAAGATCAATAGCTTTTCTTTTTTTCTGAGCACTTTCTGCAGGTGCAAGCACGCTTTTTTTTCTTTTTTCTGACATGTGGGCAATACCTGTTCAGCACAAGCACACATTACATTACAGTACTGTACATAAAGACATAAAACAGTACAGTATAAAGAACACTGGAAGGGGCATTTAGGAGAACCAAGTACAGTACATACCTATAAAATGGCAGGCTGGGAGTGAGAATGAGGCTGATGCAGAGTGATGACATGGCGTCCCATGCGTGGGTCCGGAGAGCTGGTCGTAAGTCCGAGTGGTCATCCTGCGTGGGTCGGGAGAGCAGGTCGTAAGTCTGAGCAGTCATTAAACAGGTAAGTCGTTAAAACAAGGAGTATCTGTACTACTTAATTACTACACAAAAGCAAATGCCTTTAATTTGCTATCCTTCTTTATCACAGTATAATAATAATAACCTAATATATTCTACATATTGCACACCCATTTATAGCACAACCAGTATATTTACTTTCTAGGTAAATTGTTAGTTCAAGAGTAAGTACTGGCATGCATTGCATAGAGCTGCTTTTCTACATTGTACAGTAAGTATATTCATTATTAATCTTTTAAGCTACTGAATTTAAAGTCATTCTCCTGCATTTGAAACTAAGGGTTATAGAATATTTTAAAATGTAGAATTTTATTTTTTATTTTTATACTTTATTTTTATACATCACTGTAGATGAAAGCTGAATGGAGCTATAAGGCCTTGACACAGATCTCCACTGAACAGTAGAGATTATTACTGAAATTTAATTTTAACATTGTGTAGTGGGGTCCCCTTTAAGACTCCTGGGAATACCTTGCCCAGAATCCCTTTCGACAATGTTTCCACCCCAGAGACTCATGGGAGGGGTTATAAAAGGAGGAGGCGAGGCTGGGCTCGGCCTCTTTGGGACACAAGACTTCAGTGACTGATCCTCCTGTGCGGATGTGCCGGAGTGCAAGGCCTGAAGCCTGAGGCCTTGCGCAGCACCAAAGAGCCTTCCACCCCACTGCGAGCCTGGGTGTGGCATCTAACTTTGCTTGTCTACAGCCTTGGTTGGATCGGGGACCCGATCGCTGGAGATACTGTGTGTGTGAGGACACAGTCGGTGGAAGTTCCCGGACTGGGATCGTGTCCGGAGGGGTGAGCGAGCGTATGCTCAGACCATATACTGTTGTTGCTAATGTGCCTATAGACTGCCGTGCCCCACAAGTTTATATCTGATACTCTCACTGGAGATCCATATCAGAGCTGAACTCAGAGGTTCTTCAGTAAAGTGTTTATTTCATCAAAATCTTCCCACTGGATTACAAATGTTATTCTGTCATGTGCACCACCTTTAAAGAATTGCCGGTGAAGAAACCATCATCCCCTATAGACTGAGTTTTAGATATCTGAGCCGGGCATGGCCAGCTAGTTAATTCATTTAGTTACTGCGCCACAGGGCGCCTAGTTAACGGTCGCCCACGCGGCGCACCTTCACTGTTCATTTAATGCATAGTATGTTTATTGCTGCAGGGCTCTGCAACTTATTACCTGTAAACTGTTACCACTGTTAACCTTTCTTTACCATAAGCTTAAAGTAAATTTGATACCCCTTTCATTATTGCCTTGATGTCTGAGTTTACTCATACAGTATAAGAAAAATATATTGCTGCCATAACTAATTGTGCCAGTAGGGGGTCGAGTACATTGCTGGGGGTTGGCGGAGCTGTCTTCAGGGCCCAAACAAAAATCTGCGGCCCTCTTAGTTGAAGGTATCGCTACAATTACATTACAAAATGAAGGTGAACATCGACAAAGCCAGAGCTAGGTAATATTTTAGTTAAAGAAACCTTGTCATGAAAGAAATTCTGCTGCTGTTCCTAGCCTATCCTAAAGATTCTATCTGCCTGGCTGTCATGCTGATTCTCTGACTTCACTACTTAGGCTCACCATAGTGGGGCAGAATGCCAATGTCACACAATTTTGTAGGAGCAATCAGTAACAGCTACAGAATTGCTTTACCTAGAGTTTTTGTTGCTAGAAAAAAAATGAACTGCAGTCAACAAAGGGCTTATGCAGCAGAAATTGCTAGCTAGAAAATCCCCAGCTTCAGCAGCTACTCGTGTTTATCTGTTGAAACTATTAGTGAATATATCACACCAGCAGTTTGTAGCAGCCGAGATAAGAATTGTAGCCAGCTGCAGGGGCAACTCTGTACCCAGTGACTAATCTTCAGAGGAAGCAAGAAGAGAGATTTGCAGCTGCTACAATTCTCTGCTAAAAAGTTCCTGGCATTGAATTTTACAGAACAGGTGTTTCGTACACCGTTTGTGTACAGAACGCCCCAGAAATGCCATTTCCTGCTTGTGTGATTGGCTCACTGATTTTCCCAGAAGTCTGCACTAAGGCCCCATGCACACGAGACGCTGTTATTTGCTGTTGAACGCGCGTTCAGAGGCAGTTGGACGCTTTTTTCAACTGCTCCTGAACCCATTCAATGTTATCCTATGTGTCCATGCACACACTCTCGTTTTTTGGCGTTTACAAGCAGTTGCGTTTAACCTCGTTTTTCCAGAAGCAAAAAAATGGGTTCAGACGCAAAAGTTTTCCACGTTTCAGACGCTAAACGCTGCTAAACGCGGGTACCGGTGTTTTGCTGCGTTTGCGTTTATAAGCGTTTTTAAAGGTGACCTATTTTTTAACATTAGAAATCTCAAAAATGATGGCAAATGATGAAAAACTATTAAAAAATATAAAATAAAACTGTAATTGCTTGCATTGCATTGTGGACAATCCACAACTTGTGGCAGGTAACGTGGCAAGTGGACAATCAACAACTTGTGGCAGGTGACGTGGCCAGGTGACGTGGCAGGTGATGTGGCCAGGTGACATGGCAGGTAACGTGGCCAGGTGATGTGGCCAGGTGACGTGGCAAGTGGACAATCCACAACTTGTGGCAGGTGACGTGGCACGTGATGTGGCCAGGTGACGTGGAAAGTGGACAATCCACAACTTGTGGCAGGTGACGTGGCTAGATGACGTGGCAGGTAATGTGGGCAGGTAACATGGCTAGGTGACGTGGCAGGTGACGTGGCAAGTGGACAATTTACAACTTGTGGCAGGTGACGTGGCCAGGTGACGTGGCACGTGATGTGGCCAGGTGACATGGCAAGTGGACAATCCACAACTTGTGGCAGGTGACGTGGCCAGGTGACGTGGCAGGTGACGTGGCAAGTGGACAATCCACAACTTGTGGCAGGTGACGTGGCCAGCTGACGTGGCAGGTAACGTGGCCAGGTGACGTGGCAGGTAACATGGCCAGGTGACGTGGCCAGGTAACATGGCAAGTGGACAATCCACAACTTGTGGCAGGTGACGTGGCACGTGATGTGGCCAGGTGACGTGGCAAGTGGACAATCCACAACTTGTGGCAGGTGACGTGGCCAGGTGACGTGGCCAGGTGACGTGGCAGGTGACGTGGCAAGTGGACAATCCACAACTTGTGGCAGATGATGTGGCAAGTGATACGCTAAATACAAGTACACTGCTGCTCTCTCAGCTGCTGCTACTCACTCTGGTCTCACAAACTGGCTGAAATGGTTAAAATTTACTGTTTTTTGAGCTTAGGGAGGGTCTATGATGAAACGCTTATAAACGCAAACGCGGTTAAATGCCGCTAAACGCGGCCGCAAACGCGGCAAAACGCGCGTTTATAAACGCCGGTTTCAGCGTTTAAAAACGTGTGTTCAGCAGAGTTTGCACCTGCGTCTCGTGTGCATGGGGCCTAAGATGCAAATCTTTTTTTAGGGATCTGCTACAAAAATTTTCATTTTTGGTGAGATACTCCCAAAGGGCTAATCACTTCTAAAGGGATGCAGAAACAACAACTTTCCACATTAGAGCACTGCAAGTGCATCAGTTGAATAATAATAAAAAGAGTAATAATGAAAGAGTCACTCCCATTCTGAATTAGTATCTAAAGACACAAAGTGGAACAAACAGCTTTTCCTTTAGAGCAGAAACGGGTAGAAATGTGCAACAACGTTTGTTAAAATCCTTGCAATGTACATTTTCTTTACAACAAAAGTGAAGTTACTCTTTAAAGTATATTTAAACTTCAAAATAAAAGTGCAATATAGTGCAGCTTACCAGTCCTTGGATGAGATGGTTGCATTGGTTTTATATTTTGGGGCTTTTTTTTTTCTTTTTCTTTATTTTCACACAGATTCTGCTTATAAAATGTATGCACATTATATATTGATACAACTATGTATCACCAATGTATTACCAATCACTAATCTCTCACAAAATATTGGTGATCTTACAAACAACACCCTTTGCCACTAGGCCACACTACTATCTATTCATATGGCACTTGTGCACAATAGTTTGTCAAAATACATGTTTTATTAAATCGGCACAACCTTTGCAAGGAAAAAACTTAAACATGGCATGGTTCTTCAAATGTTAACACACAAATAGAAGACAATTTAATTGTTGAGGTTAAAAAAAAAAGCAAGATGTCCAGCTTGTCAGTCAGTATGTAGAACCCCCCGACTGGGGAAATCCAAGCCCAAACACATCTTGTAGTCAGAAGCTTTTCTGTTCTTGATTTAGGATTTTCTTCTACTCTTCGTAGTACTTCTAGTACTTTTAAGAGTAACTTCACTTTAATTTACAAAAAAAAAAAACAATCCCCTCTGGGTGATCAAAGAATGTTTAACAAACTTTGTTACAGATTCCTACCTGTTTCTGCTCCATAGAAAAAGCGGTTTGTTCCACTTTGGATACTGCTTCTGAATGGGTGTGACTTTTTCATTATTTTTCAGCTCATGCACTTGCATTGATCTAATGAGAAGAGTGGCGGGGTCTGCATTGTTTTTTATAAGTGATTAGCCATATAGGAGTATCTCACCAAAACTGAAAATTTTGTAGCAGAGGATACCTAAAATCAGATTTGTATTTTAGTGCAGACTTCTGGGAAAATCAGTGAGCCAATCACACAAGCAGGAAATGACATTTCTAGGGACAGTCTGTACACCATCTAAATACAGAACGCCTCCAGGTTGCCATATTGCGATGATTTTTTAAAGGAAATTAGAGCAATGCAAACTGACACGAAACGAGCATTTTTAATAACATTAAATTATAATATGGCTCGTATATTCTATATATTTTTTTTTATTTAAAATATAAAAAATTTCTTACAAAAGTGGAGTTACACGTCAAGAAATAATATTAGGTTGTCTTAAGCATGCTGCAAGCTTAAGATGTAATATTTGTAGGTGAGAAATGTTAAGGCAATCTGAAAATGTTTCTTTATGAATTACATGGTTGAATAAGGAAAAGTTTGTCTTGTTGTAATGTCCAGTCACTGACCCTGGTCCAGGGGAAAACGGGTGTGTAGGCGCTACAACCTTCCCGCATAACAGCTCTGCCCGGTGCTCAGCCCTCAAGACTGCCGACACCTCCAACATACCAGAGTAAGGAAAGGGATGGCCCACACTCAGGATGACATCCAAAAAATGGTATTCCTTTATTGAAAGGACATGCACAATGCTCTAATGCTCTAATGCTTTGGATGTCATCCTGAGTGCCAACCATCCCTTTCCTTACACTGACCCTGAACCAGTCTATGAGCAGGACTATCAGAGATTTTCTGTGGCCCTCCACATCTTGCTTTGACTTCAACTTGTCCCTAATGACATTCCAGTAAATGGAAATAACCAGCAGGAAGCATTTAGATATATTAAAGCCTACCCCTGCTTTATAAACCAATGTGGTTTATTTACTAAAGGCAAATCCACTTTGTACTACATGTGCACTGCACGTGCACCTGGAAGTGCAGTCGCTGTAGATCTGAGGGGGGCATGGAAGGAAAGTAAAAAACAGCATTTTTGCTTTACAGGATTAGATGATATTAATCAGCAGAGCTTCCCCTCATTTGAGATCTTCCCCTCAGATCTACAGCGACTGCCAAGTGTACTTGTAGTACAAAGTGGATTTGCCTTTAGTAAATTTATGTGCTATGCATTAAAATTTAGCTGACTGCAAAATCTTCTTTAACCACTTACAGACCGCCCGCCGTCATTGTACGTTGGCTGTTTGACGTTGAATACCGTTGGTATTGCAGCTAAAAGTGGTCTCTGCAGCGGATTCACTGTGAGATCACTGTTATTGGTGGCGGGAGAGGTGTCCCCTCTCATGCAGCTCCCTGGTGGTCTCCGCCGCTTACCGGAGCCGTTGGTAGCGGCGGAGACGATCTGGACCTTTCCCCTCTGAGGCATGGAGTCGAGTGAGGGAAAGATGGCCCCCACTCAGCTCCATACTATTGGATATTGGTAGTGACGTCAAACGTCACATCCGCCCAATGGTCTTAAAGAGGAATTTTTTTTTTCATTGCTTAGGCCTCATGCCCACGGACGTTTTTACAGCCGTGTTTTTGAGCGTTTTTTTACAGCTTAAAAACATAGCATAGGCATTTAAGCTGTAAAAAAAACCCAGGACCAGTGTGTTCCGCGGCGTCGGCGTTAGGCATAAAAAAACGCAAAGCATTAAAAAAACGTGCAAAAATGCAGCAGCGGCTGTAAAAACATCCGTGGGCATGAGGCCTCAAGTGTAAATGTAAAAGTGTAAATTTGACCCTAGATCTCACATTAAAGAGGTTCCTGTCATGCTTTTTTTTCGATTAAAAGGAATTTAATTTACATTCCTTGTAATGGGAATAAAATTGACCCACATTTTTTTCTTTAAATAGACATGGTTAAAATAAAAAATAAAGTAAAATAAATAAGATTTTTTTTTTTTAAATAATTTAAAGTGCCCCGTCTCGCCGAGCTCGCACGTAGAAGCGAACGCATATGAAAACGGTGTTCAAACCACACGTGAGGTATCGACGCGATTGTTAGAGCGAGAGCAATAATTCTAGCTCAAGACCTCCTCTGTAACCCAAAACTGGTAACCTGTAGACATTTTTAAAAAACACCTATGGAGATTTTTAAGGGTCAAAGTTTATTGGCAATCCACGAGCAGGCGCAATTTTGAAGCGTGACATGTTGGGTATCAATTTACTCTGCGTAACATTATCTTTCAAAATATATAAAAAAATTGGGCTACTGTTGTGTTATTTTTTTTATTCAAAAAAGTGTCTTTTTTGCCAAAAGAATTGCGCTTGTAAGACCGCTGTGCAAATACGTGACCTAAAGTATTGCAACGATTGCCATTTTATTCTCTAGGGTGTCTGAAAAATATATATAATGTTTGGGGTTCTAAGTAATTTTTTCGAGCAAAAAAACCTGATTTTAACTTGTAAATAACAAGTTTGAAAAATAGGCCTGGTCCTTAAGTAGTTAACTGCTTTTTAAGCATTAACGATCAAGATAAAGAAAAATAAGCAGCAATTATGGCGTATGAAGAGTTGAATTCTGTATGCCAGCTAACTAATACCTTCAATGAAGCTTAGAAAATAGAGTACTCATTGTTTCCTAGGTAGGCTGTCTAATATATCTTTATACATAATTGATTTGTTTTCTATACATAACAGGGTGTTTATGCCATATATTTCCTGTATTGAAAAGGTAATTGCTAGCTAAAGTAATCTAGGCATGCACTATATATATTCAAAAATAAAGTTAGTTATGTTAAATGATTTGCTACAGCAGATAAGTAAATGGCAGTAGCAATAGCTCTTAAATACCTTTTCCTAGGAAAGTGGTGCCCTGAACTCTCTTCTGATGACGGTCATTGACCAATAGTGAGTAATTGGTCACATGGCTCATGCAGATAGGTAGGATCACTGTTCAAGTGGATGATTGGCTGGCTCTGTCCGAATGTTGGAACTCTCAAACCATTTTGGAAGAGATCATGTGACCCAAGCTATTGGTCATGGTATTGGCTGCTGGAGAGAGAGATACTAAAGATACCCACCTACAAAATGTCTGCACAAAGAAGTCCATAGGCTACCAAGCACCTTAGTTACACAATACACAACTAATATACGTTTGTTCTGCAATCCCCTGTCATTTCAACAGTGCATGCAAGTTAACAGCCCAGATATTTACAGCTAGTGGTCATATTTTAAAATTGTTTCACATACATTTAATATCACTTTACAGTATAAAAGGAATGTATGGTATTTATATACTTTTCTTCATCTGTTATATTAAGGACTTAGGACAAAAACGTGTATATTTTATATTTACATTTCCACCCAGCACATGGAGCTCCAGGCTATTTTTTTTTTAAATGTTTAACAGGTTAACCCTATCTGCATTTATTGAAATCAGCCTGTTTACAGAGCTCATTATCTTAAAGTGGAACTTCACGCTCCCAATCAACATTGATTATTTTTGATCCTTCTGCTGCTAGCATTAGTACATAGATAGATAGGAAAGTATATCATATTTACTTGTTTTAAACTTTTTTTTTTACATTTCATTTTACACTTCAGTTACTTCCAAGTTTTTGCCTAGGCAATTTATTTCATGCATCCCAGGAGTCTTCAGGAGGGGAGGAGAGTAGGATAAGCACACTCTCCTGCATGCATGCTTGAGCTAAGGGCAGATGGATTCCAGGAAGTATTTGCTACATGAATCATTTGCCCTAGTTCAAGATGACCACAGCCAGAAATGCCAAGGGGGTGTTTTTCAAAGTGATTGCTCAACAAAGTAAAGCATGGAGACATGGATGGGTGGGGGAATGTGTGCTGAAAAATGGTTTATGGTGTTTAGATGCAGTGAAGATCCGCTTTAAACTTAAATTTGGATACAAACTGGTTGAATCGGGAGTGACTCATGGTCTTTCTCACCCTCTCCCTGCTTAGAAGAACTTCTTTCCTAGTTTAAAGCATATTTCCATTTTTGCAGTCAGATTTGAGAATACTCTACTAGATGTTTGTTATGTGTTCATATTCACACAGCATACCTAATTATTTGAATTTTTTTTATTATTCTTAGCCTTTAGATGTTTCTCAGGAGAAGGTGCCTGTCCCAGGTTTCTCCTCAAAAACATACAATGCAAGAATCCCAGTCTCTACACCTTTAAAGCCTAGTACACATGGGCCAAATGTCAGGCGGCATCGGCCAGTTCAATTGAAACTTGCCAACATTCGGCCCTTGTGTACTGGAGTCAGTCCGACAAAACTCCAGAAGCTGGCGATTTGGCTGGCTTCTGTTGAAGGGGCATGACCAAAAAAAAATGGTGTGCCGATCCACTTCCAATCAGCACTCTCAACCAATGTCTTGGGAGCACTGACCGGAGTGTTCTGGTGGGGGGGCCGTTCCCCTGTCAGAGCACAATAGTACAGCAGGGGAGATCGTTGTACCAACGTCGGATTGTTTGTATAGAGACTTTGACCTGAGCTGTCAGGTTTTTTTGGTTGAACATAAAAAACATAGTAATGTGTTCTAGGCTTAAAGGGGTTGTAAAGGTTCGTTTTTTTTATTCTCTAAATAGGTTCCTTTAAGCTAGTGCATTGTTGGTTCACCTTTTCCTTTGATTTACCTTCTAAATATTTTTTTTTTGTTTTCTTTGTCTGAATTTCTCACTTCCTGTTCCTCCTCAGTAAGCTGTTCAGTAAGCTGTTCTGGGTGACTCAACACCACTCGGATGATGGTGTGAAGTTTAGTGAGGAGAAACAGGAAGTGAGAAATTCAGACAAAGAAAAAAAACATTTAGAAGGTAAATCGAAGGAAAAGGTAAGTGAACCAACAATGCACTAGCTTAAAGGAACCTATTTAGAAAATAAAAAACAAACCTTTACAACCCCTTTAAGTCTTTGTTAGGACAGGCAGTGTTCAAATCTACTTACTTGATAATGAAAATATGCCTTTACAGACAGGGTTGATTATGGCAAACACAGCTGCCCAGCCCCCGGCTTACTGGAGTACCTAGAATAGAGCACCTAAAAAAACATAAGCTGCAATTTTTAAATATGCTATATGAATGGGAAAATTTAACAAATAAAAAGTAGGTGTTATCCCAATTTGGCTGCAAAAGTGGTAAATGCAAGTTAGAGAGCCACACCAATGCCACGTGTGCACCCTGAAGTAAATGTAAAAAAAAAAAATTCAAACAAAAAAATGCAATAAAAATGTATCCAACCTTCAAAACTTGACAGGCAATGTAGGCCTCTCTGCCTTCACATCACATCCAATATACATGACAGCTAAACAACTGTAAAAAACAAACATTTTAAGTCCCTTTCACACTGAGGCGTATTTCAGGCGTTTTAGCGCTAAAAATAGCGCATAAATAACGCCTGAAATAATCCTGCCCCAGCATTCTCAATGTGAAAGCCCGAGGGCTTTCACACTGAGGCGATGCGCTGGCGGGAGGAAAAAAAATCTCTTGCAAGCAGCATCTTTGGAGCGGTGTTGTATACCACTCCTTTACCGCTCCTTCCCTCTGAAATCAATGGGACAGCGCGGCTGTGCCGCCCGCAATGCGCTGCTTCAGTTTTGCGCTGCGGTTTTAACCCTTTCTCGGCCGCTAGCGGGGGTTAAAACCGCACCGCTAGCGGCCGAATATCACGGCAAACCCGACGGTATATCGGCGCTAAAAATAGCGCCGCTATCCCGCCAGCGCACCCCCCTGCCCCAGCGTGAAAGGGGCCTTAGAATAAATTTGGGAAATAAAAAGTATGCATGTAGCTTGAGAACTTTGTGGTCCGCTGTTTTACTTTGGCCTATAAAGAGATTCATATCTTTACAAAAATACATGTTATAAAGTCAAGATACATGCTGCGTTATATTTTGTACATCCCTACCAACTTTTTTAGATGGGAACGGGGGACACCTATTAACAAAAGTATGTAGGCATAGAAGACACCCCCTGCCACGCCCCCTTAAAAGAGAATTATACAAAAGAATGATTAGTTAAACCCACAAGTGCTTTTTTTTACCACTACTATTCCTTTTATATTGGCTTTTGAAATTTACAAATGCAGCAATTTAGAATTTGGATGAAAGGTTTCGCACTGGGAAACACTATTTGAATGATAAATAGTGCTTTTTCTATACAACTATACAGATCAGACCAAAATAAGGGACTAATGAGGAGGAAAGAGGGACTTTGTTCCAAATCAGGGGCAGTCCGTCCAAATCAGGGACAGTTGGGAGCTATGTTGTATATATTATATAAGATTACCATGTCATCTTATTCATTTTCACCTCCAAGATATAAAATAATTACAGCTATTCTCAGTCACATATTGGCTGACTGTAAGTGCATGAAAGTTGCAGTCTAGCGAGCACCATATATTTTCTGTAACAATGTGCTTGTGAAGGAGGGGTATATATTTTTCTACACGCTGCAAGAAAAAAAAACAAAAAAACATTCACAGTAGACCAGAACATCTTGTTTTTCATTTCTTCCAAAAATATAAAAAAAAGTACAAAAAAACTTTAAAAAGTCTATTAGGCTTCATGTATATGGGACGTTGTTCAACCTCTCCTGAACCAATTAACTTGACAGCTAGAAACCGACGTCTAAAAGCAGCCATTTAGCCGCATTTACATGCTGTGTTTAGCTGCGTTTGCATCTAAAAGCGTTTGAAAAAAAAAAAGCTGAGTTTGGCGCTTGAAATGCCTCTAAACACTGCTTCTGAATGCATTTTTTTGGGTTCCAGAAAAAGCCTCTAGACTCAACTGCCTATAAAAAACTATAAACGACCCCGTGTACATGTACTGATAAAGCCTTGTACACACGGTCGGACTTCCATCAGACTTTTCCGTGTTTTTTTTGTCCGAACGGAGTTGGTTGGGAACACCCATAGCATACACACGCTCTGACTTTTCTGCAAACTTTCTTAACACTTCTTGCAACATCACGTGTTTTTTCTGCTCTTTTCTGATCTTTACTGCCACCCTTTGGTCAACTTCTGCTATTGTTGGTTGATTTTAACATTAGTTGTTTTGTCCATCGGACTAAAGTCCGATGGTTTTCTGTACACACGGTTGGACTTTGCTCCATCGGACTTTTGTTGGGCAAAAGTTTGTCCGTTTGCAGACCCAACTTTTGTCCGATGAAATCCAAAACCAAGCGAAAAAAGTTTGTCCGATGGAGCGTACACACGGTCGGATTGTTGGTCCAACTTGCTCAAAACGAAGTTTGTTGGGCAAAAGTCCAACCGTGTGTACGGGGCTTAAGAGAACATAGAGGAGAGTTCAGGAGCCATTGAAAAAAATGCCCAACTGGTCCTAAACGTCCATTTACCAGCAGCAGTGTGCATTAGGCCTAAGTGTTAAATTATAAAAGCATTATGTATGTGGTATAGTATTTTCTTTAGCATGTATTATTTGCTCAATTTAACTGTCATTTTTTTTTCAACTCACTAAAAGTTTTTTTTTATCTTTATTTATGTAAGACAAAGATATTATGTTATTTCATAAACCTGGTAAGCAAAATGAAATTACTGGTGTAGTAATGTACACAAACAAATCTTTAGACCAGATGAAAAGTGATCTTATACAATAAACTGTTATGCACAATTTCAGCTCTGGTGTGTTTTTTGTTTTTAATTCTATATTTATTTATTTTCATCATTTGAATGTCAAGTCATTCTGGAATAATTCTGGCATGGGGTTTCCCCAAAAAGTACAATTTCTTTGGCTGGTAGAAAAGAAAAAGTAAGGTAAGTTTATAGTGAACACATATTTTGAGGTATTCCATTATTTATCATGTTGCTGTTCTACGCTGGGCGCATGCTCACTCTGTGCCCCCAGCACTGTGATTGCACTGTCAGTGAAAGCCCCAAGTAACTGTTTACAAGCGACAGCCAATAGGACAGGATCATGATCACATGATCACTGCATAGCTCACAACTGTCCCTGATTTTGAGGGACCGTCCCTGATTTGGGGAAATGTCCCTCATTCCTCCTTTATATGTCCCTCATTTTGGCCCGATCTATATAGTTGTATGTAAAATGCACTTTTTATCTTTCAAAAAGTGTTTCCCAGTGCTAAACCTTTCATCCAACTTCTAAATTGTTGTATTTGTCTTAAAAGCCAGTATAAAGGAATAGTAGTGGTAAATAAAAGCACCTTTTGGGCTTAACTAATCTTCTTCTTTTTTTTTTTTTTATAATTGTCCTTTAAAGGGGGCGTGGCAGGGGTGTGTGTCCTATGCCTACATAGGTGGCCCTCATTCCCATCTCAAAAAGTTGGGAGGTATGTCACTGTGGCAACCTATCACAGTGATCACATGATCGGGAAGCCCATGTAACAACTCCGGCATTAGAAACTCTTAAAGGAGCAACTTATTTTGTCTGGAAGGGTTTGGTAAGGCAACTGACCCATAGGCTTGACTTAAAAGAAGGAGCCGTAAAGTCCATCAAGTTCAACCAAAAAAAAAGAAAAACACAATCCTTCACTCACAGTTGATCCATAGGAAGTGAGTCCAGTGAGTCTCTCTATTGAGGAAATTAGAAAAAAGAGCCATTCTAGGGGGAAATCAAATAGATGAAAGGCATTAAAAAAAGATTTATAAGAAATAGAAATTTTCCATAATGGTTAATTTCTCGCAGAAAAATATAGTTATTCTACAGCAATGTGATTTATTTTTTTAGATCTGACTATTTTTTTTTCACAAGAAATTAGATCTGACTATTTAATTTCAAAGATTATCACAAGATTATAGTACACAGATTTGTAAATTGATAATGTATAATGCAGGTTTATTAGACTTTTACATGCACTGTGAAACAGTTTGTTCAAATCATAAATGTTGGAATAACCAGGTAAGAAACATTCTTTAAATCTTTATAAAAGATTAAACACAAATTGGTCAATGCCAGTTTTTATCGTTAGAAGTATTTTTTCCACTTGGCTTGCCGTGCTTTACAAGCAAATTGCATCATAACCACAAAGGGTGGCACATTTTTAGCCTGTGCAATATGCTTACTAACAATAGATGGCAGTAGACTGAATATGCTGTGCACAACTAAACTGCATTCAAAGCACATTACTCTTAAAATGCTTATTCATTTAGAAAGTGCAAGACGGTCTTAATGTTCAAACATTAACACATAAGAATTCATATTTAATTCTTTTTTTTTTTTAAGTTTTGGTTACTGCATTGACTATTCTGCATTGCTATACTAAATATGCTGTAAAAAATTTGGCTGTAAACATGTCATTGGGTCTACAAGACAAAATCTGCCTTTATTTGATGCTGTTTATCTCATATAAATCAGATTTTGGTTTTAAGTTATGCAGAGCATGAAAAAGAGAAAATTACATTCATGTAAATTTTATATACAATATTCAAAATAAATATGTAAATTCAGAATTCAACATACATACTTGCATACATACATACATTACTATTTATATTACAAAATGAAAAAAATATATATAACATTTAATATTATATACGGTACATATATATATATATATATATATATATATATATATATATATATAAAAAAATTTAAGCTCTTCTGTGATTTTTTATTTTTTTTTGGAGCTGAATATTTTATTTTGTAAAGCAACAATAAACTTATTTTTGTGCAACATACAATACCACTACACATACCATAATCAAGTGATAAGTATTAGCTTGTATTTACTTGTATTTACAATGACCTGGTCAACTAATAATTTTGACAGTAACAATGAAGCTGATTTAAAATTCAATTAAATTTGTTTGTTAGCACAAATATTTACTAATATTTTCCACTTGAAAACTGAAAAATAAAAACACAAGTGCACGTAAAGCCAAATTTATTTAAATTTGGAAACGGTGGGGAAAGGTTAAAATCCCATTTCATTATTTATTTTTCCATCTTGTTTGAGTAGATCTCTCTTGACTTCCTGTCCTGTAGACACAACAGAAAGTTAGAGGAAATGTCTCCAAATTTATGAAAATGCCCTTTGGCAGATTAAACATCTTCCCCTCTTTTGGTAACAATTGTAAAATTTTGGATTTCCCAGCACTTTCTGTGATGGTGACAGTGGTCATCACTACTAGGACAAATAAAGATGGTGACTCTATCCCATGAGAACAGCAATAATAACCTTTTTGAAGGTTCTAACCCTTTCCAGCTTTAAACTGAAAAAATTGACTTTAGATATGCTTTAAAGAAATTACAAACCTCCTTGTTGCAATATACTATCATTTTATTTTTAACATAAAGTGACAAGTCGTAAATATTCCTTAAGTGTGTCTTCCATGATATGGGTCAGCTTAATTGATACTGGACACTAACAATGCCATTGATTCAGTATTATAGTCTCCATGCTTTCTTGCAATAATTGCATAATACTTACTATTTTAAAGTGGAACTCCAACTAAAATACAAAATCTACATAAATCTCCTAAATTTGCTATCTTTTTCTCCATAATTTAAGCAATTACTTGTTGGTCCTGCCAGTCCTCATATGGTGGACTCATCTCCTGTGTCAAGCCAGCAATGCCATAGTCCTGCCACTGAAACTGTGGCGTTGTCGGTCCTCAGATCTGTGTTTCCACATTCAGCAAAATGGTGACATCATAGCTACTGCCACCATAACACCGGATCTGTCGGCTGGGAAATAGAGTAGCACTGACTGCAACCACAGGCTTACTGATCTTCTACTCCTTTACTACATTGCAGAGAGGTGATGTAGGAGAATGATTAGATTCCACCCACTGCTAAAGCTATTGGAATAATATATGAACATAGAGGGATTTTGAAGTTAATCAATGTATTTTATTTTATTAGGTTAATAAAATATACCTAAAGGCAATTTTTTTTAAAATTTGGATGGTGTTGAGGGGGTTAGAACCACTATAAGCTTTTATTGCTGTCTGTGTCCCAGTTTGGGAGATCAACTCTCTTATTGTCCTGATCACCAATGTCCCTGTGAGGGGAGATCCAAAATTTTGAGTTGCCACTAGAGCAGGAATAAGAGGGGAAATCCAATAGGGAAAACAATAAATAAACTGAAAGCTGTTTAACCCTCCCCCACTCTATCCAAATTAAATACAATTTGGCATTAGATATACCTTAAAGTTAATCTCTAGGCATTTTTTTTTCTTTAGGAAAGAATAGATAGTAATTAGAACTTGACAGAGGGTCTAACTCTTGAGTCCCCATTGAGAAGATTCATTGCTCTCTTGGTATTGGTGACCATTGTTACCGAATCAGAAAGTGAGGGGAAATCCAACATTTTTTAATTCTGTAAAACACAAGAGGTGCGGGAAATCTTCTAATGGGGACACTTCCTGTTGGGTCTCTGAGACAAGAAGTACAGGGATATTTCCCCAATGGTACACAGAAAGTGAAAGATAACCCTGGCAGGAGTTTAACTCTTCCCTACTCTATGAAAAGTTAATAAAACAATTGGCTAAACATACGGCTAAATAATTAATGCCTTTGTTTCTATTATACTGTGTGACTGACCTACTAAAGGGGTAGAGCATGTTCACTTTGCAAAGAAATTATCACTCACCTTAGTAAATGCATTGAAAACTCACTTTGCAAAGAATAACTAATCACATGCAAGGAAAATGAAAAGAATTGTATTTTTGCTTGCATATGATTAAATGATAAAAGTTATGATGGCTTCACCTTATTTACTAAATTAAAGTGGTTGTAAACCCAGTTAAAAAAAAAAAAAAAAAAAAAACACCTGCAAGACAAAGCCATAATGAGCTAGTATGACTAGCATACTAGCTCATTATGCATTACTTACCTTAGATTGGGACCCCCAAAGCCGTCCTCGTCTCCCCCTCCAGCCGCAGCCATCGCTCCACAGATACCCGGAAGGTTACTTCCCGGTATCGCCGCTCCGGCCAATCACAGCGCCACTCCAGCGCTGTGATTGGCCGGAGCGGCGAAGATGTCACTCCGAGCATGCGCGTGGGAGCCGTCAAATCCGGCAAAGCCGGATTTGTGAATGGGATTCTGACTGTGAATGCACCGTTGTCTATGGCACACATGCGTCGTAGACATCGGTGCATGTTTTTTTTGCAAATATCTCCTAAACCGTGTAGGTTTAGGAGATATTCCTTGCACCTACAGGTAATCCTTAATCTAGGCTTACCTGTAGGTGCAAGTTGCATAAGTGGGTTTACAACCACTTTAATGACATAGTCCACATTTTGCAAAAATGTAATAAATGTACATTAATTCATTAAAAAATGAAAATTTCTTACATTCTTCTTTAATTGAAGCCTGCAGAGCACTGCAAACCCGATCAATGCAGATTCTTCCTCCACCTCCAGATTGGTACAGATGTATGGGGCTGGAAGACATAAACAATGGATTACAAGGGCAGTGATGTCGCGGTGGCAAATGGGACTTGTAGTCTTCCCATTGACAGGTTCCCTGTGATTGAATGACACAGCTGTGTGGGCAGTGCCTCTTACAGCCACACTAAGTTAAAAAAAAATGTAGGATACTATAGGGAGAAGCAACCCACAACTGGGGGGCAGTTTAAGGGTTGGGAAACACAACCATGTTTCATGTTACACCCTAAATATGGGTGTACCCGAAAACATGTTGAACAAGGTGGACTAAGTCTTAAGACTAGGTACATGTGCATCTGAATTTTCATGCTTTTTTTATGTGTTTTTGATGTGCTCTCAATGACTTCTATGGGGCCAAATATGCACTATGTCGCACCAAAAAAAGTAACTGCACCTGTATGTTCCATAGGGTTGAATGGGCCCCATAAACAATAATGGCATTCCTCATTGTGCATTGTTGCGCAATGGCCAAAACATGGAATAGCACATGGGTGTATATGAGGATTGATATTTTGGCTGATTTACTAAGCCTGGATTCACACTTAAGACTAATACACACTGCTAGCTTATTTTTCGTTCAACCCAGTGGGCTGAATGAAAAAAACAAACTGACAGCTCAGGTCAAAGCCGCTGTATTAACAATTCGATGTTAGTACAGCAATCTCCCCTGCTGTTTTATTGTGGTCTAAAAGAGGGACGGTCCCTGAACGGCCAGCTTCTGTCAGACCGGCTGCAGTGCACCTGGGCCGAATGTCGCACAGTTTCTATTGAACCGGCCGATACCACCCAACATTCAGTAGGGTGGCATCCTGGACACGGCTCCAAACCTCAGTGACCACAGACACCTTTTTAACCATACATGCTCTATTCCCACAGATGTCATGTGAGTAGCCAATTGGCTTTGTATTTAATAAATTGTTCCCTCCATACTGCACTTAGCTTGGTGCACCTTATTCTTTTTACCCTTTTGCCACCTAACAACATTCAGCCTGTGTGTACAATGCTTTAAAGTGGAACTAAGATCTCTAATTAAAAAACGGCGGGCAGGCAGATTCTTAGACAATTTTGGATTTTCATGCTGAGTGTAACCAGATGTAGGGAAACAAACTGTGTAAGGGGCTTACTATTTATATCATCATGAATAATAAATATTAAAGAGGAACTAGACCTGCCAATCTTTTAGGGAACATTTACACATACAATTGGGAGACATTAAAACCCCAAGATTGAGCTTTGTTTTCACCACCCCTCACCTGCTCTTCTTTTTGCTTCAGAGGCAGCGGCCGGGAGTATACACATGCAACGACTGTGATGCTTTGATTTGCAGCTGTGGCGGAAATGATCTACCCTTTTGCGCTTGACGGGCGATACTGCCCGCCGAGCATAACCAATTCAGGTAAACAACCCGTGCTGCAATCGCCCCACAACTGCGTACAACACATTTGGCTGCAGTCTGGTTGTCTGGAGTTTGGGGGGGGGGGCAAAAGCAGGCAGTGAGAAGGGGATACAACACCTCCTCACTGCCTGTCTATTGCTCTCTGAAGAGTGACCTGAACGTGGATCAATCTTCAATCAGCAAACCAAGTGTAAACAAGCTCTTGCATCCATGGAAGCTGCCATCTTTTCCTCTGTTTGCTCTTCCATTGCCATGGGGCTGTACATGTAATCAGTTATGACATCAACCATTTGATAGTTTGACAATCTGGTTGAGGGCACAATCAACCGTGACAGTTGTCATTCACCGAATTCCTTGAATGGTTGAATTATGACAGATGATTGAGTGTCTCTTCCACAATAGGGGTTAACTGATTAAATTGACATTGGACACTAACAGCGCCGTGGACTCATTTTTCTACTTTTCCATGGTTTATAGCATTCATTACATAATATATATCACTCTAAATTAAAAGTTATTAAAATTATGGGGGAAAAAAACACCATTAAGAGTGAACCGTTAATATAATTTACTTCATATTCATTGTGAGGACGCAGCTCTAGATTTTAGGAAAACGTTGGAAACTCATTGAAAAGCTCTCAATGATTATTTTTATAGCCTATTTTTATTGTGTAATTGTGTCCCTGAGAAATGTGCAATTTATGGGTGATAATGAGATGTTGGCTATAGGGGGTGACAGATGATGAGTTCTAATTTTTAGAGATGACAGATTTAGAGGCTGATTCATTAAAGCTTGTGTGGTACTGTAATAGAAACCACCATAAGGTTGAAATATGACAGATAAGGAACTAGTATAGATTTAGGGGTGACAGATTAACGTGTTAGATTCAGGGGTCACAGATGATGTGTTTAGATTTTAGGGGTAATAGATGACAAAGCAATGCTAATTTAGGGGGGTAGATGATGATGTTAGATATTTAGAGGTGACAGGTTCATTTGGACTTGTGTGGTATCATACAGTCAAGTTAGAGGTGATGGCGACATATTATAGATCTGGGGGAGGGGAGGTCAAATGATGATGCTTTATAGATTTAGTGGTGGGGGTAATCGATTTAATTTGGGCTTGTGTGGTTCTCCAACAATAAAACATCACAATGTTGAGTTATGAGACATGATGACATGTTATAAATTTGGGGGTGGCAGATGATGAAGCATTATGGATTTCTAGATTAAGAGGTAACCGATGATATGTTTTAGGGGTGGCAAAGCATTACTGATTTGGGGGGCAGATGATGATATTATAGATTTTGGGGTGACAGATGAGACATTAGATTGAGGGCGACAGATGATGAAGCATTGGAAGATTTGGTGACAGATTGATTTGGGCTTGTGTGGTACTGTAAAACAACATCATAATGTCAACTTATGAGAGATGGTGAAAGTTTATAAATGGGGGGGGGGGGTCAGTCAGAGGAAGCATTTATGATTTAGAGGTGATGGGGTTTAAGATTTAGAGGTGACCGGTTCCTGTGGACTCTTGTTGTTCTCTAATAAAACAGCATAATGTTATGTTATAGTTTTGAGAGATGGTGATATGTTGTAATTTTGTTTTGGGGGGGGGGCAGATGATGAAGCATTGAAGATTTAGAGGTGACCAGTGATTAGGTGTTAGATTTAGAGGTGACCGATTGATTTGGGCTTGTGTGATACTTAAAAAAACAAAACAAAAAAACATCATTATATTGAGTTATGAGCGACAATGACATGTTGTCAATTTGTGGGGGGCAGATGATGAAGCATTATAAATTTAGGGGTGATGGGCAATGAGGTGTTAGAATTAGAGGTGACAGATTGATTCAGGCTTGTGTGTTACTTTAAAAAAAAAAACATAATGTTGAGTTATGAGTAAAGATGATACGTTATAAAATTGTGGGGGGCAGATGATGAAGCATTATAGATTTAGAGGTGATGAGGTTTTAGATTTGGAGGTGATGGGGGTGAGATGTTGGATTTAGAGGTGATGGGGGGGGGTGAGATGGTAGATTTAGATGTGATGGGGGATGAGGTGTTAGATTTTGAGGTGACCAGTGACGGGGTGTTAGATTTAGAGGTGATGGGGGATGAGGTGTTAGATTTAGAGGTGATGAGGGGGGTGACATTTTAGATTTAGAGATGATGGGGGATGGGATTTTAGATTTAGAGATGATGGGGGATGGGATGTTAGATTTAGAGGTGATGGGGGATGAGGTGTTAGATTTAGAGGTGATGGGGGATGAGGTGTTAGATTTAAAGGTGATGGGGATGAGGTGTTAGATTTAGAGGTGATGAGGGGGGGGTGACATTTTAGATTTAGAGATGATGGGGGATGGGATTTTAGATTTAGAGGTGATGGGGGATGGGATGTT
The DNA here is from genome assembly GCA_029206835.1 of Rana muscosa. NCBI lineage: Eukaryota > Metazoa > Chordata > Amphibia > Anura > Ranidae > Rana > Rana muscosa. The sequence continues at coordinate 212,131,803 of CM055123.1, read as the reverse complement.
AGATTTAGAGGTGATGGGGGATGAGGTGTTAGATTTAGAGGTGATGGGGGATGAGGTGTTAGATTTAGAGGTGATGGGGGATGAGGTGTTAGATTTAGAGGTGATGGGGGATGAGGTGTTAGATTTAGAGGTGATGGGTGAAGAGGTGTTAGATTTTGAGGTGATGGGGGGTGAGATTATAGATGTGATGGGTGATGAGGTGTTAAATTTAGAGGTGACTGATTGATTTGGGATTGAGCGTTACCCTAATAAAATATCACAATGCACTTTCTATGCTTCTGAGCGCTCATTACCTCATATTTATCACTTTTAATTAAAAATTATAATTAAAAACCCCATTATGAGTCAACAGTTCATCTCATTTACTTCATAGTCATTCTGGTGATGCAACTCTAAATTTAGGGAAAAAAACATGAAACTCAATGAAAAGCTTCCAATAAATATGTTTTTTAGTTTATTTTTATTGTGTAATTGTGTGTGGGAGAAATGTGTTGATTCATCAACAAAATGCCTCATGAGAGGTCCCCTCCTCCGCCATGTTCGGGGCTCTTTGCATACACCAGATGTAGTACCTCATGACAAATAGTGCCGGCTCAGCAGCCTGTTTGCCATGAGAATTGGAGGAGAAAGCCCGTAAATCGGCTGTTTGTGAGGCTAGCAGACACAAGGGAATATAATGCAGACATAGATTCGTGCGGGTGTGGGGGGTGATAAAAGCCGGGTGTAGGTGCACTCATTGGTCTTCTATACAACAATGATTGTCGGGGAAGAGTTGGCTGCCTCACCACAGAGACAAGGTGGAGCGCAGATCACTCCGCCGTCTCTGCCTGGGAGTCCATTTTAGGTCTACCGAAACCAGGACAATCCCCGGATGTAACTATCATGGCCGCCAACGGTGACTCGGGCAGCGTATGAGGTAAGTTCGGGCAGAGGAGAACGATCCGGTGGGAGGACGGACGGAGCGGGCAGGCACGGCTCGGTAATGGCGGCGGAGAGGGGGGGGGTGTAGTACGGGCGGGTGGAAAGTTCGGTTGACTTTGCGGGGCTGGGCGGGAGAAGAAGGGGAGGGGGGCAGAGACGTGCGGGGGGAGGAAACGGTTGATGAGAGCCGGGGCAAAGTTACCGAAAGTTGGCAAAGTTATGTGAGGGGGAGACGGGTCGGGGGATGTGTGGAGGAGTCACATGAGGGGTCAGTGTCCATCCGCCGCTTCTCGCACACTGCCGCCCCCCAATACACCCCCCCTGCAGAGATTCCCCCCCAGTACCGTACAGACTGCCATAGACACTCCATGTGTCTCACCCCATTCTACTATCACTACATGGGGACTGTCTGCCTTCATCACCATTCACACACAACACTGCCAGGGACAGCCTGTGTGCTCTACATGCATTCTTCTCATCACTAAACATTATACACCCTGTGTCTTCATTCTACTCTATATAGACACTAGGTGTGCAATCAGGAGGGACCCCCCCAATATACAGGGCAATGATCACCCCCCACCCCAATATACAGGGCAATGATCACCCCCCCACCCCAATATACAGGGCAATGATCACCCCCCACCCCAATATACAGGGCAATGATCACCCCCCAATATACAGGGCAATGAGCACCACCCCCAATATCAAATAAACAGATCAATGATTCACCCCAATATACAGAGCAATGAACTCACCCCCCCAATACACAGAGCAATGCACTCACCCCCACCCCAATATACAGAGCAATGAACCCCCCCAAAAAAAGGACTTGGGTACATTAAATGGGGGGTGCTAGCTAGGTTTGTTGATGAAGCATTATGGGGTGACAGTGTTATTGGGGGGTGATGAGATGTTAAGTTTAGGGGTGACAACTGATTACATTGATGAAGTGTCATAGATTTGGGGGGGGTTGGCAGATGGGGTGTCATAGATTTGGGGGTTGACAGATGTAGTGTCATAGATTTGGGGGGTGACAGATGACCTTTAATAGAGTTATGGGTGACCTGATGTTTCAAAGATTTAGAGGTGATAGATGTGACCTTTTTATAGATTTAGGGGTGACATGGTGTAACAAAGATTTAGGAGGGATAGATGAGAAGTCATAGATTAAGGGAGTGACACATGTCACCTTTTATAGACTCAGGGGGGACAGATGACGTGTCATAGATTTAGGGGGACAAATGTGACCTTTTATAGACTTAGGGCTGACATTTGTTGTGGATTTAGAGGTGATCTTTTTTTTTTTTTTGAGGTTGTTATGGTACTATCATAAAAAAAACACACTAAGGTTGAGTAATGAAGGATGATGCATCTAGATTTAGGGGTGACAGATGACGGCAAAAATTTGGGAACAGATGAAGCTTTACAAATTTGGGGGACAGATGATGATATTACAGATTGGAGGGGGCAGATGAAGCATTATAGATGGGGTGACAGTGATGCATTTGAAGATGACAGATTAGATTTAGGGGCGACAGATGACAATGTGTACGCTTTGGAGATGACAGACGATAAAAAATTTAGTCAACAGATTCATTTACACTTGTGTGGTACTGTAATAAAAACATCACAAGGTTGCGTTATGACAGATGATGATCACACAGTTTAGATTTTGGGGTGACCGATGTGTGTGTGGGGGGGCAGATGTTAGATTTTTTTTGGGGGGGGGGCAGATGACGAAGTGTTATGAATTGGGTGACAGTGAGACAAATGATCAATTTAGAGATGCTAAAACATTAGAATTAGAGGTGACCTGTGTGATACTGTAGTAAAACCATCACAAGGTTAAATTCTGTCTAATAATTAAACGTTGTATATTTATGGGTGACAGGTGTTATAGATTTGGAGGTGACATATGTTTAGGGGTGACAGATGAATAAGCATGAGTGATTTAGGGGGGCAGATGACACTATATAGATTTAAGGGTGACAACAAAGCATTAGAAGACTTAGAAGTGACGGGTGATGAGGTTTGAGATTTAGAAGTGACCACATCATTTGTGCTTGTGGGGTACTGTAATAAAACATCACCATGATGAGCAGCGACAGATGACTGAAACATTATAGATATAGGGGTGACAGTTGACAAGATGGGGTGACAGTTAGAGTTGGAGATGACATGATAAAGTGGTATAGACTTAGGAGTGACAGTTGATCGTTACAATTCTTTTTTTTGAGGGGGTAAATTTTTTTTTTTTTTTTTATTAAACACACATTTACAATAAAAAAAAAATACATATTGGTAAGTAAAATGTTTTTCTACTGATTATTGTCATCTAGAATATTATAACAATCTATATTGTAATTTTTTACATTAAGAATAAAAATGTGCAATTAGGAAGCTAAAAATAGCCGTCCCTTGTTCTGTAACAGGAAAGATGGCCCTCCCCTTTTCTGCAACAGAAATGCCCCACCGGGCATCTTATTTGACAGTCAAACTAAATTATTTCCACTTTTGATTTGAGCTGGTGGGGTGTACTGGTAATAAAGTGTCATGTTGAGTTGATAGATGATGAAACATTAAGGGTTGTCAGATGACCATCTCATAAATCTTGGGGAGCAGATGACAAAGATTTAGGGATGACGAGCATTATAGCTTGAAGGGGGTGTGAAGATGGAAAAGCATTCGATTTAACCACTTCCCGTCTGCGCTATAGCCGAATGACGGCTACAGCGCAGACCTGCTTTGCCAGGAGGCCGTCAATAGCCGTCCTCCTCTTTGCACGCTCCCCCTGCAGAGCACGGGCTGTGATCACCGAGTCGGCCAATGACAGCTGATCATGTGATGTAAACAAAAGCTCGGTAATCGTTTTTTCTCCTCACGCTGACAGCGTGAGGAGAAAAAAAAGCCGTTTACCAGCTTTTGTTCAAGGGACATCGGTCCCGAAGAGGAAGAGGCACATCCGCCTCATCTGTGCCCTCCAGTACTACCTGCCAGTGCAAAACTGTTCCACCTATCGATGCCCACCAGTGCCACCTATCAGTGCCACCTATTAGTGCCAATTCTCAGTGCCCACCAGTGCCGCCTTATCGGGGCCCATCAGTGCAGCCTCATCAGAGTACATCAATGAAGGAGAAAAATTACCTGTTTGCAAAATTTTATAACAAAATATAAAACCGTTTTGTATTTTTCTTAAAAAAAAATTGGTCTTTTTTTTTTTTTTAACAAAAAATAAAAACCACAGAGGGGATCAAATACCACCAAAAGAAAGCTCTATTTGTGGGAAATGATAATTTAATTTGGGTACAGTGTTGTATGACCGCGCAATTGTCATTCAAAAAGATAGAGCACTGAAAATTGGTCTGGGCAGGAGGGGGGTTTAAGTGCCCAGTAAGCAAGTGGTTAAAGGTACATTTAAGAGTGACAGATGATGACATATTCAGAAATGACAAGGCATTTGATTTGACGGGTTTATATGGTACTATATTAAAATATAACGTTGACTTCTGACACATGATTGTATTATAGATTGAGGGAGGCGACCATCATCAAAGCATTAGATTGGTATAGATTTAGGGTGACGCTTGATAAAGTGATGTACTGTAATCCTTTCTCTAAGGGTTACATTATTTGGCTTAATAAATACACCTTCCATATTGAAAGAAGACTGGAAAATGATTAATCTGTTTCCTGTTTTTTTATTTTTTGTATACATCAGAAAATGTTTTTTAGGGTGACCAAAGATCAACTGACTGCACATGGCTATAGAGACAGATATTCTTTTGTAAACTGATGATCAAAATGATCTTCTAAATCCCCAAGTTGATTATTTTCCCTTTCTAATAAGATTGCAGGTGAAGTTTAACAAGACTTGTCTGCTGTGTGATGTGTCATTAAAACGTTGTGACCGAGGAGGAAACGTTATAGATTTAGGTGTAATAATACACTACTATGGATTTCGGGGTGATGGTTCATAAAGTGCTATAGATTTGGGGTGACTCAGAATGAAAGGTTATAGACTTGGGGGTGATGGATGATGAACTTTATAGATTTAGGGGGTGATGGAGGATAACGTTTTATAGATTTAGCAGTGACCAAGAACGAACCACTATCGATTTCAGGGTAAAAAAAACCTGAACTGTGATTCAGCATTGATGGAGAACAACTATAGGGGTGATGAATGATTTTGTTATAGCTCTGGGGGTGATAGATGATGACTCTTTAGATTTAGGGGTATGAGAGATTTTTTGATTAGCATTTTGAAATGTAAACTTGTATTGGGGAGTAGACTATCCATTACTGTGTAGGTTCAGTTGGAGTTGCAGTAGCCGGGTTGACAGTAGAATCCATAATGTGATTACACACGCCGCATGTTTCTTTAATGCTGTTTACTGGGATTGGATTACAAAAAGAGAAAAACATGGTCACTTTTTTGTAAGGTACTTTTTTTTCCCTTAGCTTAGTGAATGTGGTGAAAACCCAATCCACATGCAAAAAAGACATAAAACAATTTAGCTTGCATGTGATTGGATGATTGAAGTCAGCTGAGCTTCACCTCATTTACCAAGCTAGAGGAGATTTCCCCTTTTAAGTAAACAGCCTAAACTCTATTGTAAATCAACCCCAGTGTCTTTGTGACTGACCTACCTGTGTCCACATGATGAAGCTCCTAAAAATCCATCTTCTATGGTACACTATTCATCTGTTGTGAAAAAAATATGGTGTATTTTGTGTCAGTCATTGATCCAAGGCCAAAGTTGCCTTCTCATGTCATGGTAAATAAATTGGCAATCCTAATCAGTAATTTTCTGTGTCTTGTGTTGATGGCATTTAGGACTTTATTGTTTTGGCGATGATGAGTATTGCTGTTAACAGTCCAATGGGTCGTGTACTTCGCTGTTCACTCCTCGATAGAACATAAGATGTGAGCGACGTTTGGTTCTGTAACATTGGAGTTGTGTTTATGCTCCTGACACAGAAAACACCATATTGTTATTTTACGTTTATTGCACTCAACCTTTTTTTTTTATTATTAAGTGCATTAGAATTCTGCATTACAACATATTAATGTAGTTAATAATTCTAATGTGTATATAATAAAAAGGTGCATTATTATTCATATATTTTTTTTTATTTTATTTATGAAATGCATTAGAATTATTGGATATGCTTGACAAAGGCAAATGTTTCCCTAAGTGAAAATGGAAAATACATAATGTTAAAGGAACTGTATACATGCAGCAATAAAATTTGTTGTGATTTGCATGACAGAGTTTGAGTGCTGTTCACATGTTCATAAAAGATCCATTGCATCCACTTCTCTCACATAAATGGTTACAGACTATGCATATTGCTCATGCATGGAGTATGTAGGTGGTATGTAATATGACTCGCACAAATTCTTCATTTTTCAAGAAAGGGCAGGGGAATTTTTCCAAGGGCTTTGTGAAATGTGTTTTGAAAATTCTCTTTGCATAGAATAACCCGTCGGGTACAAGAAAAAAAAAAAATGATTTTTTGCGTGCACGTTTTAGCTTGATGAAAGTCAGCTGAGCTTCCCCCACATTCACAAAGCCACAATTCTAGGATAAGTGAACAACCTGCCTTTCTTTAGTAAATGATGCGGTTTGCTTTATTGAGAACGTGGCTTTGATTTACTAAAGAAGCAGAGCGTGTTTATTTGGTAAGGGGATTTTACAAAAATTCCTTAGCTAATTGGTGAAATTTCACTTTACCCAATCACCTGCAAAGAAAACAAAAAACCCAAGAATTTTACTTGCGCATTATTGGATGATGGGGGGGGGGGGAAAAAGCTTCACCTCATTCACTAAGATAAGCTCAGTGAAAACTCCTTTCCAAAGTGATTGTGCTTTTCTCCTTTTAGTAAATCAACTCCAGTGAGTTCCATTTAGACAGGCTGATTTACTAACTGATTTGAGAATGTTCACACAGTAAAATGTGTGTTCAATTCAACTATCTAGTCTTTTGCAGATGAAAGAAATGAACAGGGATTTTTCTTTTCACATGATTGAATAATTGAAGTGAATATTCACACATTTTATTGTATGAACCTTCTCAGATCCTTTTGTAAATCCGCCTCACAGTGCGCCTTTTGCCATATTACAGTCTGTACACCATGCGCTTGATAAACTGCGTTTATTTTGTATTTGAATTGATACTGGTGTTGATTTACTTAAACTGGAGCATTCAGAATCTGGTGCAGATCTGTGTGGTAGCCAATCGGCTTCTAACTTCAGCTTGTTCAATTAAGCTTTGACAGTAAACCTGATTGGTTTCCATGCAGAGCTGCACCAGATTTTGCACTCTCCAGTTTTAGTAAATCTCCCCGTGTCTTCTACACTAAACGACACAGAAAGCGTAATCTGAATGCGCACAAGTAATAATCAAATTTCTCCTTCCACCCGAAGTTGAATGTTCACGTGTCTGCGTTAAGTCGCCATGCTCAGTGCAGTCCTTAATGTGAACAGTCTGTTTACAGAGCAGCACCAGGCATCCCCTCTTGGCTTCTGTGAGCTTTGATATGAAAAAATGCCCCACCATGCACCATAGACTTCAGAGTGATCACAGATATTTCATGGTGGTTGACAGCAGAGATTTCTCCCAGTGGAAAATTTTCATTGCAAATCATAACAAATGAAATATGTTTTATGTGCATTTTCATTTTTTCTTTTAAATCTGTTTATATATTTTTATTTTACTTGTTATCGTTTCTTTAAGGTACATTATTTTTGTTAGCTTTTAAGTTATTTTAATTGAAATCATTAATATCAAAAATAGAAATGGTAATTTTTTGTAACTATGCATTGCCAATCTGTGACTGACTCGCCTTCCTTCCTTGCAGATGGCTTCTTCTCTACCAAATCAGCATATAAATAAAGAAAAGAACAGTAGTAGATATTCAAGTTCTCTGCGGTTTTCTGACTCTATACAAAAATACTTTTATTTTCCCAAAAATGTTTTAATATGACACATTGGTGTCTTCATTAGTGGTAGTTGGCACGGTTGGTGTTTACATGTCTTCATGATCTGTGTTTTTATTTTATTTTTATAATTTTTGTATACAGTTGGATGACGGCAGAGTACTTGGATGTCTACTACTGTTTTTTTTAAAAAATTTTTATTTATATGAGATCATTAAATGCCTGTTCCAGGAGACATAAATCTTGTTGATGTGTCTTAGAGTAAATCAGGGAAAAGTATTTAACATGCACACAATTTTACCAGCCCACTTTGATATTGTAGCAGCTGTACAGCTCTTTCTGTAATTGTAGAACTAATGTATATAATTAGACATTACGCCATACTTCTATCGCAGTAAAGCATGCTTCTAACCTGAACCCATTCTAGCAGTTTTACAGCACTTTGGATCAACATCCAGAATATTGTGTTTTTATGGAGCCAACTGATTATTGTCTTTTTTAAATGAAATTGCTGTATATTTTCCTGGCCTGTGCTTTGAGTTAACAATAGAAAAAAAGATTTTGCAGGGAATGTTGCTGTTCAGTATAGTCATTCTCCCCCTAGTGGCATCCTGTATATCAGACAAGGGCAGTTATAGCTGCATATATAAAATCAAGAACACTCAGACAGTGTAGTGTGTGTATGTGTTTGTTTTTTCTTTTCCTTATCAGCCTGAGTTATTAGACTTGCATTGAATTGCAAGAATTTCTAAGGTGCAATAACTTTGTGGTTATGCTAAGTAGTGCTAATGTGCAAAAATGGCTGCCACATATACACATGCAAGTAACAACCAGCAATACAAATAAGGTTTAATCATTACACTTTTGAAAGGTTACTTGGAATAAGCTATTTATTCACCTATACAGCTGAAATTTATTATAAAACTTTTACATATTTTATCTTTAATAGTTTAAGAATTCTCTATTAACATTATGTAGGCTTGTATTCAGTTTCACAACTCTTACTGATTGTATGTTCAATTATTAACCCCTAAACAATATAGGGAGAAGCTAAGCTTTGCTAAATTAGTACAAGCCTTAACATAATTTTCTAATTACCAGTTAATGGAAATGTAGGCCTAAATATAAATGGCAATCTGTATAATTATTAGGGCCATACAACACTATGAAAGTAGTTTCCCCGCAATAAGTGCCATTTTTGTTGCCATGCTAAAACATCATAAAACAAGGCAGAATCGGTGTGTGTGTGTGTGTGTGTGTGTGTGTGTCTATCTATCTATATATATATATATATATATATATATATATATATATATATATATATATATATATATATATATATATATATATATATACACATACACACACACTTTTTTTTTTTTTTTTTTAATAAATGTTTTAGTAAGTACATTTATTTTATTGTTGGTCAGTAGCTCTAAGAAAGTTGCTTATTGCTTTTAAGTTATTTTTGGTTCTAGTTGTATTTAAAAGATGCAAGCTGTTTGCATGAAGCTGTTATAAATTGATTCACGACTTCAAAATCATAAGTAATCACTAAAAAATAAGTTACGGGCCTTTAAAGCCTTATGTGACGTGTGAGATTGTGTGGTGTTACCTGGAAATTCCAGTCAGTAATGCTAAACCGTAAACAGAGGGTGGGGACATATTGTTTATAATGGCTGCTTTTGAAGCACAGACCTATTTATCATTAGCAAGTTTTGTAGCATTTAGTACTCCAGTGATTCATCAGTTTTTACTGGACTTATAGTTGGCTACTAGTTTTGCATTAAACCAAGTGTTGAAGGCCAGTAGAAAATGCAAGTCTATTTCTTTATTTTTTAATGGTGCAATTTAATTTACAGAAATTTTGTAAGACAAAATTTTATTCGGATAGAAAAGATTTCCTAAAAGTAAAGCATTTTTTTTTCTTAACACCTATCAAATAGATATTTTTTTCTTTAGTGAAGATGAGCTTGGGTGATTATTACAAGGGTAGTTTTGTGATGAATGTTAAGGTGTTTCCTTGCTATACTTCTGCTGTATTTTTATTTAATTATGTTAAAATTCTTTGTTTTTCTTTTCACACCTAATCTAAAATATAAATCGAACACAAACAAGTTAATTTAAAACTGGTATTTTAAGCATTTTTTATGTACTTGTAGATTGTGCCGAGACCGATGTTAATGCATATTCAACTAGAGTAAGATTGCATCAGAAAGTCTTTCAGCAGATCTCCAGTTGCATGATTTGGGAAGAATGTACATAAATGCCTTCTTGTCAAACCAGGAATATATGCTCTGTGCATTAACACTTATTTTCTTGTATAAAAGAGGTCTAAATGGAGAACGTTGTCTAGCTTTAAACCTTATAAAGACAGTTTTTTTTTTTTCTCTCTTAGCTGTACATGAGAAACATTTTAACCCTTTTACAGTCATTGGTGTGCACTTGATTTGCCATGTACATTACATTACAACCCATTTAATCTTCTTCTTCTTCTTCTTTTTTTTTTTTTTTTAAATCTAAAGCTTCACTTTAGTTTTGATGGATATTGTTTTTAATATAATCTTTTTCTGTTTAGGCCCCCAAATACATCATTGGATGAATAACTAAAGATCAAAGGCGCAAAAAAATGCACAAGGTGGGTTAAGATATAAAACAATATAACTTTAAAAAATTTGTTATTTCTAATTAAATTGTGTCTTGGAATGTGTTTTGGGTGCAGACATTGAATGCATAAGAGATTCCATTGTTTTACTTATGTACAGGTGCATCTCAAAAAATATTATCAAAAAGTAAATATTATATCAGTAATTCAATGTGAAAAGTGAAACTTGTATATTATTATATAGATGTGTTACACACAGAGTTATGTATTTCAAGCACTTTCTTTTAATTTTGATGATTTATGGCTTACAACTAGTGATAACCCAAAATTCAGTTTCTCGGAAAATTAGAATATTACATAAGACCAATATAAAAGAGAGATTTTAATACAGAAATGTTGACTTGCTGAAAAGTATGTCCATGTACAGATAAGTGTACACTCAATACTTGGATCAGGGTTCATTTTGCATAAATTACTGCATCAATGCGGCATGGCATAAAGGCAATCAGCCTGTGGCACTGCTGAGGTGTTATGGAAGCTCGAGTTTCTTTGATGGCGGCCTTCAGCTTGTCTGCATTGTTGGGTCTGGTGTCTCATCTTCCTCTTGACAATACCCCACAGTTTCTCTGTGGGGTTTATGACAGGTGAGTTTGGTGGCCAATCTAGCACAGTGATACCATGATCAGTTAAACCAGGTGTTGGTACTTTTGGCAGTGTGGGCAGGTGCCAAGTCCTGCTGGAAAATGAAATCTGCATCTCCATAAAGCAGGGTCAGCAGAGGGAAGCATGACGTGCTCTATAATTTCCCGATAGAGGGCTGTGCTGACTTTGGACTTGAAAAAACACAGTGGACCTACACCAGCAGGTAACATGGCTCCCCAAACCATCACTGACTTTGAAAACTTCACACTGGATCTCGTGCAACTTGGATTCTGTGCCTCTCCACTTTTCCTCCAGACTCTGGGACCTTGATTTCCAAATGAAATGCAAAATTTACTTTCATCTGAAAAGAGGACTTTGGACCACTGAGCCAACGATCCAGTCCTTTTTCTCCTTAGCCCAGGTAAGAGCCTTCTGATGTTGTCTCTGGTTCAGGAGTGGCTTGACACAAGGAATGTGACAGTTATAGCCCATGTCCTGGATATGTCTGTGTGGTGGCTTTTGAAGCACTGACACCAGCCGTAGTCCACTTCTTGTGAATCTCCCCCAAATTCTTGAATGGCCTTTGCTTCACAATCCTCTCAAGGCTGCGGTTATCCCTGTTGCTTCTGCACCTTGTTCTACCACACTTTTTCCTTCCACTCAACTTTCCATTATTATGCTTGGATACAGCACTCTGTGAACAGCCAGCTTCTTTAGCAATGACCTTTGACTTACCCTCCTTGTGGAGGGTGTCAACGGTCTTCTGGACCACAGTCAAGTCAGATGTCTTCCCCATGATTGTGTAACCTACTGAATCGGACAGAGAAATTTAAAGGCTCAGGAAACCTTTACAGGTGTTTTGAGTTAATCAGCTGATTAGAGTGTGACACCATGAGTCTACAATACTGAACTTTTTCACAATATTCAAATTTTCTGAGATGCAGAATTTTGGATTTTCACTAGCTGTAAGCCATAATCCTCAAAGTAAAAAAAAGAAATGCTTGAAATATATCACTCTGTGTAATGAATCTATATAATATATGCGTTTCAATTTTTGAATTGAATTACTGAAATTAACTTTTTGACATTCAAATTTTTTGAGATGCAACTGTATAGGTTTTGAATGTGTTTTAATTTCCACCATTGTGCTTACAATATCCATTTTCATTATATTTTTATAGGTAAATGTCGTTCACAGATTTAATTGACCTTCATCCACAATTTCTCTGCTAAATTAATGATGCGTTCACCAAGTAAAGACTTTTTTATGGATGCAGAAGAATCTACATCTGCAAAAGATGGCTTATGGGATTATGGTGGAAATGCTTTTGTCACCAGCCAACCAAACACAGACTCGTTTTCCATAAATGAAAAGGTTTTACATGGACCTGAGGCAAACCCCGTTCAATCTGTAAACCAAGTGGGGGAAAGTAGTAGTCTAAATGACACAGCTGAAATAACTTCCAAGTCACTATGTAAGAAACAAACTGCAAGGAAATCGCTGGGCAGAGGAAGCCTTAATAATGGAAATTCAGAAGAGCAGAATGCAGAAATCAAGCTTGAACCAAACCTAGATGATGATTCTGCTAATATAGCGGCAAAGGTACTTCACTTTTTCTGTCAAAAATGCAAAAATGGAATTCGATACAGCCCCAATGATCTTCAAAAACACTTTCTAATATGCCACAATGGAGAATTACCCCTCTATCCATGTGAAATGTGTAACTTCTCAGCTAGTGATTTTCAGGAATTTAAACAACACCGAAAAACCCATAGGAGTGCGCTAGTTAAATGTGAGATCTGTAACAATGACTATTTATATACCTTATTGGGCTTAACCAAGCATTTCTCAGTTGCGCACTGTGTCAATGGCCACTTCAGCTGCTCAAAGTGTAGATTCACCACCAGAGATGTTGGCACCTTTGTTCAGCACATTCATAGGCATAATGGAATTGAATATGCTTGTCAAAAGTGCAACCATATTAGCTACTCAAAAGCGGAGTTCCAGAGACATCTTCAAGGACACAGTACATTGTTGCCGTTTAGCTGTCAGTACTGCAACTACAGTGCAATGCGAAAGGATTTTATTGTGAAACACATATTAGCCAAGCATGCAGAGCATGTTCACACGAGAGATGAACATATTTTAGACAGTGCTAATGCGCATATGTCACAAACAAATGCTGGACCGAAGCTTGTTTTAAAAAATTTCCCAACGGATATTCAAGATAAATCATGGAGACAAGACGGAACAGAAAAAGCCGGAGAAAGCATTGAAAGGTCTAATAGTTTGCAGTTTAAATCGCCAGATAAAGACCAATCTGTGAAAGACATTTGGGTTAATGTTAACTCTGAACAGCCTTTAAATGATGGACCTTCACCTGTAACCACAATAAATTGCAACAAAGAGGATGCAAATACACAAGGTAGTTTGGGACTCTTACAAAATGTAGTTCACGGGCCAACTGTGCTAATGGTAAAAAACAATAAAATCACTGTTCCAGCAAATTACAGTGCAACTTTTGTGGGTTACAAAATGGTTAACGGAAAGCAAAACCTGGTTATCAAGTTATTGCCTTCCAATAAGCAGCCCACCAGTACTTCACAGCCATCACCTCAATCATCAAATAGCTTGCCTCGTTTTTCTCACAGCTCTAACCATGGATCATATGGAGCACCAAACAATAATACAGAGAATCGTTTGACTCCATCATTTAAACCTCCTTCAATGCAGAACTCAGCGCCTGGGACTCCAGTGGAGAAACAGTCTACATCTGTGTCGGCTACAACTGCAGCACTTGGTTCACTCATTGCAAGAAAAAATGAATCTGTTTCCAGGCTGGGAACCATAAGCAGACCACCCTCTTTTGAAAACCCACACAAAAATGTGCCCAGCTTTAATTCACCATCAACATCATCAGCTTCAGCTATAGGCAGGAAGATCAAAGAAGAACCTGAGGAATACAATATTAACGAACGCCAGTTTTTTGACAATGACCATAACCATGAAACTGCTAAGGATCAAATGCATTCTTCTACTTCTGGGTCAAGTCAATATGTTGATCCTACTACTGGATTTGTGTATAAACCTCAACATCGCAATGAAAGCAGTGGAATGACATCTGCCACAACCATGTATTCGAAGGACCTGAACAGTTCACTTTTACATTCATCCACAGCAAGTGGTCTGGGGAATTTCCCTTATTCTGCCTTTCCACCTAAAAATGCCTTTGGAATGAGAGGTGTCCACTTTAATGACAGATTCCCAAGACCGACAGAAATGAACAAAATTAATGCACCCTTCATGCCAAGGATTACTTCGGTATTTTCATTACAAAGCCGTATGCCTGATCCAAAACCTTTTCCAAAAAACACGTACTTGCATAACATACTGCAAGATAACAAAAGAGTAAATGACAAAGTCTGCTTAACAAAAACATCAGGCGCACTTACTAGCAACAATGCATCTGCTTTTTCAAAGCAGTCATTGTCCAGCCCTGTTCCAAGATTTGATAGTCGTATACCTAATGGTAATGTTCCATCAGCTGTGTTTCTGAAGCAAGAACCCGATTCTTCAGGATCTGGTATTAAAACGTCTTTTTCCACGAGAGTAAGCGAGCTCATAAAAACACACTCTGATTCAATAGTTAACCAACAGCTGACAAAAGACAGAATCGGCACTATAACAAAACCTGGACCGACTGCTTTTAATTTGCTTCGTGCACCACAACACTCTGGTATGCCGCAGGGCAATACTGTTCTTTATCAATCTGGTGCTAATAGGTTTACATTGCCAGTTTTTGCTAATAATCAGCCTGGTGTAAGAATGATATCATCCCAGACAAGGGCTCCTAATACAGCAACATTCACCAATCCCAACCGAGTTAATGCACCGGTTATGCTCAATACAAAACCTGGCATGGTATTAACAATTGCCAATGGGCCATTTGGTACCATAAGAAATGTGACGAATGTGAATAATGGTAGCTCTCAGGTAATGAATACGGTAAACACTATAGGAAAAATGGCACTTCCTAGATTACAACGTCCTTCTGTACCTCATATTTTAAAGCCAGACTTTGGAACCTCTCCAAATAATCTTTCAGCCAATATAATTTCTGGTTCTTCTGTAGGAAGCAAACTTCCAATTAACCTGAATGTTCTCCAGTATTGTGTCAACTCAGATGGGTCAAGAGGAACAACTGGAAGTGTGGATAGTAACAAGCAACAACACATGCAAAAGCAGCCATTTTATGCCCTTTTGCCTGATGGAAAGCAAGCGGTCCTGCTAAACTATGTTTTGCCAAATAGTGCTACAACTTCAAACATGCAGAAAACTGTCCAGGTGAACCAGGTCAGCCGGGCACCCGTACCAAAGAAACCTGAGGAGGTTCAGCATGCCACTTTATTGGGAAATAGTGATCAGATGAAGACCATGTCAGCATCATCAGTTAAAGAGGAGGATACTAGTGCATTTGATGGCTATGGTGGAAAGGTGCCTGCAGGTATAGTCAGCAGTGCACTTTGTTTGCAGAGTAAGCCAGCAGAAAGAAAACTTTGTTTAAGGTCCAACTCTAGTTCTGCTTCATTAGAAGATAATTTTTCTCCTGAAAGTGATGACAAAACAGTCTCTCCATCTTCAAAGGTGCCTAAATCAAAAGTCAAGCAAAATAATTTGAATATATTATCAAATTCTAAAAATAGGTCTTGCAAAAGAAAAATATCAGATTCAAGCAGTTATGAAGCAGACTATGAATTTAAAACAAAAAAGAGAGTAATTGAGTACATGCAGGAAGTCCCACGAAAGCAAATGCTGCACAGAAAATGCAAGGCAAAATCGTACACAAGTGAAGTAGGAAGTCCTCCTGAAATGCCTTCACCAACACCACCACAATCTCCATCTCCACCACCAGAACTTATTAAGGATGTAGTAAGGGCACTAAGATTGTTTCCTGTCAACGCTAATCAACTTGTAACGTATCCCCAAAGGGATCAGCCTATTGTTGTGTTAAACCATCCAGATGCTGATATTCCTGAAGTAGTCAGCCTTATGAGAACCATCTCAAAGTTTAATGCTAATGTTCTAAAGGTGTCATTGTCTAAAAGCACACTTGAAGCCCTTCTAGAGTCAGGGCTACTGAGTGATGGGAGGCGCCACCGCCGTTCGAAGCCTGTGAGCCCTGTAAAAGAACGATTTGTCCTTAAACTGACCTTAAAGAAAACTAGCAAAAACAATTACAAAATTGTAAAAAATACACCTACTGACAGGCTTCAGGCTAAATTTAACTGCTGGTTTTGTGGTCGGGTTTTTGACAATCAGGATGAGTGGGTAGGACACGGCCAAAGACATCTCATGGAAGCTACAAAGGATTGGAACACGTTGTTTTAACAGTTGACTCTAAAGAGTTTTACTTGTTGCTTGTAAGATTGCTGTTCATATTTTCCTGTTTCTTACCAGCATTATTTTCAAAGTGTTTCTCTTTCACCATTTTTTTTTTTCACTACAATCCAGTCCAGTATTTTGACACTGCGCTATTGTTCTTCGGCTTTTCATCAATACCTTTTTACTTTTTGTAATTTTTCTTATCGAATATGATGTAAACTTTGTGAGTATTCAAAATTATCACACTTATTTTTTTTTGTGCTTAATTTACTGGAAGTAATATGGGGAATTAAGTGATTAAAAAATCCATCAGTGCAAGGTTTGTTGAACTACAGTGAAAGAATTGTTTACAAAGCCATGTATAATTGTGTGAATTCTGCAGCAATGACTCAGACTTAATGTACACTTCGTTTTCAATTGCCAGAAAAATGTATAATAGTACACCTGGTCAGAAAGCCTTGAAAAACACCTAATTTTTCATCTGTCTAAATTTTTATACAAAACTTCGTAAAACACAGTTTAACTTTTTTTTTTTTTGTCAAATGTAAATTAAAAAAAAAAGCATGATTGCCAAGACATTGAGATGCTTACATTGCTAATTTTGATGGAAATTAAAAGTGAATAATTGTGAATGGCTGTATATATGCATCTTGTTATTTTTGCAAATTCTGTGTACAAAATTGTGTACTCTTTAAATTTCTCTATTAAATAATATTCCATGTTTTTAGTTTGAAACATAGATTTCAGTGTCTCAACAGAACTCTAAACCTCTAATGAGATTACATGATATGGCATTGTCACAAAAACACAGGTTCATTTTGGGACTCTTTGTACTGTCTCTAAATTGTATTCTTTGTTATAACCGGAAGCAAGGAAAAGTGTGTGTATACAATAAATTGTGTGTGTGTGTGATATATATAACACACACTCAGAAAAGTAAGTACACCCCTCACATTTTTGTAAATATTTTATTACATCTTTTCATGTGACAACACTGAAGAAATTAATCTTTGCTACAATGTAAAGTAGTGAGTGTACAGCTTGTATAAGGCCCCTTTCACACTGGGGCGCTCATAGTGTCGGTGGTAAAATGCCGCTATTTTTACTGCCGACGCTAAGGGCATTTTGGCCGCTAGCGTTGCGGTTTTAATCCCCGCTAGCGGCCGAGAGGGCGAAAACCGCGCTGTCCCATTGATTTAAATGGGCAGCAGCAGTATACACACCGCTCCTTCACCTTCCCAAAGATGCTGCTATCAGGACTTTTTTTTCTCATGCTAGCAGGACTTTTTTTCTCGTCCTGCCAGCGCATCGCCTCAGTGTGAAAGCACTCGGGCTTTCACCTTGAGAATGGAGGGCAGGAGTTTTTCAGGCGGTATTTAGGCGCTATTTTTAGCGCTAAAACGCCAGAAAAACTCCTCAGTGTGAAAGGGGCCTAACTGTAAATTTGCTGTCCCCTCAAAATAACTCAACATACAGCCAATAATGTCTAAACCGCTGGCACTAAAAGTGAGTGCACCCCACTTTTGAAAATGTCCAAATTGGCCACAAAGTCAATATTTTGTGTGGCCACCATTATTTCTCAGCGCTGCCTTAACCCTCTTGGGCATGGAGTTCACCAGAGCTTCACTGGTTGCCACCGGAGTCCTCTTCCACTCCTCCATGGCGACATCACAGAGCTGGTGGATGTTAGAGACCTTGCGCTCCTCCACCTTCTGTTTGAGGATGCCCCACAGATGCTCAATAGGGTTTAGGTCTGGAGACATGCTTGGCCAGTCCATCACCTTTTACTCTCAGCTTCTCTAGCAAGGCAGTGGTCAACCTGGAGGTGTGTTTGGGGTTGTTATGTTGGAATGCTGCCCTGCGGCACAGTTTCTGAAGGGAAGGGAATTGTGCTCGGCTTCAGTATGTCACAGTGTGGCATTCATGTTTCCCCTCAATGAACTGTAGCTCCCCAGTGCCAGCAGCACTCATGCAGCCCCAGACCATGACACTCCCACCATGCTTGACTGTAGGCAAGACACACTTGATTTTGTACGCCTCACCTGGTGGCCGCCACACACACTTGACACCATCTGAACCAAATAAGTGCATCTTCGTCTCATCAGACCACAGGACTTGGTTCCAGTAATCCATGTCCTTTAGTCTGCTAGTCTTCAGCAAACTGTGTGCTTTCTTGTGCATCATCTTTAGAAGAGGCTTTCTTCTGAGATGACAGCCATGCAGTCCAAATTGATGCGGCGTATGTTCTGAGCACTGACAGGCTGACCCCCCACCCCTTCAACCTCTGCAGCAATGCTGGCAGCACTCGTATGTCTTTTTTCCCAAAGACAACCTCTGTATATGACGCTGAGCACATGCACTCAACTTCTTTGTTCGACCACAGCGAGGCCTGTTCTGAGTGGTACCTGTCCTGTTAAACCGCTGTATGGTATTGGCCACCGTGCTGCAGCTCAGTTTCAAGGTCTTGGCAATCTTATAGACTAGGCCATCATTATGTAGAGCAACAATTATTTTTTTCAGATCCTCAAAGAGTACTTTGCCATGAGGTGCCATGTTGAACTTCCAGTGACCAGTATGACAGAGTGAGAGTGATGACACCAAATTTAACACACCTGCTCCCCATTCACACCTGAGATCTTGTAACAGAGTCACATGACACCGGGGAGGGAAATGGCTAATTGGGCCCAATTTGGACATTTTCACAGCAGTTTAGACATTAATGGCTGTGTGTTGTTTTGAGGGGACAGCAAATGTACACTGTTGGCAAGATGTACACTCAATACTTTATGTTGTAGCATAGGGTAATTTCTTCAGTGTTGTCACATGAAAATATATAATAATCAATCAAATATTTACAAAAATGTGAGGGGTGTAGTCACTTTTGTGAGATACTGTGTACACACACACACACAGCTATAACAGCTTCAACTCTTCTGGAAAGGCTGTCCACAAGGTTTAGGAGTGTGTCTATGGGAATGTTTGACCATTCTTCCAGAAGCACATTTGTGACGTCGGGCTCTGATGTTGGACAAGAAGGCCTGGCTCACAGTCTACGCTCTAATTTATCCCAAAGGTATTCTATCTGGTTGAGGTCAGGACTCTGTACAAGCCAGTCAAGTTCCTCCATCCCAAACTTGCTTATTCATGTCTTTATGGACCTTGCTTTGTGCACTGGTCCAAATCATTTGGTTGAGGGGGGATTATGGCGTGTGGTTGTTTTTTCAGGGGTTTGGCTTCTCAGTGAGTGGAACTCTTAAGGCATCAGCATACCAAGACATTTTGGACAGTTTCATGCTCCCAACTTTGTGGGAACAGTTTGGGGATGGCGCCTTCCTGTTCCAACATGACTGCTCACCAGTGTACAAAGCAAGGTCCATAAACACATGGATGACTGAGTTTGGGGTGGAGGAACTTGACTGGCCTGCACAGAGTCCTGACCTCAACCTGATGGAACACCTTTGAGATGAATTGGAGCAGAGACTGCGAGCCAGGCCTTCTCATCCAATATCAGTGCTTGACCTCACAAATGCGCTTCTAGATGAATGATTAAACATTCCCATAGACACATTTCTAAACCTTTGTGCACAGGAGAGTTGAAGCTGTCATAGCTGCAAATGGTGGGCCAACTCATTATTGGACCCTACGGACTAAGACTGGGATGCCATTAAAGTTCATGTGCGTGTAAAGGCTTTTGGTAATACTGTGTCTCTTTTTTATATTATATTATATATTTTTATTTATATATTAGTTTTTTTTTAGGCACAGTGGTGCATGACAGAGTAATTGTCCAAACTATGGCTCTCCAGCTGTTGTGAAACTACACGTCCCTTGAGGCATTGTAAAACTCTAACATTCACAGACATGACTATACATGATAAGACTTGAAGTTTTTGTTTTTTTTCTATATCAAATAATTTTTTTTATTTTTGTTATGCATGTTCCATACAAAAGTTTAGGCAAGAAAAAGATGGGCATAAAAATTACAATCATTTCATTTAATTTCATCAAAATATGCAGAAAAATAACAAAGAAAGTAAGTAAATCAGGCAATACAATAATTATCTAAACTACAATAAACATCTAACAAGACAGAACAACTACAAACGGCTACAAACTTACACCTCTCTAAATTGATTTCTGGCTCCGTTTTATATTGTACTATTCTCCACTTATTAATTTGTTATAAATTGATCTCCTCGCCCCCACCTACCACCCCCCCCCCCCCAACCACCCCACATGAACCATCATACAGTAAGTTACTAGAGTCAAGCAAGTAGGACCATATTCTTTAACATTTTTGAGGTGCGCCTCTATGTTTATATGCTAGTTGGTGGGATAGTGGCAGTCCACTTTTGTAAAATGAGTTTACGAGCTAAATAGAGGGATCTAGTCCACATTATATGTATCGCTACAGGTAAAACTCCGTCTGGAATTATTCCCAATATTGCTAGTTTAGGGGTAGTTGTTATTTCTGTCCGAGATATTGTATTCAGGGTCAGGAACACTTTCTCCCAATATCTATGGAGCTTGGGACAGCGCCAAAGCATATGAATAAGGGAGCCATTGCATACGGAGCATCGCGGACGTAAAGGTGATGTATATTTTCCCCAGGCATATAATTTTTGTGGAGTATAGCGAGTTCTATGTAGGATAAAAAGTTGGGTCAATTGCTGAGATGGTCAAATAGATACTTCAGGTAAGATATCCATAGCTCCTATCCATTCTTCTTCGTTAAGATCTATCAAGTCTTTTTGCCAATGGATGAGTTGAGTTGAGAGGTATTATAATATAGCGTGGCCTTACCCCGAACAGATGAGACTGTTCACCTGATCATTTGCCTTCTCTGCATTTAATAGAATATGGTAAAGATCCCCTATTAATCCTTGCTTCATAGACCGTACTGAAGTTGCCTTCAGTAAAATCTCTGATGGATTGTATTGTAGTTGGAATGTTAAGGCCTGAATTTGTAGAGCATGACGTATTTGAAGATACTGGTAGAAATTACCATTTGATAGTTGAAAACGATCCCCCTCAAATAACTGATGGAGAAAAGTTAACCCAGCCTTTTTCCATTCAAAAAATTCTGGTAATTTATTCAGCTCAGTTAAACAATAATTCTCCCATATTGGCATATGACTTGTATAGCCCTTATGATGCGTAATACTACGTATTGTTTCCAATAGCCTATGAATTAAATAAAAGGTTGGAAATTTTCTCTTCTCATAAAATTTGTGGGACACTATTCGCTGTACTAAAGGCAATGGTTTGAGTTGAGACATTACTATATTCTGTATGGGGTCTTGTTTATCTAACACCTCCCAACCACACAAATGTTGGAGTTGTGCTGCCATAAAATATAGTCTTGGGTTAGGGACCGCTATTCCCCCTCTATCCTTTGCCTGTTGCAATATTTCTTGTTTAATTCTTGGTTTACCATGTTTCCATATGAGGTTTCTAAAAGTTGCGTCTATTGTCCTAAATAATTTTGATGTCAACCAGGCAGGGCAGTTGTGTAGTAAATATAACAATTGGGGCAACCACAACAGTTTTACCAGGTTTGCTCTCCCTATCATAATCAATGGAAATTTGCACCAGCTTTTACTGTTGTCTAAATTTACCTACAAGAGGAAGTATATTTTTGTCTATATATTCATAAATATTTAGGGTGATTATCACCCCCAAATACTTAAATGATGAAACATATATAACCTGTGGTCCTGGTGTGGCAGGTCCAATTGTGTCAGGTCAATAGGATCAATAGGCATTATTACGGATTTATCCCAGTTGATATTAAAGCCTGAAAATGTACCGAAGTTATCAATAAGTGAGATAACTGTAGACATAGAGGTATGGGTATCCCCTAGAAACACTAGGGCATCGTCTGCAAAAAGTGCTATTTTTTCCTTGCCCATACATCTCCGAAACCCCACAATATTGTTGACTTGACTTGAAGTTTCTGAACTGGAGGGCCATAGTTTGGAGACCCCTGGTCCAAACTATCACTGGTGTGGTAATGAAGGGGCATATACAGGCTGGTACTCGAGTCATTAATCTGCCGCTGTACTCCCACACCCCCGACAGTGCCTCATTTTGGCCAAAACATTTCTGCAGTATTTCAAGTTGAAAGAAGCCCAGCATCCCTCAACCCAGAAGACTTAACTGTGACTGTCCCTGTGAGAATGTCACCACACTGCCCTTCATTCAGTTAATCATTTAAAATGGTGTCTTCCCCCTGCTGAAGAAAGATTGAGTGCTGATTTATTTTTTTATAGGGAATGGATAACACATTCCCCCACCTTCACCCATTGTCCTGCAACAGCAAGTGATTTGGTGTTCTGCAGTGCTGAATTGTGTGCAGGCACTCATACCAGTGACCATAATGCATAAATGCCGAAGGTACTGCGATATGATGATGATGCCAAGAGGTACTGACCAGGTCAGTCAGTGATTGGCAAGAAAATAGCTTTAGGGGACTGATCATCACAACTAGAACTGGAGGAAGATTGAGGGACTAGGAATAAGGGTGAGTACTTCTATGTTGACCAGCCCTTAGAAAAATTAGCACCTTCAGCAAAGTAGGGGTGAGAGACCATTTTAGTTTTTCTTCACTGCCTAGAGTAAAGCAGGATACACACTATACAATTTTCTGTAGAGTTCTTCCGTTTAGATTTACCAAAACCATATAATATGAGGTCAAATCTAAAGACTTTCAATGTGTATGCAATCAGGCAGGCCCTTGCACTTCATAGTTTAAGGTAATTCTAAAGGAAATTTAACAACAAAAGTTGTATAGTGTGTATCCAGCTTTAGGCTTTAAGTTTTTTTTTTATTTTTTTTTAGTCCTCCTCTTGTTTGTTTCAGAATTTTGTATTTTAAAGCCAGAGAAATGCATGCAAAAACCTTTTGGTCTTTATGCCTCGTCTTATCCATGGGCTCTAATTGGGTTATGCCGGAATTTTTAACACTTGGACTCCAGTGCACCAAAGCATTTTATCATTTTCCTCTACAGCCTATTCAAAGTGACTGATGAATAAAAACATTTTCTAGAATGTAATATGTAGCATGCTTTAGTAATACTTAAGGCTCATTTTATTTATTTTTTGAAATGATAAACCTTGTAATTACCTATACTCTTCTCGGGTGCATAAGACCCACAGAGTGGGACTCTGCCCCATTCCCTCCTTACTGACTGTGATTGACAACAGCGGGAGCCAATAGTTCATGCTGCTGTATCTGAGTCCTGGGAGAGCCCTAGCTCTCATGCACATTGCTGGATCAAGATCGGGCTCAGGAATGTATATGGGGGGGGGGGGGGGGCTGCACTGCAGGGGAAGCTGCACGCAGAAGGTTTTTACTAGATTTCAAGGAATACGGTAAGGTAAAAACACTTTTTTTTACAAACACTTTAAGGCTAATTTTGTAAACAAAAACTAAAAACCAATAACAAATCAGTCACAGAAATGAATCATTTTAATGAGTGACTTAAACTCTAGTTTTGATTGTATTTTCAATTTGAGATGCTCATTTTTTCCCCCTCCCCCCCCCCCCCCCCTATACTGAATCAAACTTTTAGGCCTCATGCACACTGGGCGTTAAAAAAAGGGCAGTAGCTTTTCAGTGAATTTTTCAAAAAAATTCTGCATTTTTGCAGTAGCGTTTTTTAGCGTGTTTTTTATTTTTAAATCAATGGGATCAAAAATATTAAATGCCGGGGAGCCGTGTTTTTGAGCGTTTATCTGCGTTTTTTGACGTTTGGAGTGTTTTTACAGCTGAAAACTACTCTCAGAACCCACTAGTTTTGTTTTATTTATTTTTACAGCCAAAAACAGTTAATAACAGCCTATGTGTGCATGAACACATAGGATAACATGCTAGAGAGTTTATTAACTGTAGAAAAAAACGTCTGAAGTCAAAAACAGCAGCTGTAAAAAGTCCAGTGTGCACGATGCCTTAATGGGAATTGAATAAATGAATGAACACAAGGCTTCCTCTGAATGGCTGAAGTGGGTGGATGATGTCACAATCTGCACCTCAGCCATTCAGAGGAAGGCTTGTATTCATTTATAAAATACAAGGCTTTCTGTGAATGACCAGACAGTGCTGCCAGGACACAGTGCTCTATACTGTATGGAGCTGATGCTACGTACAGTTTTTGCAGTACTGACAGCAGCCACATGTATTGGTAATCTAAATGGATTGTTTGTGCCAAGCCAAATGTACTATTTAAAGTGATAGCAAAGCTGCAGTTAGGTTTTAGTTTGGGAAATCAAAGTTTTTGGATTGTAGCAATATTGCAGTGTTTCCTGGAAAGTGTTTTCAGTTCACTGGTTTGGCTTGTAGTGGTTGGTCACATTCAATAAATCTTGTTCTATAATGTTAAAGCCCCTTCATTGCTCATGAAAGCAACAAAAACGTTACAGAT
Source organism: Rana muscosa (assembly GCA_029206835.1). NCBI lineage: Eukaryota > Metazoa > Chordata > Amphibia > Anura > Ranidae > Rana > Rana muscosa. The sequence continues at coordinate 212,106,886 of CM055123.1, read as the reverse complement.
CAAGTGCAGTTGAGTATGCCTTAAGCCCCGTATACACGGTCTGACTTTTGCCCAACAAACTTTGTTTTAAGCAAGTTGGACCAACAATCCGACCGTGTGTACGCTCCATCAGACAAACTTTTTTTCGTTTTTGGTTTTGTTTTCATCGGACAAAAGTTGGGTCTGCAAATGGACAAACTTTTGCCCAACAAAAGTCCGATGGAGCAAAGTCCTACCGTGTGTACAGAAAACCATAGGTCTTTTGTCCGATGGACAAAACAACTAATGTTAAAATCAACCAACAATAGCAGAAGTTGACCAAAGGGTGGCGGTAAAGAGCAGAAAAACCATGTGATGTTGCAAAAAGTTTTGGGAAAGTTTGCAGAAAAGTCCTGTGGTGTGTATGCTATGGGTGTCCCCGGCCAACTGCGTTCGGACAAAAATCCAGGGAAAAGTCCGATGGAAGTCCGACCGTGTGTACGAGGCTTAACTATTATCTATACCTTGGCCTGGATAAATGAAAACCTAACTGACAATTCCACAGATATGTCAGTGCATAAAACGACTGGCTTTGCCATTCCTATTTGCTTTGTCATCACTATTGTAATTTAGGTTTTGTGGCACTACACGTTTAAATCTATTGCAGGGAAAAGATGAACATGACTTTTCAGACTTTTCTCTGGTATGTTCTTTGATGGCAGCCTTATTAGGGTTATTAGCATGCAGGTCCAATTGTGAAGTTTGTGCTTTCTTTGCAATTTAGAGCGGTTTGCAAAATTTAAAGTGGTTGTAAAGGCATAAGATTTTTTTTATTTTTTTTTTATCTTAATGCATTGTATGCATTAAGATAAAAACCTTCTGTGTGCAGCAGCTCCCCTAATACTTACCTGAGCCCCATCTCTATCCAGGGATGTGCATGAGTGCCTCGGCCATCTGGGACTCTCCCTCCTGATAGGGAGAGTCCCGGAAGGCCGAATAAGGAGATAGAGGGGCGGGGCCGAACCACAGCTCTATGTCTGAATGGACATATTGAGCTGTGGCTTAGCTCGGATGCCCCCATAGCAAGCTGCTTGCTGTGGGGGCATGCAACAGAAGGGAGGGCCCAGGTGTGCCCAAGAGGGACCTGAGAAGAGGAGGATCTGGGCTGCTCTGTGGAAAACTACTGCACAGAGCAGGTTAGTATAACATGTTTGTTTTTTTAAAGGAGAAAAAAACAAGACTTTACTATCACTTTAAATTATCTAGATTAGCAATACTGTAGTTATAAGTGGAGAAGAAGGAGCTGCGCACAGTCCCAGTGATAATATATAAAGTGACCAAAAAGACTGATAAATGGAAAAATAAAAAGAATATTCAGAGTCCATATAATAAGGAAGCCAGATGGGGTCAGCCACTAGACGCTGTGGCAGATAGAGTGTGCCTCAAAGATCTCACCAGCAATCACACGTGTGCCACACCCATAAGACTTTCCTGCTTACCAGAGGCAAGCTGTAATAAGCCTGTAAATTGATCTAATCCCGGGCTGCAGGAACTCCCAAATCACAGCGGTGGACAGAGAACCGGATTTGAAGGGCTCAGTGTACCAAGCGAACCAGGAAACCAGCAATCAATCCCCAAAAATCAGAAAAACACTCATAGTGTAATACTGTCTTCATGGAAGGTTTAATGGTAAAAAAATGCACTTACAAAGAAACAAAGATAAAAGGAATCGATAGATAAAAACGAAGCCGGCTGGCATGCAAACCCCCGTCCTGATGCGCTGACGTCATCGCTCGAGGACGGGTGTTTTCATGCCGGCCGGCTCCGTTTTTATCTATTGATGCCTTTTATATTAGTTTCTATGCAAGTGCATTTTTTTTTTTTACCATTAAACCTTCCATGAAGACAGTATTACGCCATGTGAGTGTTTTTCAGATTTTTGGGGATTGATTGCTGGTTTCCTGGTTCGCTTGGTACACTGAGCCCTTCAAGTTCGGTTCTGTGTCCACCACTGTTATTTGGGAGTTCCTGCAGCCCGGGATTAGATCAATTTACAGGCTTATTATAGCTTGCCTCTGGTAAGCAGGAAATTCTTATGGTGGTGGCACACATGTGATTGCTGGTGAGATCTTTGAGGCACACTCTTCTATCTGCCACAGTGTCTAGTGGCTGACCGCATCTGGCTTCCTATTTATTATATGGACTCTCAATATTCTTTTTATTTTTCCATTTATCAATGTTTTTGGTCACTTTATATATTATCACTGGGACTGTGCGCAGCTCCTTCTTCTCCACTTATTATCTTGATGTGTTATCTCACATTTTGAGCTGCTGCAATTTATTTATTTTTTATATTGTGTTATATTCGTCAGTTTGCTGGTTAGGTAGCGCAGTATTCTTTCTATTTTTCCAATACTGTAGTTATATCAGGATTTACAGTTAGAATACCTAAAACAACTGTATCCTGGGGGCTATACATATGTATTGTTCAAAACATGTTGTTAATCCCTTGTCTTAGCAATCAACGTTAAAGGTGCAGTGTACAAAAAAGAAAAGCACCCTAGTACTTCTGTGAAAATGTGAATATGCATGAAGGTCCCACACGTTTATGTAAACTGAGATTGCACCACACTTACCTATTTTTTCGAAGGTCAGAGTGAGAGCAATAATTCTAGTGCCAGAGCTCCTGTGTAAATACACTGATCCAGGTAATCGGTAAAGCATTGCCGATGAAGATTTTTAGGTACTATCGTTTTTTTCGCTGTTCCACGGTCATACGCAACTTTAAAGAGACATGTTATGTATCTATTTATTCAGCGTAACGTCCATACTTTGCCAAAAAAATGGGTATTGTATTGTGTTTTGGGCACTAAAATTCATTAAAGTGTAATTTTTCCTGAAAATGTGCGTTTGATAAGCCACTGCGCAAATATTGTCTGACATAAAAAATGTAACACCCACCATTTTCATCTCCAGTGACTTTTTTTATTTTTTTAGAAAATATATATTGTTTGGGGGTTCTAGTAATTTTTCTAGCAAAAAGCATACATTTACATGTATATGAGAAATATCAGACTTTGGCCTGATTTTGAAGTGGTTAAAGTAACTTGTCAAATGGTTGAAACTCCCACAACAATCATGTCACCCCACCCCCCACCTATGCCCATGCAAGTCTATAAGAATGCAAAAGCAGCTGAAGCTGGTCAGCTAAATCTGCAGTGAATTCTGAATAATCTTGGAAACATCTCAAACTGATGTCAAAAGCAATGCTGCATTGTCCCATTAACCACTTAAGCCCCGGACCATTTCGGGCCATTAGGACCAGGCCTGTTTTTGGGATTCGGCACTGCGCTGCTTTAACTGTAAATTGTGCGGACATGCAATGTTGTACCCAAATGAAATTTGCGTCCTTTTCTTCCCACAAATAGAGCTTTCTTTTAATGGTATTTGATTGCCTCTGCGATTTTTATTTTTTGCGATATAAACAGAAAAAGACCGAAAATTTTGAAAAAAAATGATATTTTCTACTTTTTGTTATAAGAAAAATCGAATAAACTCAATTTTAGTCATACATTTAGGCCAAAATGTATTCAGCCACATGTCTTTAGTAAAAAAAATGTCAATAAGCGTATATTTATTGGTTTGCGCAAAAGTTATAGCGTTTACAAACTAGGGTACATTTTCTGAAATTTACACAGCTTTAAATTTATGACTGCCTATCTCATTTCTTGAGGTGCTAAAATGGCAGGGCAGTACAAAACCCCCCCAAATGACCCCATTTTGGAAAGTAGACACCCCAAGGAAATTGCTGAGAGGCATGTTGAGCCCATTGAATATTTTTTTTTTTTGTCCCAAGTGATTGAATAATGACAAAAAGAAAAAAAAATTACAAAAAGTTGTCACTAAATGATATATTGCTCACACATGTCATGGTTATATGTGGAATTGCACCCCAAAATACATTCTGCTGCTTCTCCTGAGTACGGGGATACCACATGTGTGGGACTTTTTGGGAGCCTAGCCGCGTACGGGACCCCAAAAACCAAGCACCGCCTTCAAGGTTTCTAAGGGCATAAATTTTTGATTTCACTCCTCACTACCTATCACAGTTTTGAAGGCCATAAAATGTCAAAATAGCCCAAAACCCCCACAAATGACCCCATTTTGGAAAGTAGACACCCCAAGCTATTTGCTGAGAGGCATGGTGAGTATTTTACAGCTCTCATTTGTTTTTGAAAATTAAGAAAGACATTTTTTTTTCTTTTTTTACATTTTCAAAACTTTGTGACAAAAAGCGAGATCTGCAAAATACTCAACATACCTCTCAGCAAATAGCTTGGGGTGTCTACTTTCCAAAATGGGGTCATTTGGGGGAGTTTTGTGCCATCTGGGCATTCCATGGCCTCCGAAACTGTGATAGGCAGTGAGGAGTGAAATCAAAAATTTACACCCATAGAAATCCTGAAGGCGGTGCTTGGTTTTTGGGGTCCCGTACGCGACTAGGCTCCCAAAAAGTCCCACACATGTGGTATCCCCGTACTCAGGAGAAGCAACAGAATGTATTTTGGGGTGTAATTCCACATATGCCCATGGCATGTTTGAGCAATATATAATTTAGTGACAACTTTTTGTACATTTTTTTTTATTTTTTTGGTCATTATTCAATCACTTGGGACAAAAAAAAAATATTCAATGGGCTCAACATGCCTCTCAGCAAATAGCTTGGGGTGTCTACTTTCCAAAATGGGGTCATTTGGGGGGGTTTTGAACTGTCCTGGCATTTTATGCACAACATTAGGAAGCTTATGTCACACATCATCCACTCTTCTAACCACTTGAAGACAAAGCCCTTTCTGACACTTTTTGTTTACATGAAAAAAAAATTTTTTTTTGCAAGAAAATTATGTTGAACCCCCAAACATTATATATTTTTTTAAAGCAAAGGCCCTACAGATTAAAATAGTGGGTGTTGCATTTTTTTTTTCCACACAGTATTTGCGCAGCGATTTTTCAAACACATTTTTTGGGGGAAAAACACACTTTTTTTATTTTTAATGCACTAAAAAACACTATATTGCCCAAATGTTTGATGAAATAAAAAAGATGATCATAGGCCGAGTACATGGATACCAAACACGACATGCTTTAAAATTGCGCACAAACGCGCAGCGGCGACAAACTACATTCATTTTTAAAAGCATTTAAAAGCCTTTACAGGTTACCACGTTAGATTTACAGAGGAGGTCTACTGCTAAAATGACTGCCCTCGATCTGACCTTCGCGGTGATACCTCACATGCATGATGCAATTGCTGTTTACATATGACGCTAGACCGACGCTTGCGTTCGCCTTTGCGCAAGAGCAGGGGGGGACAGCGGTGCTTTTTTTTTTTTTTTTTTTTATTATTTATTTGGCTTTTTTATTTTATTTTTAAACTGTGCCTTCCATATTTTATTTTTTTACCATTTTTATCGTTATCTCAGGGAATGTAAATATCCCCTATGATAGCAATAAGTAGTGACAGGTACTCTTTTTTTGAAAAAAATTGGGGGGTTAGACCCTAGATCTTTCCTCTGCCCTCAAAGCATCTGACCACACCAAGATCGGTGTGATAAAATGCTTTCCCAATTTCCCAATGGCGCTTTTTATATCCGGGGGGGGGGGACATTCCCTCCCACTGCTTGTAAAAGCAGTCTAGAGGCTAATTATCTGCTAGAATTGCTTTTACATGAAAGCCGGCTTCTGGCTGAAAAGAATGATACCAAGATGATACCTAAACCCGCAGGCATCATTCTGGTATAAACATTCAAAGTCCAGCAACATACCAGTACGTTGCTGGTCCTTGTTGGACATGTATTGTAATCTTTTTTTTCATACAGCCTATTGGCTGAACGAAAAAAAGAGATTGATTGGTGGGTATGCCCACCATTAGAATACCTCCCTTCATCCACCCACTTCTAATGATGGGCATATATGCCGAAGCATGGGGGCATCCTCCCGCAAAAAAGTTATGCCGCGTACACACGGTCAAGCCTTCGTCGGAATTTCGACCGTATGTACGCGGCATAAAAGGTTATGCCGCGTACACACGGTCGGACTTTTCCACGGGCAAGCCTCCGTTGGAATTTTGACCGTATATACGCGGCATTAGGAGCAAAATCGCTCCTCCGCCCCTGCTGCCCCCATGCTTCGGCATATATGCTCTTTTTTTTAACTGTGGTGGTGAAATCACCTCCTACAGCGTTGGAGTCACGGCTGTCAAGATAAATAGATCCGCGCTGCAACTGAATGGCGTACCTGCTAAGCAAATGGTGGTTAACATTAAAACAAAGTAACATTACAGTACAACAGTAGGACCTTACCATGCCATACCTGCAAAGCAAATACCAAAACAAAACCTAGTAAAAAATAAAAAAATGTTTTAACGCAACCTGTGCCTAAAATATATATATGCCGAAGCATGGGGGCATCCTCCCGCAAAAAAGTTATGCCGCGTACACACGGTCGGAATTTTCCACGGGCAGGCCTCCGTCGGAATTTCGACCGTATGTACGCGGCATTAGGAGCAAAATCGCTCCGCTGCCCCAATGCTTCGGCATATATGCTCTTTTTTTTAACTGTGGTGTCACGGCTTTATGTATCGTGGGAGCAAACGCTGTTGCTGTCAAGATAAATAATTCCGCGCTGCAGTTGAATGGCGCACCTGAAAACAAAAAATGACATACCTGAAAAGCAAGCATGATAAAACATTGCAGAATAGAATACAGTAAAAAAGAGCAGAACAATAGAGAGAAAATAGAGAGAGAGAGAACAATAAAACGACAACTATTTTTGTTTTTTTTATTTTATATTTTTTTTGTGTTTTGTTTTTTACGTTTTTTTTTTTCTTTTTTACACTTTTTTTGTAACTTTACAACTGTAATGGTTCGGGTCTCTCAAAATGTAATGGCATCTTGGGAGACCCTGTGTAAGTGTGTCCTTGTCTGTGAAATGCTGTACCCTACGCTAAAACTTCACTTTTGAGTGGTAGCGTTCAAAACATTCACCTTGGACTGGTTGATATTGATGGTTGCTATGGACGGTTGCTATGGACAGTTGCTATGGACGGTTGCTACGTATTGGTTGTTATGGACGGTTGCTATGGATTGGTTGCCATGGACAGTTGCTATGGACTGGATGCTATGGATAGTTGCTATGGATGGTTGCTATGGACAGTTGCTATGGACGGTTGCTATGGACGGTTGCTATGGACTGGTTGCAATGGATGGTTGCTATGGACAGTTGCTATAGACTGGTTGCTATGGATGGTTGCTATGGACGGTTGCTATGGACTGGTTGCTATGGACGTTTGCTATGGACTGGTTGATATGGATCAGGCCTGTCTCTGCGAACGCTGCAGTTATGTGTGTTGTGTTTGGTAAGTGACAGTGATCGATCGATACTGCACTTGGGTGGGCTGGGCTGGGCTGGGCTGGGCGGAGGGGCTAAACGCAGGCGCTAGCAGGTATCTGGGCTGATCCCGCTAACACTGCATTTTTGGGAACCCTAAACCGCTGGGGATGCTAGTATAGATCTGATCAGATACTATACCACTAAGGGGGGTGTATGCTTTGCGCGTGGGTGTTAGCGTTACTGGCACTAACCTAACACTGCCTGGGGCGACGCAGACCCTCTCTGGCGCTAAAACCTAATTGATCTCACCCGCCGGGCGATCAGGGGGGTTAAACCTTTATTGGGTTATATACGGCGGGTGCCCTGATGCTATAAAAAGCAAACTAATCAACCAGCGTCACCCGTAACCTTTATATGGTGATCACTGGTGAAAGGGTTAACTAGGGGCAATCAGGGGGTTAAAACCTTTATTAGGTTAAATATGGGGGTACCTGACACTATATAAAAACCTGACGGGTAACCTAAATAACTAAATAACTTACTGGCTAACCAGTGACACCAGTGACGCTTATACGGCGATCACTGGTGAAAGGGTTAACTCTAGGGGCAATCAGGGGGTTAAAATAATATATGGGGGTACCTGACACTAATAAAAACCTGCGGCGAACCTAAAAAAAAATAACTAATAATCTAAAACACCAGCGACACAAATACAGCGATCGGAAAAACAATCGCTTAGTGACGCTGAAGTTAGGGGGTGAAAGGGTTACCTGGGGGGTGATCAAGGGGTTAAACCTTTATTAGGGGGGGGTTAGGGGGCTACCCTGGACCTAAAGGGGCCTAATCCTAACTGCCCTGCAACTTTTTACAATCACAGATGACACTAAATGCAGTGATCAGTAAAATAAATGATCACTGCAATCAGTGACACTGTGATTGGGGGCTTTGGGGTGACCTGGGGGGTGATCTGGGGGGTGATTTGTGTGCCTATGTGTACCTACGTGTCAGTGGACTGTTGGTGCACTAACCTCTGTCTTCACTCCTCGGCGCCGGGAACGAAAAGACCGCGGCGAGGGAGATGACATCACTTCCTCCAGCCTTGTTTACATCACATGGCGGAGGAAGCATTTTCATTGGCCGGGAGCGATCGCGAGGGGGGGGGGCGGAATCGAGCGGCCGCCCCCTCATGCCTGATCGCTCCCGAACACTTAACGGCCGCTCACTGCAGTGAAGGGGGGTCCGGATGGACCCCCCAACTGCACAAAGGCGATCACGTAGATCTACGTGATTCTGCCTGTCCGTGCCATTCTGCCGACGTAAATCGGCGGTGGGCGGTCGTTAAGTGGTTAAAGTCTGTCAACAGACTCCCTGCTGGTGGAGTTTTGGATACCTAGCCTGATTGTTGACATTGCAATTTAGCAATTCCTTTATTAGAGAAATGGATTATATGCAAAAAAAGCTTTTAAATTAAAGCAAATATATAACGTATATTTTCGGTGAGCACATATTTTGCGTTATTGTTATTACTAAACTCAGGACTCTGCATTCACTAGATCTGGTCTCCCACAGTGCACAGAACTGCAATTGTTTTAGTAAATATAAACTGTTAAATGCCTTTTCTCTTATCATCCATGGACCGACACGGCGTGTCTTACACTTTACACGTGGGTATATGTCCCTGCTTGCAGGAGAAGACCTAGGCAGAATGTTAAATGTTAAAACATTCCAGAACAAACCAGAGCTGAACAGCCCCGCCCAGGGGGGCGGTCCCTCCGGACATTACCCTCACACCTGCAGCTAGCAGGCCTCAGTTTTTTTCTGCCTAGCAGAAGGAGAAGCAGTGGCTCTCTCAGGAGCCAGTCTCCTGGAAGATTTTACTTAATTTTTTTTTTCCTTTGGGAATTTTATTATTTTATTTTTGAGACCTTCAATCAACTGTCGGCTGGGCAACAGGTTGGGTACACTAGTATCCTCGTAGTCTTCCCTGTCCGACCATCGAGCGTGCTGATCCTCGCCTTGTGTGCGTGAGACTCAGTTCACGACATACCCCATGGCTCCAGGGGTGGCCGGGTTGCTTTCATGCTCCCGCGGTCCTCTCAAGATCGAACAGTGCCTGCCGTATCTTTCGCGGTGGACTGGGCCGACAGCTACGCAGTACGACTCTGTGATAGGCCTGTCTGAAACAAGCCAGTGAGTCCCTCTATGGGCACCGGGGGTGTTCTCCAAGGTACTTGCGGGACGGGTAAGTAGTCTCTCCTGCTGCAAGGTGAGTACATGCTGGCTGTGTTTCTGTGTGTGGGGGTTCTCCCTGTCTCCCCCCTGTTATGCTGCTCTCTGCACCCTGTTGTGCTGTTGTGCTGTGTGGGGATGCTTGGGGGGTCACTCTGCCCTGGGGGGGCCGCTCCATGACTGTTATTTTGTTTGGGAAGTGTTCTGGGGGATTGGCTGTGTTATTTTCTGTGCGCCATTGGCGCGGTGTTTTATTTTTTTTTAAAAGTGCGCCATTGGTGGCCATTTTGGCTGGGGCTTAATGCATAGTTATACTGGTGCCCGGCGGCCATTTTCTTGTAGCCGTGGCACTTTCACTTTTGTTTTCGGCCTCTAGCAGCGCTGCTGTACGGCGCGAAATACACACATCCTCACAGATTCTTCACCTCAGGCTGCACCAGCGCTACAGCGCGACTCATACAGCGCTACAGCGCGACTCATACAGCGCGGCTCATACAGCGGTCCCTAGGGGTGGTGAGTACTCCAGGTATCCCCTCCTCAGCCCCAGCACGGCCTGTGGGTGGGCTGTATTATTCACTGTACTGGTGAATAAGGTCTCAGAGCGTGGCAATATTGGAGTCTGGTTCACCTGTTTCTTCACACTGTTAGAGACAACTGGCAGTGCTCCTGCACCTGCGGTCCTTAGGGACCAGTTGTCGGCAGTCCTGGTATCATTAATCTGACCGGGAGGAAGCAGTGTGTGAGCGCAAGGGAGCAAAAAAGCTCCTATCCCCACTTTTTTTCCACCAAAAAAAAGGGGGGTGTGCGCTGATTCAGATATGGGCCTAGCCACTACCGCTCAGGACCCTAGCTCTGAATATATATTTGATGGTTTTGAACAGGACATTCCTTGCAAGGAAAACTTCTGTGTCAGTAAATGACAGGGTGCTTGTTTTGTGAACTCATTGATGCAGTGAGGGACACTCGCAAGCTAAATGCTGCGGATGCAGAACCTCAGGCGGACGGTCTCCTCTGGTTCCTTAGGGCCGGGCCTTCTAAAAAGTGTTTGTTTTTTTTCAATATGTACCTTACTTTGACCAGCTCACTGACAAGGTTTGGGGGAAAAGGCGCAGAAGACTTTTATGGTCCCGCAGCGTTTGCCTATAGATACCCCTTTGAAAATGCTCTACTTAAAACGTGGGCTTCTCCCCCAGTGGTCGACCCTCCAGTCACCCGGTTGCACAAGGCCACCATTCTCCCGGTGGAGGGGACTCCTGCATTAAAGGACCCCACTCACAGGAGGTCAGAAGTGGTGAGTAGAGCCATGTTTGCCTTGTTGGGGTCCGCACTACGGCTTGTGGTAGCGGCGACCCTTGTGTCTCCAACACTTGCGGGATGGGCAACTGATACAGGAGCATGATCTTCCTCCAGACACTATTGCTCTGGCCCACAAATGGTGCAGGGCCTGGTTTATGTGGCGACGCCACGTTTGACGCGGCCCCTTATAACTCAGGGTATTGCATTGTCTGATCTGGTTGAAATGCTGGTCTGCTGACCTAGCTTCTAAAAAGCCTCCGAAGGTTTTACCATTGAAAGGTGGTAGGCTTTCCGGTGGATGACATCATCAAGGATGTCACGGGAGGTAAAAGCACTGTTCTTCCTCAGGCTGGAAAGGAAGACGCTATAAGCAGGGTCCTTCCTTTCCAGAAAAAAGGTTTTATTTTTTCGTCAATCAACGGGGAGGCCCTCCCAGACTGACAGCGGTATGGCTGGTGGACACGAGCGCCCCTGGGTGCGTATGCCGAACAAGCCGGCTCCCTAGCCCGCCTCCGCGTGAAGTCTTGCCCCATCCCGACTCTGGGGTAGGGGGGACGACTTTGCAGGTCCACGGATCAATGGACCTCCCGGATCTCCTACTGGTGGGTGTGCGAGGTGATCACCTCAGGTTACAGGATAGGTTCCGTTCCTAATTCCAGACAGATTCTTCCCTCAAATCTTTCTCTCCTTCCTGCCCGTCGGGTGGCCCTATGGGGCCTATTCAGGTTTGAGGTCCGGAGTGATTGTGCCGGTTCCGTCACAGGAGAGGTTTCAGGGATTCTACTCGAATTGTTTGTCGGCCCAAAAAAGGGACGTGGTTCGGCCTATCTTGGACCTCCAGGTCCTGAATGCCTTTGTGAAGGTGCAAAAGTTCCACATGGAATCCATTCGCACGGTGGTCAGTACACTCCGTCAAGGGGATTTTCTGGCGACCTTGGAAATCAAGGACGCCTACTTGTATGTTCCGATCTGCGCTTGCGATTGGCGAAGTCCACTATCAATTTGTGGCTCTTCCTTTCGGCCTAGCCCCGGCACCGAGGGTGTTCACCAAGGTGCTTGTGCCGGTTCTAGCTTGCTGAGACAGCAAGGCATTGCTGTCGTGGGCTATCTGGAATCTCGGTCTGATTCTGGACTCCTTGGAGGCAAAAGGTATTCCTACCTCCGGGGAAGCTACTGACACTTCAGTCTGCAGTGCGGATGCTGACATCCCAAAGAATGGTCGTCAATCCGTTTTTGCATGGGAGTCCTGGGACTCATGGTGATCTCTTTCGAGGCCATTCCGTATGCCCAATCACACACCAGGGCATTGCAGAAGGAGATCTTGTTCCCTTGGGACAAATCCGCGTTGTCTTTGGATTTTCCGATCCAGGTGAGCCACCTGGTCAGGGCGTCCCTGACATGGAGTTTGGGTCCCCGGCTCTTCGGTCCGGGAAGTCGTTCCTCCCCGTCCAATGGACGGTGTTCACTACGGACGCCAGCCTGAAGGGCTGGGGTGTAGTCTGGGGAGTCCTGTTGGCCCAAGGGCTTGGACTCCGGACGAAGCCCGTTTGCCGATCAATGTTCTGGAAATACGGGCCATCAGACTGTGCCTATCCTCGTGGTCTGAGAGATTGCAGGATCGTTCCATTAGGATCCTGTCGGACAAGTCACGGTGATGGCGTATGTCAGGGATATGCAATTAGCGGACCTCCAGCTGTTGCAGAACTACAAGTCCCATGAGGCATAGCAAGACTCTGACAGCCCCAAGCATGACACTCAGAGGCAGAGGCATGATGGGACTTGTAGTTTTGCAACAGCTGGAGGTCCGCTAATTGCATATCCCTGGTGTATGTCGACCATCAAGGGGGGACTCGGAGCTCAGCTGCGGCTTCCGAGGTCCCCCGTACCCTGAAGGGGGCTAAAAGAAGCGTGCCGGCTCTGTCAGCCGCTTACATTCCGGGCATAGAACTGGCGGACTATTGAGTCGCCAGATGTTGGACCAGGGAGAGTGGTCCTTGCACCCGGAGGTATTTCGACTCCTTTGCCACACAGACGGTGGGGCACGCCGGAGGTGGACCCGATGGCCTCTCGACTCAATTGCAAGTTGTCGAGATTTGTGGCCAGATCCAGGGATCCTTGGGCGGATGCCTCAGAGGCGTCAGTGGCCCATGGGGTCATGATCACCTGATACACGTTTATCCTCCGCTGCAGTTGCTTCCTCGCCTGCTGCGCAGGGTGGCGACCGAGGGAATTCCGGTGATCCTCATTGCTCCGGATTGACCTCGGCTTCACTGGTACGCCAATCTGGTACGTCTCGTCGCGGCCGTTCCCTGATGGTTGTCAATAAGGGAGGACTTTCTGTCTCAAAGTCATATATTTCACCTGCTTTTACAGTCTCTGGCCTTAACGGCATGGTTGTTTAAAGCCAGGTGTTGAGAGACCGAGGTCTCTCGGACTTGGTCATTTCGTCCATATTAAGGACACGGAAGTCTTCCTCCAGAACTATCTCTGTACCTGGAAAAGCTTACATCGCCATGTGTCAAGAGCTGGACTGACATCCTCGGACGTATTCCATCCTTAGAATCCTGCATTTCCTACAGCATGGCGTGGCCCAAAGGCTCGCTTTGAGTATCATTAAGGGTCAGTTTCGGCCTTGGCCGTCTTCTTTCGGTGACCACTAGCGGGTCATTCCTTGGTTGGCACCCTTGTGCAGGGGGTTCGTCATGGGCTCCCTCCTGTCAAGTCTCCTCTCCCCCCGTGGGATCGGAATTGGTACTCTCGGTTCTCCAGGAACCTCCTTTTGAGAATATCAGGGATATCCCCCTCTTCACTTTGTCTCAGAGGGTGGCCCTTTTAGTGGCAATCACTTCTGTTAGACGAGTATCTGAATTGGCGACCTTGTGCTGCAGGTCGCCATGTTTTAAGTCATCGATAAGGCGGTGTTGCATCCGCGACTTTCTCTTTTGTCAAGGGTGATCTCGACCTTTCACCTAAAATGAGGACATTGTCCTCCCGTCCTAGAGTCCTCGCCCATCGCATCCCAGAGAGTGTGCGCAGCACACTTTGAATGTGGTACGAGCCTTGCGGGTGTGCCTGTCTGCTGCTTCTATTCGGAAGTCTACTCTCTGGTTGACTGTCTCTGGTCAGAAACAGGGTCAAGCGGCTTCGTCTGCCACCTTTTTCTAGGTGGATCGGACAAACCGGCTTTCAAGCCTATGCTCTCATGGGGCGGGTGCCTCCCTTCCCGGTTACGGCGCATTTCACCAGGGCAATTGGTGCTTCCTGGGTTTTCCGACATCAAGCGTCGGTTGCACAAGTGTGCAAGGCGGCGACCTGGTCGTCTGTTCATACCCTTTCTAAGTTTTATAGGGTTGATGTGGCTGCATCTCCGGATGCTTCCTTCGGCTGCAAGGGGTTGCAGGCCGCTGTTTAAAGTGGCAACTCCTCCGTTGAGGAGCTCTGCCTTGTTTGGAGTGAAGTTTTTTGGTTTTTCCATTTATACTGCTCCCATCCCTCTTGACACTGCTTTGGGACATCCCACGTGTAAAGTGTAAGACACGCCGTGTCGGTCCATGGATGATAAGAGAAAATAGGATTTTTGTACTCACCGTAAAATCCATTTCTCTGACATCCATGGACCGACACGGCACCCACCCTTCCTTTTAAGTTTGTGCTGCTTTGTTACGAACTGAGGCCTGCTAGCTGCAGGTGTGAGGGTAATGTCCGGAGGGACCGACCCCTGGGCGCGGCTGTTCAGCTCTGGTTTGTTCTGGAATGTTTTAACATTTAACATTCTGCCTAGGTCTTCTCCTGCAAGCAGGGACATATACCCACGTGTAAAGTGTAAGACACGCTGTGTCGGTCCATGGATGTCAGAGAAATGGATTTTACGGTGAGTACAAAAATCCTATTTTTTCTCATCGGCAGTATATAGCAGTTTTGTGACTTCTATCAGTTTCGTTTGGTTAAAGCTTGTAGGGGGAGTTTTCATTCTCCTCCTGACTGTCCTGTGAGGCTTCAGGACCCCTGACCCTCTGTCTGAACTGTGCTGATTGGCTCTGTGCTGATCACATGCACCCCCCAAAAAAAAAAAAATAGCAATACACACCAAACTGAGCATGTGCAGCTTGTCTCAAAGGCTCTGTTTTATCAGGAGATAGTTTGGGAACTGTGGAGGTACCGAGAAGATAGTATTAACCCCTTAGGTTCCACAATGAGTATAACAAGCCTGCTATACTGCAGGGGTAGGCAACCTCGGCACTCCAGCTGTGGTGAAACTACAAATTCCATCATGCCTCTGCCTCTAGGAGTCATGCCTGTGATTCTCAGGGTCTTGCAATGTCTCATGGGACTTGTAGTTTCACTCCAGCTGGAGGGCCGAGGTTGCCTACCCCTGCTTTACTGCATATATAGACTCATTTTACTGTTGTGGGTTTAGTAACTCTTTAACTGTGGATTTTAGGTTGCTTTTTAGAAATCATTTTTTTTGTATGGTTTGTAACTAAATCTATATATGGGCTATATATTTTCTCATTACTTATGCTTACAGTGCAGAAGTTGTGCTTTACTGTTTTATTCTCTACTTTTACGCTCACTGTACAAGTCTATAGAGTTAATTTCCTCAAAGATGTAGAGGCTGCTCACTTCGCAAAGTGAATTCTAATAAATAAGGCAACCTATGTTCTTTTGAATTGACCAGCAAAAAAAAATGATTATGTTCATTTCCCCCCACATGATTGGGTATCCAAACTTACATGGGTTTGCCTTATTTACTGGCATTCACTTTGCAAAGCAAACGGCCTTTACTCCTTTTAGTACATCCTAGGGCTGGGCGATTTTCCCCCAAAAAAAAATCTGCGATTTTTTTATAAAAAACTCGATTTACGATTCGATTCGATTTTTTTTTTTTTATTATATTAATTAAAGTGCATCAACAAACAAAATTGCAAAGGCAAACCCTTTCTCTAACTGCAAAGTCAGTGTGCAACAAACACACAATATATTCCAGCGCTCATGGAACATACATTATTAACTATTGAAAACTCTTGAAACTCTGTGTGTGATTCCTTCTGTCCCAGCCTTGCTGCGATCCTGGCTCTGCATCCTTTTGGGTTGGAGGGCCCTCCACACGCTGGTCTGCCTGTTGTC
Organism: Rana muscosa; assembly: GCA_029206835.1. Classification (NCBI taxonomy): domain Eukaryota; kingdom Metazoa; phylum Chordata; class Amphibia; order Anura; family Ranidae; genus Rana; species Rana muscosa. The sequence goes on along the minus strand of CM055123.1, from coordinate 212,090,884 downwards.
CATCATTCAAGGTACTGTGCTCACACGGAGATCATGCCACAGGCTTTGTTTTGACTTTTTTAACCCCTCCTTGCTCCACGGATGTCACTGCAAGTTTAACAAGTTTGTCACCACTGGCAACTGGAGAGTTAAGATTAATTTGCCCTCTGCACATTTGGGATTGGATCCCTCTCTTTATTGTGATTAATAAATGGACTAAGCTTTTTTATCAATTCTTCAAGAGTTTTCAATAGTTAATAATGTATGTTCCATGAGCGCTGGATTATATTGTGTGCATGTTGTGTATTTTGTACTTCTGGGTACGGATTTTTTCTTGCTGCGCTGGATCCTGTTTTTTTCCCCCTTTTGGATACTTTGTACTTCCCAAAATATTTGGGATTTTTTACTTCTTATTATTATTATCATCCATTATATTTTTTTCTTTATCCACCAATTTAGCGCTTGTGACCTTTTGTTGTTTTTTGCAGTGTGCAACAAAGATTGTTAAACATCCAAATTATTAATACTGTATTTGGATTTAGCTAATAAAACAACAAAAAACCCTGAGGTTACTCTTAGTTGAATTGAACTGTGCCCATGCCTCACTGTACCCTTGTCTCACTGTGCCCGTGTCTCACTGTGCCCATGCTTCAATCACTGTTCCCATACCTGATGCAGATTTTCATGGTATACGGATTTTACTGCTACACCGGTGGCCATTCCAGTATTCAAAAGCCACGCCTCCTCCTCGTCTGTGATAGGCGGAACACTCAATTTCCCAGCATTCAGTGTTCCGCCTATCATGGTCATCCTCATAACACAGACGAGGATGAGAGGATGTCCGTGATAGGCTGAATACTGCCTGCTGTGAAATTGAGTGTTCCGCCTATCACAGACGACGAGGACTTGGGAGGCGTGGCTTTTGAACACTGCAATGGCCGCCGTCTGTCTGCATGACACGCTGATCAGGTAGGCAGACGGCGGCTGCAGCGAGTAGATGTAATTGGGGTAACGCTGCCCAGTGCCATTCCGGATACGCCCCCTGCAGTCCTGCTACGGAAACTTTGAAGGGAAAAATTTTTTTATTTTTTTTTTCAAAAAAAAAAAAAAACTAAAAAAATCGATTTTCTTCAAAACTGAATCGATTTGAGCTCAAAACTCGATTCAAGATTAAAATCGATTTTTTTCCCAGCCCTAGTACATCCCCAATAAGTTGGGACGCTGTTTAAAATTTACATAAAAACAGAATGCAATGATTTGCAAATCTCATAAATTCATATTTTATTCTCAATCGAAAATAGAAAACATATTAAATATTTAAACTGAGCAAATGTACCATTTAAAGACAAACATAAGGTAATCTTTGTTTTATTAGATTGTAGGCTTGGTTCACACTACTGCGGGTGCGGGAATCGCAGCAATACCCATAACCACCTGCAGTGAAAATGCACTGCTCTGTGCAAACGAGCAGGCTGTCATTCTGAATAGCACACCCACGCATGTAAAATTGTGCGGCCATGTTTTTTAAAAGGCACATGCACCCTTTTTCGTGGAAACGCAGGCATGACTGCCATGCCCACGCAGAAACGCACAGGTGTGAACCTAGCGTTGCACAGGGTCCCAACGTTTTTGCAATTGGGGTTGTGCATAAACCTCGGAGTTGGCTGACTCATTGGGATTCATTTACTAAAGGCACATACGCTGTTATTATTCCATGGGAAGTTTCATTTTGCAAGGGCATTTTCCCCTGAGGGGGCTCTGCTAACTTCCAGCATCCAATCATGTGCAAGCAAAATTTAATTTATTTTATTTTTTACTTTGAACTTGATTGTGATAAAGTTTCACTTTGCAAAAAATACACAATCACTAAGCTCTGGGGCAGCTTTCCTTGCAAAGTAAACAGCCTATTTGCCTTTAGTAAATCAACTCCTGCAAAAACAATACAGTCCTCTGTTCACTTAATACAGTTTCGCCTTTCTGTTGTAAAACAGCTGTTAATTGCAAAACACCAAACAAACTGAAGATCCCATCAACAGTATTAATAAATACAATAACAAAAGCATGAAAGGAAACTTGAGATCGTACTACTGTAAAGAATTATCACTTCATTTTTTATTTATTTTTTCAGTGTTCTGTCCTGGTCCCCTCAGGAGACAAAGTACACTAGTACTTTGTCCAACATTCTTATGGGCTTTGTAAGTTTAGCGAAGAGGTCTGACAGGCACCCACCCCTTCCTCTGAATTTCTCTTGCTGCTGCTTGTCATGGGCAAGTGCTGGGAGCCGAGACAAGCACCAGTTATCAAGTAGCCATCTCCCTGCTAGTTATGTTGTATGGCTGTAGAGGGTAGGGTTGCCATGTCAGACCTCATGGGACAAAGTCCTACTTTTATTTTGACATCTGGGGGGATGGAACACTGAAATTTCAAGCAAGAGTTCTTTTAGGCCCCTTTCACACTGGGGCGGGAGGTGCGCTGGAGGTATAGCACCACTATTTTTAGCGGCTCTATACAGTTGAAATTGCGGAATTATTCGGCCGCTAGCGGTGTGGTTTTACCCCCCACTAGCGGCCGAAAAACAGTTAATACCGCTGGGAATGCGCCTCGGCAGCCCTCGGGCTTTCACACTGGAGAAACAGCAGCCGCTGTTTAGGGTCGGTTTGCAGGCGCTATTTTTAGCACAATAGCGCCTGCAAACCACCCCAGTGTGAAAGGGGTCTAAAGGTGTATTATAGCCATTTAGTTAGTTTACAGACGAGAGGGGTTATAATCCCTATCAGTGTACAATATTACTGCGTTCAGGTGCATAAAAACTTGTACATGGTACAGATCTGACTGCAGTGTATTATATGCCTGTGTTCATAATCTCATAGACCATTGGAAGATTTTCCATCAACTCTTAGGCTACTTTCACACTGAGGCGCTATGGCGCTAAAAATAGCGCCTGCAAAGCACCCTGAAAGAGCTGCTCCTTTCTCTCCAGTGTGAAAGTCTGAGGGCTTTCACACTGGAGCGGTGCGCTGGCAGGAAGCTCAAAGAAGTTCTGCCAGCCGCATCTTTGAGGTAGGAGCGGTGAATACACCGCTCCTAAAGCGCCCCTGCCCATTGAAATCCATGTGCAGCTCTGGCAAAGCGGTGCTTTGCGGGCGTTCTGAATTCTTTTTTCGGCCGCTAGCGGGGGTTAAAAGTGCCCCGCTAGCAACCGAATAGTGCCGCAAAAACAATGGTAAAGCGCCGCTAAAAATAGCGGCGCTCTACCCCCAGCTGCACAACGCCCCAGTGTGAAAGTAGCCTTAACCATAACATTTTGGATTCCCATCACGTATTTGCCTAAGCTAGAATGGTAACCAAGGTAAGACAAGTGGAGGATCATTTTTCCCAGCTGGAACATAGACATCAGTACAAACTTGAGAGTGCTTTAATCCTTCTACTCTGTTCATTAACCACTTGCCGACCAAGCCTTTTCTGGCACTTTTTGTTTACAAGTTTAAATCAGTATTTTTTGCTAGAAAATTACTTAGAACCCCCAAACATATATAGATAGCCAGATATATCGATATATCAGAGACCCTAGAGAATAAAATCGTTGCAATATTTTGTCATACTGTATTTGCACAGCAGTTTTCAAACACAATTTTTTTGCGCAAAAAATACACTTATACAGTGCCTTGAAAAAGTATTCATACCGCTTGAAATTGTCCACATTTTATGTGATAGGCCAACACAAAGTGGCACATAATTGTGAAGTGGAAGGAAAATGATCATTGGTTTTCATTTTTTTTTTACAAATATCTGAAAAGTGTGACGTGCATTTGTATTCAGCCCCCCTGAGTCAATACTTTGTAGAACCATCTTTCGCTGCACTTACAGTCTTTTTGGGGATGTCTCTACCAGCTTTTCCAAATCTAGAGAGTGACATTTTTGCCCATTCTTCTTTGCAAAATTGCTCAAGCTCTGTCAGATAGAATGGAGAGCATCTGTGAACAGCAGTTTTGAAACTCTTGTTACAGATTCTCAATTGGATTTAAGTCTGGACTTTGATTGGGCCATTCTAACACATGAATATGCTTTGATCTAAACCATTCCATTGTAGCTCTGGCTATATGTTTAGGGTCGTTGTCCTACTGGAACTTGAACCTCCACCCTAGTCTCAAGTCTTTTGCAGACTCTAACAGGATTTCTTCTAAGATTACCCTGTATTTGTGTCCATCCATCTTCCCATCAACTCTGACCAGCTTTCCTGTACCTGCTGAAAAAAGTATCCCCACAACATGATGCTACCCCCACCATGTTTCACTGTGGGGATGGTGTATTCAGGGTGATGTACAGTGTTAGTTTTCCACCACACATAGTGTTTTGCTCAAGTTTGGTCTCATCTGACCAGAGCACCTTCTTCCACATGTTTGCTGTGTCCCCAACATGGCTTCTCGCAAACTGCAAATGGGACTTCTTATGGCTTTCTTTCAACAATGGCTTTCTTTCCATAAAGGCCAGATTTGTGGAATGCACGACTAATGGTTGTCCTGTGGACCGATTCTTCCACCTGAGCTTCTGCAGAGTTACCATGGGCCTCTTGGCTGCTTCTCTGATTAATGCTCTTCTTGCCTGGCCTGTCCATTTAGGAGGACGGCCATGTCTTGGTAGGTTTGCATTTGTGCCATACACTTTCCATTTTCTGATGATGGATTGAACATCGGCTCCGTGAGATGTTCATAGCTTGGGATATTTTTTTTATAACCTAACCCTGCTTTAAACTTCTCCACAACTTTATCCTTGACCTGTCTGATGTGTTCCTTGGCCTTCATGATGCTGTTTGTTGTTTGTTCACTAAAGTTCTCTAACAAACCTCTGAGGGCTTTACAGAACAGTTGTATTTATACTGAGAATAAATTACACACAGATGAACTCCATTTACTAATTAGGTGACTTCTGAAGGGAATTGGTTCCACTAGATCTTAGTTAGGGGTTTTAGAGTAAAGGGGGCTGAATACAAATGCATGCCACACTTTTCAGATATTTATTTGTAAAAAAAAAAATTGAAAACCATTTATCATTTTCCTTTCTCATCACAATTATGTACCACTTTGTGTTGGTCTGTCACATAAAATCCCAATAAAATACATTGATATTTTTGGTTATAATTTTTGTTGTAATAAATTTTAAGGGGTATGAATACTTTTCCAAGGCACTGTATATAACCCAATTGTTTGGTAACTTATAAAAGATGTCACGCTGAGCAAATGGATACCGAACATGTCTTGCTTTAAAATTGTGCATGCTTGTGGAATTGCGACAAACTACGATACTTAAAATCTGCATTGGGGACACTTTAAAATTGTTTACAGGTTGCTTGTTTAGAGTTACAGAGGAGGTCCAGTACTAAAATTATTTTGCTCTAATGTTCGCGGCGATACCTCGTGTGGTGCGAACACCATTTTAAATAGGCATGTGTGACTTACTCATGTGTTCGCTTCTGCGCACGAGCACAGAGGGATGAGGGCGCTTTTAAAAATGTTTTAAATGAATTTTTTATTTTTACACTATTTTTTTTTTTTGGATCACTTTTATGCCTATTACATGGAATGTAAACATCCCTTGTAATAGAATAAGGGATGACAGGTCCTCTTTATGGAGAGATCTGTGGTCAATAAGACCCCTAATCTCTCCTCTACCATTAAAAGCAAAAGATAAAAAAAAAATAGTTTACTTCCATCCTAGAGATGAAGCAATGACATTGCTCTGGTCCTCTAAGACTATAGAGGTGATTTGGTCTCTGGTAACCTATGGCCAGCTACGCGAACCATCGGATCGTTCCTTGGGCACACTAGTAAAAACAGTAAGCCTGAGACACCGGCAAGCAGCGGGAAGGGGACGAACCCTTCCGCCGCTTCTGAAAGCCATCCTGCGGTTAAAGCGGAGTTCCACCCAAAAGTGGAACTTCCACTTAAACAACTCTTCGCCCCCTTACATGCCACATTTGGCATGTAATTTTTTTTTGGGGGGGAGTGGGGGCTTCAGTAGGAGTGGGACTTCCTGTCCCACTTCCTCCTTCCACCCAGGGACCGCTTAGGCGACTCGTCATGTCGCCTAAGGCGGCCCCTCCCTGTAGGCGATCACCTGGGACACGTGACAGGTCCCAGGCGATCACCTGTCCACTCAGGGAGCGCAGCGCCGCTCGGGCATGTGCAGTGAGTGCCCGGTCGTGAAGCCGAAAGCTGTCATGGCCGGGTGCCCACAGTTAGAATGGAGGAGACGGGGGGAGAGGAGCGAAGCAAAGCTCCGGGCGGCCGCGTTGTTGGACAGTGTTACAGGTAAGTGTCTGTTTATTAAACGCCAGCAGCTACACTTTATGTAGCTGCTGACTTTTAATAAACATAAAAAAGGCTGGAACTCCTCTTTTAACCCCCCTGGCGGTATTCCCGAGTCTGGCTCGGGGTGAAATTTCAGCACCAAAAGCGGTAACCCCGAGCCAGACTCGGGATTGCATTGCAGTAATCCAGGCAGAGTTACTTACCTTGTCCCCTGGATCCTGTGATGCCTCCCCGCTGTGTGATTGAGCTGTCTCCTCGCTCGATTCACACAGTGCCTGAGTGCCGCCGAGCTCCGTTCCCTGCGACGTTACGACGCACGGGGACGGAGATCGGCGCCAAATTCTAAAAAGTAAAAACACAATACACATATAGTATACTGTAATCTTACAGATTACAGTACTGTATAAAAAAATTACACACCCCCTTTGTCCCTAGTGGTCTGCCCAGTGTCCTGCATGCACTTTTATATAATAAAAACTGTTCTTTCTGCCTGAAATTTGGAGATTGTCCATAGCAAACAAAAAGTGTCCCTTTATGTCAAAAGTGGTTTTAGACCAGCTAGAAAACAGCGATAATAAATTAGAATCACCCGCAGAATTGAGCGATAGGGATTTGTGGGGAAATTCGTCAAAGACTGAAAAACACTTTTATTATTATTATATTATTATTTGTTATAATTATTTTATAGTTGTTTATTATATTATAATTTATGATTTTTATTTTTTTACTTTATCATACCCGGGATGTCTACTAGACTCTGGTTTGGACAGATTTAAGTGAGTTATTCCTAAGAATTACAGGCCTACAATATAAAACGCCAAATTTCAATGCAGAATAATGCTACCGCTTTCAGCACCTAAAATCTGACAGAATCTTACTGCCAGGGAGGTTAATTAGCTGATCGTGCTGCTTTCATTAAAAAGCCAATCGCCAGCTGAAAAAAAAACGTGGGGTTATTTTTGGCCAGTGAATAGACAAAAACACACATCAGAGAGTTCAGGCTGCGCACCCCAAAATGTATTAGGTACTAATGGGAAGTTCCCCCAAGGGGTTTTAATGCAGCTAATTATATAAATCCAAGTAGAAGAATTATGTAAAAATCTTTTATTGAAATATGTTGGAATACACGTTATCACTAAAATATAAATATAAACTCGGGTTGTAGGGATACAGTACATATTCCATAATACAGCAAGGCAACCGCGTGATTTATACAGCATTACATTATATAATCGAACTGTATGTTTCGACCTATTTTATCATGGTCTTCTTCAGGGGGATGAGTGGATCCTGAATAAATATATTAAATATATATAAATATATTAAACATCTGTTTTACTGAAGTCATTGGACATTATGCATTGATATTTACAAACATAATGATGTTATATTTACCACTGGAAAGTGGGATGAATAGCATCACAACCAGAAGATTTATTAAAAAGTTAGATAATCCAGTGGATCTCATAGTCGTCCCCGCCTCACCCGGAAAGGAACCTGGCCCAATGGGCTTGCAAGAAACCACATCATAGGCACCCATCGAGTGGATGAGGGAAAAGTGACGGCACCTGCAGCAATTTGATAAATAATATCAATGTATCAAAAAGAGCCAGTTGAATTCTTGATGCATGGTATCTAGGTTTTGTTGTTGTTATTATGTACATCTAATAAGAATAATGATATTGGTACTGTTATGGTAGTATTGATGTGTGTGATCGTAGCAAGAAAATGGAATGGTTGTGGTAGTGGGGTAGTGATGTGGAGGAGATAATTCCTGGGGAAATGTGGATTGAAGTGATTACGTGCTTAAAGTGCAATGTGTGTGAAAAACTGAATCGTTAAAAAAATGAAAAAAGTGGTGAACTATGGAAATAATTAATTATTAGTGACACACCTCTGTTTGCCACTGGAAAAATTTGAAGTGCTGTGAAAAAAACAAACAACAATAGGTGAGTAAAATAAAACCAATTAATTTGTGAAAGGGTTATTGTATATATAAAAAAAGTGTAAAAGTGTCAGTGTAGCCATGAATGAGCTTTTTTTTTTAAATTAAATAAAATGAGTGGTTGGTGTTAAATGTTCTTGTTGATACTGTGATTCATCGGTGCTAAATGAAAGATGAAACCTGATTGAAATGTTAGATGAAAGGTAAATGAAGGTATTGAAGTATAGATTTGACCTTAAATTCAGTATGTTGTATTAATGACAGCCTGAACCGACTAATGACAATTAAGGCAAAAGAAGCCGGTGGATCCTACATGGGAGATGCTGTACTTACATTTAAACATATCTTGGTTGGAGAACATTCATCCAGGTTGTGCCAGGGATCATGCATTGATCACTGTGCAGCCTGGTGTTTGGCCAGGCTTGGCCAGTGAAGGGAACTCTTAAGGTGTCAGCATTCCAAGGCATTTTGGACAATTTCATGCTCCCAACTTTGTGGGAACAGTATGGAAATGGCCCCTTCCTGGTCCAACATGACTACGCACCATTGCACAGAGCAAGCTGACCAGGCTTTTTCTGGCACTTTTTGTTTACAAGTATAAATCAGTATTTTTTGCTAGAACATTACTTATAACCCTCCGAATATTATATTATATATTTTTTAATAGCAGAGACCCTAAGGAATAAAATGGCGATTGTTGCAATTTTTTTATGTCACATGGTATTCACGCAGGGGTTTTGTCAACACAATTTTTTTTTTTTTAAAAATACACTTTATTGAGTTAAAAAATAGTTACCCCATTTTTTTTGTGTAATATAAAACATGATGTTGCGGCGAGTAAATGGGTACCTAACATGTCATGCTTTAAAATTGCGCACGTGGAATGGCAAAAAACTGCGGTACTTAAAAATCTCCATAGGCGGCACTTTAAAAGCCTCTACAGGTTACCTGTTTAGAGTTACAGAGGAAGTCTAGCACTAGAATTATTGCTCTCACTCTAACGTTCGTGGCAATACCCCACGTGTGGTTTGAATAACGTTTACATATGCGTGCACGACTTGCGTATGCGTTTGCTACTGCGCGTGAACTGTACTTTTTTTTAATTTATTTTTTATCGCTTTTATTCCTATTATAAGGAATGTAAACATTCCTTGTAACACAGGGGGGAACGACGTCCTCTTCTGCAGCTTTTGGGAACCGTTCCAGCAGCTCATGAGCTCCTTTGACCGGTTTCACGAGAGAGCCGGCCGCCTGCAGAAAAAAAGCGGTCCCGGGGTTATGGCTGACCTCTTCAGCCATAATTATGGTAAACCACTTGCAAACCGCAACGTATATATACGTATTGCGGTCGGCAAGTGGTTAAACACTGCATTAGTAGCTTACAAAGGCTTTTTTTTTTTCCGCATTAATCAGAGATTTGTGAAGTATTGCTGAATGGAGCTCTTAAAGGGTTTGTGCAACTATTGTTTAATCAGAGATTTGTGAAGTATTGTGAATAGGAGCAATAACTATAGCATAAATATTGTGTAGCACTGCAAAACAGGAAGTAGTGCATGTTTAGCTGCCCCCATTTACATGTATTATTAAAGAATTTACATAGAAACATTGAAAATAATATATACAGGAAAAGATTTATTTTGAAAACAATACTGAAAGACTTTTCTTTTTTCTTTTTTATATTTTGCGTTTAGCGTACAAATTCTTATTTTTATTTATTAATTTTTTCCTGCCACAGTGCAAGGTTACATTGTGATTTTGAAAGCAGTCTGTAGGAAAGTTGTAGTGTCCACAAACTATGGTGTGTGTGTATATGTATGTATACAGTGAGGGAAAAAAATATGATCCCCTGCTGATTTTGTACGTTAGAGATTTAAGTCATTAAGGTTTCGAGGCTGACGTTTGGAAACTTGAACCTACAGCTCCCTCCACATATTTTCTATGGGATTAAGGTCTGGACACTGGCTAGGTCACTCCAGGACCTTAATGTGCTTGGCTGTGTGTTTTTGATCATTGTCATACTGGAATACCCATCCAGGACCCATTTTTAATGCCCTGGCTGAGGGAAGGAGGTTCATGGTTCAGGTACATGGCCCTGCCCATCGTCCCTTTGATACGGGGAAGTTGTCCTGTCTCCTTAGCAGAAAAACACCCTCAAAGCATAATGTTTCCATTTCCATGTTTATAGGTGGGAATGGTGTTCTTGGGGTCATGGGCAGCATTCCTCCTCCTCCAAACACGGCGAGTTGAGTTGAAGCCAAAGAGCTTTATTTTGGTCTCATCTGATCACAACACTTTACCCGGTTCTCTTCTGAATAATTCAGATGTTCATTAGCAAACTTCAGACTGGCCTGTACATGTGCTTTCTTTAGCAGGGGGACCTTGCGGGATTTTAGTCCTTCATGGTGTAGTGTGTTACCAATTGTTTTCTTGGTGACTATGGTCCCAGCTGCCTTGGGATCATTGACAAGATTCTCCCTTGTAGTTCTGGGCTGATTCTTCACCATTCTCATGATCAGTGAAACTCCAGGAGTAGAAATCTTGCATGGAGCCCCAGACCAAGGGAGATTAACAGTTATTTTGTGTTTCTTCCTCTCACCAAGCTGCTTGGCTACGATCTTGTAGCCCATTCCAGACTTGTGTAGATCTACAATCTTGTCCCCGACATCCTTGGACAGCTCTTTGGTCTTGGCGGAGAGATTAAAATCTCATTGCTTCTGTGGACAGGTGTCTTTTATACAGGAAACAAGCTGAGATTAGGAGCACTCCCTTTGAGAGTGCTCCTGATCTCAGCTCATTGTCTGTATAGAAGACACCTGGGAGCCAGAAACTTTGCTGATTGATAGGGGATCAAATACTTATAAATTGATTTGCATTTTAATGAGTGAAATAACTTTTTTGAAATGCGTTTTTCTGGATATTTTTTGGGGAGAGGAGAAAGTGCTGACAATAGATGTTGCCATTCCAGGCTTTACTATTTATACCCTGAAGCCACTGCAGTTTTAGTGCTTTTTGCATTTTGCAGATTTGCACTACAGAACGTGTTCCATAGGAAACCATGTTAAATGGACTGTAGTGCAAATCTGCAAAAAGCACTAAAAATGCATAGGTGTGAATCCAGCCTTACACAGGTTAGTTGGTTTAGGGAAGGGGGAGGGGAAAGTTTTAAAGCTAGTTAGGTGTAAGGATGGAATTCTACTTTAAAAGCAGGTAATAGCTAAAAACAAAAATACAGGCTTTAGAGTAGTGTACTTCCTTTGCAGGGTCCTATGGAGCCAACCTTGCATGCATGCTCCAAGCCAGTGCTGTTACATTGTGCATCAACATAAACACTCCACGAGAACCTGCACCCTCCAAGCTTATTTATGGACAGTTGCTGGTGCTTGCACTCTCACTTGTTGCAAAAAGCTGTGCTGTGGGACCTAGTGCAGGCACTAGTTTACCTTTTTCCTTTTCTTCTTTTAAAGGGGCTGGGTACTGGCAGACCAAACAATGATGAACTACAGAAAAAACATGCTAGAATGTTCAATTCAGACTACTTGGTATCTTAAAACATATAAACTTCGGAAACTTTGTGTGCCTTGCTAAAGAATTTGAAACGTATTTAATGGCGTGCATGTATTCCTGGGACTGTGTATGGGAATTTTGGTCTCTCCCCTTTTTATATATATATAAATGTGTAGCGATACCCCCTAGAGGGCTGCTGGATTAAATTTGGGTCCTGCCGTTACCCCACCTTTCACCGTCCCAGAACTAAGAGTCTGTTAGGTAGTTTTGAATAGATGTGATTGCCAGTCACTTAAGTCTTTTTCTCGATTGCTTTATTAAACAACTTCAGTAGTAGAGGGATAGAGGGTTAGGGGAAGTTCAGATACCTTGTTTTCAGATCACAGATTGCTCTATTGTATCCAGAGGACAACAGCTTCTGTCACTGCATCTTGCGACAACCGGATAGGCCTCTCACACCGACCTAGCAGCCGGTATGAAGCATTGACAAAGTCTCTGCCACAGACTTGGCGATCGATAAATGGAAACTCCTGGATAATCCTCTGCCACAGGATTGTGTAACCAGCAGTCAGTTAGTTAGAGGTCAGCTGCACAGTACCAGAACCTTTAAGCCATCCGGCAGTACTGTGAAGTAGATTACCTTGGGTGCATCCTCCAAACGAGTCACCAGGCCCTTCCTGAGAAACCAGCCTTCAGCAAGGTCCTCCCCTGGAATATTCTCTGCTTGAGTGGCTTCTTCCCGCAGGACAGACAGCACAGGACCACCTTCAGTTAAATAGGCCGCAGACAGACTTCTGAGCCTACTTATAGTAGCACAGCCTCGAGCCAGCAGGGCCCGAGGTAGGAAAGGCACAGCCCTAGGCCAGGAGGGCCATGAGGTCAGAGAGCCAGCAGGCCCCTGGGTAGAAGAGACCCCTGGGTAGAAGAGACTGTCAGCACAGCCTCAAGCCTGAAGGGCCATGAGGCAGAGAGAGAGAGAAAACATGGCGTCTGCCCCTTAAATACTCCTTTCCCAGCATGCCCAGCGGCTAAGAACCTCCTGATTGGGCTGTTTCTGGGAAAATAAATATTTAATGCATTTCAGCTTGCTGTATTTCTTACACTGGCCTGTGATAATAGTGACACCTACTGGCAACAGTGAGAAATGCGCACAACACAGCCAAATGGGAACAGAAGCAGAATTAACTTTACACAATCACTATTTACAGCTCGGATAACACTAAATTTACAAATAGCCCCTATTCAATAGGAACAGGGCGCTACATACTCCCCCCACTAGAATAGACGTCCTCATCGTCTGAAAAAAAATAAATGACTCTCAATCCTGAGAGTTGGTATCTGAACCGCAAAAACTTGGATGGGAAAGGGAAGGGTAAGGTAGTAAAAGAAGATACAACATGAACACACAGTAAGATTACATCAACATGTGTTACAAAACCTCACTCTCTATCTAACCACCCACGCTCCAGCAGCTTGATAGGAGATCTGGTTTACCTGAAAAACAAAATTTCACACGCAGAAATATAAACCAGCATAACTGATTAACTAGGAGCAAAGCCTCACTCCCTGGAGAATGAAACTTCCCTCCATCTTTTAAATGTAAAATGAAAAGCAACTAAATGTAAACTTGAAAGTCCAGCCCTTGCTATAAGCAACTTCCACCACCTAGTGGCAGAAAATCAGTATGACAAAAGTTCTCAATGGCAAAGTACTGAATCACTGTAAGCAGGTAGAAAATATTGACCGCAAAGTTTCTCTAACCTAACACTATCTGGCTATGTATCCCATAGTCCATTTTAGCATAGAGAATTTTTTTTTTTCTCAGTCTCTTTGCAAAAAAAAAAGAAAAGTTAGAACAGTCATTTTTTTTTAGATGATCACCAATAGAATCGAGGATCTGGCAAAGTCACTGGTTTTCCTTGGCTATCCACAGTGGTGACAAAATAGACAACATTGTCTCTCCCAGGTCTGCGGATGACCACTTTATCAGAATAAATGGGCCGGCCATAGTTCCATTGCAGCAAACATCCGTTGTAACGCTCATCCAAGGCAAAGGAATAACCAGCTTTCCTGAAGGGTTTTGGCACAGACAAATGATCCTAAACAGCTTCACTGTACCACTGCTCTCATTTGGACTCGATTTCCTGCATAAGTTCTTTAGGGACATAAGGAAATTCCAGACCATACTCTGTGGCAACTCTCTTGATGAGCACTCTTTGCAAACGGGCAAGTTTTGGTAAAGCCCTGGTGTTTCCTAATCCAGGAAGCACACATGGATTTGGAGACTTCTGCACCATGGATCTAACAGACAATTTCTCAGGTTCAATTGGACTGGTAGGTTTAGACCAGGGGTGTCCAAACTTTTTTCAAAGAGGGCCAGATTTGATGAAGTGAACATGCACGAGGGCTGACCATTTTGCCTGACTTTCTTTGAACCATTAAAATTCGGTCTAAGTGCGTTCGTTCAAGCACTAATACATGGCCCAACAAGAATTCTCCTCTCTTTGTGGCTGTGTGTGAGTAAAGAGATGAGCTTGGGTGTATTATTTGGGTATACCGTATTTATTGGCGTATAACACACACCTTCACTTTGAGAGGGAAGTTTCAGGAAAAAAAAAACTTTAAATAAAGAACTGTGAAGCAAAATAAGGGTCAGTGCCCATCTGCAGCACCCACCATTGCCAGGAATGCAGCACCCACCATTGCCAGAAATGCACTCACCATTGCCAGGAATCATTGCCAGGAATGCACTCACCATTGCCAGAAATCATTGCCAGGAATGCACTCACCATGGCCAGGAATCATTGCCAGGAATGCACTCACCATTGCCAGAAATCATTGCCAGGAATGCACTCACCATTGCCAGGAATCATTGCCAGGAATGCACTCACCATTGCCAGGAATGATCAGTGTCCATCTGCAGCTGTGCCCAAAAATTAAGATTTATTTTTAACATTTTCAGCCGATCTGTTCTCGGCTGTACTCGGCTCCTCTCGCAGTCCCGCCTCCAATGATGGACATAACACAGGTCCAAACAGGATAGGGACCATGGGATTATAACGGTGCCAAAAAAATTTGTTAACCACAATGGATAGTAAAAATATATAATTTTATAATTACAACAATACAATTGACTTATGTTCACATACGTTAATGAAAAAGGGGAGGGGGATTAGGGACTGTTAGGAGCCAAAGCCTGGTAAGGCAATGTATGTCCATCCCTAGGGACTTTTGTGGAATCGTGTTTCGGTAGGATCACGCATTTTCTTCCCAATTAAATGCTAAAGGGGGGAGAACAGAGAAAATGGGACTTTAATTGAAGCACCAGTTAGCAAAGGAATAAAGTTGAATGAACCATAGGAATTTATTAAAATTATCATATTACACATATAAACAGTAGTTACACAAAGCTACATATTAAGCATAGTAACAGTAGTGGACATAATAACATAGTAAGGCGACTACTGAGAGGATACACAGTTGAATGGTTATAGCAGTAATACATCATTTTATGACATGGTTGTCAAGAGGATAAAGCATAGATAATTCCAAAGGGCCACCACAATTAGGAAGGGTAAAATTGATAATAAGGGATAATGCCTGCGGGACCTATGGCCTGGTTAAACCTGTATAAAGGGTAACTTGGTGTGTATTCTTGAAATTATATGATTGAAAGGCGCGGCATCAGGTAGCTCTACACGTTTCATGACTGCCATGTCACTCATCAGGAGCATGCGCGTGTTGTCACTGGTAAAGTAAAAAAGAATGGGTAAATGCAATGGTAAAAGTATCAATGGGGGTAAGATGTAGAACTCCCCAGCACAGAGGTGCATACTTACAAAATTGGTAACGGATAACTGCAAACCAGGTGGGGCATGGCAGGTGTCTGGAAATGGCCCCCAGCGGGAGCCGAGGCGGATGGACCGGGAAGGGGGGTCCACATGGGGTACCAATAGACAGGCATGGCAAACGGGGCGACCCTGTGAGGAGATGATGAATTAAGGTGTGTGTCCGAAGGGGCGGCAAGGATGAGGAAGTGAAGGGAGAGGTGGGTGCCAGTGGGGTAGGGTAAATGCAATGGGGGGGAATGAAACCTACAAGTGAAGTGTGTGAGGCAAATAGGGTGAGGCTGTGGTGAATAAAGTGAACCCCAAAAGAATAGGAGCGAGGAGAAAAAAGGGGGAGAGTGAGGAATGGAGAGGTGAACAGGGGAAGATGGGAGGACTGGGGTGCAAGGTGACCGCACAATGGCGGGGTACCTACCAGAGGAACAAAGTGCTGTAAGTGCAGTGGAGATGATAGACAGGACGCCAGAGTGCCACTTCCGCCGGATGGAGCCCATATAGGCTCCGACCCGGTACCGCCCACCTACGTCACGTCGTGTGGTAAAGGGGAGGTGGAGAAGCGTCGTCAGTCGGAAAGTATCTACCGGTCGACCGGCGCCTTGATTCTCCCCTAAAAACTCACTGAGTGACAGGGCCAGCGTGTGGACATGACGGCGTTCAGGAGGATGCCGCACGTCCCACGTGGGTGGCGTGACGTAGGTTTTACGTATTACATATAACCAATGGAGTAACCCAACATGTTTCACCAAGTCATTGGCTTCTTCAGGGGTAATTGGTTAGACCAGTGTAGCTTAAAAAATGGTCTATAGGAGAGAATACATAACAAATCAATCATAATATGCAGATAAAATTAATACATCGCAGGTAAAGAGACAAAAGGGTGTCCAGAATAGGAAGTGCATAGGCCGAGGAAAGTGGCAGAAAGGATATCAACATGCATCGCTTGATTCCACATACCAGAGTCCTGGACCGCATGGCCTCATAATTTGTGTTACCAATTCACATGGAGGGGGGGGGCCTCTGGCGGTCCCCTTTGTTAAAGGGGCTTCCAGATTCCGATAAGCCACCATCCCGCAGATCCCCACAACCACTGGGCAAGGGTTGTGGGGATGAGGCCCTTGTCCCCATCAACATGGGGACATCCTCCCCATGTTGAGAGCATGTGGCCTAGTATGGTTCAGGAGGGGGGGCGCTCTCTCGTCCCCACCTCTTTTCCTGCGCCCTGCCAGGTTGCGTGCTCGGATAAGGGTCTGGTATGAATTTTTGGGGGGAACCCCACGGCATTTATTTTTTTTAAATGGCACAAGGTTCCCCTTAATATCCATACCAGACCTGAAGGGTCTGATATGGAATTTGGGGGGACCCCCATGCTTTTTTTTAATTTTGGTTCGGGGTTTTCAATGACTTTGATCTGTATTGCTGGGACCCGACAATTCATTAATAGCCGCAAGTAGTTTTAAATTACTTTTTGCATTGAAACATGTCCCCTGGGTCAGGACCCAGGTCCCCAAGCACTTTTTATAACAATAACTTGCATATTAACCTTTAAAATTAGCACTTTTGATTTCTCCCATAGACTTTTAAAGGGTGTTCCGCGGCTTTTCCAATTTGCCGCTAACCCCTCAAATTGTTCGCTGTTCGGTGAATGGGCGAACAGGCAATGTTAGTGCTGATCATCAATTTCATATATGGGTTGAAACACAGTCATTAACTGAAAGAGAAACAGCTGTGTAGGAGGCTTACAACGAGGTGAGAAACAGCCAAACTCTGCTACTAATGTGAGGTTGTGGAAGACAGTTTCATGTCACAGGTCCTACACAATGGCAAGACCAAGCACAACAACAAGACACAAGGCTAGGTATACTGCATCAGCAAAGCAAAGATTCCAAATTCGACTGGGGTTTCAAGATGTGCTGGTCAAGCTTTTTTTGAAGAAGCACAAAAAAACAGGTAACATTGAGGATCGTAGACACAGTGGTCGGCCAAGGAAACTTAATGCAGTAAATGAAAGACAGATTATGCTTTCTTCCCTTCTACATTGGAAAATGTTCAGCGATGCTATTAGCATAGAACTGGGAGAAACCAGTGGAACTTGGATACACTCATCTACTGTCCAGAGAAGTCTTGCCAGAAATGGTCTTCATGGAAGAATTGTGGCCAAAAAGCCAAACCCCTGACATGGAAGCAGGGCTAAGCGACTCAACTATGCACAGAAACAACTAAGGCCCCTTTCACACGGAGGTCCGTTCAGGTCCGCCTGTCAGTTTTTTAGGCGGACCTGAAACGGATCCTCCATGCACCCCTATGGAGGCACGGATGTCAGCGGAGACATGTCCGCTGACATCCGCTCCGCCAAAGTGTGACGGAGGAAAACCCTATTTTTCCTTCCGTCGGTGGAGCGGATCGGATGACAACGGACTCTACGGTCCGTCGTCATCCGATTCCCCATAGGGGAGAGCGGCGCTCTGACAGGGCGGTCCCTGCACAGTGTGCGGGGACCGCCCAGTCATCCGTCGGCTCAGCGGGGATCAACGGAGCGATCCCCGCTGAGCAAGCGGAGCTTCACGGGGCGGATCTGCACGGATCCGCCCCGTGTGAAAGAGCCCTAAGATGCAGAAAAATGGCAGCAGGTACTCTGGACTGATTAACCTCCCTGGCGGTATGATTATGTCTGATTTTTGCATGTCAAAGCGGTATATTGTTTTGCATGGACATTTGTTGTTTTATATTGTAGGCCTGTAATTCTTAAGCCCCATACGATCTGACTTTTTGACAACAAACTTCAAAATGAGCAGGTTTTCAAAAAAATCTGATCGTGTGTACGCTCCATCGGACAAACTTTTCGGTTTTCATCGGACAAAAGTTCGCTCTGCAAACGGGCAAACTTTTCGGCAACAAAAGTCCTACGGTGCAAAGTCCTATCGTGTGTACAGAAATCCATCAGACTTTAGTCCAAAGTACAAACACGCATGCTCAGAAGCAAGGACCAGCCGGAAGCGCTCTGTCTTGTAAAACTAACGTTCGTAGTGGAGAAATCACATTCGTGACGCTGCAAGTTTTATGAAATCTAGAAATGCAGCGCACATTCTCTTCTTCTTTAATAATGGGATAAAAATAAAGCTGCTTTGCTGATGATACAGAGAAATGACCAATGTATTTACAAAGGATTTGTGTTCTAGTGAAAATGAAAATCGCGAATCAACACTGACCAAACTTCTACTAACTCGAGATTAGCAGAAGGAGCCCAAAGGGTGACGCCAGAGAATTGAACTTCCTCTTTTGAAGTGTCATCAGTACGTTGAAACGTCACTACGTTCGTGTTTGTTGCCGAAAAAGTCAGAGCGTGTGTATGCTATGGGCGTTCACCGCCAACTCTGTTCGGACAAAAATCCACGGAAAAGTTTGTTTGAAGTCCGACCGTGTGTACGACACTTTAGGAATAACTCACTTAAAGGTTCATTTTTTATTTTCTAAATAGGTTCCTTTAAGCTAGTGCATTGTTGCTTCACTTACCTTTTCCTTTGATTTACCTTCTAAATGTTTGTTTTCTTTGTCTGAATTTCTCACTTCCTGTTTCTCCTCACTAAACTTCACACCATCATCCGAGTGGTGTTTAGTCAGCCAGAACAGCTTACTGAACAGCTTACTGAGGAGGAACAGGAAGTGAGAAATTCAGACAAAGAAAACAAAGAAAAAAAATATTTAGAAGGGAAATCTAAGGAAAAGGTAAGTGAACCAACCATGCACTAGCTTAAAGGAACCTATTTAGAAAATAAAAAACAAACCTTTAGGCCCCTTTCACACTGGGGCGTTTTTCATGCTAATATAAGCGCTATTATACCGCATGAAAAAAATCATGCCCTTTAGCCTTCAATGTGAAAGCCCGAAGGCTTTCACACTGAAGCGGTGCGCTAGCAGGACCGCTCCAAAAGTCCTGCTAGCCGCTTCTTTACAGCGGTGAAGGAGCGGTGTGTTCACCGCTCCTTTACCGCGGTCTGCCATTGAAATCAATGGGACAGCGCGGTAATACCGCCCGCAAACCGCGGCAATAGCCGCGGTTTGCGGGTGGTATTAACCCTTTTTCGGCCGCTAGCGGGGGTTAAATTTACCCCCCTAGCGACCGCATACCGTGGAAAGAACGACGGTATAGCAGCGCTGAAAATCGCGCTGCTATACCGCCACCGCTCCTGCCCGCCCCAGTGTGAAAGGGGCCTTACAACCCCTTTAAATCTGTCCAAACAAGAGTCTAGTAGACATCCCAGGTATGATAAAGATTGAAACACAAAATCATAAATTATAATATAATAAATAACTATAAATAATTATAAAAAATAATAATACATTTTATTCAATAATGTAATCAAATCAAAAACACTGAAATTTGTCCAAATAAGGGTGCAATATTACTAGACACTGCAGGCAGGGCACTGGACAAAGCACTAGGGACAAAACTGAGGTGAAATGATTTGATACAGTATTGTAATCTACAGATTGTGTGTGTTATCTTTTTTTTAACTTTTTTTTTTATTTGCCGCCGGGCTCCACCCCCATGCGTCGCAACGATCGCAGGGAACAGAGCCCGGAACACTGATACATTGGGCAGAGGATCCGACCGGAGGTTACAGCGGGAGGACATCACAGGATCCTAGGGACAAGGAAAGTACCTGTACCTGGATACTGTGGTGTAATCCCAAGTGTGGGTCGGGGTTACCGCTTTTGGCACTGAAAATTTACTTCCCTAGCAGTAATCCCGAGTGTGGCTCGGGGTTAATCAAAATCTTAAATATTTGGTTGCAGCAGAAGGCAGTTTGTTGGCCAAAGGGCTGGAGAGCTGTACATTAATGAATGTCTGCAGGCAACAGTGAAGCGTGGTGGAGTTTCCTTGCAAGTTTAGGGCTGCACTTCTGCAAATGGAGTTTTGGTCAGAATGAATGGTATCCTCAATGTTGAGAAATGCAGGCAGATACTTATCCATCATACCTTACCATAAGGGAGGTGTGGCTGGCCCCAAATGTATTCTGCAGCAGGACAATGACCCCAAACATACAGCCAATGTCATTAAGAACTATCTACAGTGTAAAGAAGAACAAGGAGTCCTGGAAGCGATGGTTTGGCCCCCACAGAGCCCTGATCTCAACATCATTCTGTCTGGAATTACTCGAAGAGACAGAAGGATTTGAGACAGCCTACATCCATAGAAGATCTGTGGTGAGTTCTTCAAGATGTTTGAAACAACCTACCTGCCAAGTTCCTTCAAAAACTGTGTGCAAGTGTACCTAGAAGAATTGATGCTGTTTTAAAGGCAAAGGGTGGTCACACCAAATACTGATTTGATTTGGATTTCTATTCTGTTCATTTGCTTTCCTAAAACAATTTCACAGTAGTGTTTATAAAGATATATATATATATATATATATATAAATATATATATATATATATATCCTGTAAAGAAATTATTTTCAGCTTCACATTTTAACCACTTAACGACCGCCCACTGTAAATATACATCAGCAGAATGGCACCGACAGGCAGAATCACGTACATATACGTGATTGCCTTTGTATAGTTGGGGGGTCCGATCGGACCCCCCTTCTTTACAGTGGGTGGTCGCTTTACCTTCGGGAGCGATCCGGCATGAGGGGACGGCCGTTCGATTCCGGCCACCCCCTCTCGATCGCTCCCGGCGAATGAGAGAGCTTCCCCTGCCTGCCAGGAAGGAGGAAGTGATGTCATCTCTCCTGGGGCGCTCACATATACCGAGCGCCGTACAGGAGAAGATGCAGGTTAGTACACAGAACAGCACACTGACACCAGGACACATAGGCACATAAATCGCCCCCCCAGGCCCCCCCAGACACCCCCAGATCACCCCCCAGCCCCCAGTCACAGTGTCACTGATTGCAGTGACCATTTATTTAGTGATCACTGCAATCAGTGACATTTGTGACTGTAAAAGTGTCACTACATTTAGTTTTAGGTCCAGTGTAGCCCCCTAACCCCCCCTAATAAAGGTTTAACCCCCTGATCACCCCCCAGATAACCCTTTCACCCCCTAGCACCGCCGTCACTAAGCAATCATTTTTCTGATCGATGTCTTAGCGTCGGTGATGCTGATCGGTAGCCAGTAATTTTTTTTAGGTTCGCCGCAGGTTTTTATAGCGTCGGGTACCCCCATATATTACCTAATAAAGGTTTAACCCCCTGATCACCCCCCAGATAACCCTTTCACCCCCTAGCACCGCCGTCACTAAGCAATCATTTTTCTGATCGATGTCTTAGCGTCGGTGATGCTGATCGGTAGCCAGTAATTTTTTTTAGGTTCGCCGCAGGTTTTTATAGCGTCGGGTACCCCCATATATTACCTAATAAAGGTGTAACCCCCTTGATCACCCCCCAGGTAACCCTTTCACCCCCTAGCACCGCCGTCACTATGCGATCATTTTTCTGATCGATGTCTTAGCGTCGGTGATGCTGATCGGTAGCCAGTATTTTTTTTTAGGTTCGCCGCAGGTTTTTATAGCGTCAGGTACCCCCATATATTATCTAATAAAGGTTTAACCCCCTGATCGCCCCCCAGGTAACCCTTTCACCCCCTATCACCACTGTCGCTAAGCAATCGTTTTTATGATCGTTGTCTTAGTGTCGGTGATGCCGATAGGTAGCCAGTAATTTTTTTTTAGGTTCGCCGTCAGGTTTTTATATAGCGTCAGGTACCCCCATATATTACCTAATAAAGGTTTTAACCCCCTAATTGCCCCTAGTTAACCCTTTCACCAGTGATCATCATATAAGTGTTACGGGTGACGCTGGTTAGTTAGTTTGCTTTTTATAGTGTCAGGGCACCCGCCGTATATAACCCAATAAAGGTTTAACCCCCTGATCGCCCGGCGGGTGATATCAGTTAGGTTTTAGCGTCAGAGAGGGTCTGCGTCATACCCCAGGCAGCGTCAGGTTAGTGCCAGTAGCGCTAACACCCACACGTGAAGCATACACCCCCCTTAGTGGTATAGTATCTGATCAGCTCAATATCTGATCTGATCAGATCTATACTAGCGTCCCCAGTAGTTTAGGGTTCCCAAAAACGCACTGTTAGTGGGATCAGCCCAGATACCTGCTAGCACCTGCATTTTGCCCCTCCGTCCAGCACAGGCCACCGAAGTGCAGTATCGATCGATCACTGTCACTTGCAAAACACAACACACATAACTGCAGCGTTCGCAGAGACAGGCCTGATCCCTGCGACTCCAGTGCTGTAGGAGGTGATTTCACCACCACAGTTAAAAAAAAAAAGCATATATGCCGAAGCATTGGGGCAGCAGGAGCGGAGGAGCGATTTTGCTCCTAATGCCGCGTATATACGGTCGAAATTCCGACAGAGGCTTGCCCGTGGAAAAGTCTGACCATGTGTACGCGGCATAACTTTTGCGAGAAGATGCCCCCATGCTTCGGCATATATAAATGGTGCATGTATGCCCATCATTAGAAGTGGGTGGATGAAGGGCGGTATTCTAATGGTGGGCATACCCACCGATCAATCTTTTTTTTTCGTTCAGCCAACAGGCTGCATGAAAAAAAAGATTACAATACATGTCCAACAAGGACCAGCAACGTACTGGTATGTTGCTGGACTTTGAATGTTTATACCAGAATGATGCCTGCGGGTTTAGGTATCATCTTGGTATCATTCTTTTCAGCCAGCGGCCGGCTTTCATGTAAAAGCAATCCTAGTGGCTAATTAGCCTCTGGACTGCTTTTACAAGCAGTGGGAGGGAATGTCCCCCCCGGATATAAAAAGCGCCATTGGGAAATTGGGAAAGCATTTTATTACACCGATCTTGGTGTGGTCAGATGCTTTGAGGGCTGAGGAATAATCTAGGGTCCAATAGACCCCAGTTTTTTCAAAAAAGAGTACCTGTCATTACCTATTGCTATCATAGGGGATATTTACATTCCCTGAGATAACAATAAAAGTGATAAAAATAAATAAATATGGAAGCAACAGTTTAAAAATAAAATAAAAAAGCAAAATTAATAATAAAAAAAAAAAAAAAAAAAAAGCACCCCTGTCCTGCCCTGCTCTTGCCCAATGGCGAACGCAAGCGTCGGTCTGGCGTCATATGTAAACAGCAATTGCACCATGCATGTGAGGTATCACCGCGAAGGTCAGATCGAGGGCAGTAATTTTAGCAGTAGACCTCCTCTGTAAATCTAACGGGGTAACCTGTAAATGCTTTTAAAGGCTTTTAAAAATGTATGTAGTTTGTCGCCAATGCGCGTTTGTGCGAAATTTTAAAGCATGTCGTGTTTGGTATCTATGTACTCGGCCTAAGATCATCTTTTTTATTTCATCAAACATTTGGGCAATATAGTGTGTTTTAGTGCATTAAAATTAAAAAAAGTGTATTTTTTCCCCAAAAAATGCGTTTGAAAAATCGCTGCGCAAATACTGTGTAGAAAAAAAATGCAACACCCACCATTTTATTCTGTAGGGCCTTTGCTTTTAAAAATATATATAATGTTTGGGGGTTCAACATAATTTTCTTGCAAAAAAAAATATGTTTTCATGTAAACAAAAAGTGTCAAAAAGGGCTTTGTCTTCAAGTGGTTAGAAGAGTGGATGTAAGCTTCCTAATGTTGTGTATAAAATGCCAGAACAGTTCAAAACCCCCCCAAATGACCCCATTTTGGAAAGTAGACACCCCAAGC
The DNA here is from genome assembly GCA_029206835.1 of Rana muscosa. Lineage (NCBI taxonomy): Eukaryota > Metazoa > Chordata > Amphibia > Anura > Ranidae > Rana > Rana muscosa. The sequence goes on along the minus strand of CM055123.1, from coordinate 212,066,597 downwards.
TATATACTGAGAGGCATGTCGAGTCCATGGAATATTTTATATGTTGACACAAGTTGCGGAAAAAATACAATTTTTTTTTTTTTTTTGCACAAAGTTGTCACTAAATGATATATTGCTCAAACATGCCATGGGCATATGTGGAATTACACCCCAAAATACATTCTGTTGCTTCTCCTGAGTACGGGGATACCACATGTGTGAGACTTTTTGGGAGCCTAGCCGCGTACGGGACCCCAAAAACCAAGCACCGCCTTCAGGCTTTCTAAGGGTGTCAATTTTTGATTTCACTTCTCACTGCCTATCACAGTTTCGGAGGCCATGGAATGCCCAGATGGCACAAACCCCCCCAAATGACCCCATTTTGGAAAGTAGACACCCCAAGCTATTTGCTGAGAGGTATTGTGAGTATTTTGCAGATCTCGCTTTTTGTCACAAAGTTTTGAAAATTGAAAAAAAAAAGAAAAAAAAAATGTTCTTTCTTCATTTTCAAAAACAAATGAGAGCTGTAAAATACTCACCATGCCTCTCAGCAAACAGCTTGGGGTGTCTACTTTCCAAAATGGGGTCATTTGGGGGGGTTTTGTGCTATTTTGGCATTTTATGGCCTTCAAAACTGTGATAGGTAGTGAGGAGTGAAATCAAAAATTTGCGCCCTTAGAAATCCTGAAGGCGGTGCTTGGTTTCCGGGGTCCCGTACGTGGCTAGGCTCCTAAAAAGTCCCACACATGTGGTATCCCCGTACTCAGGAGAAGCAGCAGAATGTATTTTGGGGTGCAATTCCACATATAACCATGGCATGTGTGAGCAATATATCATTTAGTGACAACTTTTTGTAATTTTTTTTTTTTTTTGTCATTATTCAATCACTTGGGACAAAAAAAAAATATTCAATGGGCTCAACATGCCTCTCAGCAATTTCCTTGGGGTGTCTACTTTCTAAAATGTGGTCATTTGGGGGGGTTTTGTACTGTCCTGTCATTTTAGCACCTCAAGAAATGAGATAGGCAGTCATAAATTAAAAGCTGTGTAAATTCCAGAAAATGTACCCTAGTTTGTAAACGCTATAACTTTTGCGCAAACCGATAAATATACGCTTATTGACATTTTTTTTACTAAAGACATGTGGCTGAATACATATTGGCCTAAATATATGACTAAAATTGAGTTTATTCGATTTTTCTTATAACAAAAAGTAGAAAATATCATTTTTTTTCAAAATTTTCGGTCTTTTTCCGTTTATATTGCAAAAAATAAAAATCGCAGAGGCAATCAAATACCATTAAAAGAAAGCTCTATTTGTGGGAAGAAAAGGACGCAAATTTCGTTTGGGTACAACATTGCATGTCCGCACAATTTACAGTTAAAGCAGCGCAGTGCAAAATTCTGAATTCACCTCTGGTCCTTTAGCTACCAAATGGTCCGGGGCTTAAGTGGTTAAGACAGTGGTTCTCAACCCTGTCCTCAAGTACCCCCAACAGGCCATGTTTTGGGAAATTTTCTTAGATAAAATAGCTGTCCAAAATACCAAGCCATTGGCTCTAATGTAAAGCACCTGTGTAAGATAAAGGAAAACCTGCAAACATGGGGGGGAATTAAGGACAGGGTTATAAACCACTGTTTTAAGATGTTCAAAATGTTTTAAGTGGGAAGTATACCACTCGGAAATGACCCTTGACTAAAAGTGATTGTAAAGTCTCGTTTTTTTTTTCTCTAAAAAATTTCATATATTATACTTACCTGCTCCGTTGCAATGGATTTGCACAGAGCAGCCCGGATCCGCCTCTTCTCGGGCCCCTTTTCTGTCATCCCGGCCCCTTCCCTCATGCTCAGTGTCTCCACAACGAGCAGCTTGCTTTGAACACTGCTGATTGGCATTCTCAATTCTTGGATATCTTTTTATAACCCTTTCCTTTTTTATACAGTTCAACTACCTTTTCCCGCAGATCCTTTGACAATTCTTTTGCTTTCCCCATCACTCAGAATCCAGAAACCTCAGTGCAGCACTGGATGAAAGATGCAAGGGTCTGTCATTAGACCAGAAACTCATTGACCTTTTATACACACACACACTAATTACAAGCAAACAAAATTCACACAATTTGAATGGTTATTAAAGGTAACCATCCTCACCTGTGATCTATCTGGGCAAAATCACCAGGGTATGTAAACTTTTGATCAGGGTCATTTGGGTATTTTCTGTTGTCATTATGATCTAAAAAGAGTAAACACAGTTGATTGATTATAAATGGCTTCAGCCAAACACTAACCATGAGTAAAATGTTTTTGTGTTATCATTTATATATGTGTGTGTATATATATTTATAGGTAGACATATTAAATGGAAGACTGTGTCCATTTTTTTTTTTTTTTTTTTATGTTTTAGGGGATTGCCATCAAGGGATGTAATCATTGTATAGTAAAATACTACTTTTTGTAGAAGCCTAACCACAATCTTATTGATGGGGAATGTTGTTGCATGATTTGATATAGGCTCTTTAGGCACAGCATTACTCTAAAACAGACAAAGGCACAATCCAGTGTTCATACAGGTAGTTACATTCCAAAATATAAATTAACTGAGAAAATGTGGTCTAATAAGCTGAATACCTCCTAATCACTGTATGATCTGCAGCTACAGCAGACATTGGGGGGACATTTATCAATTCTTTCACACAGCAGGGCGATACAAAACAGGAATTGTGAGGCAGATGAGAAAAATATTTTATTATAACAAGACAGCTTCATTCATAAAGTTGTATCCCAGCTGTTAGAAAGATTATTACCTTCCATGGTCCACTTCATTGAGCGTCCATTTGATTAAAATCTCTCATCTACAAAACTAAATCTATTATGTGCCCTTGAAAATCTGTCTAGTCTGGTGCCCAGAATTCCAGGCTCATGGGTCGCAAATACACATTAAACTTAAATAGACTTGACTAACAGACAATCACATTTTGATCTAAATTTGTCACTAATTGCTCTTCACACATGTACCTCATCGGGTAGTCAAAAATTTAGGTTTCCTTGAGGCCTGGTTCACACTGGTCCGACAAACGCTCCGACATTAGGAGCTCATATCGCATGACGTGTGAAAATCAATGTTTCCCTATGAGAGCCGTCTTAACTGGTCCGACATTGAAAATGCTCCCTGCACTACTTTGGTCCGACTTTGGTCCTACTTCAGCCCATTGAATATCATTGAAGTCGGATCAAAGTAGGATCCTTGTCCTAACCATCCGACATTTGACATCCGACATGGTGATTACAGCAGCAGTAAAAGGAATTTATCTCACCCTGGGATTGTTTTTATTGGTCAAAGGACAAGTCAGACTAGCACAAAGTCGGATCAAAGTAGTATCCTGTTCATGAATGTCGGATGGATGTCGGACCAATGTAGGACTGATGTCGCAGAGCAAAGTAGGATGAAAGTTGTATGACTGTCGTGTCGTACCAGTGTGAACCCAGCCTTAGGCCTGGTTCACACTGGTCCGACAAACGCTCCGACATTAGGAGCTCATGTCGCATGATGTGTGAAAATCAATGTTTCCCTATGAGAGCCGTCTTAACTGGTCCGACAAAAGTCGGTCCGACTTTGAAAATGCTCCCTGTACTACTTTGGTCCGACTTTGATCCTACTTCAGCCCATTGAATATCATTGAAGGCGGATCAAAGTAGGATCCTTGACCTAACCATCCGACATTTGACATCCGACATGGTGATTACAGCAGCAGTTAAAGGAATTTATCTCACCCTGGGATTGTTTTGATTGGTCAAAGGACAAGTCAGACTATCACAAAGTCGGATCAAAGTAGTATCCTGTTCATGAATGTCGGATGGATGTCGGACCAATGTAGGATCAATGTAGGACTGATGTCGCAGAGCAAAGTAGGATGAAAGTCGGATGAATGTCGTGTTGTATCAGTGTGAACCCAACCTAAGGCTGGGTTCACACTAGTGCGACATGACATCTGTCCTACTTTGGATCCGACTTTGCCCTGCGACATGAAGCCGACATATGTCCGACTTTCAATGAACGGGGATCCGACTTGGATCCCCGCCAATATCAGGCACTGTGTTTGGTATGAATCTTGAGGGGGAACTCCAGGCCAAATTTTAAATAAAAAACCGGCATGGGTTCCCCCTCCAGGAGCATACCAGGCCCTTGGGTCTGGTCTGGATTTGAAGGGGCGCCCCTACGCCGAAAAAATGGCGTGGGGGTCCCCCCCAAAATCCAAACCAGACCCTTATCCGAGCACACAACCTGGCAGGCCGCAGGGGAAGAGGGGGGGACGAGAGAGCGGCCCCCCTCCCTCCTGAACCGTACCAGGCCGCATGCCCTCAACATGGGGGGGTTTGGTGCTCTGGGGCAGGGGGGCGACCTGCGGCCCCCCCACCCCAGAGCACCCTGCCCCCATGTTGATGAGGACAGGGCCTCTTCCCGACAACCCTGGCCGTTGGTTGTCGGGGTCTGCGGGCGGGGGGCTTATCGGAATCCGGGAGCCCCCTTCAATAAAGGGGCCCCCGGATCCCGGCCCCCCCACCCTATGTGAATGAGTATGGGGTACATCGTACCCCTACCCATTCACCTGGTGGAAAAAAATTGCTATAAAAAAAACATCACAGCTTTTTAAATTATTTTATTGCACAGCTCCGGGGGTCTTCTTCCGACTTCGGGGGTCTCCGGTGTCATCGCCGCGCTCTCCGGTTCTTTCTTCTGCCGGGCCACCGCTAACTTCTTTCGCTCTTTTGCTAGCGGGGCCCGGTCTTCTCCGTCGCCTTTTTCTCCCGCTCTCCGGTTCTTCTCCCGCTTCTTTCTTCTGCCGGCCCCTCCACTAACCTCTTTAGCTCTTTTGCTAGTGGAGGGGCCGGTCTTCCCGTCGCTGTCGCCACTTCTTCTCTCTTCTCCTCCTCGATGTTGACGCGTCGCTTCCTCCCGCTGTAATACTGGCTGTCCGCTCCACTCCGCATTAATATAGGCTTCTCATGACGTCACAGTCACATGTTCCGGGGCACATGGCCCCGGAGCATGTGACTGTGACGTCATGGGAACATGTGACTGTGACGTCATGAGAAGCCTATATTAATGCGGAGCGGAGCGGAGAGCCAGTATTACAGCAGGAGGAAGCGACGCGTCAACATCGAGGAGGAGAAGAGAGAAGAAGAGGCGACGGCGGCGACGGGAAGACCGGCCCCTCCACTAGCAAAAGAGCTAAAGAAGTTAGTGGAGGGGCCGGCAGAAGAAAGAAGCGGGAGAAGAACCGGAGAGCGGGAGAAGAAGAAGGCGACGGGAAGACCGGCCCCTCCACTAGCAAAAGAGCTAAAGAAGTTAGCGGTGGCCCAGCAGAAGAAAGAACCGGAGAGCACGGCGACGACACCGGAGACCCCCGAAGTCGGAAGAAGACCCCCGGAGCTGTGCAATAAAATACTTTAAAAAGCTGTGTGGTCTTTTTATTGCAATTTTTTCCACCAGGTGAATGGGATACTCATTCACATAGGGTGGGGGGGCCGGGATCCGGGGGCCCCCCTTATTGAAGGGGGCTCCCGGATTCCGATAAGCCCCCCGCCCGCAGACCCCGACAACCAACGGCCAGGGTTGTCGGGAAGAGGCCCTGTCCTCATCAACATGGGGGCAGGGTGCTCTGGGGTGGGGGGGCCGCAGGTCGCCCCCCTGCCCCAGAGCACCAAACCCCCCATGTTGAGGGCATGCGGCCTGGTACGGTTCAGGAGGGAGGGGGGCCGTTCTCTCATCCCCCCCTCTTCCCCTGCGGCCTGCCAGGTTGCGTGCTCGGATAAGGGTCTGGTTTGGATTTTGGGGGGGACCCCCACGCCGTTTTTTCGGCGTAGGGGCGCCCCTTCAAATCCAGACCAGACCCAAGGGCCTGGTATGCTCCTGGAGGGGGAACCCATGCCGGTTTTTTATTTAAAATTTGGCCTGGAGTTCCCCCTCAAGAGCAGCACAGCACAAGTCGCATGCCAAAGTCGGATCATGCAAGACTGCGGTCGGACTTTGATCCGACTTCAATGATAGTCAATGGGCTGAAGTCGGATCAAAGTCGGACCAAAGTAGTACAGGGAGCATTCTCAAAGTCGGACCGACATGTGTCGGACCAGTTAAGACGGCTCCCATAGGGAAACATTGATTTTCACACGTCATGCGACATGAGCTCCCAATGTCGGAGCGTTTGTCGCCCCAGTGTGAACTATTAATTCACACGTATTAATTTGAGAGCATTTTAATGCAACCAGCTGATGTTTATGTGAAAGCATACTTACCGTATTTATCGGCGTATAACACGCACAGGCCTATAACACGCACCTTAACTTTAAGAGGGAGATTTCAGGAAAAAACTTTACACAGCCCCCCGGCATAATACACGGACCCCCTGCATAGTACGCCCCCTGTACAACACCGCAGCCCCCTGTACAACACCACAGCCCATTTTCATCATAAAGACCCCCGCCTGCACTCCCAGCGCTGGGATAGGGACAGCGCTGCCGGCATACTCTAGGGTTGAGAGGGCTTCACACTGTCGGCCCCTTCTCGTGCGCCGCTCCTCCTGTGCCGCTGTCATTGCCGTTCTCTCTCCTGGACCCGGTCATGTGACTGCTCTCCTCTCCTTCATTGACGGTCACATGACCGCTCTCCTCCTCCAATCAAAAGCTACACACGAGGAGGAGGCGGAGCGGGAGGAGGAGAGCAGCCACAACAAGCAGCGTTAATTGAGGTATACAGAGGCTTGGATTTGCATTGGGGGTAGCAGGGGGGGGGGTGTGTGACAGGGGACTGGCACTGATGTTTTCTGAACTTTGGAGTTTGCTGCCAGCGCTGTCCCACGGCCAGGAGAGGCGGGGCGGCCGGCCTGACACCCTCCCAATAGGTAGCACTCGGGGAGGACCGCCCGATCCCCGCCCCCTGTTGGTAAAAAAAACAGATATCGGCGTATTACACACAGACACGGTTTGCCCTCTATTTTCAGGGTATACGCCGATAAATACAGTAATTAAATATTCTTAAATATTTTACAATATCTCATAAACATCTGAGAATACATATTCGCTTGATGCATACATTCCATAACACGGAGGCTGATGTGTGAATTCAAAACAAGACTGAGGGGGGATTCTTTGTTTTATGTCCTTGGAAAAAATAAAAATGAATCCTAAATGGTTGTTGTGGACAATACAGACTGCCTTGCTGTACATTTAATACATCATTACCACAGTTACTGTATGGAGCTGATTCACCATGTATTGTGTAACCAGTATTTTCTAATGAATGAACAAGAACTAGTACTCATCATGCATCTGAAATAGACTGTAGTTACTTTCATAGTAGTACATCATTAGCATATGTAGTTTTGAGAACATTGCTTGGATACAGAATTGCTATGGAAACCCCTGCCAGACTTCCAAAGAGAGGGGAATATCGGCCTATATATCTAAACCTGCCATGTTTGAGTCGGCTACATTTTTAGAATGGTACTTTCTTTAATTGCCTTCAAACTATATTTACAGTGTCTGCTGCCTGTATGTAAATAATATATATATACACTTGTATTATCACATGCGTTACAAGATGATGGTAACATACAATGACCAAGGAACTATTAACGGGGAGTATATGTAATCTTCTTTCAGTGTGCGTTAAATGCAATTTTTTTTATAGCTTTTGGCATCTAAAGTAAACTTGCATATTTGGGTACACTATAGTGCTTTTCTTGTGGGTAGATACTTTGTTATTAGAAGTGTTTGACCTGCAAAGATTTTACTATTACTTTTACATTGTGAAATGCTTGCCATTCCTCATTTATTTTGTGTTAAAAACAGACATTTAGTAGATTAACCATTAGAGGAAAAATTGCATTTGACCGCATATGTCATTCAATCTCCTTGCTTAATATTTAAGATGAGATGTTAGCCACACATAGGGGTTGATTACTATAGGCAAATAGGCTAGTCACTTTGCAGGGGAATTTTCCCTTAGCTTGTTGAATAAGGTGATGCTCTGCTGACGTCCATCATCCAATCATGTGCAAAAAAAAAATACTTTGGGGTTAAATCAGTGGTGTATTTAGGTTTTGTGCTGCCCTAGGCCTGACTAAAATCGTGCACCCCCTAATTTAAATATGACCCACCCCTTCCTGTCAAGGCTACACCCCTTTCTGTTTAAGACCCGCCCTGAAATTTTCCAGTGGGGACACTAGTTCTGAGGGCCTGGGGGGGGGGGGGGGGAATGGATTCACTTAATTTGCATAGATTTCCTCTCACTTCCCGTTTGGCTATGGGGCAGGAAGTGAAGGGAAATCTCTGCAATGGGACAGGGATGATAAAAAATAAACTGATAGGGGCTATAACCTTCCCTTACTCTATCCAAAATGGAAAAAAAAGTTGCCTATAGTTCTGTTTTTAAGCACAAATTTCTGATAATTTTATGGAGAGGACTAAGAAGATCTAACCATGCCAATGGTGCAGCAGAAAATATATAGCACAGTGAGGAAGGTTTGTGATCCAGCTTGATAGGACACTCAAAATTATAAGCAGCGCCCCCCCCACCCCACACACAGTTGTGGAATGCTGGCCGCCCGCATACTAGAAGCAGTGCGGCCGCTTTATGGGGGTGCTAGACTAATTTGCCTTTCAGCCCAGTCCGCCCCATATGACTGGCACTACACTAACAATGTAGCGCAAGCCGGCGGGGACTCTTTCTGTGCTGCCCCCCTGCAAAGTGCTGCCCTAGGCCTGGGCCTTGTTGGCCTAGGCCAGGATACAGCGTTGGGTTAAATTGCTAAAACTGGAGAGTGGAAAATCTGGTGCAGCCCTGCATAGAAACCAATTGGCTTCTAGCCTCAGCTTTTTTAACCACTTCAGCCCTGGAAGGATTTACCCTCTTAATGACCAGGCCATTTTTTGCGATACAGCACATCATTACTTTGACAATTCCGTGGTCGTGCGATGCTGTGCCCAAATAAAATTGATGTTCTTTTTTCCCACAAATGGAGCTTTCTTTTGGTGGTATTTGATCACCTCTGCGGTTTTTATTTTTTGCGCTATAAACAAAGAGAGACTGACAATTTTGAAAAGCACTATATTTTTTACCTTTTACTTTTTGCTATAATACATATCCAATAAAAAAAAAAAAAAAAAAAAAGAAACAAATTTATTCATCAGTTTAGACCAATATGTATTCTTTTACATAGGATTGGTAAATAAAATCGCAATAAGTGTATATTTAATTGGTTATAGCGTCTACAAAAAACGGGATAGATTTATGGCATTCTTTGTATTTTTTAGATTTTTTTTACTAATAATGGCGGTGATCAGCGATTTTTTTAGTGGGACTGCGGCGGACAGATCAGACACTTTTGACAACTTTTGGGGACCATTGACGTTTATACAGCGATCAGAGCTAAAAATAGCCACTGATTACTATATAAATGTGATTGGCAGGGAAGGGGTTAACACTAGGGGGAGATCAAGGGGTTAAGTGTGTCCTAGGGAGGTGTTTCTAACTGTGGGGGGAGTGGACTGACTGGGAGTACAAAGAGATCGCTGTTCCTGATAACTAAGAACAGATGATCTCGCTCTACTCTCCTGTCAGAACGGGGATCTGCTTTGTTCCTCGTTCTGCCTCTCTGAGGAGCGTTCGCGGGTGGCCGGCGGACATCGCTGCTGCCATCCCTGCTCAATGGCTTCCCTGCTGTGCAGGTAAGTAGTTTGGCACAATAGGGCCATCCTGCCACACTATATATGCAGTGGGCGGTCCTTTAATTGGTTAATTAAGGTTTGAGAAAAACCTGGAAGCTAATTGGTTTCTGTGCAGTCCTGCACCAGATTTTGCACTTTCCAGTTTTAGTAACTCAATCCTGTGTTTTGTTTTTCTTCACTTTCTTTGCACATTATTGGGTACTCTTGGCATAGTGAATTTTCAGTACACTCCTAAAAAGTGAAAGCTGCCTTTAAAAATTTTAAATACCCTACTTTTTATTTTCTTCCTGATGCAGACTTCCAGAGCATGATCACTGTCTCACAAATGGCAACAGTACTGTCTGGTCTATCAGGCAACCCAATGACTAACTGAATGAGTGCACATGCAAGGCAGAGTCTTATCGTGAGTCAGGAACAGGACGTGCTGTTAATAGCTGTTAATAGCAGGATTTCCAAGTAAACTTTGCAACAGATTGATAAGCATTATACTTAACACTGTATACAGTGAGGCATGATGCCAAACATACAGAAAATATAGATTTAGGGGTTTCATACACTTTAAATATTTAAATAAATAACAAATTCCTTTATGTATTTGCTGTTCGAATAAATAATTGAATATAATGTTATTCTCCTCCAATTTAGAAATAAAACCCATGGTTGTTGGGTTCATTTTTGTTCCTTGATCTATTTGTTGATCAGTGCTTCAACATGGTAGCATACAGTGGGTGCTGCTCTGGACTAAGCAAGTGTTAAATATTAAATGTCTATATTAAAAATAAAGAAATTGCAACAATAATTTGGTTATAATAATTAAAGACTTGATGCTAAAATATTTACCTGATTCTACCAATCATTCCCACCTTCCAATGTAAAAAAAAAAATATGAACCAGTCATTTTTATAATTCAGCTATGGGCTGTTAGCAATAACTTGTCATGAATTATGTCACTAAAGCAATATGTTTATTTATGGGGTAGGAGAGGTCTGAGAAAACAAAGGTTCTAAAAGTAATAGAATTTTCTATATATTCTAAAAAAACAAAAAGTTTGACTAGCTATAGTTTTAATACTGTGAGGTTTTATTTTGGTGCAAAACCAAAGTCATTTACAATTTATTTTATTAGAATTTTGTTATGCAGTGATCCCAAAAATATTTAGTGTACCAACAGAAAAAAATCTAGTTAAGGGGAAGGAGTTATTAGGAACAAGTTTAATATTTATATCTATGCATTACTATATATTATATATCTATGCATTACTACAAAACACAATAATGCATGCATCTTGCTGTTACAGTAGTGTCCAACAAACTTGCACTTTAGCACACCACAATGCACAGGCCATGTGTTGCAAAAAAAAAAGACTTTCAGCTATTGCTTCAGCAAAAGAAGGTTAGGAATGTTGGGTATCTCTTAAGTGTAACATCATCTTGTAGATTTTCCCAAAAGATTTTGATTGTTTACATTTTTTTGGGTGCACTAAGTGTACTTTTTCCTGAAAAATGCATTTGATAAATGACACCGCAAATATTGTGTGACATAAAAAAAAAAATGCAACACCCACCATTTTATTTTCAAAGGCTTCTACTTAAAAAAAAAATATACCATATATACTCGAGTATAAGCCGAGTTTTTAAGCACAATTTTTTAGCTGAAAATGCCCCCCTCGGCTTATACTCGAGTCACCTTTTTGCGCCTGATCTCCCGAAATTTGGGGAGCCGGTACCGGCCAGACGTAGCTCCCCTGGACCCCAAACTTGGCACACATGTAGCCCCACTCTTCCTCTATAAGTGTGCAAAGTTTCTTGTCCAGGGGACCTACGGCCAGGGAGCACCGATTTTTCAAAACCGGGCACCCCTTCCATAGACTCCCATGTTAAATGGTAATTTCTCTGGTGATTTTGGGGACCCGGTACCGGCCTGTCGTAGGTCTTCTGGACCCCAAACTTGGCACACAGGCAGCCCCACTCTTCCTCTACACGTTTGCCAAGTTTCTTGTCCGGGGGACCTACGGCCGGGAAGCACCAATTTTTAAAACCTGGGCACCCCTTCCATAGACTCCTATGTTAAACGTCAGTCTAGTCATGGACACAGTGAGGCAAAGTGAGGCACACCCTAGGCTTATGCTCTAGTCAATAAGTTTTCCCAGTTTTTGTGGTAAAATCAGGTGCCTCGGCTTATATTCTGGTCGGCTTATACGGTATATATTATATTTGAGGGATCTAAGTAATTTTCTAGCAAAAAATCAGAATTGGCCTGGTTTTGAAATGGTAAATTTATTAAAAGGAGCGATTGCACATAAGCCAGTGAGAGATCCCTCTATGATTGCAGTGGTGCGAATATTACAGCCAGGCTGTATGGCAGGGCCATCATTTATTCCCATGTACTGTATATACAGAGGTGAAAAGGACATATCATTTTTTTCTTGCCATTGGTTACCAAATTGGTTGTACTTTGGGTTTCAAGAGTAAAAGCAACAAGGTCCAGACATGCAGGCCCCAAAACAAACAATAATATATAAACATTTTTGAGAGAAATAAAGTAAATAAAAATGAAATAATAAGGCCCCTTTCACACTGAGGTGTTGGAAAAACGCTAAAAAAGTATGATTGTTTTTTTACCGCAATTTACCGCGATTTTACCGCGTTCGCGGTAAAAATAGCGCTAACGCAGATGCGTTTTTCCGCGTTTTTGCGGTAAAAAGGATTATTTGGTATCCCACAATCCTCCACTCTACTGCAGTCATGTGACCTTCCCACAGCTTCTGGGTGTTTTTTACCGCGTTTTTACTGCGTTTTTACCGCAGTACTCATTCATTTCAATGGGGATAGGCGTTTTTACAGCGCTATTTTATGCGCCCCAAAGATGCTCCAAAAAAGCTGTTTGCAGGATTTTTTCCAACGCACAGCCAGCAAAACGCTTCAGTGTGAAAGCCCTCAGGGCTTTCACATTGAGAATGATGGGGCAGGATTATTTCAGGCATTTTTACAGCGCTGTTTTTACCGCGAAAACGCGGTAAAAACGCCTCAGTGTGAAAGGGGCCTAAAGGAAGGTTAAGAACCTCTATTTGGTTTTATCATTGTCTTTGCCCCTGTTTAAAAGATGCTCTGTGCAATTTCTAATGTTATGGTTACCTCCAGGACAGGAATGGAGGGGAAATATAGAGGTGGAGGGCTCCTGGAATTTTCCCTCATTTAAATCCTGTCCTATCTTCAATGGGAAATATACAGACAGCAATAAAAACAGAGGTGCCAAACCTTTCCCACTCTACCAAACCTAATGCCGCGTACACATGACGAGAAAAATGTAATTTTTTAATTTGGTCATTAAAAACGATCACGACGTGAAAAATGGGCATTAAAAATTTGGAACAAGCTCTAATTTTTCTCGTCGTTTTTCACTTCGTCGTTTTTCTCGTCATGAAAAACGGCCGTGTGTAGGCTTTAACGACGTGAAAAAAATGCGCATGCTCAGAAGCAAGTGATGAGGCGGGAGCGCTCGTTCTGGTAAAACTAGCGTTCGTAATGGAGATAGCACATTTGTCACGCTGTAACGGACTGAAGAGCACGAGGCTGCAAAGCGCAAATCATCTCTCACCAAACTTTATTAACACAAGGATCAGCAAAAGCAGCCCAAAGGGTGGCGCCATCCGAATGGAACTTCCCCTTTATAGTGCCGTCGTACATTTTGCGCTTTGCTCGAGCATTTTTTTTCATGATAGTGTGTAGGCAAGGCAGGCTTGAGAAGAATCACGTCGAGAAAAACTATGTTTTTTTCAATGACATTAAAAACGGTCGTGTGTACGCGGCATTAAATGTGTTTGTTATCTCTATCAACAGGTGTATTTTTTATTTATTTTTATTCTTTTTTACAGTTTATAATAACCTTTATTGCTTCAGAACATTAAAGTGTGCCTTAAAGTGTTACTAAACCCAGGACCCCGCATTCACTATATATGGTCTCCCAAAGTACATGGAAATTCAATTATGTTAGTAAATATAAACTGCTAAATGGGATAAGCTAAGTGTATCAAGGGCCTACTTGCACCAACTCAGCGCTATGTTACTAATGAGTCAAAACTAGACAAAATAACAATATAACAATCAAATGATCATTAGCATAAAAGCAGCCGCTAAAACTACAAAACAATTAATAAGCTAATAGTATCCAGTCCAGAAGCACACAATAGCACACCATCCAATACTATAGCATTGCTCCTGTCAATCCTTACCTTGACCGGCATTCATATGTTTTACAGTTGAATGACACAAGGTGATTGAAATTTCAGAAAGCAGATGGTGATCCTAGTGGTTGTTGAATAAGCGTGCACCATGCAGCAAGATCCGCACTGCATGGGTCACTCCCCCCTTGGGGTTCAAACTCACAAGCAGTAGATATAATCAAAGAGATGTCATCCAAATGGCAGGTATGGTTAGAGCTGCAAGTCACTCCATGGATAGTCAGACATAAAAGAAAATCTCCACATAGCGTTATAGCGTGATCCTGTTTAACTTTTATTGCAACCCCCAACCTCTTTAAAAATACACTTACAATCGGTAAAACATCAATAAACATGTATGACAAGTAGTGATGAGCCGAACACCCCCGGGTTCGGTTCGCACCAGAACCCGCGAACGGACCGAAAGTTCGAACGAACATTAGAACCCTATTAAATACAATGGATGCGAACGTTCGAATTCTAAAGTGCTAATTATAACAACTATTATGCATGTTATTGTCATAAATAGGGTTTGGGAACCCGGGTTCTGCACCAGGGGACATGTATCAATGCAAAAAGAAGTTTTAAAAACGGTCGTTTTTCGGGAGCAGTCATTTTAATGATGCATAAAGTGAAAAAAAAAAAGTCAAATATTCCTTTAAATATCGTACCTGGGGGGTGTCTAAAGTATGCCTGTGAAGTGCCACGTGTTTCCCGTGTTTAGAACTGTCCCTGCACAAAATGACACTTCTAAAGGAAAAAAAAGCCATTTAAAACTGCTTGCGGCTTTAATGTAATGTCTGGTCCCGGTAATATGGATGAAATTCTTTAAGAAAAATGGCATAGCTACCCCATGACCCCCCCCCCTACCCCAGCCCATTACCAGCCCCTTTGGGTCTTGTATGGATATTAAGGGGAACCTCGCACATAAAATAAAAAAGGCCCTATATACTCTGAACAGCCGTATACAGGCGGTGCATACAAGACAGGGACTGTAGGTTTGTTCTTATGTAGAATCTGTTTGTAATTTTGAACAGGTACATTGTTGAAGTGTAGCTCCAGCCCAAAAATCTATTTTTAAACTTTTTGGGAAACATAGGTAAGGGTTATCACCCCTGTAACATTTGTTTTGCTGTCTGTGCCCCTGTTCAGAACATTTCACCTCACTTTCCGTCCCAATGACAACTGTTTTTGAAATGTGGTGTTTTTCTTGAAACAAGGATTGCTGATAAAGCATCAGTACAGATGAGACCCCTTTCTCCCATATTTATTCTTACAGGAGAGAATTTTCCTTTCTAGGGGTAGATTTCCTCTCACTTCCTGTTGTCTTCTTTCGTTTGCAAGTAGGAGTCGTTTGTAAGTTGGATGTTTGAAAGTAGGGACCTGCCGTATATACTCTGCAGAAATAGGCCCCTTAGTTGTTGGTGTTGGCACAACACTGTAAGCACTCAGTTACTCTTGGTTGGTGCTGGAACGCCCTGCTGTCAACTATTATATCAGGAATTTTAATTACATATAATTGTTGAACAGTGGTAGTAAAAATTGGGGCTTTGATGGTGGTGCTGGTGCCACAACACTGTAAGCCCTGACAGTTACTCTTGGTGGGTGCAGCAATGGGCCCTGCTGTGAATTATTAGATCAAGAATTGTAATTACATGCCCCTTTTGAACAGGGGCTGAAAAATTGGGCCTTTTGTGGTGGTGGTGGTGGTGGCGTTGCCACAAGACTGTAAGCCCTCAGAGTTACTCTTGGTGGGTGCAGCAATGGACCCTGCTGTGAATTATTAGATCAAGAATTGCAATTGCATGCCCCTGTTGAACAGGGGCTGAAAAATTGGGCCTTAGGCACTGGTGGCACAACACTACAACCCCTCACAGATACTGTACTTGGAGCACAGCAATGAGCCCTGTTGCAAAGTATTGCTTTAAAAATTGTAATGACACGCCCCTGTTAAACAGGGGCTGAAAAATTGGGCCTTAGGCACTGGTGCCACAACACTCCAACCCCTCACAGATACTGTACTTGGAGCACAGCAATGAGCCCTATGGCAAATTATTGCTAAAAAAAATTGTAATTACACGCCCCTGTAAAACAGGGGCTGAAAAATTGGGCCTTAGCCACTGGTGGCGGCACCCATAAACAAAAATGATCTTCCAAGCTATCATCATCAATCGTATCATTGAGGACTCGGAGGAGGAGGATAGCCAGTCAACATAACAGCACAGGCACTCAGCATCAGCATCAGTCTTGAAGGGATGTGACATGTTAAAATCAATTAGTCTGTTATATCAGCATCAGGTGTGTGGTAGCTGGTGGTGATCCAAGACTGGTTCATCTTGATGAAAGTCAGTCGATCAACCGAGTCGGTGGACAGGCGCACCCTGTGATCCGTGACAAATCCTCCAGCAGCACTGAATGTGCGTTCCGAAAGAACGCTGGATGCAGGACAGGCCAGTAGCTCAATTGCATACTGTGCAAGCTCTGGCCAGTGATCCATCCTCAAGACCCAGTAAGCCAGAGGATTTTCGGTGGGGAAGGTGTCCAAGTCTGACCTTGCCCCTAGATATTCCTGCACCATGTTTATCAGACGCTGGCGATGGTTGCTGGAACCGATCATACTTTGGGGCTGCGGACTAAAGAATTGTCTGAACGCATCGGTCAGACGGCCACCTTCCCCACCGCTCCTTCTTTGACTGGCCGAAGCCTCAGCAACTCGTTGTCCAGGACCAGGAGTTTGTAACCTCCCAGTCTCTGGGAACGCGTTGCACAGACCTTTCTGCAAGGCCTCCCGGAGTTGTCTCATCCTCTGCTCCCTCTGCGACGGTAACATAAGGTCCGCAACCTTACCCTTGTACCGTGGATCAAGGAGAGTGGCCAGCCAGTAATGGTCCCTCTCCTTGATCCGAAGAATACGAGGATCCTTCCGCAGACTTTGCAGGATCAGGGAGGCCATGCAGCGTAGGTTTGCTGAGGCATTTGGTCCGGAGTCCTCTGGGTCACTAAGGACGACATGATCCGCAGCCACCTCCTCCCAGCCACGTACAAGTCCACTGGTTTCTTGGGACTGTAAATCATCCCTAAAAGACTGCTGCTGATGATGCTGAGTGCCAGCCTCCACCTCCATGCTGACACAATCCTCCTCCTCCTCCTCCTCCTCCTCCTCCTCCTCTTCCTGTGCGATGGGTGGGACAGAAGGAACACTGTCTGGGTAAAGGGGGCCTTGAGAGGCAAGGAAGTCCTCCTCTTCCTGCCTCTGTTCTGCCTCAAGTGCCCTGTCCATTATTCCACGCAGCGTGTGCTCCAACAGGTGGACAAGAGGTACAGTGTCACTGATGCATGCACTGTCACTGCTCACCATCCTCGTGGCCTCCTCAAATGGTGCCAGGACAGTGCATGCATCCCTGATCATGCCCCACTGGCGTGGAGAAAAAAAACCAAGCTCCCCTGACCCTGTCCTGGTGCCGTAGTCGCACAGGTACTCATTGATGGCCCTCTGCTGCGTGTGCAGCCGCTGCAGCATGGCCAACGTTGAGTTCCACCTGGTGGGCATGTCACATATAAGGCGGTTCTTGGGCAGGTTCAACTCCTTTTGCAGCTCAGCCAGGCGAGCACTGGCATTATAAGATCTGCGGAAATGCACACAGACTTTCCTGGCCTGCCTCAGGACATCCTGTAAGCCCGGGTACCTGCCCAAGAACCGCTGCACCACCAGGTTAAGGACGTGAGCCACACAGGGCACATGGGTCAGTTGTCCCTGTCGGAGGGCGGAGAGGAGGTTGGTGCCATTGTCGCAAACCACCATTCCTGGCTTAAGCTGGCGTGGCGTCAACCACCTCTCGGCCTGGCCCTGCAGAGCAGACAGGACCTCTGCCCCAGTGTGGCTTCTGTCCCCCAAACACACCAGCGCAAGCACGGCATGGCATCTTTTTGCCTGCGTACTTGCGTAGCCCCGTGAACGGCTACGGAGCACCGCTGGTTCATAGGACAAACCACAGGAAGAGGCCATGGAGGAAGAAGAAGAGGAGGGGGTGGAGGAGAGAGGTGTGTCACAACCAGTAGTAGCATTTTGGAGGCGTGGCGGTGGGACAACCTCCAACACTACTGCACCTTGTCCTGCATCCTTCCCAGCTGCCAAAAGAGTGACCCAATGGGCCGTGAAAGAAAGGTAACGTCCCTGTCCATGCCTGCTGGACCATGAGTCAGCGGTAATATGCACCTTACCGCTGACCGCCCTGTCCAGCGAGGCCAAGACATTGCCTTCCACATGCCGGTAGAGAGCCGGAATAGCCTTCCGTGAGAAAAAGTGGCGTTTGGGAACCTGCCACTGAGGAACCGCACATTGCACAAACTCACGGAAGGGGGCCGAGTCTACCAACTGAAAAGGCAGCAGTTGAAGCGCTAGCAATTTAGCCAAGCTAGCATTCAACCGCTGGGCATGTGGATGGCTGGGAGTGAACTTCTTTCGACGGTCCAGCAGCTGGGGCAGGGAAATTTGCCTGCTAGAATCGGACGTCGGTGTACTGCTAGCAGAGTAGCCGCAAGTACTTGGCTGTGACACACCTAATTCTACACCTTCATTCCTCTCAGTGCATGTTTCAGAGAGGACTGAAGTTATAGTGGGGTTGGAGATCCCAGCTGATGCGGTGCAAGGAGAGGTCCGCTTTGTTCTTTGGTGTGGGTCTTTCAGGTAGGCTTGCCAACGAGCTGCATGGCAGGTCAACATATGTCTGGTCAGGCATGTGGTACCCAAGCGGCTGATGTTTTGGCCACGCGATATACGCTTGAGACATATGTTGCAAACAGCAGCTGTGCGATCTGATGCACTAGCCTCAAAAAAGGCCCACACCAAAGAACTTTTTGAATGACGGGCAGAGGCAGCGCCCTGCACAGGCGGAGCTCTGCGGTGTGATTCCGTCGGTGTACTGCCCTTACGCTGGCCACCAAAGGGCATCCTGCCTCGTTGGAGATGTGCCTCCTCCTCATCCTCCTCCTCCTCCTCTCTCCTATTAGGCACCCACGTGGAGTCAGTGACCTCATCATCACCTCCCTCCTCATCACTGGAGCCAATCTGGCAGTATGCTGCAGCTGCTGGAACATGACTGCCAGATTGGTGTCCTTCTTGAGCATCCCCTCTGTCTGCTCTCACGCTACTGCCTTCCTCTAGCTGGGTTTCATCATCAGACCCTTCGAAACGCTGGGCATCCTCCTGGAGCATGTACCCAACACTGTGCTGAAACAGTTCGGGGGACTCCTCAGGAGGAGGACATGGTGGGTCTAGGGAAGGAGTGACTGATGATGAGTCTGACATTGATACCAGGGAAGAGGACGCTTTGGCAGCTGCTTTTCCAGTACCCTGAGCCTGGGTGAGAGAGGATGAGGAGGAGGAGGAGGGCTTGGTCATCCACTCTACCAAGTCTTCGGCATGATGTGGCTCAACATGTCCAGCTGCCGAAAAGAAGGACAAGCGTGTCCCATGGCCATGTGCTGATGACAATGCACCGCGTCCACGACCAGCACTGTTGCCCCCAGACACAGAGCCTGCTTGCCCTCTTTTATTGCCTCCTGACTGTCTGCCTCTCCTTGTTTGCCTTCCAGACATTCTAATAGATGGCCTGCAGGGAGATGGGAAAAAAGCAATAAGGGCTACCTTCAGGTGTCCTTCTCTGTCCCTGGAAACAAGGACTTTGACAGTGAAAGAAACTGACACACTCTCCCTACCTACAGTTTTCTGTCCCTAGAAAAAATGTTTTTTTTAAGCACAATTTAGCACAAGGAGAATTCACTCACTGTCCTTCCAGGTCCCTGGAAACAAGGACTTTGACAGTGAAAGAAACTGACACACTCTCCCTACCTACAGTTTTCTGTCCCTAGAAAAAATGTTTTTTTTAAGCACAATTTAGCACAAGGACAATTCACTCACTGTCCTTCCAGGTCCCTGGAAACAAGGACTTTGACAGTGAAAGAAACTGACACACTCTCCCTACCTACAGTTTTCTGTCCCTAGAAAAAATGTTTTTTTTAAGCACAATTTAGCACAAGGAGAATTCACTCACTGTCCTTCCAGGTCCCTGGAAACAAGGACTTTGACAGTGAAAGAAACTGACACACTCTCCCTACCTACAGTTTTCTGTCCCTAGAAAAAATGTTTTTTTTAAGCACAATTTAGCACAAGGACAATTCACTCACTGTCCTTCCAGGTCCCTGGAAACAAGGACTTTGACAGTGAAAGAAACTGACACACTCTCCCTACCTACAGTTTTCTGTCCCTAGAAAAAATGTTTTTTTTAAGCACAATTTAGCACAAGGACAATTCACTCACTGTCCTTCCAGGTCCCTGGAAACAAGGACTTTGACAGTGAAAGAAACTGACACACTCTCCCTACCTACAGTTTTCTGTCCCTAGAAAAAATGTTTTTTTTAAGCACAATTTAGCACAAGGACAATTCACTCACTGTCCTTCCAGGTCCCTGGAAACAAGGACTTTGACAGTGAAAGAAACTGACACACTCTCCCTACCTACAGTTTTCTGTCCCTAGAAAAAATGTTTTTTTTAAGCACAATTTAGCACAAGGAGAATTCACTCACTGTCCTTCCAGGTCCCTGGAAACAAGGACTTTGACAGTGAAAGAAACTGACACACTCTCCCTACCTACAGTTTTCTGTCCCTAGAAAAAATGTTTTTTTTAAGCACAATTTAGCACAAGGAGAATTCACTCACTGTCCTTCCAGGTCCCTGGAAACAAGGACTTTGACAGTGAAAGAAACTGACACACTCTCCCTACCTACAGTTTTCTGTCCCTAGAAAAAATGTTTTTTTTAAGCACAATTTAGCACAAGGAGAATTCACTCACTGTCCTTCCAGGTCCCTGGAAACAAGGACTTTGACAGTGAAAGAAACTGACACACTCTCCCTACCTACAGTTTTCTGTCCCTAGAAAAAATGTTTTTTTTAAGCACAATTTAGCACAAGGAGAATTCACTCACTGTCCTTCCAGGTCCCTGGAAACAAGGACTTTGACAGTGAAAGAAACTGACACACTCTCCCTACCTACAGTTTTCTGTCCCTAGAAAAAATGTTTTTTTTAAGCACAATTTAGCACAAGGAGAATTCACTCACTGTCCTTCCAGGTCCCTGGAAACAAGGACTTTGACAGTGAAAGAAACTGACACACTCTCCCTACCTACAGTTTTCTGTCCCTAGAAAAAATGTTTTTTTTAAGCACAATTTAGCACAAGGAGAATTCACTCACTGTCCTTCCAGGTCCCTGGAAACAAGGACTTTGACAGTGAAAGAAACTGACACACTCTCCCTACCTACAGTTTTCTGTCCCTAGAAAAAATGTTTTTTTTAAGCACAATATAGCACAAGCACAAAACACACTGACACTCTCCCTACCTATCCTTCTCTTTCCCTAAACTAAAGGAATCCAGGTTAAGCAAGAAAGAAATAAAAGTCACTGTCCCTGCCTATGCTGCTCTATCCCTGCTCCGGAACACACTACACTAGGCCGCCGTGCTGGCGGCCTTTTATAGTGTGGGGCGTGTACTAAACACCCTCAGCAATAATTGGCCACAGGCATCCTGCCTGTGGCCAATCATTGCTCTCCTCGCTGCCGGCGCTGTGATTGGCCAAGCATGCGGGGTCACAGTGCATGCTTGGCCAATCACAGCGCCTGGATGACACTGCGATGGCGTAGTGCATTGTGGGCCGTTCGCGTCACTCGAATTTGGCGCGAACGGCCCAAATCGTTCGATCTTCGTCGAACGATCGAACAGCCGATGTTCGAGTCGAACGTATGTTCGACTCGAACACGAAGCTCATCCCTAATGACAAGTAAGCGTTATCACCAGTCCGTTGAAACGTGGATCAACCTCAATCCTTTAGGTCAGCACCGCTGATCAGTCTCGGTTGTCTCTCTCTGGTGGTGACACACAAGCGTCACTTCCGGTTGCTGTGAGGTCACACACTGATGCGTTTCATCATTACAACTTCGTCTGAGGGCATGGCGTCCTGGTATTTATTGGCCGCCCACCCAGCATGTTAACCCTCCATGTGCCAAACCGCTCTGCTTCTCAGTGGTGCACGCTAGCGGCGGAATCCACACACTCAGAGGACAACATAATAAAGCTGAGAAGGAAACGGCACCTAAATATTTGCCAGTAATCTATACTGTCAATACATAAATTTTACATATGCATAAACACTTCATATTATCTGAATTCCTCTTAGGCTGGATTCACACCTTTGCAGTTTTACTGCTTTTTGCATTTTGCAGATTTGCACTATTGTCCATTTAACATGGTTTCCTATGGAACACGTTCTGTAGTGCAAATCTGCAAAAAGCAGTAAAACTGCATAGGTGTGAATCCAGCCTTAAACACTCAAATGCATATATAATCATAAAATTGATACTCATAAACATAATAAAAATAGACATTGTAAATCAATAAATATACAATATAAAACCTCATGTTTAAATCTCAATGAGAAAAGGCAAAGATGTAATTTTAATAGTCGCTGAAAAAGCAATAATATCCAGTTCTGCATTTAACCCTTTGAGTGCCAATCTACTTTTTAATACTTGGGACTGTGCGATGAAGTCGCTGGTAGTAGAACAGTTTCTTTTTACCCTCATAATATGGCCTTTAGGAATATTTCTTTACCTGAGGGGATGGTGTCCACTTTGTAAAGGAAGGTAACTATTGCGATCAGTAGGCTTAAAGTACACCTTATGCCTTGTACACACGACCGGACTGTCCGTCGGAATAAAGTCCGACGGATTGTCCGATGGAGTTTCCGACGGAATTCCGCTCAAGCTGTCTTGCATACACACGGTCGGACAAAACTCTGACCGTCAAAAATGCAGTGACGTACGACGAGCCGAGATTAATGAACTTCAATTGGAAGTTCGGCTCTTCTGCTTGATTCTGAGCATGCGTGGATTTTAGTCCGTCGGAATTGCATACAGACGAACAGACTTTCCGATAGAAATTTTTGTCCATCGGAAAAAAAGAGAACAAGTTCTCTATCTAAGTCCGTCGGAATTTCAGAAGGAAAAAGTCTGATGGGGCATACACATGGACAGAATATCCGATAAAAAGAGCCCGTCTGACTTTTTCCATCCGAAAATGCGGTCGTGTGTACAAGGCATTAGCCTCTAATCTGTCATTATGTCTATACACATTGACATCTAAGAAGTTGACTTGATCTTTACTCCACTGACTTAATAATTTGATATTATTTTTGTTACTATTCAAATATTCCATAAATTCACAGAGGGATGTTTCTGATCCTGTCCATTTAAATAACAGATCATCGATGAACCGTCTGTAAAAGATCAGTTCATCTCTCATCCTTACAAAGACAAATTTGTCCTCCCATTCTCCCATAAAGAGGTTTGCAATAAGGGGTGAAAATTTAGCACCCATAGCAACTCTTCTGTTCTGGGAGAAGAAACACAAAAAGCTAGTACATTCCACAGAAAAACTTTCTGAACATTAAGTAAGTCTTCTCTTTGACTTAAGGTCCATTTAAAGTGATAGTATGGGTTCACGTTTAAAAACAAAAACAAACATGTCATACTTACCTCCACTGTGCAGTTAGTTTTGCACAGAGTGGCCCGATCGTCCTCTTTTGGGGTCCCACAGTGGCTCTCACGGCTCCTCCCCCAATAGTTAATCCCCTCTGGGAAGCTCTCTCCCCAAGGGGGTTTCCTTGCGGGTGCGCTCCTGTGTCATACACTCGGCGTACATAGCCGCCGAGTGTATGACTCGCCCACGCCCCCTGGCGGTCGCGTCATTGGATTTCATTTATAGCAGCGGGAGCCAATGGCTGCACTGCTATGAATCTATCCAATGAAGAGCCGAGAAGCCATGGGGAGAACGATGCGGGATCGCGCCCACGGAAGTTCGGGGCTCAGGTAAGTAAAATGGGGGCTCGG
Organism: Rana muscosa; assembly: GCA_029206835.1. Taxonomy (NCBI): domain Eukaryota; kingdom Metazoa; phylum Chordata; class Amphibia; order Anura; family Ranidae; genus Rana; species Rana muscosa. The sequence goes on along the minus strand of CM055123.1, from coordinate 212,042,732 downwards.
GGGGGGGGCAGGACAGTGCAAGGTGTTTTTTCACCTTAATGCATAGGATGCATTAAGGTGAAAAAACACGAGGCTTTACAACCCCTTTAAGGGCTAACAGGGCATTGTCATGTTTGTTGGATTACCGTGTATAGAGACGACACATCTGCCGTGACTAAAAATACCTCACCTCTCCCTGTTTATTCTACTCTCTGTAAAGTTGTAAAAAGTTCTTAGTGTCTTTAAGATGAATGGGAAGTTCCCCCAATGGGGTTTTTTAGCAGCAAAATTCCAAAAATAATTTACAATAATGCATATTAAAAATTTATTGTGTATAACATTAAATACAATCCTAACAGGTTTATACTCCGGTAAAAAACATGTATATAAAAACCACACAGAATTATAGACACAACATTGCCATACAGTTTTAAATTTTGCATGCATCTGTATAAAACTGACGCGTTTCGATCCCAACGGATCTCTTCAGAGGATGGGTGGTTGGCTTTGGGAAATATATGTATTAAATTTCCATTCTCTACATGGGTGTAGGCCCAATAGTAAAAAATATATATAGAGTGTATGATTACCAGTCAACTGTGTGTTAGAACCAATGCTTCTAACCGGAGTTCCATCACTAGCATCTCAAGGGGAATCAGCAGCCTCCCGGACACTCGACACCCAAAAGTAGGGCACCACCAGGCGTGTGCGACCTACAAGGAGTCATATTGGAGGGGGAGAGACCCGAGAGGGGACACACACGGACGGACAGCCGGCACCTGTAATGAAACACCAAGGGCATCAATGTAGGACGCATCTGTGCTGCATCCATGTACACTATGTGATTGCTGAGTATTAAGTGGACAGACTAGAGATCAGCAGGGGTATATCCTTCAGTATATATTTGTATATATCAATGTACTTCTGTAGTGGTATGTAGCTAATAGGGTATGTTTGTCATATTCTAAACATAATAAATGGAATATAAAGGTTGTGAGAAAAATAATGAGGGTGATGTGCACTATGAATGAGATGGTGAAGGACAAAAACGAATGTCACAAAAATGAAAAGGTGAAATGAAATGTGAGAAGTGTGAAAAATGATAATGGTGGTGTGATGTGTAATGTGTGTGAAAAAGTGGTATGGTGTGATGCGTGTGAAAAGTGAAAATGGATTGGAATGATTGTGTGTGGAATAAATGTGTGTATAAGTGGGATGACAATAGTGAAAGTGATAGTGGAATTAAACAAAGATGTGATGAAGGTCATTAGGATCAATTGTACTGGATATGTATTGTTGCACAACAAGTGCAAGCCACAGTGTTGTGTGAAGAAATATGTGGGTTCCATTGATCTTGGAGGGTCCCAGGCTCATTTTATGAGCCAAGGAGACCGACCAACACCACGGATGAAGCTGTAATTAGTTATAAATTAATCAAAAAATAATGCTAATCAGACCTGGTGCATGGTGCTTGAATGGGTCTGGAAGGAATTTGGCAGCCAGCCTATATAGGGCTGGTGTACTTACATTTACCAGGCTGAGTCTAGTCGTCCACATGGAGGAGCTGGGGATCAAAGTGTGAGCCACACAGCTCTCAGGTTATATTAGTACTGCCCTTAATTAGGGAGGCCCTGGTGTAATCAGCAGGCGCCCCACCTTAGTCCATGCAATATCCCCCAGGGATATCCCCACCGCAGTGGGCGGTCCTCCCTGAGTGGCTCCCTCGGCGTTCCGGAAAGATTCAAGGTCTCCGACAGCTGCCGTCTCCTCTGCTGCAAAAGCGTGACGTCCTGATGGCAAGGACGCGTGGATGGCAAGGACATCCAGAGGGGATCAGGGACGCCGCCAACAAGGAAGGAACGCCCAAATAGGGCAGGCGGAACACAAGTCCGCCGCCCCATGAGCATGATGGGAGCACAGGGCTCCCCCTCCCCCCTTTGTCGGGAGGACGCACACGCATGCGCGGCCCACACTGAGGGCGACGTGGGCCGAGGAGGCAAAAAAGAAACCCCGAAATGCACTGATGGAAAGGCCCATGGTGGAAAACTATATTAAGTTGACACTTAGTGCATGCAAGTGCAAATTGCATAACACCACAGTGTGAACAAAAATGCATGTGTTTGTAAACAGTATTAAGTAAATGGTATATTAAGGATATCTGGTGTATATGAACTGGAGCTAAAAAATGGTGATTGTGGTCCAACGCTTAACCATTGGCCTGGTGGTGCCCTACTTTTGGGTGTCGAGTGTCCGGGAGGCTGCTGATTCCCCTTGAGATGCTAGTGATGGAACTCCGGTTAGAAGCATTGGTTCTAACACACAGTTGACTGGTAATCATACACTCTATATATATTTTTTACTATTGGGCCTACACCCATGTAGAGAATGGAAATGTAATACATATATTTCCCACAGCCAACCACCCATCCTCTGAAGAGATCCGTTGGGATCGAAACGCGTCAGAATTTATAGAGATGCATGCAAAATGTAAAACTGTATGGCAATGTTGTGTCTATAATTCTGTGTGGTTTTTATATACATGCTTTTTACCGGAGTATAAACCTGTTAGGATTGTATTTAACCACTTCCATACTGGGCACTTAAACACCTTCCTGCCCAGACCAATTTTCAGCTTTCTGCGCTGTTGCACTTTGAATGACAATTGGTCATGGTACACTGTACCCAAACTAAATTTTTATCATTTTGGTCCCACAAATAGAGCTTTCTTTTGGTGGTATTTGATCACCTCTGCGATTTTTATTTTCTGCTAAAAAATAAAAAAAAGACCGAAAATTTCAGTTACAAAACTTTGTAAATAAGTTAGTTTTCTCCTTCACTGATGGGCACTGATGGGGCTGCACTGACAGGCACGGATAAGGCGGCACGGATGGGCACCGATGAGGTGGCACGGATGGGCAACGATTGGCGGCACGGATGGGCAACGATCGGCGGCACGGATGGGCAACGATCGGCAGCACGGGTGGGCATAGATAGGCGGCACAGGTGGGCACAGATAGGCGGCACGGGTGGGCACAGATAGGCGGCACGGGTGGGCACTGATGGGCACGGATAGGCGGCATGGATGGGCACTGATAGGTGGCACGGGTGGGCACTGATAGGTGGCATGGGTGGGCACTGATAGGTGGCACTGTACTGTACTAATGGATGCCAATCAGTGCCAAACAATAATGCCTGCCAATCAGTGGTGCCCATTGTGGGCACTGATTGGCATCCATTGTGGCACTGATTGGCATCCATTATCCCTGGTGGTCTAGGGTGGCATACCTTATATACCTTTATGGTGTGCTTCCCTGTTGGTCTAGTGGCATCCCTGGTGGTCTAGTGGCATCCCTGGTGGTCTGGTGGCATCCCTCGGGGGGGCTGTGCTGATAATCGATCAGCACAAACCCCCCCCCCTGTCAAAGGAGCAGCCGATCGGCTCTCCTCTACTCGCGTCTGACAGACGCGAGTGAGGAAAAGCCGATGACCGGCTTTTCCTGTTTACACTGTGATCAGCCGTGATTGGACACGGCTGATCACGTGGTAAAGAGTCTCCGTCGGAGACTCTTTACCTAGATCGGTGTTGCGGGGTGTCAGACTGACACCCCGCAGCAACGATCGCCGACGTCAATCCGCTATAGGGCGGGCGGCAAGTGGTTAATGTTATACACAACAAATTTTTAATATGCATTATTGTAAATTATTTTTGGAATTTTGCTGCTACAAAACCCCATTGGGGGAACTTCCCATTCTTCATGTAAATTTCGGGGTGTGCAGTAATTTTCACTCCCAGTATACGTGTCCTTCCCATTCTTTCATATTCATTTTGGGTGGTTAAACACCCCATCCCCCCCTGGACGCATGCGAGTGAAGACTTGAGCTATATAGTATTGATGGTCCCGTTGCTATGCCAACATAGGTATCATATTATGGTCTAAATCCCATGAGTAATTTCAAGGTGACCACTATGATGGAACAGTCTCGGTGATCCGTTTTAGGGGGACTGGAGTATAACCTAATCCACTCCCTCGTTGGAAACTGAATACTGTCTCAGTGCAGAAAACTGCTGGGAGACATCAACATGTCTCCCAATACAACACTGATTGTTTATACAGCCAATGGTTAAGCGTTGAACCACAATCACCAATTTTTAGCTCCAGTTCATATACACCAGATATCCTTAATATACCATTTACTTAATACTGTTTACAAACACATGCATTTTTGTTCACACTGTGGTGTTATGCAATTTGCACTTGCATGCACTAAGTGTCAACTTAATATAGTTTTTCACCATGGGCCATTCCATCAGTGAATTTCGGGGTTTCTTTTTTGCCTCCTCGGCCCACGTCGCCCTCAGTGTGGGCCGCGCATGCGTGTGCGTCCTCCCGACAAGGGGGGAGGGGGAGCCCTGTGCTCCCATCATGCTCATGGGGCGGCGGACTTGTGTTCCGCCTGCCCTATTTGGGCGTTCCTTCCTTGTCGGCGGCGTCCCTGATCCCCTCTGGATGTCCTTGCCATCCACGCGTGCGTGGGAATCCATGCACGCATGTGATGCCAGGACGTCACGCTTTTGCAGCAGAGGAGACGGCAGCTGTCGGAGACCTTGAGTCTTTCCGAAACGCCGAGGGAGCCACTCAGGGAGGACCGCCCACTGCGGTGGGGATATCCCTGGGGGATATTGCATGGACTAAGGCGGGGCGCCTGCTGATTACACCAGGGCCTCCCTAATTAAGGGCAGTACTAATATAACCTGAGAGCTGTGTGGCTCACACTTTGATCCCCAGCTCCTCCATGTGGACGACTAGACTCAGCCTGGTAAATGTAAGTACACCAGCCCTATATAGGCTGGCTGCCAAATTCCTTCCAGACCCATTCAAGCACCATGCACCAGGTCTGATTAGCATTATTTTTTGATTAATTTAAAACTAATTACAGCTTCATCCGTGGTGTTGGTCGGTCTCCTTGGCACATTCAATGAGCCTGGGACCCTCCAAGATCAATGGAACCCACATATTTCTTCACACAACACTGTGGCTTGCACTTGTTGTGCAACAATACATATCCAGTACAATTGATCCTAATGACCTTCATCACATCTTTGTTTAATCCCACTATCACTTTCACTATTGTCATCCCACTTATACACACATTTATTCCACACACAATCATTCCAATCCATTTTCACTTTTCACACGCATCACACCATACCACTTTTTCACACACATTACACATCACACCACCATTATCATTTTTCACACTTCTCACATTTCATTTCACCTTTTCATTTTTGTGACATTCGTTTTTGTCCTTCACCATCTCATTCATAGTGCACATCACCCTCATTATTTTTCTCACAACCTTTATATTCCATTTATTATGTTTAGAATATGACAAACATACCCTATTAGCTACATACCACTACAGAAGTACATTGATATATACAAATATATACTGAAGGATATACCCCTGCTGATCTCTAGTCTGTCCACTTAATACTCAGCAATCACATAGTGTACATAGATGCAGCACAGATACATCCTACATTGATGCCCTTGGTGTTTCATTACAGGTGCCGGCTGTCCGTCTGTGTGTGTCCCCTCTCGGGTCTCTCCCCCTCCAATATGACTCCTTGTAGGTCGCACACGCCTGGTGGTGCCCTACTTTTGGGTGTCGAGTGTCCGGGAGGCTGCTGATTCCCCTTGAGATGCTAGTGATGGAACTCCGGTTAGAAGCATTGGTTCTAACACACAGTTGACTGGTAATCATACACTCTATATATATTTTTTACTATTGGGCCTACACCCATGTAGAGAATGGAAATTTAATACATATATTTCCCACAGCCAACCACCCATCCTCTGAAGAGATCCGTTGGGATCGAAACGCGTCAGTTTTATACAGATGCATACAAAATGTAAAACTGTATGGCAATGTTGTGTCTATAATTCTGTGTGGTTTTTATATACATGTTTTTTACCGGAGTATAAACCTGTTAGGATTGTATTTAATGTTATACACAATAAATTTTTAATATGCATTATTGTAAATTATTTTTGGAATTTTGCTGCTAAAAAATCCCATTGGGGGAACTTCCCATTCTTCTTGTAATTTTCGGGGTGCGCAGTAATTTTCACTCCCAGTATACATGTCCTTCCCATTCTTTCAGTGTCTTTAAGATAAGCCTTTGTTTTCAGAACACTACTCTGGAGGAACTAATCTAGATGTCACAATGGTACTGAAGTGAGCCCACAGGCGAGCAGGTGACACGGGATCCCCCAGGGCGTGGAATCTAAGGGCCAGCCGGTATTCCGCCAGGGACCCCCTCACGAGGGTTTGGGCTTAGCTGCGTGCTGACCCCAGGTCACGACCCCAAGGTTCACCCTGCTCGCGAGGAGAGTTTCAGAAGACACAGAGGGATGGATGGATGGATAAAGCAAAAGGAGAGCCAGATATCGAGCCAAGGTCTGGGCGGGCAGCAGACAGCGTAAACAGGAGGACTAGCCGATTCGGTACACAAGAAGTCTGGTTAAGTAGGTTACAGGCAGGGAGCTCTGAAACAAGTGTTGCTCAAGCAACCAGAAACTGGTCTGAGTGCAATTTAAATAGTGAGGCACATGGGAGGCTGGACAGGAAGTAGCACCAAGGAAGAATATATTAAGCCACAGGTAAAGCCGGCGACACCCATAGCTGCAGAGTGCAGCCAGAGCTGAACACAAGCTAGTGGAACAACAGGTGCCAGCCGACCTACAGCAGTATAGGTAAGACACAGATCAGCTCCGCAGCTGATCTGTGACAGTACCCCCCCTCTTACGAGGTCCCCCTACACGTCTGGGGGCTGGCTTGGAGGGAAATTTCCGATGGAATCTGGTTACCAAGCGTGGGGCTGAGACATCTGCAGCAGGAACCCAAGACCTCTCCTCCAGACCGTAGCCCTTCCACTCAATCAGATAGAGTAGCTTCCCTCTGGAGTATTTGGAGTCCAATATATCTTTATTCATACTGATCCGTGGTATCGGCCACAGGAGCGGGGCGAGAAGAAGGGCGAGGGAAACGATTGAGGACCAGTGGCCTGAGCAGAGAAACATAAAAGGCATTGGGGATCCTGAGATGAGAGGGCAGACGGAGCTTGAACGCAACTGGATTGATCTGACGGAGAATGGGAAAGGGACCAATTGTCAGGAAAGGCTTCACCCGCTGGTGGTGCTGTTGGTCCTTTGGACTGCAGTACTAGTGTCCGCCAGCAGGTGTCCTCTTGCAGCCAATATCCTTGTTGGAGGATCTCATCTGCTGGTGGTAATGCATGATACATGGACTGCAGTACCGGCATCCACTAGCGGGTGTATTCTGGCAGTATGGGACAGGCAGCACTTCCTGTGGTCAGCTGTGACCTGAAGCTTAATTACTAGACTTCTTTAAATACCCGGCAAGTGCAAACACTCCTTGCCCTGGTATCGCTCTTTTCCTGACCCAGGACCTGTGACCCGGACTTAAGCCTGTATCTTATCCCAACCTGCACCCTGCCTGACCCGATCCCTACCTTGAACCTGCACCCTGTTTAACCCGATCCCTACCTTAAGCTTATCCTGTGTTTGTCTCCCTGGTCACCCAGATCCCTGCTCTGCAGCCAACCCATCCGTCCCCTCTTTGTTCCTGCTTCCTCCCATCCTTACCCATCTGCTGGATCCCCTTGTGTATGACCTCGGCCTGGCTCTGTACTACGATTCTGGTAGTTCCCTTACTTGTATATACCTTGTTTATATAGTCACTGTTATTGTTTAGTTTATTGCACTGTGTTCTACTGGAGGAGATTATTGTTTATCCACTACAATAAATTGTCACATTTTCACCTATACCCGTTTGGTTTCCTTTTATGCAGTCACACAGTCTGGTCAATTAGCCTTCTCTGACAGTATACCAGGGCCATCCCTGATCAGACGTGACTTCATTAAAGGGGTTGTAAAGGTTCGTTTTTTATTTTCTAAATAGGTTCCTTTTAAGCTAGTGCATTGTTGGTTCACTTACCTTTTCCTTTGATTTACCTTCTAAATGTTTTTTTTCTTTGTCTGAATTTCTCACTTCCTGTTTCTCCTCACTAAACTTCACACCATCATCCGAGTGGTGTGGAGTCAGCCAGAACAGCTTACTGAACAGCTTACTGAGGAGGAACAGGAAGTGAGAATTTCAGACAAAGAAAACAAAGAAAAAAAATATTCAGAAGGGAAATCAAAGGAAAAGTTAAGTGAACCAACAATGCACTAGCTTAAATGAACCTATTTAGAAAATAAAAAACAAACCTTTACAACCCCTTTAAGGAACCATCCTGGTATTGTGTTTGGCGGATATGGATTATAATGAGATCCTTTACTATTCTCTGCTGGCAGCAGAGGATGGCAAACATTGTCGCCAGGTTTTAGAGGGTTGGACTAGTGACCAGCTAAGGGAAACTATCCGATCAGCAAATTTTTGGGTGGATCAGGGTTACTTACAGCCTGAGGATGTTCTGCCGTTAACCCGGTTATGTGTTGAACCAGCCCTGTCGTTTGTTCCCAAAGGAAGTGATGACTTCTCTCCCCCTTTCAATGGTGACCAAGTTGAATCCCTAGTATGCTTGTTAGAGGATGATCCAGCTTCTTTCTATGAGCATTATTCCCTCTGTTCCCAGCAGGTGTTACATGATTGTGTGAGGTCAGTGCAGTCTCTGATTAAAAAGCGTGAGTGCGGACTAGTTTTTGTTCAACCTTTGCTGTAGGCATGGTCAGATCTCCTCCCGAATTCAGCCAAGCCACAACATCCTGGCCCCACTATCAATCACCTGCCTTCCCAAGAATGTATCCGCCCATCACCTATGGCAACCTCAGCTACCGTCCAGTGTGTTCAGCCCCCCAAATACTACTACCCCGTCTCTACCTGTTGCACCTACCCTGCCTTCAATCCACCTGCTTCTTCCCTCCTATCCGTAGCCAATCCACAAGAACCTCCTCCAGCCACTGTCCCCGCACCTCTGCCATTTTCTTCCATTTGTTCAATCCCAACCTTTTCATATATTCCCCCCGTTACTTGCAAACCTGCAGTGACTAAATCCAAGAAGAAGCAGAAGTACTTCCCAACCCACACAATCCAACCTACCTCCACACCCACCAACCTGCTCCAGCCTGCAGTTTCAGAGCCAGCCTCCCAGCCTGCAGTTTCAGAGCCAGCCTCCCAGCCTGCAGTTTCAGAGCCAGCCTCCCAGCCTGCAGTATCAGAGCCAGCCTTCCAGCCTGCAGTTTCAGAGCCAGCCTTCCAGCCTGCAGTTTCAGAGCCAGCCTTCCAGCCTGCAGTTCCCGAGCCAGCCTTCCAGCCTGCAGTTCCCGAGCCAGCCTTCCAGCCTGCAGTTTCAGAGCCAGCCTTCCAGCCTGCAGTTTCAGAGCCAGCCTTCCAGCCTGCGGTTCCCGAGCCAGCCTTCCAGCCTGCGGTTCCCGAGCCAGCCTTCCAGCCTGCGGTTCCCGAGCCAGCCTTCCAGCCTGCAGTGCCAGTGTCAGCCTTCCAGCCTGAAGTTCCCGTACCAGCCTGCCAGCCTGAAGTTCCCGTACCAGCCTGCCAGCCTGAAGTTCCCGTACCAGCCTGCCAGCCTGAAGTTCCCGTACCAGCCTGCCAGCCTGAAGTTCCTGAGCCAGTGTTCCAACCTGGTATTCCGTGGCCGGCCTTCCAACTAGAGGTTCTGATGGCAGTGTCTCCGTCGGAAGATTCAGTGCCTGTGTCCTCGCCCGAAGATCCGGTGCCCGTCTCCCAGCTTAAGGTTGTGGTGCCCGTTTCCCGGCCTGAGGTTGTGGTGCCCGTTTCCCGGCCTGAGGTTGTGGTGCCCGTTTCCCGGCCTGAGGTTGTGGTGCCCGTTTCCCGGCCTGAGGTTGTGGTGCCCGTTTCCCGGCTTGAGGTTGTGGTGCCCGTTTCCCGGCTTGAGGTTGTGGTGCCCGCTTCCCGGCTTGAGGTTGTGGTGCCCGCTTCCCGGCCTGAATTTATGGTGTTCGTTTCCCGACCTAAGGAGCCTGCTGCCCAGCCCGATGTGTTCCTGTCTGCTGCCCAGCTCGATGACCCGGAGCCTGCTGCCCAGCTCGATGACCCAGAGCCTGCTGCCCAGCCCGATGACCCGGAGCCTGCTGCCCAGCCCGATGACCCGGAGCCTGCTGCCCAGCTCGATGACCCGGAGCCTGCTGCCCAGCTCGATGACCCGGAGCCTGCTGCCCAGCTCGATGACCCGGAGCCTGCTGCCCAGCTCGATGACCAGGAGCCTGCTGCCCAGCTCGATGACCCGGAGCCTGCTTGCCAGCTCGATGACCCGGAGCCTGCTGCCCAGCTCGATGACTCGGAGCCTGCTGCCCAGCTCGATGACCCGGAGCCTTCTGCCCAGCTCGATGACCCGGAGCCTTCTGCCCAGCTCGATGACCCGGAGCCTTCTGCCCAGCTCGATGACCTGGAGCCTGCTGCCCAGCCCGATGTGTTCCTGTCTGCTGCCCTGCCTGGTGTGCCCCTGTCTGCTGCCCAGCTTGATGTGACTGTCTCCTGCCCGGATGTGCCTACTGTTTGCCCGGATGTGCCCGTTGCCTGCCCGGATGTGACCTTGCTTGTTGCCATGAACTCCCCCCAGCAACAGTTCGTTGGAGCGTCCGGAGGCCGCTCCTTTGAGGGGGGGTACTGTCAGGAAAGGCTTCACCCACTGGTGGTGCTGTTGGTCCTTTGGACTGCAGTACTAGTGTCCGCCAGCAGGTGTCCTCTTGCAGCCAATATCCTTGTTGGAGGATCTCACCTGCTGGTGGTAATGCATGATACATGGACTGCAGTACCGGAATCCACTAGCGGGTGTATTCTGGCAGTATGGGACAGGCAGCACTTCCTGTGGTCAGCTGTGACCTGAAGCTTAATTACTAGACTTCTTTAAATACCCGGCAAGTGCAAACACTCCTTGCCCTGGTATCGCTCTCTTCCTGACCCAGGACCTGTGACCCGGACTTAAGCCTGTATCTTATCCCAACCTGCACCCTGCCTGACCCGATCCCTACCTTGAACCTGCACCCTGTTTAACCCGATCCCTACCTTGAGCTTATCCTGTGTTTGTCTCCCTGGTCACCCAGATCCCTGCTCTGCAGCCAACCCATCCGTCCCCTCTTTGTTCCTGATTCCTCCCATCCTTACCCATCTGCTGGATCCCCTTGTGTATGACCTCGGCCTGGCTCTGTACTACGATTCTGGTATTTCCCTTATTTGTATATACCTTGTTTATATAGTCACTGTTATTGTTTAGTTTATTGCACTGTGTTCTACTGGAGGAGATTATTGTTTATCCACTACAATAAATTGTCACATTTTCACCTATACCCGTTTGGTTTCCTTTTATGCAGTCACACAGTCTGGTCAATTAGCCTTCTCTGACACCAATGAAGCGAGGGGCAAATTTCATTGAGGGCACCCGGAGTCGGATGTGCTTAGTAGAGAGCCAGACTCTATCACCAGGTAGAAACTTAGGAGCCGGACGGCGATGACGATCTGCTTCCGTTTAATGACTGGAAGCAGCCAGATGAAGATTCTTAGAGACTTCTGCCCAGATAGAGTTGAAGGTCCTTTGGGTTTCAGCTGCTGCTGGTACAAGGGGAGAAATTGGAACAGGGAAGGGAACAGATGGATGCTGCCCGTAAACAGTGAAGAAGGGAGATTTTCCAGAACTGGCATTGGAGTGTTGGTTTAAGGCAAACTCTGCCCAGGGCAAAAGGTCCACCCAGTCATCTTGGTGGGCGGAGATGAAAGCACTGAGAAAACGTTCTACATTTTGATTGACACGTTCCATTTGCCCATTGGACTGGAGATGAAAGGCAGGAGAAAAATCCAATTTAATCCCAAAGGATTTGGCCAAGGCTCTCCAAAACAAAGCAGTAAATTGAACTCCTCTGTCAGAGACGATATGTGAAGGCATCCCATGAAGACGAAAGATCTCCTTGATAAAAGTTGTGGCAGGACTAGGAGTTAAGTCGCTGAACTAGATGTTGCATCTGGTCCTCAGTCAGTGGCCAACTCTCTGAGGAGCTCATGGCTTCAGCAAACTTTCACAATGGTACTGAAGTGAGCCCACAGGTGAGCAGGTGACACGGGATCCCCCAGGGCGTGGAATCTAAGGGCCAGCCGGTATTCCGCCAGGGACCCCCTCATGAGGGTTTGGGCTTAGCTGCGTGCTGACCCCAGGTCATGACCCCCAGGTTCACCCTGCTCACGAGGAGAGTACCAGAAGACACAGAGGGATGGATGGATGGATAAAGCAAAAGGAGAGCCGGATATCGAGCCAAGGTCAGGGCGGGCAGCAGACAGCGTAAACAGGAGGACTAGCCGATTTGGTACACAAGAAGTCTGGTTAAGTAGGTTACAGGCAGGGAGCTCTGAAACAAGTGTTGCTAAAGCAACCAGAAACTGGTCTGAGTGCAATTTAAATAGTGAGGCACATGGGAGGCTGGACAGGAAGTAGCAGGAAGGAAGAATATATTAAGCCACAGGTGAAGCCGGCGACACCCATAGCTGCAGCGTGCAGCCAGAGCTGAACATAAGCTACTGGAACAACAGGTGCCAGCCGACCTACAGCAGTATAGGTAAGACACAGATCAGCTCCGCAGCTGATCTGTGACACTAGATATTGCACCATCCTTGATGTTACTGATCTTATGCCATTAACAATAGGTCTAGCAGGGAGGTTTGGGGGGTCTTTATGTATTTTAGGGAGGGTATAAATAGTTGGTATGCGGCTACTGCTTGGTACCAAATATTTTTTCTCTTTATTTGGTAGCACTCTAGATTGGTAGCCTGATTCAACTAAAGCAACTAACTTCTACCTATATTGTGTAGTAGGATCACTTTCCAGCTTTTTATAGGTCTATCAGATAACAAAATAACCACCTCTCCTCCCCCTTTATCTGCTGCCCACTTCCTTTCTTTTAAAATAAAAATGTGGTAGCTGTGCGCTGCCACCTAGTGGTGAATAAATATCATACAATTTCAGTGACACAAATGGGGTGCAAATATATAGAGGCTGCTGCTTTCACCTGGATGTTCTCACAAAAAAACAATGGATACTATAAATGGGAAATGTGATAGTGTTGCTATAAACTACAAATATTATAGTGAAATACTGACCAAGTCAATACAACAATTATGCAATGAAAAAAGGGTGCTGAATGAATAGTCCAAATGAATAAAAATTTGATAAAAATGAATTGAAACTAAACAAAAAATAGATGTAAATATTCTTCTTATGAGAGATGTACTTCAAACTTCACTGTGAAAAAAACGTACTTCACTAACAAGACGACAATCTGTGACCTGGTGCTCCCTTCACCAGGTGCAATGGAAGCTCATCTCCTTCATAGACCCTTATAGGGTCAAACACGCTCAGGACTGAGAATGGTTCTCATCAGAAGATGGCTCTTTAATGGTCTCTGATGGTTCCTATAAAGACCCTGCAGGGATCTAACCTGCTCTGCACTCCGTATACTTCTTCTTTTTATATTGCCTCCGTGATGTTCACCAGCAATTCCAAACCGACATATAAATACAAAAGTGCTTCCAATAGTGCTGTACCAGGTAGTAAGTGGAATGAAACCTCACCACCCCAGCTTTATACAAAAAACTCACATTTCTAAAAAAAAAAAAAAACAGCATAATAAAATCCAGCATAGTAAAATCCAAGGTCTCACGTGTGCCACCGCCAGGCTCTACCTCTGTGCGTTACGCTACCATCCTCGTAGCTTCATCTGGAGGGCATGCCGAGCGGTTGTGGCAGGGTGAATTTATAGAAATTATGTTCTAAAATCAATTAAAATTGCCAATTTGCGCAAGCATTGTGAGCTTTGGCGATCCCGGAAGTCCGCGCATGCGCAGTATGTGATTTTCAGCATTCTAATGTAGTATTCTGTGAGCGGGCGTGTAATCCACCAACCCAGAAGTTCGTGCATGCACAATTAACATTATAAGCAGACTGAATGGAAAGACTACATCTACAACAAAAATGTCCGAAATAGAGGTAGATTCATGGTGGAACAAGAACAATACAAGTCATGATGTAAACACAGTACAATGATAGCTAAAAACAAACCAATCAATCCAATATTAAACAAAATTAAAAACGAATCAGGCTACCTATTGAATGTAATACAGATGGGTGCACCTCTCATGATGATTAATAGGGATGAGCCGGACACCCCCCGGTTCGGTTCGCACCAGAACCTGCGAACGGACCGAAAGTTTGCGTGAGCTAACGAACACTGTTAAAGTCTATGGGACTCGAACGTTCGGAATCAAAAGTGCTAATTTTAAAGGTTAATATGCAAATTATTGTCTTAAAAAGGGTTTGGGGACCCGGGTCCTGCCCCAGGGTACATGTATCAATGCAAAAAGAAGTTTTAAAAACTGCCGTTTTTTTGGGAGCAGTGATTTTGATGATGCATAAAGTGAAAAAAAAAAGTGTGAAATATTCCTTTAAATATTGTACCTGGGGGGTGTCTATAGTATGCCTATGAAGTGGCACGTGTTTCCCGTGTTTAGAACTGTCCCTGCACAAAATGACATTTCTAAAGGAAAAAAAGTAATTTAAAAATGCTTGCGGCTTTAATGTAATGTCTGGTCCCGGCAATATGGATGAAAATCATTGAGAAAAATGGTATGGGTACCCCCCAGCCCATTACCAGCCCTTTGGGTCTTGTATGGATATTAAGGGGAATCCCGCCACCCAAATTGACTTAGGTTTGCTGTTACGTAGAATCTGTTTGTAATTTTGAACTGGTACATTTTTAAAGTGTAGCTCCAGCCCAAAAAACTATTTTTAAGCTTTTTGGAAAACAAAGTGAAGGGTTATCACCCCTGTAATATTTGTTTTGCTGTCTGTGCACCTGTTCAGAACATTTCACCTCACTTTCCATCCCAATGACCAATTTTTTTTGAAAATTTGTTTTTTTATTGAAACAAGGATTGGTGATAAAGCATCAGTGGAGAGGAGACACCTTTTTCCCATATTAACTCTAAGGCCTCGTACACACGGCCGATTTTCTCGGCAAGAACCAGCAAGAAACTTGCTGGCAGAGAGGTCTTGCCGAGTAAATCGGTCGTGTGTACGCGGCTATCGGGTTTCTCGTCGAGAAAACCGACAAGAAACCTCAACGAGAAAATAGAGAACCTGCTCTCTATTTTCTCGTCGAGATTCTCGTCGGCATGTTTCTCGACGAGAAAAGTGAGTGTGTGTACACTTACCTGTCCTCCCGGAAGCCCGCGCATGTTCGAAATGAATTCGACGCATGCGCGGTAGCTTCCTAGGCATACGTAGGGTATACCAAGATGGCGGCGACGGCATCGAATGTGACGAGCGCATGCTCGTCGTAGTCGATGACGTCACCGGGTACGCTCCATTCAAAGAACCGCGGGTTCTTTGAAACGAGCGTGTGTACACTCGGCCGGGACAAGTTTCTTGTCCAAGAATCTCGTCGAAAAAAACGACATGTTTTTTTCAACGAGAATCTCGGCCGTGTGTACGAGGCCTTACAGGAGAGAATTTCCCTTCCTAGAGGTAGATTTCCTCTCACTTCCTGTTGTCTCCTTTCGTTTGCAAGTAGGAGTCGTTTGGAAGTTGGATGTTTGAAAGTAGGGGTCTGCTGTATATACTCTGCAGAAATTTGGCCCTTAGGTGTTGGTGTTGCCACAACACTGTAAGCCCTCACAGTTACTCTTGGTGGGCGCTGGAACGCCCTGCTGTGAACTATTATATCAAGAATTGTAATTACATGCCATTGTTGAACAGTGGTAGGAAAAATTGGGCCTTTGGTGGTGGTGGTGCTGGGGCCACAACACTGTAAGTCCTCACAGTTACTCTTGGTGGGCGCAGGAATGGGCCCAGCTGTGAAATATTAGATCAAGAATTGTAATTAGCTCCTCCCCAAATGGTGCCAGGACAGTGCATGCATCCCTGATCATGACCCACTGGTGTGGCAAAAAAAACACGCTTCCCTGACCCTGTCCTGGTGCCATATTGGCACAGATACTCATTGATGGCCCTCTGCTGCGTGTGCAGCTGCTACAGCATGGCCAACGTTGAGTTCCACCTGGTGGGCATGTCACAGATTAGGCGGTTCTTGGGCAGGTTAAATTCCTTTTGCAGGTCAGCCAGCCGAGCACTGGCATTATATGACCGGCGGAAATGCACACAGACTTTCCTGGCCTGCCTCAGGACATCCTGTAAGCCCGGGTACCTGCCCAAGAACCGCTGCACCACCAAGTTAAGGACGTGAGCCAAACAGGGCACATGGGTCAGGTGTCCCTGTCGGAGGGCGGAGAGGAGGTTGGTGACATTGTCAGAAACCACCATTCCTGGCTTAAGCTGGTGTGGCGTCAACCACCTCTGAGCCTGCCCCAGCAGAGCTGACAGAATCTCTGCCCCAGTGTGGCTCCTGTCCCCCAAGCACACCAGCTCAAGCACCGCATGGCATCTCTTTGCCTGCGTACTTGCATAGCCCCTTGAATGCCTATGGAGCACCGCTGGTTCCGAGGACAAAGCACAGAAAGAGGCCATGGAGGAAAAAGAAGAGGAGGGGGTGGAGGAGAGAGGTGTGGCAGAATCACCAGTAGTAGCATTTTGGAGGCGTGGTGGCGGAACAACCTCCAACACTACTGCACCTTGTCCTGCATCCTTCCCAGCTGCCAGCAGAGTCACCCAATGCGCCATGAAAGATAGGTAACGTCCCTGTCCATGCCTGCTGGACCATGTGTCAGCGGTAATATGCACCTTACCGCTGACCGCAATGTCCAGCGAGGCCAAGACATTGCCTTCCACATGCAGGTAGAGAGCCGGAATCGCCTTCCGTGAGAAAAAGTGGCGTTTGGGAACCTTCCACTGAGGAACCGCACATTCCACAAACTCACGGAAGGGGGCAGAGTCTACCAACTGAAAAGGCATTAGTTGAAGTGCTAGCAATTTAGCCAAGCTAGCATTCAACCGCTGGGCATGTGGATGGCTGGGAGCGAACTTCTTTTGATGGTGCAGCAGCTGGAGCAGGGAAATTTGTCTGGTACAATCTGACGTTGGTGTACCGATAGCAGATTGCCCGCAAGTACTTGGCTGTGACACACCTAATTCTACACCTTCATTCCTCTCAGTGTAGGTTTCAGAGAGGACTGAAGGTATAGTAGGGTTGGAGATCCCAGCTGATGAGGAGCAAGGAGAGGTCCGCTTTGTTCTTTGGTGTGGGTCTTTTAGGTGTGCTTGGCAACGAACTGCATGGCAGGTCGACATATGTCTGATCAAGCATGTGGTGCCCAAGTGGGTGATGTTTTGGCCACGCGAGATACGCCTGAGACATATGTTGCAAATTGCAGTGCTGTGATCTGATGCACTGGTCTCAAAAAAGGCCCACACCAAAAAACTTTTGGAATAACACGCAGAGACAGCAGCGGCCTGCACATGCGGAGCTCTGCGGTGTGATGCTGTCAGTGTGCTGCCCTTAAGCTGACCCCTGGAGGGCATCCTGCCTCGTTGGAGATGTGCCTCCTCGTCGTCCTCTCTCCTATCAGGCACCCACATAGAGTCTGTGACCTCATTATCCCCTCCCTCCTCATCACTGTAGCAAACCTGGCAGTATGCTGCAGCTGGGGGAACATGCCAGATTGCTGTCCTTCTTGGGCACCCCTCTCTCTGGGCTCACGTTACTGCCTTCCTCTAGCTGGGTACCATCATCGGAGCCTTCAAAACGCTGGGCATCCTCCTGGAGCATGTACCCAACACTGTGCTCAAACAGTTCGGGGGACTGCCCAGGAGGACATGGTGGGGCTAGGGAAGGAGTGACTGATGCCATTAAGCCGAGGGAAGAGGCTGCTTTGCCAGACAAAGTACCCTGAGCCTGGGTGAGAGAGGATGAGGAGGATGAGGAGGGCTTGGTCATCCACTCTACCAAGTCTTCGGCATGTTGCGGCTCAACACGGCCAGCTGCCAAAAAAAAGGACAAGCGTGTCCCACGGCCACGTGCTGATGAGGATGCACCGTGTCCACAACCAGCACTGTTGCCTCTAGACACAGAGCCTGCTTGCCCTCTTTTATTGGCTTGTGACTGTCTGCCTCTCCTTGTTGTCCTTCCAGACATACTAATGGCCTGCAGGGAGATGTAGCTGCACAAAGCTGGGATGTATATATATATATACTGATTATACTGCAGCTAGCAGAATCAACTGCCTGCCTGTAGTTTTATTAGTATGAGAACATCAGCAATTGTCTTCAGTTAACTTTAGTTGCACGCTGTGCAGAGGACACAGAACACCAACTGAAAATACTGCAGCTCCCTGCCTGTGGTATTTGTATGAGAACACCAGCAATTGTATTTAGCTAAGCTTTAGGTGCACACTGTGCAAAGGACACTAAAACAAAATATTGCAGCTCCCTGCCTGTATTTGTATGAGAACACCAGCAATTGTATTGAGGTAAGCTTTAGGTGCACACTGTGCAAAGGACACTAAAACAAAATACTGCAGCTCCCTGACTGTATTTGTATGAGAACACCAGCAATTGTATTGAGGTAAGCATTAGGTTAGGTGCACACTGTGCAAAGGACACAAACAAAATACTGCAGCTCCCTGACTGTATTTGTATAAGAACACCAGCAATTGTATTGAGGTAAGCTTTAGGTGCACCCTGGCAAAGGACACTAAAACAAAATACTGCAGCTCCCTGCCTGTATTTGTATGAGAACACCAGCAATTGTATTGTGGTAAGCTTTAGATGCACACTGTGCAAAGGACACAGTACGCTAAGTGAAAATACTGCAGCTAGCACAATCACCTGCCTGCCTTTCAGTATATTATGAAGAGAATAACTGGAACGGATCTAGCTAAACTGAGTATACAGTGTATAAATATATATACAACACCTGGGATGTATATATATCCTCTACACACTGTAACTGAAGCTAACTGACTCGCCTGCCTGCTCTATCTAACTCAAATTAAATGACACTGTCTCTCTCTGTCTGTCTTTAACCACCGCCGCAACACACTACACAAGGCCGCCACGCAGGCGGCCTTATATAGTGTGGGGCTTGTACTAAACCCCCTGAGACATAATTGGCCAAAGCCACCCTGGCTTTGGCCAATTATGGCTCTCCGTTTTTTCCGCGCTGTGATTGGCCAAAGCATATGGGTCATAGTGCATGCTTGGCCAATCAGCCAGCAATGCACTGCGATGCCGCAGTGAATTATGGGCCGTGACTCGCCACTCGAATTTGGCGCGAACGGCCCATAATGATCGAAATTCTGCGAACGGCTGAACAGACGATGTTCGAGTCGAACATGGGTTCGACTCGAAATCGAAGCTCGTCCCTAATGATTAATGCTCAAATATGTAATGAAATGATAGTGTCTTGAGCAATACATATGAATTTACTATTAGGTGAGTATATGTGGATGCATGGAATGTTTCAACTGTGAATAATCTATAATGATGTATAAATACTGATAATACAGAAATATTAAGATGGAGGGAAGGTGAATGTTGAACAGCTAGGAAAGATGGGGAGGCATCAAAATCTAATATTAAAATGTCCAAATTTATAGTCACTGATAAAACAATTAACATCAAACTCGATGTTATGGCCTAACGAATGAAAGATTCTTGTTGTCTGATAGTAATAACTTTATTACTCCCCCTCCAATGAGGATAGTATTTTTCTATTCCCCAAAAAATGAGTGACAAATTATGGTAGCATAATGTTTGGAAATGCTAGGTTTCAGATAACCTTTGATGATAATTTGCACATGTTCTCTGATTATTTTCCACATAGGTCTCTTGGTTCTTCTGATATACTGTATCTGACATGGACACTGCAGGGCATATACTACTCCTTCGGTCCTGCATGTTATACAATCTTTAATTCCCGTTACCGGAGCAACAAATTTATCTCTTTTGATGTTCTTTTTCTTCGTTTTTGTGCATTCATAACATTGTTTACATGAGAAAAACCTTTTGCCTGAGAAAAATGTAAACTTTTTATTTTCTTGGAGGATCTACATTTCTCGCTATTTTATCCCATAGAGTCAGAGCGCTTCTTTATGTAAATTTAGGTTGTGTAGGTAACACTTGCATAAGATGTTTATCTGCTGTAAGGATGGGCCAATGTTTTCTTAAAATGTTCTCTATTTCAGGCCTCGACAAACCCCGGGCGCCAGGTCGCCATTGCGACTAGAATTAGCGACCTGGCGCCTGGGGCAGCACAGCTGGGGTATCCTGTGTCTCCCCCCCCCCTCCGCGCCGCGGGATCGCGTCGGGCCGCGCCGGCCGGTAATTGAGGCCGCGGCTTTGCGGCCTTCTGCAGGCCTATGCTTCCTTCTGTGGTCTAGCGCCATCTTGTGGTGGCCGTTGGTATTGCAACCAGCAATGCTAATGGAGTTTCCCTGTCTGTTTTTCCCTGCCATCTCCTTCCCTCTAATTAGAACCCCCAAACATTATATATATTTTTTATTCTAACACCCTAGAGAATAAAATGGCGGTCGTTGCAATACTTTCTGTCACACCGCATTTGCGCAGCGGTCTTACAAGCGCACTTTTTTTGGAAAAAAAAAAAAATTATAAAAAAATAAAACCGTAAAGTTAGCCCAGTTTTTTTTTATATTGTGAAAGATAATGTTACGCTGAGTAAATTGATACCCAACATGTCACGCTTCAAAATTGCGTCCGCTCGTGGAATGGCGACTAACTTTTACCCTTTAAAATCTCCAAAAATTCAAAAATTCTACAGGTTGCATGTTTTGAGTTACAGAGGAGGTCTAGGGCTAGAATTATTGCTCTCGCTCTAACGATCACAGTGATACCTCACATGTGTGGTTTGAATACCGTTTTCATATGCGGGCGCTGCTCACGTATGCGTTTGCTTCTGCACGCAAGCTCGGCGGGACAGGGCGCGTTCCTGGCTCCTAACTTTTTTAGCTGGCTCCTAGATTCCAAGCAAATTTGTCAAGCCCTGCTCTATTTTTCTATGTTGTATGCCATAATTAAGAATAATAGTAATATTATCTTGATATGTGTTGCTCTTCATTTTGTCTTCTATTAGTGTTTTTCTCTCCATCTGACCAACTTGTTCGAACTGTTGTCTGATAAAACCTTCCCGATATCCTTTCTGTACAAATTTTAGGCCAATTAATTCTGCCTGTTCTCTATAAACCGTCTCTTCTGTGCAATTTCTTTTTAATTTCATGAATTGTCTTTTAGGGACATTGAGTAACCACGGGGCATAGTGACAACATAGTTACATAGTTAGTAAGGTTGAATAAAGACACCAGTCCATCCAGTTCAACCTGAGTGAGTGTGGGTGCGTGTCTACAATTCTCCCTATCCCTGTGCATTGTATCTCATTAAGATGCTCATCTATTATATTATTATTTATTTTAAGGTACCCATATAGCGCCGTCAATTTACGCAGTGCTTCACACATACATCGCACACTCACATCAGTTCCTACCCTCAAGGAGCCCACAATCCAAGGTCCCCAACTCACATTCATATACTAGGAACAATTTTGGACAGAAGCCAATTAACCTACCAGCATGCCTTTGGAGTGTGGGAAAAAAACGGAGTACCCAGAGGAAACCCACGCAGGCACAGGGAGAACATGCAAACTCCAGGCAGGTAGTATAGTGGTTGGGATACGAACCAGCAACCCTTTTTACTGCTAGGCGAGAGTGCTACCCACTACAACACTGTGCATCTCACCACAACGCTTAATTGGTATGTATTCATTCCGATCTACAGTTTTAAAGGTTTTTGTTTTGAAATATCTATTGATCATTGATATTGTTAAATCTAAAAAAATTATCTGTGGATGGTAGCATATCAAGGATGGTAGTGTAACACGTAGAGGTAGAGCCTGGCGGTGACACGCGAGACCTGTTGGATTTTACTATGCTGTTTTTTTATATAAATAAATGTGATTTTTATGAATGAAGCTGGGGTGGTGAGGTTTCATTGCACTTAACACTGGGTACTGCACTATTGAAAGCACTTTTGTATTTATATGTCGGTTTAGATTTGCTGGTGAACATCACAGAGGCAATATTAAAAGGAGTATATGGAGTGCAGAGCAGGTTAGATCCCTGCAGGGTCTTTATAGGAACCATCAGAGACCATTAAGGAGCCATTCTCAGTCCTGAGCGTGTTTGACCCTATTAGGACTTCTACTACCAGCGACTGTCCCAAGTATTAAAAAGTAGATTTGTAGATAAAGGATACAACCCTCAGTATTTGGACTGAGTGGTAGAGGAAGTATTGGCACTCCCTTGTGAAGACTGTTTAAGAGATATAATATCTTGGAGGGACAATGATAGTCATGAGTGGAGTTTTATCCAAGCATACCTATACCTTTACCTATGCTTAGAGAAAACTCTGAAACCTGTACTTCCATCTACCCCTAATTTTATCTATAGAAAGGTCCCTAGTTTTGGGGATAAGGTGGTAAAAAAAGTATTATTCCCACCTACTAGACCACTATCCCTTTGGGATAGAGATTTTTTTTTTGCTTGCAGGAAGTGCAAGGCATGCAGAGAAGTTGCTAGACCAATCAGAGGTTTACCTCCACCACTAACAATAGGGAGTTCCAAATTAGTTAATTCATTACATGCAATACTACCCATGAAGTATACACCTTAGAGTGCCCTTGTGGGCTGATGTATATAGGGTGTACAAAAAGACTTAAGAATTCGGATTGCGAAGCATATCCAGAATATAAAATTAGGTTTTAAGGACCATAGTTTGTCATTGCATTTTAAGCTCTTTCATAGCCAGGACTAGGGATGAGCTTCGTGTTCGAGTCGAACATACGTTCGACTCGAACATACGTTCGACTCGAACATCGGCTGTTCGATCGTTCGACGAAGATCGAACGATTTGGGCCGTTCGCGCCAAATTCGAGTGACGCGAACGGCCCACAATGCACTACGCCATCGCAGTGTCATCCAGGCGCTGTGATTGGCCAAGCATGCACTGTGACCCCGCATGCTTGGCCAATCACAGCGCCGGCAGCGAGGAGAGCAATGATTGGCCACAGGCAGGATGCCTGTGGCCAATTATTGCTGAGGGGGTTTAGTACACGCCCCACACTATAAAAGGCCGCCAGCACGGCGGCCTAGTGTAGTGTGTTCCGGAGCAGGGATAGAGCAGCATAGGCAGGGACAGTGACTTTTATTTCTTTCTTGCTTAACCTGGATTCCTTTAGTTTAGGGAAAGAGAAGGATAGGTAGGGAGAGTGTCAGTGTGTTTTGTGCTTGTGCTATATTGTGCTTAAAAAAAACATTTTTTCTAGGGACAGAAAACTGTAGGTAGGGAGAGTGTGTCAGTTTCTTTCACTGTCAAAGTCCTTGTTTCCAGGGACCTGGAAGGACAGTGAGGTAATTCTCCTTGTGCTAAATTGTGCTTAAAAAAAACATTTTTTCTAGGGACAGAAAACTGTAGGTAGGGAGAGTGTGTCAGTTTCTTTCACTGTCAAAGTCCTTGTTTCCAGGGACCTGGAAGGACAGTGAGGTAATTCTCCTTGTGCTAAATTGTGCTTAAAAAAAACATTTTTTCTAGGGACAGAAAACTGTAGGTAGGGAGAGTGTGTCAGTTTCTTTCACTGTCAAAGTCCTTGTTTCCAGGGACCTGGAAGGACAGTGAGTGAATTCTCCTTGTGCTAAATTGTGCTTAAAAAAAACATTTTTTCTAGGGACAGAAAACTGTAGGTAGGGAGAGTGTGTCAGTTTCTTTCACTGTCAAAGTCCTTGTTTCCAGGGACCTGGAAGGACAGTGAGGTAATTCTCCTTGTGCTAAATTGTGCTTAAAAAAAACATTTTTTCTAGGGACAGAAAACTGTAGGTAGGGAGAGTGTGTCAGTTTCTTTCACTGTCAAAGTCCTTGTTTCCAGGGACCTGGAAGGACAGTGAGGTAATTCTCCTTGTGCTAAATTGTGCTTAAAAAAAACATTTTTTCTAGGGACAGAAAACTGTAGGTAGGGAGAGTGTGTCAGTTTCTTTCACTGTCAAAGTCCTTGTTTCCAGGGACCTGGAAGGACAGTGAGGTAATTCTCCTTGTGCTAAATTGTGCTTAAAAAAAAAAAATTTCTAGGGACAGAAAACTGTAGGTAGGGAGAGTGTGTCAGTTTCTTTCACTGTCAAAGTCCTTGTTTCCAGGGACCTGGAAGGACAGTGAGGTAATTCTCCTTGTGCTAAATTGTGCTTAAAAAAAACATTTTTTCTAGGGACAGAAAACTGTAGGTAGGGAGAGTGTGTCAGTTTCTTTCACTGTCAAAGTCCTTGTTTCCAGGGACCTGGAAGGACAGTGAGGTAATTCTCCTTGTGCTAAATTGTGCTTAAAAAAAACATTTTTTCTAGGGACAGAAAACTGTAGGTAGGGAGAGTGTGTCAGTTTCTTTCACTGTCAAAGTCCTTGTTTCCAGGGACCTGGAAGGACAGTGAGTGAATTCTCCTTGTGCTAAATTGTGCTTAAAAAAAATTTTTTTCTAGGGACAGAAAACTGTAGGTAGGGAGAGTGTGTCAGTTTCTTTCACTGTCAAAGTCCTTGTTTCCAGGGACCTGGAAGGACAGTGAGGTAATTCTCCTTGTGCTAAATTGTGCTTAAAAAAAACATTTTTTCTAGGGACAGAAAACTGTAGGTAGGGAGAGTGTGTCAGTTTCTTTCACTGTCAAAGTCCTTGTTTCCAGGGACCTGGAAGGACAGTGAGGTAATTCTCCTTGTGCTAAATTGTGCTTAAAAAATTTTTTTTTCTAGGGACAGAAAACTGTAGGTAGGGAGAGTGTGTCAGTTTCTTTCACTGTCAAAGTCCTTGTTTCCAGGGACCTGGAAGGACAGTGAGGTAATTCTCCTTGTGCTAAATTGTGCTTAAAAAAAACATTTTTTCTAGGGACAGAAAACTGTAGGTAGGGAGAGTGTCAGTTTCTTTCACTGTCAAAGTCCTTGTTTCAAGGGACAGAGAAGGACACCTGAAGGTAGCCCTTATTGCTTTTTTCCCATCTCCCTGCAGGCCATCTATTAGAATGTCTGGAAGGCAAACAAGGAGAGGCAGACAGTCAGGAGGCAATAAAAGAGGGCAAGCAGGCTCTGTGTCTGGGGGCAACAGTGCTGGTCGTGGACGCGGTGCATTGTCATCAGCACATGGCCATGGGACACGCTTGTCCTTCTTTTCGGCAGCTGGACATGTTGAGCCACATCATGCCGAAGACTTGGTAGAGTGGATGACCAAGCCCTCCTCCTCCTCCTCCTCATCCTCTCTCACCCAGGCTCAGGGTACTGGAAAAGCAGCTGCCAAAGCGTCCTCTTCCCTGGTATCAATGTCAGACTCATCATCAGTCACTCCTTCCCTAGACCCACCATGTCCTCCTCCTGAGGAGTCCCCCGAACTGTTTCAGCACAGTGTTGGGTACATGCTCCAGGAGGATGCCCAGCGTTTCGAAGGGTCTGATGATGAAACCCAGCTAGAGGAAGGCAGTAGCGTGAGAGCAGACAGAGGGGATGCTCAAGAAGGACACCAATCTGGCAGTCATGTTCCAGCAGCTGCAGCATACTGCCAGATTGGCTCCAGTGATGAGGAGGGAGGGGATGATGAGGTCACTGACTCCACGTGGGTGCCTAATAGGAGAGAGGAGGAGGAGGAGGATGAGGAGGAGGCACATCTCCAACGAGGCAGGATGCCCTTTGGTGGCCAGCGTAAGGGCAGTACACCGACGGAATCACACCGCAGAGCTCCGCCTGTGCAGGGCGCTGCCTCTGCCCGTCATTCAAAAAGTTCTTTGGTGTGGGCCTTTTTTGAGGCTAGTGCATCAGATCGCACAGCTGCTGTTTGCAACATATGTCTCAAGCGTATATCGCGTGGCCAAAACATCAGCCGCTTGGGTACCACATGCCTGACCAGACATATGTTGACCTGCCATGCAGCTCGTTGGCAAGCCTACCTCAAAGACCCACACCAAAGAACAAAGCGGACCTCTCCTTGCACCGCATCAGCTGGGATCTCCAACCCCACTATAACTTCAGTCCTCTCTGAAACATGCACTGAGAGGAATGAAGGTGTAGAATTAGGTGTGTCACAGCCAAGTACTTGCGGCCACTCTGCTAGCAGTACACCGACGTCCGATTCTAGCAGGCAAATTTCCCTGCCCCAGCTGCTGGACCGTCGAAAGAAGTTCACTCCCAGCCATCCACATGCCCAGCGGTTGAATGCTAGCTTGGCTAAATTGCTAGCGCTTCAACTGCTGCCTTTTCAGTTGGTAGACTCGGCCCCCTTCCGTGAGTTTGTGCAATGTGCGGTTCCTCAGTGGCAGGTTCCCAAACGCCACTTTTTCTCACGGAAGGCTATTCCGGCTCTCTACCGGCATGTGGAAGGCAATGTCTTGGCCTCGCTGGACAGGGCGGTCAGCGGTAAGGTGCATATTACCGCTGACTCATGGTCCAGCAGGCATGGACAGGGACGTTACCTTTCTTTCACGGCCCATTGGGTCACTCTTTTGGCAGCTGGGAAGGATGCAGGACAAGGTGCAGTAGTGTTGGAGGTTGTCCCACCGCCACGCCTCCAAAATGCTACTACTGGTTGTGAAACACCTCTCTCCTCCACCCCTTCCTCTTCTTCTTCCTCCATGGCCTCTTCCTGTGGTTTGTCCTATGAACCAGCGGTGCTCCGTAGCCGTTCACGGGGCTACGCAAGTACGCAGGCAAAAAGATGCCATGCCGTGCTTGCGCTGGTGTGTTTGGGGGACAGAAGCCACACTGGGGCAGAGGTCCTGTCTGCTCTGCAGGGGCAGGCCGAGAGGTGGTTGACGCCACGCCAGCTTAAGCCAGGAATGGTGGTTTGCGACAATGGCACCAACCTCCTCTCCGCCCTCCGACAGGGACAACTGACCCATGTGCCCTGTGTGGCTCACGTCCTTAACCTGGTGGTGCAGCGGTTCTTGGGCAGGTACCCGGGCTTACAGGATGTCCTGAGGCAGGCCAGGAAAGTCTGTGTGCATTTCCGCAGATCTTATAATGCCAGTGCTCGCCTGGCTGAGCTGCAAAAGGAGTTGAACCTGCCCAAGAACCGCCTTATATGTGACATGCCCACCAGGTGGAACTCAACGTTGGCCATGCTGCAGCGGCTGCACACGCAGCAGAGGGCCATCAATGAGTACCTGTGCGACTACGGCACCAGGACAGGGTCAGGGGAGCTTGGTTTTTTTTCTCCACGCCAGTGGGGCATGATCAGGGATGCATGCACTGTCCTGGCACCATTTGAGGAGGCCACGAGGATGGTGAGCAGTGACAGTGCATGCATCAGTGACACTGTACCTCTTGTCCACCTGTTGGAGCACACGCTGCGTGGAATAATGGACAGGGCACTTGAGGCAGAACAGAGGCAGGAAGAGGAGGACTTCCTTGCCTCTCAAGGCCCCCTTTACCCAGACAGTGTTCCTTCTGTCCCACCCATCGCACAGGAAGAGGAGGAGGAGGAGGAGGAGGAGGAGGATTGTGTCAGCATGGAGGTGGAGGCTGGCACTCAGCATCATCAGCAGCAGTCTTTTAGGGATGATTTACAGTCCCAAGAAACCAGTGGACTTGTACGTGGCTGGGAGGAGGTGGCTGCGGATCATGTCGTCCTTAGTGACCCAGAGGACTCCGGAGCGAATGCCTCAGCAAACCTACGCTGCATGGCCTCCCTGATCCTGCAAAGTCTGCGGAAGGATCCTCGTATTCTTCGGATCAAGGAGAGGGACCATTACTGGCTGGCCACTCTCCTTGATCCACGGTACAAGGGTAAGGTTGCGGACCTTATGTTACCGTCGCAGAGGGAGCAGAGGATGAGACAACTCCGGGAGGCCTTGCAGAAAGGTCTGTGCAACGCGTTCCCAGAGACTGGGAGGTTACAAACTCCTGGTCCTGGACAACGAGTTGCTGAGGCTTCGGCCAGTCAAAGAAGGAGCGGTGGGGAAGGTGGCCGTCTGACCGATGCGTTCAGACAATTCTTTAGTCCGCAGCCCCAAAGTATGATCGGTTCCAGCAACCATCGCCAGCGTCTGATAAACATGGTGCAGGAATATCTAGGGGCAAGGTCAGACTTGGACACCTTCCCCACCGAAAATCCTCTGGCTTACTGGGTCTTGAGGATGGATCACTGGCCAGAGCTTGCACAGTATGCAATTGAGCTACTGGCCTGTCCTGCATCCAGCGTTCTTTCGGAACGCACATTCAGTGCTGCTGGAGGATTTGTCACGGATCACAGGGTGCGCCTGTCCACCGACTCGGTTGATCGACTGACTTTCATCAAGATGAACCAGTCTTGGATCACCACCAGCTACCACACACCTGATGCTGATATAACAGACTAATTGATTTTAACATGTCACATCCCTTCAAGACTGATGCTGATGCTGAGTGCCTGTGCTGTTATGTTGACTGGCTATCCTCCTCCTCCGAGTCCTCAATGATACGATTGATGATGATAGCTTGGAAGATCATTTTTGTTTATGGGTGCCGCCACCAGTGGCTAAGGCCCAATTTTTCAGCCCCTGTTTTACAGGGGCGTGTAATTACAATTTTTTTAGCAATAATTTGCCATAGGGCTCATTGCTGTGCTCCAAGTACAGTATCTGTGAGGGGTTGGAGTGTTGTGGCACCAGTGCCTAAGGCCCAATTTTTCAGCCCCTGTTTAACAGGGGCGTGTCATTACAATTTTTGAAGCAATACTTTGCAACAGGGCTCATTGCTGTGCTCCAAGTACAGTATCTGTGAGGGGTTGTAGTGTTGTGCCACCAGTGCCTAAGGCCCAATTTTTCAGCCCCTGTTCAACAGGGGCATGCAATTACAATTCTTGATCTAATAATTCACAGCAGGGTCCATTGCTGCACCCACCAAGAGTAACTCTGAGGGCTTACAGTCTTGTGGCAACGCCACCACCACCACCACCACGAAAGGCCCAATTTTTCAGCCCCTGTTCAAAAGGGGCATGTAATTACAATTCTTGATCTAATAATTCACAGCAGGGCCCATTGCTGCACCCACCAAGAGTAACTGTCAGGGCTTACAGTGTTGTGGCACCAGCACCACCATCAAAGCCCCAATTTTTACTACCACTGTTCAACAATTATATGTAATTAAAATTCCTGATATAATAGTTGACAGCAGGGCGTTCCAGCACCAACCAAGAGTAACTGAGTGCTTACAGTGTTGTGCCAACACCAACAACTAAGGGGCCTATTTCTGCAGAGTATATACGGCAGGTCCCTACTTTCAAACATCCAACTTACAAACGACTCCTACTTGCAAACGAAAGAAGACAACAGGAAGTGAGAGGAAATCTACCCCTAGAAAGGAAAATTCTCTCCTGTAAGAATAAATATGGGAGAAAGGGGTCTCATCTGTACTGATGCTTTATCAGCAATCCTTGTTTCAAGAAAAACACCACATTTCAAAAACAGTTGTCATTGGGACGGAAAGTGAGGTGAAATGTTCTGAACAGGGGCACAGACAGCAAAACAAATGTTACAGGGGTGATAACCCTTACCTATGTTTCCCAAAAAGTTTAAAAATAGATTTTTGGGCTGGAGCTACACTTCAACAATGTACCTGTTCAAAATTACAAACAGATTCTACATAAGAACAAACCTACAGTCCCTGTCTTGTATGCACCGCCTGTATACGGCTGTTCAGAGTATATAGGGCCTTTTTTATTTTATGTGCGGGGTTCCCCTTAATATCCATACAAGACCCAAAGGGGCTGGTAATGGGCTGGGGTAGGGGGGGGGGGGTCATGGGGTAGCTATGCCATTTTTCTTAAAGAATTTCATCCATATTACCGGGACCAGACATTACATTAAAGCCGCAAGCAGTTTTAAATGGCTTTTTTTTCCTTTAGAAGTGTCATTTTGTGCAGGGACAGTTCTAAACACGGGAAACACGTGGCACTTCACAGGCATACTTTAGACACCCCCCAGGTACGATATTTAAAGGAATATTTGACTTTTTTTTTTTCACTTTATGCATCATTAAAATGACTGCTCCCGAAAAACGACCGTTTTTAAAACTTCTTTTTGCATTGATACATGTCCCCTGGTGCACAACCCGGGTTCCCAAACCCTATTTATGACAATAACATGCATAATAGTTGTTATAATTAGCACTTTAGAATTCGAACGTTCGCATCCATTGTATTTAATAGGGTTCTAATGTTCGTTCGAACTTTCGGTCCGTTCGCGGGTTCTGGTGCGAACCGAACCCGGGGGTGTTCGGCTCATCACTAGCCAGGACCCTTCAGGTTTAAAATTCTGGGGTGTGGATTGGGTCAAACCAGTGTGAAGAGGTTCCAATATAGTGAGGGATGCCGCATTGTGAGGCCACGCCCTCAGACAAAGTCGTAATGATGAAACGTAAGTGTATTTTTAAGGAGGTTGGGGTTGCAATAAAAGTTAAACAGCATCATGCTATGTAGAGTTTTTCTTTTATGTCTGACTACCGATGGAGTGACGTGCAGCTCTAACCATACCTTCAATTTGGATGACATCTCTTTGATTATATCAAGGCTTGAGATAGATCTACTGCTGGTGAGTTTGAACCCCAAAGGGGAGAGTGACCCACACGGTGAGGATTTCCTTTTTTTCTCAATGAAAGTGGAGTTACCCTTTAATGCATTCTCTGCCTAAAAAACCTTTAGTATGTAGCCCCCTAAATATTTACCTGTACCAATCTTGATCCAGCACTGTGAACCAGAGCAGAGGCTCTCCCCCCATCTCATTGGCTGAGACACAGCAGCAAGGAGCTATTGGCTCCTGCTTCTGTCAATCACAGTCAGTGAGGGAGCAGGAGCCAGGGTCGAGCCGTGCTGTGTGTGTGTCTTATGCTATGGGGGCACTCGGCAGGGGGGAGGAGCCAGGAGCAGCGGTTGGGGACCTAATAAGAGGAGGATCAGGGCTGTTTTGTGGAAAACCATTTCACAGAGCAGGCAAGTATGACATGTATCATCACTTTTATATTTAGTTCAGGCAAAGGTACATTTGTGTATCTTTCTGTTGAGGGAGAAAATAAAAAATTCAGAATGACCATGCACACAGTCTGATTTACCATTTTATGGTCAGAATAAAACAAAACCAAGTAGCTCATTTCATATGGATTTATTGTGCACACATAGATAATTATAAAAATTATATACAGGATTTAAGTCCTATCAAGCTTTTAAGAATTGTCTTCCCCTAGGAAAAATATACAGTATGTACTGCAAGTGTTCTGTCAGAATGTTTCCAAGTTTCAAAATTGATCGTTGGTGTATCCAGTAGTCTTGAAGAAACTCCTCTGTGCTTTACTGATGAAGCTTTGACAATAGCTCATGGAACTTTAACAGCATGCATTAACCTGGTCAAGTCTTTTGTATTGGTCTGGCTGTCTATTAGCACAAGGCTTGAGCGCTGGTGATTTTCAATCATCTCTGCAATACTGTTGAATTTCTGTGTAAAAAGAAATACATGTTTGTTATTGGGCAACAGATGAGATGTTTTTCCAAACTCAAAATTTTCTATAACATTGGGGCTCTTAAAATCAAACTGTACCTTAGTTCAAAAGTGAATCTGTGAGGATAAAAATATGGGATCTGCCATTACTGAATTCTCTTTAAAATGTGCAGGTTCTTTGGCAGTCATCCTGAGTTTGATTTCACTAGATAGTGGATCAGTGACCTTTAAAGTGGTTGTAAACCCATTACAACCACTTTAACCTACAGGTAAGTCAAGATTAAGGCTTACCTGTAGGTGCAACAAATATCTCCCAAACCTAAAAGGTTTAGTAGATATTTGCAGAAATAGCGGCACCGAGGTCTACGGCGCATGCGCCGTAGACATTGGGTGCAGGCGCACTGAGCGTGCCGCTTCCAATGGCGATCATGCCGTTAGTGGCGGCACCCGCTCTGGCCAGTCACAGCGCCGAAGCAGCGATACCCGGAAGTCACTCCGGGTATCATGGCGGCGACGGAGGAGGTGACGAGGACCGCTGCGGGGGCTTCGATCCCAGGTAAGGAATTCATAATGAGCTAGTATGCTATGCATACTAGCTCATTATGCCTTTGTCTTGCAGGGTGTTTTTTTTAATTAATTTTTTTAGAGAGGGTTTACTTCCTCTTTAAACAAGTATGATAAACTTGGAACACAGGTGCACATGAAGCAGATATGCTTGCACGTACTTTCAATAGCTTCTTGAGCACTTCAACCCCAACCACTAAGTCACCTTAAAGGCCCATACACACGATCGGACTTTCCGACAACAACGTTTTATCGGACAATCCGACAGTCTGTATGCTCCATCGGACAATTTTTGTCAGAATTTCCACGGACAAATGTTCGCTGTGCATGCTCTCAAACTTTCCGACAACAAATGTGTTACGTCGGATCATCCGATCGTGTGTACACAAGTCCATCGGACTAAAAGTAAAAACATGCATGCTCAGAACCAATGCTAAACATCAGACAACAATAGCAGAAGTTGCCCAAAGGGTGGCAGTAAAGAGCTGAAAAACCACGTGATTTGGTGAATGTTGGCTGAAAATGTTCTGCCGTGTGTATGCATACCAAGTTTTGGATAAAAATCCACGGAAAAGTCCAATGGAAGTCCGATCGTGTGTATGAGGCTTAAGACATGCAGTGGGACTGTGTCCACAGTGCATGAGTTAACTGCTTGTTTTTGTCTAGAGGTGAGAGCAGAGATATGCCTCGACTACTGCAACTCCCTTCTCATTGGCTTGGCTTTAAATAAGTTATCCCCCATTCACTCCATCATGAATGCTGCTGATCCCTGGAAAAATTTTACTCTTCCAAAAAGCCTATCCTGCCCCCGCCTAACAATTGTACTCCCTTCTAGATTGTAAGTGCTAATAAACAGGGACCTCTGATTCCTGGCACTATATAAAACCTGCATAATAATAAAATGTTCACCTAATTCACAGAGCCCCTAAGCGCAAGACCAGGCTCTGACATGGAGAATGCCATACAGGGTTTGAAATTTTGCAGGAACATGCTGAATTTTCATCCATGCATGGCCAACTTTAGTTTTACAAAAAGAAATTCAGTTCCTGAAGTTGGGTTGGTCCTACACCGTCAACAGAGTCTTTAAAGGTACACTATATTACTAAAAAGTATTGGGACACCTGCCTTTACATGCACATGATCTTTAATGGCATCCCAGTATTAAAATGTCTTGGTATGCTAATACCTTAAGAGTTCCCTTTACTGGAACTAAGGGGCCAAACCCAACACCAAAATCCCCCCTCCACCAAATCATTTGGACCAGTGCACAAAACAAGGTCCATAAAAGACATAGATGAGCGAGTTTGGGGTGGAGGAACTCGACTGGCCTGCACAGAGTCCTGACCTCAACCCAATAGAATACTTTTGGGATGAATTAGAGCGGAGACAGAGCCAGGCCTTCTCATCCAGATCAGTGCCTGACCTCAAATGTGCTTCTGGAAGAATAGGCAAACATTCCCATAGACACTCCTAAACCTCGTGGACAGCCTTCCCAGAAGAGTTGAAGCTGTTATAGCTGCAAAGGGTGGGCCAACTCCATTATGAATCCTACAGTGTGTGTAAAGGCAGGTGTCCCGATACTTTTGGTAATATAGTGTATGTAAACCTGCTTCTAGGTGCCAGGACTGCACCCCCTGCTGCCAATTTAGAAGGTTTAAGCTGATCAACTAAAACGACAAGTGTTTGCCATATCTTTCAACTCCCACAATTAATTAGCAGCATGTAAAAAACAAAAATGGAGACTTTCATGTTGTGGAGTGTTTTGAGAGGAGAAAAGTTACTTTTTAGTATGCAGGTCTACTTTAACCAAAAACTTTATGGGCAGAATGTACCTGCACCATGGTTAGGCAGGCTATAGATTATTCAATTTGATTTCCTTCCACAACAGGTGGAAAGAAAATTGCTCGATTGTGATGTGTTGATGGGGGAACCCCTCCAGCAGTGCTATTGTCTTCTGCCAGTGGGGAGCCGCCCCCCGTGCCACTTCCTGTCAGATTGTATCTGCTTCCCTTTACGGGATGTACGGGCAAGCAGATACACTGACAGATCTGCTGATCGCTGGTGCAATTACAGGCTCAAAATAAATGAATGCACTTTTTTTACCTGCAAAAAAATGTGCATTTATTATTTTTTCTAAAAAATAAACATCCTTTAACATGTTGGCCGTATATAAGTCAGTCATGCCAGAATGACATCTGAGGAGGCCTGAGCTGTGGCAGTAGCCAATGGGGCAATAATGTACACATGTATATGTAAGCACGGATGTTACATGGGTACAGTATATGAACTACTGGTACTTTAAATGCAGGATCTTACTGCGCCCTAACTTTAATGTCTCCAGGCATCTCTTGAGTGCATAGTCTTGCACAGCACCAAAAAATTGGATTTTTTACTCACCGTAAAATCCTTTTCTCTGAGTCCATGGACCGACAGCTTCTCTATTGACAAAGTGGGTATTATCCGTTAATTAGGAGTGACTAGGCAGAAAACTTGTAAAAAGTGTTGCATCACACCTTCTACAGTACCGCCCAGGGGGCGGACCCTCTGGGTATACCCTCTCAGTCTGCATCTCGCAGATCAGTTCGTCAAAAAGCAGTACAAACTTAAAAGGAGGGGTGGGTGCCGTGTCGGTCCATGGACTCAGAGAAAAGGATTTTACGGTGAGTAAAAAATCCTATTTACTCTTTCGTCCATGGACCGACACAGCTTCTCTATTGACAAAGTGGGACGTCCCAAAGCAGTGTCAGAGAAAAAACGAGGGGTGGTAACAGCATAAAAATAAACTTCACCCCAAACACAAAACAGCACTCCTCCAACGGAGGAGTTGCAACTCTAAAAAGCCGCCTGCAAAACTTTGTGGCCGAAAGAGGCATCCGAAGATGCACTACAGCAACCTTGTAGAATTTTGTGAAAGTGTGAGCGGACGACCAAGTTGCCGCTTTACATAATTGGGAAACAGACGCTTGATGTCGGAAAGCCCAAGAGGCACCTATTGCCCTGGTCGAATGTGCCGTAACCAGGAAGGGGGACGCTTGACCCTTTAAGGCGTAAGCCTGGATTACTATCTGTCGGATCCACCTAGAGATGGTGGCCGACGAGACTGCTTGGCCCTTCTTGGGACCAGCCACCGAAACAAACAGTGAGTCTGACTTCCGGAACAGGGAAGTAGCAGATAGGTATACTCTAAAAAGCTCGGACAACGTCCAAGGAATGCAACGCCGACTCCTTAGGATTCGACGGATGAGGACACAAGGATGGAAGTACAATGTCTTCATTGAGATGAAAAGCCGAAACGACTTTCGGAAGAAAGGAAGACTGCGGCCGCAGCACCAATTTATCCTTGTGGAAAATCAAATAGGGAGCCTTGCAGGACAAGGCTGCTAGCTCAGAGACTCGTCTAACTGACGTAACAGTCACCAAAAAGACCACTTTCTGAGAAAGTGTCAACAGGGGAATATCTCTAATATTCTCAAACGGTGCCTTCTGAAGCACCGAGAGGACCAGGTTCAAGTCCCACGGATAAATATAAAGCTATGTACCCACGCTTAGGAAAGAAGTGAGTTAATACTTATTATAAAGTGAGAAAGAAAAAGAGCTGCAGCCCCCCTAGTGGGACCCTCAAAGAGAGTCCTAAGTGTAAAACAGGTAAGTGAATGGGGTAAGGCGCTGCTCACTGGTTCTATCTAGAACCAGTATTGATACGGTAAATCAAATGTGATAAGACAAATATTAAATCATGTGTGATTGTGCCACCCTTAGTGGTAATTAAAAACAGTTTGTACCTTCTAGGAGAAAGGTACCATAGAATGTGATAGTATACAGGTCCTTCTCAAAAAATTAGCATATTGTGATAAAGTTCATTATTTTCTGTAATGTACTGATAAACATTAGACTTTCATATATTTTAGATTCATTACACACAACTGAAGTAGTTCAAGCCTTTTCTTGTTTTAATATTGATGATTTTGGCATACAGCTCATGAAAACCCAAAAATCCTATCTCAAAAAATTAGCATATCATGAAAAGGTTCTCTAAACGAGCTATTAACCTAATCATCAGAATCAACTAATTAACCCTAAACACCTGCAAAAGATTCCTAAGGCTTTTAAAAACTCCCAGCCTGGTTCATTACTCAAAACCGCAATCATGGGTAAGACTGCCGACCTGACTGCTGTCCAGAAGGCCATCATTGACACCCTCAAGCAAGAGGGTAAGACACAGAAAGAAATTTCTGAACGAATAGGCTGTTCCCAGAGTGCTGTATCAAGGCACCTCAGTGGGAAGTCTGTGGGAAGGAAAAAGTGTGGCAGAAAACGCTGCACAACGAGAAGAGGTGACCGGACCCTGAAGAAGATTGTGGAGAAGGACCGATTCCAGACCTTGGAGGACCTGCGGAAGCAGTGGACTGAGTCTGGAGTAGAAACATCCAGAGCCACCGTGAACAGGCGTGTGCAGGAAATGGGCTACAGGTGCCGCATTCCCCAGGTCAAGCCACTTTTGAACCAGAAACAGCGGCAGAAGCGCCTGACCTGGGCTACAGAGAAGCAGCACTGGACTGTTGCTCAGTGGTCCAAAGTACTTTTTTCGGATGAAAGCAAATTTTGCATGTCATTCGGAAATCAAGGTGCCAGAGTCTGGAGGAAGACTGGGGAGAGGGAAATGCCAAAATGCCTGAAGTCCAGTGTCAAATACCCACAGTCAGTGATGGTCTGGGGTGCCATGTCAGCTGCTGGTGTTGGTCCACTGTGTTTTATCAAGGGCAGGGTCAATGCAGCTAGCTATCAGGAGATTTTGGAGCACTTCATGCTTCCATCTGCTGAAAAGCTTTATGGAGATGAAGATTTCATTTTTCAGCACGACCTGGCACCTGCTCACAGTGCCAAAACCACTGGTAAATGGTTTACTGACCATGGTATTACTGTGCTCAATTGGCCTGCCAACTCTCCTGACCTGAACCCCATAGAGAATCTGTGGGATATTGGGAAGAGAAAGTTGAGAGACGCAAGACCCAACACTCTGGATGAGCTTAAGGCCGCTATCGAAGCATCCTGGGCCTCCATAACACCTCAGCAGTGCCACAGGCTGTTTGCCTCCATGCCACGCCGCATTGAAGCAGTCATTTCTGCAAAAGGATTCCCGACCAAGTATTGAGTGCATAACTGAACATAATTATTTGAAGGTTGACTTTTTTTGTATTAAAAACACTTTTCTTTTATTGGTCGGATGAAATATGCTAATTTTTTGAGATAGGATTTTTGGGTTTTCATGAGCTGTATGCCAAAATCATCAATATTAAAACAAGAAAAGGCTTGAACTACTTCAGTTGTGTGTAATGAATCTAAAATATATGAAAGTCTAATGCTTATCAGTACATTACAGAAAATAATGAACTTTATCACAATATGCTAATTTTTTGAGAAGGACCTGTACAGTGTAAATGACCAGGAATATCTCATCTGGTACAAATCAATCCAAATAACTTCAAGTGTAACAAAAAGTATGTATATAAAAAAATGAATGAATTAATGACATATGCTGCAGGTACAGGCTAGATCATGTTAGTCCAATGTATGGTGCCTCTAGGCAGAATACCAGGTATGTGCCAACAGTCTGAGCGACTGTACTACTGGCACCTATAGAAAGTCTATAATAACAGATATATTAGTGAGCTTGATAGTGATTAGATCAATCTTCTTCATATAAAATGGCAGATGTAACATCAGATGTTCAGCAAGTGCAGACAATTTGGCCCCCACATGTGTCCCCACTCACCAGCTTTCTTCACCCTACAGGGGTAATCAGCATAAATAGATGTCCCGGGTCGATATTCAGGAACTCTCACAGGTGCAGGGATAGGTGTCAGCGGTGCCTTCCGTTTTGCCTTCACTTCAGCTTCCCCAGAGGGTTCAAGTGTTGTGGGTAGAGCCTCCGTTTGCCTCAGTGGTATAAACGGAGAGATGCTCCCATAGTGCGGTAAAAAGGACTTTATTTATAAAAATATATGTGCAAAAAAACAAAACGCACGAAAGAAAGGGACAGTCCCTGTATCGCGTATGTACCCGCGATTGCTATGAGCTGGTGTTTGCATGGACGCACGCTGCAAACACACATGTGGGGGCCGAATTGTCTGCACTTGCTGAACATCTGATGTTACATCTGCCATTTTATATGAAGAAGTTTGATCTACTCACTGTCAAGCTCACTAATATATCTGTTATTATAGACTTTCTATAGGAGCCAGTAGTACAGTCGCTCAGACTGTTGGCACATACCTGGTATTCTGCCTAGAGGCACCATACATTGGACTACCATGATCTAGCCTGTACCTGCAGCATATGTCGTTAATTCATTCATTATTATATACATACTTTTTGTTACACTTGATGTTTTCTTTCTCGTACATCACGGGACACAGAGCGACATAGTCATTACTAATGGGTTATATAGATACCGTCAGGTGCTGGCACTGGCAACTTCCAAAACCGGAAGTACCCTCCCCTATATAAGCCCCTCCCATCCGGGAGCACCTCAGTTTTTTGCCAGTGTCTAAGGTGTTGGCTAAGAAGAAACATGTGTTTTTCACTGAGCTTGCGTACAGGTTCTTTTGGGCCTCAGTAAACTATTCCGGATCCGACCAAAAAAGCTTCATAGCTAAACGGTCGGTACCCGGGCCTTGCAGAGAAGAGCAAGGTTTTGCCTGTAATGCTTCTCTTAGGAGAGCTGGACCCTGGGATCCAGAGCTCTGGTCATACCCACGACCAAGATGTTTTCTGTGCAGGGTGCTATACAGGTCCAGGGGAGTGGAATCCTTGGGAACCCGGTCCCTGAAGGTTTGATTACAATGCCTGCCGTGATAGGTGAAGTTTGGGCTTTTGTGGACCAAACAAAGTCCTGCGGCGGGGAACAGGTAAGTGGGGGCCCCCAGGAACTTGGTTCTATTGGGGGACCCCCAAGCCTAATTTGTCTTTCTGTCTGTTACCTAATGGTATTCCCGCAAAATTCTGTGCATGCCTGTAACTACTAAAAAAATGTAATAATTTTTAATGGTGGTCAAGAAAAAAAAAAAATATATATTTTTTTATATATATTTAAGATATTAGACTGCGGTACCTGTGTTTGTCCACTAGAGGCCGCTGTGGAATGTTTTCTTGTCATGTGGACTAGTTTCTTCTCAGCAGAGCAAGTCCAGGCAGATGGTGAGTTCTCTTATGGGAAACTGCTTCCTCTGCCATGTTGCAATGCTCGTCCATCCCCCGGCCTGCGGCAAAGAGGGGCCCTGGCTCTTGTCCCTAGTCTCCATTTTTCAAAATTAGCGCCGAAGGCGCACGTGGCCGCGCACGTGCGCGTGCACGCGCCTCTATATATAGAGGTGAGCCAGGAAAGGGGGCGGAGCATGGGGGATGACGCTCTGTGTGCGCCGCAGCGCTTCTGCGCATGTGCGGGCGTCCCAGCATGTAAAAACCACAGTTTTGTGTGGTGAGCTGGCTATGAAGTACAGAGACAGAGCTGGCAACATTTAAAAAAAGGGCATACAGCAAGCGGTTGATACAGGCATCCCCTAGAAAGGCACATTAGTAGACACCAACTGTGATATAGCAGCAATTGTGCTAGACTATTCTCAGTAAAAGTGGTGTATTACGGCTGGAATACCTCAGCTTTAGGCTTAGGAATATGCCGTCCAGAAGCTCCGGAACTGAATCTTCCAGGAAGCGAAGGGGGTCTCATCGGGCTCGGAGGATCTTGGGCATACTTCTGCTGCACCAGTCTCCCCTGAAGTTCAGAGGTAAGTGACCGTAGAGACCCCGCAGGGGTACTTGGTACTGTGGCTGTCCTCAGTTCACCTGCTCCTGTGTATGTAACAGAGGAGGTTTTTTCCTCAGCTCTGGGAGGATTAGAGAGAGATTGTCAACATTTATCGCTGCCTCCCTGTCAGGGAAAGCACGCCCGATCTCCGTCTCCTCCTTCAGAGTGCCTGTTAGCAGAGCAACAGTCCCATACAGGGATCGACCTGCCTGAAGGGGATCAGGATGAGGTTGATTCTGTTATAGAGGAATCAACAGTGGGGGAACCTTTTCTCAGCATCTCAAGCTGAAAGATTATGGGTTCAGTCTCTGACTAACATGGTCCGATCAGCATTTAAAAATGCACCTTGCGGAACCATCAACCACTACTGTATCCTCGTTGGGGTCGCTAGAAGCCCCCAGACTGTTTGTTCTTTTCCACTTCACCCTTTACTGAAAGGGCTCATTTACCAGGATTGGGAACGTCCTGAGAAAATATTTATTCCCCCAAGAGATTTCCGGTGGTCTATCCCATGGAGGATAAGTTCATCAAAAAAAAAAATGGAAGGTCCCTACAGTGGACGCAGCCATCTCTTGTATGTATAAATCACTGACATGTCCAGTGGATAATGTCCAAATGTTCAAGAACCCAATAGATAAAAGATTGGAGTCCTTATGAAAATCTGCTTGGTGATACAACCAGCAGTAGCAGCTATTGGGGTCTAAGCAGTGAAGGATCAGTTGAAACAGGTCTTGAGGGACTTGACAGATCAGCAGGCTTTGCCCTAGCTGATCTACCTAGAGCCTTAGGCTTTGCGGTTGACGCCATAGAGGATTCAGTCCATCAGGCCTCCCGCCTTACGCTGTCTATAGTACATATGCGTAGGCTCCTATGGCTCAAAAACTGGTCTGCTGAAGCTCCCTGTAAAGAATGGCTGGTTAGCGTCCCATTTCATGGTGAACGCTTATTCAGGGAAAACCTGGACAAATATATCCAGAAAATTTCCAGCGGTAAAAATACGCTCTTGCCGGTTAAAAACAGAGTTAGAGGTCCCTCTTTAAGAGGCCTGCTTCTCCAGTCCCTGGGGCATCGGCTGTGTAACAGTTCCGACGGCCTCCTCGGTCAAATCCCGGGGGTAAAAAACAGGGACAGTAGCAGGGTAATGAGAAACCCTGGGTCAGGGGAGGTACAAAACCTCCCCCAAAGTTAAATTCATTGAAGCCCCCACTCAGTCGGGTGGGGGGAGGACTCCAGTTGTTCGCAAGAGACCTGGCGGGACACGATCAAGACAGATAGGTGCTCTCCGCAGTAGGTTTGGGATACAGTTTGGAGTTAAAAGACTCTCCTCCTTCCCATTTTTGAGGTCAAACGTGCCAAGGGATCCCCGGAAGAGAGAGTCCCTCCTGTTGGCACTAGAACAACTATTGCTCCAAGGAGTAATTATGGAGGTTCCCCTGGAAGAATGAGGGTTCGGGTTTTACCCAAACCTCTTTACAGTCCCGAAGCAAACGCGGACGGGAGGCCCATATTAATTCTAAAAGGGCTATACAAATTCCTGTATATCAGGACTTTCCGATGGAGTCGATCCGATCGGTGGCCACTGCCCTACAAGGGGAGGATTGGTTAGCCGCGATCGACATCAAAGATGCTTATTTGCACATTCCCATCTTTCCAGTCCACCAAAAATTTCTACGCTTTGTAGTAGAAGGGCGCCATTTTCAGTTCAGAGCCTTACCCTTCGGTTTGGCCACAGCACCACGAGTGTTTACAAAAATTCTGGCCCTTTATTGGCCAATCTAAGAACACAAGGTGTAATGATAATGGCATATCTGGATGACTTGTTGCTGATAGACCACTCAGTGAAAAAACTAGACGTGGTCGTTCACAAGACAATCAAGTATCTGGAATCTCACGGTTGGATTATCAACCGAGACAAGTCAGCCCTAAAAACCAGTCAAAAGTCTGGAATACTTGGGGCTAAGGTTGGATTCAGGCCAGAGAAAAATATTCTTGCCTCGAGGAAAGGTGTTGTCTTTGAAAGATTTGATCCACTTAGTGGGTACAAAAAAGACAGCCGTCCATACGCCTGTATATGAGGCTGCTGGGAAAAATGGTGGCATCATTCGAAGCAGTACCCTACGGTCAATTCCATTCAAGGAATTTGCAAGGGGCCATACTGTCAGCCTGGAACAAAAAAGTTCAGGCCCTAGACTTACAATGTCCTTGTCCCCTTCCGTTCGCAAGAGCCTCCGTTGGTGGTTGGTTCCCCAGAATCTGGAAAAAAGGAAATCCTTCAGTCCGATTTCTTGGAAGGTGGTCACTACAGATGCCAGCCTTATAGGCTGGGGAGCAGTACTGGAGCAATAGTCTCTCCAGGGCAGATGGTCGGATGCAGAAAAGGCCCTGCCCATCAATCTCTTAGAGATACGAGCAGCCCGGTATGCCCTAGTAGCATGGACATCCAAACTCCAAGGGTCCCCTGTCAGATTTCAATCAGACAATGCCACAGCAGTGGCATATATCAATCGTCAGGGGGCCACCAGGAGTCGTGCAGCCCAGAGGGAAGTAAATTACATCCTGAAATGGGCAGAAAAATATGTCCCAGCCATATCTGCGGTATTCATTCCAGGAGTGGAGAATTGGAAGGCGGACTTTCTAAGTCGCCAGCAATTAGGCCCAGAGGAAGGGTCCCTTCACCCCGAGGTTTTCTGGACAATATGTCAGCGGTGGGGAACATCGGATGTAGATCTTCTAGCATCCAGATTCAACGCAAAGGGGGACAGGTTTGTCTCTCGGACAAGGGATCCCCTAGCTTGCGGCTCGGATGCCCTAGTGTTCCCTTGGGATCAGTTCAAGCTGATATATGCATTCACACCGCCACAATGGTTACCTCGATTACTCCGCAGAATCAGGGTAGAAAAGAAACCAGCGATTCCGGTGGCTCCAGCGTGGCCCCGAAGAGCGTGGTACGCGGAGATTGTAAAATTTCAGTGGGGAGTCCTTGGACTCTCCCACGTCGTCCGGACCTGCTTTCGCAAGGACCGATATACCACCCTTCCTTACCAGCCCTAGGTTTGACGGCCTGGCTATTGAAGCCCACATTCTAAAAAAGAGAGGGCTCTCTAATGCTGTGGTATCTACCATGATCAATGCCAGGAAGCCGGTATCCAGGCAGATCTACTATAGAATCTGGAAGGCGTACATCGCGTGGTGTGAGGCCAAGAAATGGCATCCACATAAGTACGTAATAGGTAGGATTCTGGACTTCCTACAGTGGGCTGTAGATAGGAAGCTTGCCTTGAGTACTATCAAGGGTCAGATTTCGGCCTTGTCAATATTTTTTCAAAGGCCCTTGGCTTCGCATTCACTAGTCAAAGCCTTTATACAAGGAGTGATGCGTATTAGTCCTCCGGTTAATATTCCCATATGTCCATGGGATCTTAACTTGGTTCTGTCGGTTCTACAGAAACAACCATTTGAACCATTACAGCATATTTCCTTGGTGCTTCTCACCAGGAAATTGATTTTTCTAGTAGCCATTTGTTCGGCTAAAAGAGTATCGGAATTAGCAGCTATGTCCTGTAGGGAGCCATATCTGGTTATCCATAAGGACAGAGTAGTGTTACGTCCTCATCCAGCCTTTCTTCCTAAGGTGGTATCGAGGTTTCATTTGAACCAAGATGTGGTTCTTCCTTCTTTTTTCCCCAAACCTACTTCGGTAGAGGAAAAGTTATTGCATTCTTTGGATGTAGTAAGAGCAGTTAAAGCTTATCTAAAAGCCACTGCTCAGATTCGCAGAACGGATACTTTGTTTATTCTGCCGGAAGGCCCCAGAAAGGGTCAGGCAGCGTCAAAATCTACTTTAGCCAAGTGGATTCGACAGGTCATTATGCAAGCTTATGGCTTGAGAAGGAGACCGCCTCCGTTCAAAGTTAGAGCGCACTCCACGAGAGCAGTTGGAACTTCATGGGCAGTGCATCACCAGGCCTCCCTGGCTCAAATCTGTAAGGCCGCAACATGGTCTTCAGTTCACACGTTTACTAGGTTCTACCAGATGGACGTTAGAAGTCAGGAGGATGTCGCCTTTGGGCGCAGTGTGTTGCAGGCCGCAAAAGATCCTCATGTCTGATAGCGCTCAGCTTATATATGGTGTATCCCCCCCCTCATTTGGCATTGCTTTAGGACATCCCATTAGTAATGACTATGTCGCTCTGTGTCCCGTGATGTATGAGAAAGAAAATAGGATTTTTATAACAGCTTACCTGTAAAATCCTTTTCTTGGAGTACATCACGGGACACAGAGCTCCCGCCCCTCTTTGGGGACACTTATTGCTTTGCTACAAAACTGAGGTGCTCCCGGATGGGAGGGGCTTATATAGGGGAGGGTACTTCCGGTTTTGGAAGTTGCCAGTGCCAGCACCTGACGGTATCTATATAACCCATTAGTAATGACTATGTCGCTCTGTGTCCCGTGATGTACTCCAAGAAAAGGATTTTACAGGTAAGCTGTTATAAAAATCCTATTATTTGGATTGATTTGTACCAGATGAGATATTCCTGGTCATTTACACTGTATACTATCACATTCTATGGTACCTTTCTCCTAGAAGGTACACACTGTTTTTAATTACCACTAAGGGTGGCACGATCACACATGATTTAATATTTGTCTTATCACATTTGATTTACTGTATCAATACTGGTTCTAGATAGAACCAGTGAGCAGCGCCTTACCCCATTCACTTACCTATTTTTCAAGTCCCACGGAGGTAGCGGGGGACGGACCGGAGGGGCCACATGTCGAACCCCCTGCACAAATGTACTCACGAGAGAGTGAGTCGCCAGGGGTCGCTGAAAAAAAGAGCCAGGGCAGATATCTGTCCCTTAATCGTACTTAGGGCAAGCCTTAGGTCCACCCCATACTGTCAAAACAGCAGGATTCTGGAAACCAAATAAGTACGCGGATGCCATTTC
Organism: Rana muscosa; assembly: GCA_029206835.1. Classification (NCBI taxonomy): domain Eukaryota; kingdom Metazoa; phylum Chordata; class Amphibia; order Anura; family Ranidae; genus Rana; species Rana muscosa. Next base: position 211,997,938 of record CM055123.1, on the reverse strand, counting down.
ATTTCCTCACACATGGAGATGTAGGCCTTCCAAGTGCGGTGATAAACCTTCCTTGAGGACGGTTTCCGAGCACTTCTCATAGTAGAGATTACTGAATGTGACAGGCCCCGGTCTCTCAGTACCTGGTTCTCAACAGCCATGCCGTTAAAGCCAGTGACCATAAAGCAGGATGGAGTATGGGACCTTGCGATAGCAGGTCCTTCCGTAGTGGTAGGTGCCAGGGGACATCTGCTACCAGACGTACTAGATCGGCGTACTAAGGACGCTGAGGCCAATCTGGAGCGATTAGGATCATTGGAATTCCCTCTGCCTCCACTCTGCGGAGCAGAAGAGGAAGAAGCCTTAAGGGAGGGAAGGCATCTGCCCATGGGTCTCTTGACCGGGCCACAAACCTCAATACCTTCCGATTGAGTCGGGAAGCCAGAAGATCTATGTCTGGTGTGCCCCATCTTTGGCAGAGGAGTTGGAACACCTCTGGGTGTAAGGACCATTCTCCCTGGTTCAGCATCTGGCGGCTCAGGTAGTCCGCCTGCCAGTTTTCCACACCCGGAATGTACACGGCCGACAGTGCCGGTACGCTCCTCTCTGCCCACTTCAGGATGCGAGCGACCTCCGATGCTGCAGCTGAGCTTCTTGTTCCTCCTTGATGATTAACATATGCCACTGCTGTGGCGTTGTCTGACTGGATCCTGACTGGACGCCCTTGCAGCCTTTGAGACCATTTGAAGAGGCAAAGCCTGATCGCCCTGATTTCCAGGACATTGATCGGCAGGAGGGCTTCCTCTGGGGTCCAGTAAACCGGAAGAAATTACTTCCCGGCCATTAGAGCCGGTGCTGTCAGCCACCATACCAGGGATCTCCTGACTAGGTGGCTCACTCGGATTTGATAATCCAGAGATGATGGACATCTGTTCCATCTGGACAGAACTTCCTTCTGTAACACTCGAGTGTGGTATTGAGCATATGGGACCGCCTCGAAGGAGGCTACCATGAGGCCTAACACTCGCATGCAAAAACGGAGTGACTACCAATTCATGGAAGTCAGCTGCCGTACTGCAGCCCGGGTCTGCAACTTCTCCACAGGGAGGAATACCTTTGCCTCTGAGGAATCCAGAATCAACCCCAGGTACACTAGGCGTTGAGTGGGCACCAATACTGACTTTTGCATGTTTTGTATCCAACCACAGTCTCGAAGAGTCTGACAGGTAATGGACACCCTTACCTTTAATTCTGAGCTTGAAGGGGCCTTCAGTAGAAGGTCGTCCAAGTAGCACATGATAGCGATACCCCGCTGTCTTAGAAGTGCCAGAATCGGAGCGAGCGCCTTGGTGAACGTCCTGGGTGCTGAGGCAAGGCCAAACGGGAGGGCCACAAACTGGTAGTGGTTCTTCCCAATAGCAAATCGCAGAAACCTCTGGTGTCTGGAGTATATGGGGACATGCAGGTATGCGTCCTTGATGTCCAAGGAGGCCAGAAAGTCCCCCGGATGGAGAGCCGTGACTACAGATCGAACCGACTCCATCCAAAATCTTTGTACCTTCACAAAGCAATTGAGGGCTCTGAGATCCAAGATTAGATGAACCCCATCCTTCGACACAATGAACAGATCTGAGTAAAAACCCTGACCCCGTTCCTGTTCTGGAACTGGAACAACTACCCCGCGTTCCAGTAGACCCTGGACCGCCCCATGCAGGGCCTCCCGACAGGTCGGTAGTAGCTGGAGATTGGAGGTGACGAATCTGTCCAGTGGACAAGAGAGAAATTCTATCTTGTAGCCTGAGGAGATTACTTTGCAAACCCACCTGTCGGAGACTAGAGCTGTCCACTGAGTCACGAATTTGTGAAGACGTCCCCCCACCCGAGAGCTGGGTGGGGGCGGACCTTCATGCGGACGCAGATTTGTCCGTAGGCTTGTTGGGTTTGCGGGACCAAGGACGCTTTTGTCCTTGGGCAGAAGCCTTGTCGGCCTGGGGTCTTTTCCCTGTCACCCTAGGGGGCGAAAAAACGCTTGCGTGCAGTAAAGGAGGGCCCTTGCCCTTGGCGTGGCCCCTACCCTTCCTAGTTTGAGGAAGCAAAGTGCTTTTACCTCCTGTGGCATCCTTGATGATGTCATCCATAGAGGCCCCAAAAAGTCGGTCGCCCTTAAAAGGCAGATCCAACAGGGCTTTCTTGGAGGTCTGGTCCGCAGACCAGCCCTTTAGCCAGATCAGGCGGCGTATTGCTACTGCATAAACCAAAGCTTTTGACAGCAGGGGAATAGTATCCATGTCTGACTCGCAGACAAACCTAAGGCCCTGGACCAACTGGTCGGCCAATGTCATGAGGAGCAGCATCTCGCTCCTTAATCCCTGGAGTAGCAATCTTGCCCATTCAGTAAGTGTCTGAGACACTAGGGCCCCCACCAATGCCGGGCGTACTGCCGAGCCTACCATCGAGTATAGGTAGCGAGCGAGTGCCTCAGCCTTCTTATCCACAGGGTCCTTGAAAACATGAGCCTCTTCTACTGGAATTGTGGTGGCTCTATTAAGTCTGGACACCGGAGTGTCCACTATAGGGGGAGAGGTCCATTTCTTCAGAAAACTCAACTCAAAGGGGTACCATACCGCAAACCTCTATGGGGCTGTAAAGACCCTCAGTGGGTTCTCCCATTCCTTGTATAAGAGTTTATCAAAATAAGACACACAAGGGAACACCTTAGCAGTGCGGGCGGGTTTATGAAACCCAAGTGGACCGGAGTCTCTGCTGCTTCTGCAGTATTTTCCAACTTTAGCGTATCCCGCACTGCAGTAATAAGGTCAGATACCAAGGCCGTCTCGCGTACTGACCTGGACTTGGAGTTATCCTCACTGTCCGGTCACGGTCTGCAGTATCTGATGCGTCAGAATCTGGGCCCTGAGCCGTAACTGGACCTGGTTCTGCATCAGAATTATCCCCAGAAGCTTGCAGGGGACGGGGCGTTTACTACCCCCTGTATTCCCGTGTGCTGCTTCCACCCTGGCAGCAAACGCCTCTAGGATTGCCGTCATAGCGTTCATAGACACCTCAGGGGCACCAGCTGCTAAATCTGGTGTTTCAGGGGAGAAGACATCTGGCTCAGATGCCATGCTGACCACTTGCTGACACCCACAGGGCTCCAGGCAAGATATCAATAGGCCATCCTCCTGTGCTGCAGAGATGCTGGGTCACCCAGAGGACTCACCACCCTTGGATCGGTACCGCTATGCTGCCGTGCTGCGCCTGTGATGCTGTCCCACCGCTGCTGTGTCAGTCTGCTTCTTTCATCAGTGCTTCCTGTGTAAATTTCTCGCGCCAGTGTATTGCACCCTAGAGGCCGGAGACTCTTGCAAAATGGCCGCCAAACGTCTGTATGGAAGATAATGTGGGCTCTAAGAAAATGGTCGCCGAGCCGAAGATAGAGGCCAAAGCAGCCGTAGACCACAAAAAGATGGCCGCCGAACGGCAATATATACATACAGCGTGGATCATTACAAACATGGCCACCGATCAGTCGATAGAGGCCAGAGGGTGTGGAACTACAAGAAAATGGCGCCGAAACCACAGGAAGATGGCTGCCGGGCAGTCACTAGAGGCCAACCCGGCATGGACCACCGCAAAATGGCCGCCGACAGCATGCAAGCACACACACAGGTAAGCAGAAATTACATCTTTTTAAATGTTAGTTACAGCCAGCCCCGCTCCAGTGGAACCCCCTAGGTGACCCCCAGCACCCTTACCTAGAAGCCCAGGGAGGAGGGAAGGGCAAGGAGAGAGGGGAGAAAGGGGCCACAACCACTTACTTGGTCTCTCCAGGAATGTCCAGCCAAATCACCCAGCCGAGGCAGGGGAGTTTACTTACCTATCCTGCATGTATCATGCTGGAAGACATTTCAAACAGATCATCGTCCACGCACGGAAGGTGACTGTTGGCCAGGCATGCTGTGATTGGACCCAAGGGGACGATCATATGTATGCCCTGGAGTGTGACGCTCACCGGACAGGCTGCCGCTGCTCGGCCGTAGGGTCAGCCGAAGCTGAGCGGTCCGATGCAAGCCTTGGAGCGTAAGTTCACCGGCCAGGCTGCTGCGACTCGGCCGTAAGGTCAGCCGAAGCTGAGCCGAAGCTGAGCAAAGCTCCAAACTCCCGATCAAATCATTTGATCGGGAGTTTGGAGCTTTGCTGGTGACTATTGTACTTGATTGAGGATGCACACATGTGAGTCATGTCTGTTCATTATGTTTATTAATCAATGTTGTATTATGTGTCTGTTTACCATGCACTGTACTGATTCTGTATTTTGAATTATAGAGAATTTGCTATCCCTGAAGAAGATTCTACTTTGTATTATTTCGAAACGCGTTGGATTCAGCAACTCTATTCATATTCAGGACCCCAATTTTTTGGGGCTCCTTACAGTCACCTTCATGTATTTTGCATGGTTTATTATTTGATTTTATGTTTCCTTTTCACCTGTGGTGATTTATGTCTATATTCAAATAATTTCTATATTTTATTTAATGTTTCTATATATTTTTGTATTTTTCTATATTTATATTTCATTGCCCTTAAAATCCCATTTTTTAGGTACATTTTCCTTATTCATATATTAGGGATGGTGGCAATGCTACATGACTTTGAATGGTGGTCTATCCTTTTCAACAAAAAAAAATGTAGCAAAAAAATATATTTTTCCCCCGACCAATGGGCCCGAAAGGAGCCATGTCCTACTCCTTGCTAGACAGAAAAAAACTGATCTGCGAGATGCAGACTGAGGGGATATACCCAGAGGGTCCGCCCCCTGGGCGGTACTGTAGAAGGTGTGATGCAATACTTTTTACAAGTTTTCTGCCTAGTCACTCCTAATTAACGGATAATACCCACTTTGTCAATAGAGAAGCTGTGTCGGTCCATGGACGAAAGAGTAAAGTGTGTTTATGTTAGATAAAAATGTAGGTAAACCAATTTTTGGGAAAAAAAGTGCATCTGAACAACATTTTTTTTTAACCACTTGCGGACCGCCTACCATACATGTACTGCGGCAGGGTGGCCACTGTGTCAGATCACGTACCTAGTACGTGATCTGACACTTCCGGGTCTGGGGTACGCACCCCAGTGGGTGCAGATCAGCGGGTACGGTGGACTCAATGTCCTCCCCCACTACACTGCATCACAGGCTAGGCACACAGTTAGCCCTTTGATCGCCCCTGTTAACCCCTTCCCAGACAGTGTCATTAGTACAGTGACAGTGCATATTTTTTTAGCACTGATCACTATTAGTGTCACTGGTCCAAAAAGTGTCAGTTAGTGTCCCATTTTTTCACCGCAACATCGCAGTCCTGCTGTAAGTCGCTGATCGCCGCCATTACTAGTAAATTAAATAAAAATATCCCATAGTTTGTAGACGCTATAACTTTTGCTCAAACCAATCAATATACACTTATTGGAAAACATTTTTACCAAAAATATGTAGCAGAATAGATATTGGCCTAAATTGATGAAGACGCTTATTTTATTGGATATGTTTTAATGCAGTAAATACATTTTTTAATTTTTTTTTTTTAATTGTTGGTCTCTTTTTGTTTATAGCGCAAAAATAAAAAACTGCAGAGGTGATCAAAAAACACCAAAGTGTGGGATAGGATGGAAGAAACCGTGGATACAAATGGAGCAGGCAACGATAGATATCCCCTTAGAGGGTCTGATATAGATACCAGAAGTAGAGATACCAAGGGAAGTGAAAAAACACCCGACAATTGGAGCTACTCTATTAGTAACTAAAAAGGTATTAAAAAAAACCCCAAATATCTCAACATACCCTAGTCCGATGACCCCGATCCTAGGCACACCGGCATTCCAGCCAGGCCTTAAAGACCCCAAATTCAGAGCAATACGCAATACGAGAGGCATAAGCAGGATTGTTAATTTCTCTAGAAATAATCACCTAATGACTAAGATTGAGATAGAACGAGAGATAGCATCAGGATTAGACTTCTTAAGGAAGATGCAATTAGATGCCTTTATTAGAACTAAGCTAAATACGTATGCGGAAGTTAGACAACCGACGGGATTCGAGGAGATATGCCTGAAGGGGGAACTACTAAAACACTTGTTGTCATATTTCTATGCTATATTAACCGAGTTGGAAACCCCACAGGAATTTACTTTCCTACAGGAATGGGAGAGAGACCTGGGTGTAACATTTTCTCAGGAACAGAAAAATAGGATTCTGGTATATAACCAAAAAGCATCAGTGGCGAGTAGATACCAAGAAGGGGGATACAAAATCCTCACTAGATGGTATAGAACACAGACGGTACTAAATCGGATATACCCTCAAATATCAGACATTTGCTGGAGATGTAAGGAAGTAGAAGGACACCATTACATATTTTTTGTGAATGCACGAAAATGAAAGAATTTTGGAGAATGGTAGCCAAAACTATTGAATCAACAACAGGAGTATTGTTGGGAGAGAACCCGGCTACATATTTATTGTTTGATATCCGTATTCCTGTAAAAAAATATAAAACTTCCCTATTGAGACATTTGCTGGTGGCAGCGAGGGCATGCATCCCTGTCCTGTGGAAATGTCAAAGCCCCCCCCCATCTAGAGCACAATGGTTTGCGAGAATTGCAGAAATTCAACAAATGGAGAATCTTACTCGGACGATGAAGGATCAAGATGGGAGGTACCGAAAGACATAGGCCCCATACACTGTGTATAGGGAAGAAACAAGTATCGATGAGTGAGGGAATTCAGCGGTCGGTAGCGAGGAGGGGAGAAACGAGGCACTGTAGGGTAAGGGATATATTTTTTTAATTTACATTTTTTTTTTTTTTTTTTTAAGTTGTAGGGAGGGAAGTGGGTGGGGATAGAAAGGGAAAGGGATAAAGGAGTTTACAATAAGTTAAGTAGTGAACTATGAAGGAATAGAATGTATACAATTAATAGTAGGTAATATGATTGAGAAATAAGGAATATGTATGATTTTCTGAAATTGTTTTAAGAAATTTGTGAAAAAATAAAGAATTTATAAAAAAAAACACCAAAAGGAAAGCGCTATTCGTGGGAAAAAAGGACATACATTTTATTTGGGTACAGTGTCACATGACCACACAATTGTCAGTTAAAGTAACACAGTGCCGTATCGCAAAAAAATGGCCTGGTTATGGAGGGGGTTAATCTTCCGGAGGTCAAGTGGGTAAATAAAGTTATATTTTTTATGGAAGCAATGTTCAGCAGAATTATGTGATTTTATTCAAAAAGTAAACACCCTACCTAATTTTACTGACTAACTTGGGATTCCCTCTATAAAAGTGTTAATAACCTGGAGCGTTACATTTTTAACCATTGATTCAATTAGATTTGACTATTTAAATAATTGTTCAAATATAGTAATATAAAATTCCAAGTGTTTTTTAGACATCTTACTGTAAAAATAATGCTATTGTTTTTATTTGGAGCTTATGGTAAAGAAATTCAGAAAATTCTCTCAAGCTGCTCTTTGATTTGTAAATTGGCCTCCTTTTGGTTATGGTGTCAACATGTGTTTACGATTCTGGCAAACGTGCAAAAATTCAAAACATTAAAATCTGTGCATATTTAGCAGGTACTTGGTGCTATTGTGTTAGAGCAAAAACATCTTATGAATAAATAATATTCTCAATGGAAAATTAGTAAAATAGATTCCTGAAAGCTTTTTATATGGCTTTAAAAATCAAGGTTGAAATTCCTATTATTACACAACATATTATGTATATATACCTCTTCTCCACTTTTCTCTCTACCAAGAGCATATTGCTTAGTTGACTCAATAAATCTCACTGGAATATTATATACTCTTTTCTTGTAAAAAACTACAAGGGTGAATGGCTGTTTCTGGTCTTGACCGGTACTTCGCCTTACCAAAAAGGCACCATCCTGCAGGGAAAGAGACATTAGTTCATCATTGCTGTAATTAAAGTCGATCTAAACCCAATCACTAAAATCTCATAATGTTTACATGTTATTATAATTAAAGAAAATAAAAAATTGAGTGGTTCAGTACACTTTCTGTTTTGGGATGACCAAGCCATGTCCCTTTGTTTGCCTCTGTTGTCAACCCATAATATGCGCTTCCAGGGCTGACTACAAGCAGGGATGTGCTGTTGCTCATTGTGCAGGTATGGGCCACTATTGTCACCATAAGGAAGCCAACAATTATAATGACATGTAGTTGCTGCTGAAGTGCATGCATGGAAGTGGCTGAAGGAGCTTGGCAGCTCTGAAATACAACAGAGGATGAAAAAAAAAAAAAAAAAAAACACAACTAAAAACCGTATTTTCTAAAAACAAACATATCTTATTATATCATATTATACATGGTGATTTAGTAAACGAAATGTCATTTTGTTGGGTTTAGAGCTACTTTAATAGGACTAAGGGTACAACTGAATTCTAAAAAAACAAACATTTAAGAATAAGTACTTACAAATGTAAAAAAAAAAAAAATCTATTTTACTAAGATCAAGCAAGATTTAGAAATAATACAGATTTTAATCTGTAGATTTTTGTTTTACAATTTTTTTTTTAAGCAAAAGCATAGCCTACAGCAAACCAGTCAGGTTTTTAGTTTCATTTTTTGTAGAATAAGCTTAAGCTTGACTGGTTTCCAGCGAGGATAAAACAGTACCTTGCAGGCTGCTAGCAAGGCCTCTTCTGCTGCTTTGCGGTCACACGATGATGAGTACCATTCTTTATTAAGCACCCCAGCATCCTACAGTCCAAAAAGAAATGTAGAAGATTAATATACACAAACTATTCACAAAGACTGGAAATGTAAAAATAAACACAGATAGGATATGCATGAATGGTCAAACTCGAATATACAGAGTCCTAGGTTTGGAGTAACATAGTGCAAGACAAAGTTTTCAGTGATATTACTGCCAAAAAAAAAAAGGTTTAGGAGCTATTATGGCACATGTAGGGCAGCTTCTCTTTGCTGTCACATGACAAACACGGCAAAAAACGTGAAATAAAATACTCTGCAAAAGAGTGGGTCCAACACTTTTCTTTTTTCTCACTTGATTACGCCATCCAAGCTAATGAATGTTGTATTCCTGTGGCTTTCTGAATACCAGAACAGTGGCTGCAGTCACAGTTTAGACAATATTCTTCCATCTTTCTTTTTTGATTTTTCAATCAAACCATGCTTTCTCTCACGTTGTTTTACGCACACAAAGCTATCTTACTATTTTGTAAAAAACCTGAAGCTCCCTCACTGGAAGGGCATAGTGAATGAGGCATTGCCCTTCTAAGAAGCCACGTACCTGAGCAGAGGTTGCCCTAAAAAGTTCGAGAAGGTATGGCAATGCTGGCTTTCATCAGATGACACTCTATAATTGAAGGAGGTAATTGATTTCTGAAAGGAGCACACACCAGTTGTGGTGACCCGACAGGATTAACAGCAACCAGGTGATAGTGTTTACTTCTATATATATATATATATATATATATATATATATATATATATATATATATCTATCTATCTCTATCTCTATCTATCTATCTCTATCTCTATATCTATATCTATCTCTCTATATCTATCTCTCTATATCTATCTCTCTATCTCTATCTCTATCTCTCTATATCTATCTCTCTATCTCTATCTCTATCTCTCTATCTCTATATCTATCTATCTCTCTCTCTATATCTATCTATCTATCTATCTATCTCTCTCTATATCTATCTATCTATCTATCTCTCTATATCTATCTATCTATCTATCTATCTATCTATCTCTCTCTCTATCTATCTACACACACACACATACATTTTGTCTACACTGTTTTAGTTGATCTCGGGATGCTAGAGGGTTAATCCATTATGTTTAACTGCCTGTAATGTTTGGGGCATTGCACAATGGGGAAGAGGGAGGGAGGAGGGGTGGGGTTATGCACCTGTGCTTTGTTTATGGTTTAAAAAAAATGTGAATAAAAATAATTTCCCCCCCAAAAAAACATTGTTGAGTCAGGTGGTAATGATAGGTCCACCCACAACTAAAATTGAAGTCGTATATGACCCTTTTAAGATTAATGTTAATTTTGCTGTAAAAACGCTGTGCTTAGGAGCGAGATCTTCAAATTACTCTCTCCCTAGAGGCACACACCAGAGTTACATTTTCTCCAAGTCCTCCATCAGAAACAGATATGTCTAGATATATATCAGAAATCTGGTTACAAGATTGTCACTTGCTGGTATTGTACCCCAACCTTAAAGTGGTTGTAAACCCTCAAGGTTTTTCACCTTAATGCATTCTGTGCATTAAGGTGAAAAAACCTCCTGTGCTGCAGCAGCCCCCCAGAGCTACCCTTGTACTTACCTGAGCCCAGTCTTTCCAGCGATGGGGACGAGCACACCAGCTTTAGCTGGTGTCTCGGGTCCTGATTGGGTAGATTGATAGCAGCGCAGCTATTGGCTCCCACTACAGTCAATCAAATCTAATGATGCGGGAGTCGGGGGACGGGGCCGAGTCCTGCTGTCTGTGTCAATGGACGCAGCAGCAGGACACAGAAGCGCGCCCACACGAGTCACCCGAGGGAAAGTGGCTCTCCAACGGGGCACTCAAGAAGAGGAGGAGCCAGGAGCGCCGCTGAGGGACCCCAGAAGAGGAGGATCGGGGCCACTCTGTGCAAAACTAACTGCACAGAGGAGGCAAGTATGACATGTTTGTTTAAAAAAAAAAAAAAAAAAAAAAGAATCTTTAAACATCCTTCAACGCATTCTATCTACCATCCCTTTTGTAGACTTGCTGGAAATGCAGATCCATGCCCAGGGATCTGCTTCATGTTTTCTGGTCCTGCCCAATCCTCCAAAGTCTTTGGACACAGGTCCACTCCATGGTACAGGAATTCACCAACTTTAACCAACCCAAATCACAAGATTTCTTCCTACATCATCATAACATAGTTCCTCTAGAAGCCTTCAAACACTTACTAAAGCCCTGTACACACGATCGGATTTCCGATGGAATAAAATCCGATGGATTTTTCCATCGGATTTCCGATGAAGCTGACTTCTATCAGTCTTGCCTACACACCATCAGTCGAAAATCCGACCGTCCCAAATGCTGTGACGTAAAACACTCCGACAAGCCGAGAAAAATGAAGTTCAATGCATCTGAGCATGCGTCGACTTGATTCTGAGTATGCGTGGGTTTTTTCTCCGATAGAGTTCCACACAGACGATCAGAATTTGCTATAGTTTTTTTTCTATCGGATAAATTTAAAACATGTTCTATTTTTAATCACCGATGGAAAAAAGACCGATGGGGTCCATACACGATCGGTTTGTCCGATGAAAAAAATCCATCGGACTGTTTTCATCGGTAAAACCGATCGTGTGTACAGGGCTTTAGACATTTAGTTAACATAGCCCACTTCTGTATCCTGGCTTTGTGGAAATCATGTGCAGCAAGGTGTTACTTTTGTACGTAGCTCATGGACTACAGTTTGTGCTTATAAGAACTTAACTCTTTTCATTGTCCATTTGCCCCATACTGCTGCAAGTTGTTGGGTTCAGCTATAGTAAGAACAATGCATGACAGACCTTGTGGTACGGAGAGACAGAGACTCTATTGCTATGGGTCAGAAATAGACTACAAGGCCCACAACGCCACTGTGCTGTGAAGGAGCGTGGCGCCACGCACTGCCTGCTGGGAGGACCTTTTAAAAGGGAGGCGGGGCTTGAGTTTGTTCTCTTGGGACGCCATCTTGCAAGAGGCAAGAGGCCTGCAGCGAGGGTGCTTAGGACAGAAAAGCCTGGGCCTAAAGTGACGGAGGCCGAATCGTCTGTCGGAGGGATCCCAGCTACTGCCCTGCTGATCGGACCACGGAGAGGGAGAGCTCCACACTCCTGAGCACCCAGAGTCGCCTATCCACCAACGCCTTGTGACCGGCTTATCGGAGGACCAGGGACCACGACTCGTCCGGAGGCTGCAAACCAAGAGGGCCCTGTTGGAGGATACCAGTGAGGCAAGGCCTCGTGGTGAGAGGGCACCTGCCCACCAACACAACTAACTGTCGCAGGAAGGTGACATCCATAACTTTACTTATTTACTTACGCAGTACAGCTCACTGACTAGGTTGATACAGCAGGACACGTGCCAGTAAAGCTGCCCACCAGGGGGAGCCAGATAGCTTGTTGAATCTGCATGCATAAATAAATTGTTGCATTTACTTATTGTTGTTGTGCTGTTTGGTGAGCTGGGTTGGACTTGGTGGAGAAGTATCCCACTGTATATACCATTCAAGTGGGAGATTCCTCCACCCTGCACTTCTTCAGGCCTGACTTTAAAGAAACCCTAGAACTGTTATGCATGTATGCCAGTGAATTCTCTCAGGGATCTGTTTGAGTCAAATGTCATTTGTATAATCTTCATTTCTTTACCAAGTAAAAATATTCCTTCTTGGTTGAACTACTCCTTGTGTGGGACTCTGCCTATTGCAGCTGTGTGGCAGGAAAACCACAACGAGGTAACAATATTTAATTATATTTATTGTTTTGTGATATCATTGTGGCCCTCTATAGCCTTCTAGGGGTCCACCATCACATTCTTGCTATTATTATCCAGTTGTGCCAAGGGGGAATTGAGCCAAAAACTTACAGGGGTTGATAGGCAGAGTACAGGCCCAAAACTTAAACCAGCAGCTCCTACGGGGGTAGTGCTACACATCCTTCCCTCGACAGCAAGGGATTGTTTACACTTGTGGCATCAGCTTCACCTTAAGTTGCAAAGGCAGCAAGCGGGTGTACACATGACGTGGGTATGATGCTTAGCTTAGTGGTCACGCTCAACAGGCACTATTGACCACACAACCCATTCAAGTGAATAAAACTGCGAAGCAACGCAAGCAGTTGCAGTGCAGTAGTTGCGAATTTACGGTCCTCCTCACCGCCTGTCAAATGCCCCTGAAAAAGTGATCTGAGCACAGTCAGTCACAGAGCAAAGTTCAGAAGAGCGGCAGTTCTAGACAACAAGTTTTATTAACACTTGGTTCTATTGGTTAGAATTCTCCTTTACAGACAAATTTAAAGAACTCCTCACTGGTTGAGCTGCATCTAATCCATTTATTCACCAAGTGCCATAGATGGGTAGAATTTTGAACAAAAATTCTTAGTAAAAATGTTCTAAGAAAGTTTGTTTTTCTAATCATTAGTGGGTCAAATCAGTGTTCTTTTTTGACCGAAGTGAGAAAATTCAAAGGAGTAGGATGGATTTTTTTTAAACAAATACATTTTTAGCAGTGTATGTGGTTTTTGTTTGAAATCTTTTGAATATAGATGAAAAAACTACAAAAATCCTGTGCTATAACTGTGGTTTTCCTACTCCTTGGAGGCTGTTAGCACTGTGGACCATATACTACCTTATCTTAAGTGGATAACAGTTATTTTATTATATGTACAAAAAAAAGTGATGAACTCCATATATATATATATATATATATATATATATATATATATATATTGTGACAGCAGGAAGGTAAAGTCACCTGGTTGCATCCAGGGGGGTAGATATATTTCGCCCAGATTCAGGCTTTACGCCGATTTATACAACTAGGTAGAGAGTTAATGAAGCCCAGCTGAGACTAGTGGGCTCATTGATGACTCATACCTCTAGGGAGAGGGCTGGGCGTCGTGCAGACAGGGAGTTGATGAGGCCAGCTGAAGCTTGTCAGCTCATTTAGGCCTCTATAAAAACTCCCAGATTCATTAGATGTTAGCTCATGCCTGGAAGCAGACCTGTGTGGACTGTCTAGGGAGAGTGAACCCCTGTGCGGTGAGAGAAAGCCTGTGTGGCTACATTTTGCTTGGACATTTAAAACCAGGGACTAGGACAGCACTAGGCTGATCCCAGTCGTTAGTTAGGAAACCTGTAAGTTTAGTCAGAGGTCAAGTTGACCAGGATTTATTTTGTTTATGTTTTTTTTTGCCTTGCTGTGTTTTTGTCACTGTAAATAGAAAATAAACCGCACCTTTTTGATTTTGAAAACCACAACCTCCGTCTGCTGGGCCTGTTTTTGGGTGGGGAGCCCATCCCGGGGGTCACACATACCCGCTGCCGAGCTAACCCCCTCACAGTTGGTGGAGAACCAGTGGCAGTTTTTTTTAAGCCAGCATGGAGGAGATACTGAAACAGCTGGCTCTAGCAAATGCCAATCAACAGCAGACAAATGCAGGTTTGCAAAGGAGCCTTGCAGCCCAGCAGCAAGCTCATCAACAGAGCCTTGCAACTTTACAACAGAGTCTGGAGGCTCAGCAACAAGCCCAACAGCAATCTGAGGCCCGCTTCATAGACCTGTTGCAGAAGCAAGAGCAGAGACTACAACAACAGATGGAAGCAGTAATGCAGCAACGTCCGCAGACCAGTGAGGAAAGCCGTCCCACTAATACCGCGTCCTTTGGGGTGAGTCGTTTATTGACAAAAATGACTGGAGAGGATGATCCAGAGGTATTTTTGACCACATTTGAAAGGACCGCTGAAAGAGAAGAGTGGCCTGAGGAGCAGTGGGCTGGACTAGTGGCTCCTCTGTTAACTGGTGAATCGCAGAAAGCTTACTATGACCTAGAGCCTAACCAAGCAAAAGACTATGTGATGCTAAAAGCTGAAATATTGGCAAGGCTGGGTGTCACCCTGGCTGTCCGGGCTCAGCGTGTGCATAACTGGACTTTCCAGCTTGGAAAACCCCCCAGGTCTCAAATGTATGATCTCATTCACCTGAGCAGAAAGTGGCTACAGCCAGAGACTTTGTCCGCACCAAAGATTGTGGAACGTGTTGTAATGGATCGGTTTTTGAGAGCTCTTCCTACTGCCATCCAAAAGTGGGTAAGCCATGGAGACCCAGAGACGGCCGATGGTCTTGTGGATCGTGTGGAGAAATACTTGGCTACAGAGAACCTGACGGCCTCTTCCAGAGACACTCGGACTTTCCACCCTAAGACCAGACCATCCCCAGGGGCGGATAAGATGATTCCAAGGGGTAAGGGTGGAGAGAGTGAGAGGGTGGGAGCTCTACCCCAAGTTTGGCGAGAACAGCCTGGGAAATCAGCAGCTCAAGAGGCGGCAAGAAGGATCGTTTGCTACCGCTGCCGGCAAGCGGGACATATTGCAGCAAATTGCCCGGTTGTGGAGGAACCCATGCAGTGTGACTTTCTGACGGGCAGACGTCAGTCGCTGTGTGCGACAGTCGCATGCACTGCCATTCGAGGAACTGAGAAACATTTATGCAAAATGTGTATTAATGGTAGAAATGTTGTGGTATTGCTGGATTCAGGTAGCCTTGTGACCCTGATAAAGGCTGAGTTAGTTAAAACAGAGGTCTCTGGGAATAGCAAGGTAGCCGTTATCTGTGTGCATGGGGACACCCGAGAGTATCCAGTGACTACAGTGTGTTTCGAGACCCCCAAAGGTACCCTCTCTCATCCAGTGGGCTTAGTATCTCAGTTACCGCATGACGCCATTGTGGGAAGGGATTTTCCGAAGTTCTGGGAACTGTGGGATGATCCTGAGCCCCCCACTGGTGCCCCTATGTACCAGGAATGTGATAGCCAGAACTCCCCTGAGAGTGGTGAGGACTCTCCGGAATTTCCCTTGTCAGTATTGGCAGGGGAGACTCAAGAAACTGGAGAGGAGCCCACCTCCTCAGACGAAAACCTACCGTCTGTGGAGTTTTCTGATCTTGAGGTTCACAGGGAAAACTTTGCCACAGAACAGTTGAAAGACCCCGCCCTAATAAAGGCACGGGAAAACGTAGTGAAAATAGATGGCGAGTTAGTGAACCCAGATAATACCGGCACTTACCCATACTTCAGCGTAGAGAAGGACCTACTGTATCGGGTGGCAAAAAGGGCAGAAGAAACCGTTGAGCAGCTTGTGGTGCCCAAACCTTACAGGAAGTTGGTGTTGGAGTTGGCCCATGGGCACATTCTTGGAGGTCATCTGGGGACAGAGAAAACCCGAGAGAGGGTATTACAGAGATTCTATTGGCCTGGGGTGATGAAGGACATAGAAAATTATTGTTCCTCCTGCCCTGTGTGTCAGAGGTCGGCCCCGATGCCACATTTCCGTAGCCCGCTGGTCCCTCTACCCATCATTGAGGTCCCGTTTGAGAGAATCGCAATGGATTTGGTAGGTCCTATAATCAAGTCCGCTAGGGGGCACCAGTACATATTGGTTATAATGGACTATGCCACCCGTTATCCAGAAGCGATCCCTCTCAGAAATACCTCGGCCAAAACCATAGCCAAAGAGCTATCTCTTGTTTTTAGCCGGGTGGGTATTTGTAAAGAACTGCTTACGGACCAAGGTACACCCTTTATGTCCCGGGTTATGAAAGAGCTGTGTAAATTGTTCAAAGTGACGCAATTGCGTACATCTGTGTATCACCCCCAAACCGATGGGCTGGTTGAAAGATTCAACAAAACCCTAAAACAAATGTTGAAGAAAGTGGTGGATAGAGATGGAAGGGATTGGGACTGTCTACTTCCTTATTTGATGTTTGCTATTAGGGAGGTGCCCCAATCCTCTACGGGATTCTCCCCCTTTGAGTTACTGTATGGGAGACACCCAAGAGGGCTGTTGGATATTGCCAAGGAAACTTGGGAAAGTGAGAGTTCTCCCCACAGGAGTGTGATTGAGCATGTCGCCCTGATGCAAGATCGAATTGCACAGGTAATGCCCATCGTGAAGGAACATTTGGCCCAAGCGCAGTTGGCACAGCAGAGAGTGTACAACCGTGGAGCCAAGACCCGTACCTTTTCCCCGGGGGATAGGATATTGGTACTTGTCCCTACGGTTGAAAGTAAATTCCTTGCCAAATGGCAAGGCCCCTACGAGATAATGGAAAAAGTGAGCGAAGTGAATTACAAGGTCAGACAACCAGGAAGGCGAAAGCCCGAACAGATCTATCACGTTAATCTGTTGAAAGCCTGGAGGGATAGAGAGTCCCTAGTCGCAGACACTTGGTCACCAGCTCAAACTGGTTGCGTGATTCCTGAGGTTGGAATCGCAGCCACCTTGTCACAACCCCAACAACAGGAGGTTAAGGAGTTTGTGCTTCGCAACAAGGAGGTATTCTCTGAGCTGCCGGGACAAACATCTGGGGTAGAGCATGACATTATTACCCCGCCCGGTGAAAGGGTGAAGTTAAAACCCTATCGGATCCCAGAGGCCCGACGGGAGGCAATACGGGAGGAAGTACAGAAAATGCTGAACTTAGGGGTGATAGAGGAGTCCCAAAGTGATTGGTCTAGTCCCATTGTGTTGGTGCCTAAACCAGATGGGAGCTGGCGATTTTGTAACGATTTTCGTCAGTTGAACAAAGTTACAAAATTTGACACCTACCCCATGCCACGTATAGATGAGTTGATCGACCGGCTGGGAACAGCCCGATACATGACGACTCTTGACCTCACAAAAGGGTATTGGCAAATTCCCCTGGCCAAGTCGGCCAAAGAGAAAACCGCATTTGTAACCCCAGACGGGGCGTTCCAATATAAGAGAATGCCGTTCGGGTTACAGAATGCGCCGGCCACATTCCAGCGGAAAATGGACCAGATACTGAGGCCCCATCGGAAGTATGCTGCGGCTTACCTGGATGACGTAATTGTCCATAGCACAGATTGGGCCTCACATCTGCCAAAAGTGCAAGCAGTCCTAGACTCTATCCGGGAAGCGGGGTTTACGGCTAACCCCAAGAAGTGTACCATTGGGCAGGAGGAGGCCAAATATCTTGGGTACACCATTGGCAGGGGAGTGATAAAACCCCAACTCAACAAAGTCGAGGCCATCCAGAGTTGGCCACGTCCCAACAGCAAGAAGCAGGTACGGGCCTTTCTGGGAATCGCGGGTTATTATCGGCGCTTCATTCCCCACTTTGCTTCTAAGGCTGTGCCCCTAACCAACCTGACGAAAGGGAAAGGGTCGGTCATGATTAAATGGACCCCCGAGGCTGAGGCAGCATTCCAGTTCTTGAAACAAGCCTTATGTAGCCAGCCAGTGTTGTACTCACCCGACTTCTCTAGAGACTTTGTCGTACAAAGTGATGCGTCAGATGTGGGGTTAGGAGCAGTATTGTCCCAGGTCTGGAACGGGGAAGAGCACCCAGTCATTTACCTCAGCAGGAAGTTGAAGTCCCATGAGGTAAATTACGCCACCGTTGAAAAGGAGTGTTTAGCGGTGAAGTGGGCTCTAGATTCCCTTCGGTACTACCTGCTAGGTAGGCACTTTGACATGGTTACGGATCACGCTCCGTTAAAGTGGATGGCTCAAAACAAGGAAACAAATAGAAGAGTGAATAGGTGGTTCCTGGCCCTCCAGGAATTCAACTTCACAGTAAAGCATCGCCCTGGCGTTCAAATGGGGAATGTGGATGCTTTGTCTCGAGTACATGAATGCCTGATTGCTGGTGTTCCAACCCCGAGGTTAAAACAAGAGGGGGGGGTATGTGACAGCAGGAAGGTAAAGTCACCTGGTTGCATCCAGGGGGGTAGATATATTTCGCCCAGATTCAGGCTTTACGCCGATTTATACAACTAGGTAGAGAGTTAATGAAGCCCAGCTGAGACTAGTGGGCTCATTGATGACTCATACCTCTAGGGAGAGGGCTGGGCGTCGTGCAGACAGGGAGTTGATGAGGCCAGCTGAAGCTTGTCAGCTCATTTAGGCCTCTATAAAAACTCCCAGATTCATTAGATGTTAGCTCATGCCTGGAAGCAGACCTGTGTGGACTGTCTAGGGAGAGTGAACCCCTGTGCGGTGAGAGAAAGCCTGTGTGGCTACATTTTGCTTGGACATTTAAAACCAGGGACTAGGACAGCACTAGGCTGATCCCAGTCGTTAGTTAGGAAACCTGTAAGTTTAGTCAGAGGTCAAGTTGACCAGGATTTATTTTGTTTATGTTTTTTTTTGCCTTGCTGTGTTTTTGTCACTGTAAATAGAAAATAAACCGCACCTTTTTGATTTTGAAAACCACAACCTCCGTCTGCTGGGCCTGTTTTTGGGTGGGGAGCCCATCCCGGGGGTCACACATACCCGCTGCCGAGCTAACCCCCTCACAATATATATATATATATACAGTGCTCTTGTAATCCAAAGTGAAATGTGTAAAAAAAATCAACTCATTTAACATAATAAGTATCCAGTGAAGAAATCATTAAGCGAGTTCAAATGTGTCCTTTACACTTAAATAAATTATATAACCACAAATAAATGTCTCTAAAATAAAATGCTCCAGCGTGGTGGACTACAAAACACCTTATCCTTCTAAAAACACAACACCTGTGCTCTCTTGGTGCTCACACTCAAATTGTTCACTCACCAGACCTTCATGACCCTCTTAACCACTTGCCAACTGCCCAGCTGGGAAAAAAATCTATTTCTCTGACGATTAATACCGGGGTTAGATACCATAATTCCGGTATAATTTTTTCTCTCAGATGCCGGTCTTTTTGACAAAAGTTGTCTGAGCGATGCATTCACCACCCGATCACTTTTAGAAGCGGCAGAAGGGGTGGTGGTGCCCACCCCCCCAGCCACTTTCCAGTGGTTCTCAGGCTTACCTGGCCGATTGGGAAGCCCGAGAACCGATCCGGCACTGGCAGCGGCTGAGCACAAAGATGAACGAAGGAAAGATGGCCTCCGTTCATCTTTATGGCCTAGGAGGACCGGAATGACGTCTTGGCGTCACTTCCCGTTTTGGCCATATGTAAACAAGGCCATTTTTTTTTTTAAAGGAAAAGATTTTTCTCTTTTAGGGTCTAGATCTCTCCATAAAGAGGACCTGTCATGCTGTATTGTTATAGCAAGGGATGTTTACATTCCTTTTTTGGAAAGATAGTTTAACATTTTTTAATATGTAAGAAAACAACAAACATTTTTAAAGTGCCCCAGCCCCCCCTGTGCTCGTGTGCAGTGGTGAATGCATAATTAGGTCACGCCCACATATGTAAACAGTGTTTACACCACACTTGTAAGGTATCACCGTGAATGTCAGAGCGAGAGAAGTTATTCTAGCACTAGACCACCTCTAACTCTAAACTGGTAACCTGTAGAAAATTTTAAAACATCGTCTATGGAGATTTTTAAGTACCGTAGTTTGGCACCATTCCATAAGTGCGCACAATTGTAGGGTTGAAAATGTGTCGTCAATTTCACATATATCACAGTGAACATAAGAAGTTACAATCTAGTGACAGACGCAAGTAAACATGGGTAATGAGTCAGCCCAATGGCTATCGCCCATAGCTCGACTCCTACTGTCAAACAGTACAGTGCTAGAGTTGACGACTGTCACCAGGATTATGCTGATGTTGTTCATAATAAAACTATATGTGTGAGTTGTTAGAAAATAAAAAGGGAAAACCAAGTTAGAAAAAAAAGGGGGAGAAGCGACAAAGGAATGGGGAGAGAGAGAGAGAGAGAATTTTTAAATTCTGTCCATCTATGGTCAGCTTTACCTAAAAATTTTTTTAGACCCTCTAGCCCCCCCACCGATAAGATTATTCTCAACCTTTCTGTCTCTCTATCCTGCAGTCCATACACCCATCTCCCCTCCATTTTACATAGGTTTAACATTACACAAGAGATTGTGCTCAACTCCCCTCCCCCCGCTACTTTTTACTGATACTCCTTCCCCAACAAATACCTGTAGTCAGACGATTGCTACCATATCATTATAAGGCTTACACATATTTGCCCCTATTTTTTTAAGGCAAATTTAAGATATTATATTTCTCACCCAATAGGGATTCTGGTCACTATTTTTCTTTGTCTGCAATGTTATTAACTCTATTGCATGGTTACATATATTGAACTGCAAACTGTAAAATACTATGTATGAACGTAACCACTATTATAGCATGAGCTGTACTGTTATAATCCAATTCCCGTCTATTTTGCTGCAAATTAAATTACAAAAATCACAAATTAAATATACATAAAAACCATGTGCCTTAGGCTACCTTTTACCTTTACTGTTTGTTTGATATGCTAATCTTTTATTTTGCACAGAATAAAATGTAAAAATTAAAATGATTAATCCTTATTTTTTCCATACCTGTTCCACAACACTGCCATGTCGACTATGGTTGACTACATAGCGACTTGCAATCTCCGGAAGGCCTGCAATTAAATGAATACATTGAACATGGGAAACCTTTTTCCGTTATATAGCTAGCTTCATGGGAAATTGTAATAGAATAGAATTAGGCTAAATTATTATTATAAAATATCCATTAGTCATTTTAGCTGACTCTGTGTTATCATCCATGTTATCCAATTTAAAGGAAATCTATATAATGAGATAAATACACACAATGCTATAATGGGTCTCCAACTGAAAATGCTAGTTGCTTGGCCTTCCTTTGACAAGTATTTTAGAAGAATGACCCAGAACAAGCATGAAGGTCACGATTTAGAAAGTACTATGCTAAACTGTTGTATGAAAATTACAGCCAGGGAACAGAAAAGACAGAAAGAGAAGTCCTCAATGGTAAAGTAAAACTGGATGTTCTACCCATAGTGGCTATTTATTCCATGGCAACTTGTTAATAGATTCACTGCTGTAGGAAAGCTGGCCGCAACCATTTCTAATAGGCTTATAAACATGACCTATTGCCTTTCACAGGAAGAGATGATGTGATAAAAATTTTAGTACTAGGAGTTTTTTCTGTGATCTAATTACTAATCAGTTTTAAACTTGCCTTGAATGGGTGACTGCTATTGGTGATACAGGAAGCAGAGAGAAAATCAGGATGTTACAGAACATAGACTTCAGAAAGTCTACTTCCAATGACATTGTAAACAGTTGTGTGTGCTTATTTCTGAAAGGATCATACAGAACTCTGGTTAAGGTCAACTTTCTGACTTTAGAATAATTGCCATTTTTAGTGGATAGCATTTATAGTTAACCACTTTCACGTGTTGCTGGAATTGCTCTTTAAAGTGTCAGTGTTAAAAAATGTTTATACCTACACATGCAGGATTTTGCTTATCCCCTAAACACTCACTTTGCCTCGATGGTGGTGTTGGTGGAACATCTGATTCAGCACTTTGTATCCTTGAACGTTCTAGAACTGCAGGTTTTTCTGGTAAAAAAATAAAAGGGGTTTATTTAACAAAAATCTTATGCCGCGTACACACGATCGATTTTCTCGACGGTGAAAACACCGGCGAGAAAATCGACGGGAAAAACGAGGGAACGGCTTGGTTCCCTACACACGTCCGTTTTTCCCCGACATTTTTTTTTTTGTCGAGAAAAACGACCGTGTGTGGGCTCCGCGGCAGTGTTTCCCTATGGGAAAACTGCCGTGGAAAAAAACGACGGGAATCACGACGAGAAAAATTAGAGCATGTTCTAATTTTTCTCGTCGTGATTAATGCCGTTTTTCCCGTCGAGAAAAACGACAAAGCCCACAGACGATCGTTTTTCTCGTCCAAAGGACAAAAATGTAATTTTTCTTGACGGGAAAAACGATCGTGTGTACGCAGCATTACACAGAAATCCTGATTACCTGGTTGGACCAAAATTTACCACTCCAGCAATATAACACCCCGCACAAAGAAGACACATATATGTTCTACGTTTATTGACTAATCTCCAAAAGGTAATTTAGTTTATGGTAAAAATTGTTTCTTTTTAAACATTTATTTATTTAAATTTTTTGGGAATGATGATTTTCACAACAAAAAATGTTGTGAACTGAACTATGTACCACCATGTCCCTGATCTCTATACTGTCTGTAACCCTTAACCCTCCCCTGAAACCCAAAACCTAACTCTAATAATCCTCACCCCAACCTAACCCTTAAAGCGGAAGTAAACCCATCGATTTAAAGTGGAAGTAAACCCTCCTATCATTTTCAGGCAAGGAAGCTGCCATCTTGGCCTCTGTTTAATCTTCAACTGCCATGATGTTGCACATGTGATCAGTTATGACACCAGCCATTGGATAGTTTGACAGTTTGGTTGAGAGCACAACCAATGTGACAGTTGGCATTCCTGGCATGCCGGGAATGTAACTGCTTTTTGAAACTGTTAAATCGATGGGTTTACTTACGCTTTAACAGTTTCAAAAAGTAGTTACATTCCCGGCATGCCGGGAATGCCAACTGTCACATTGGTTGTGCTCTCAACCAAACTGTCAAACCATCCAATGGCTGGTGTCATAACTGATCACATGTGCAGCATCATGGCAGTTGAAGATTAAACAGAGGTCAAGATGGCAGCTTCCTTGCCTGAAAATGATAGGAGGGTTTACATCCACTTTAACAATTAGGCTGTATCTGTATAGTAAAAAAAAACTATTGGTTTAAGTGGAATTTCACGCCCTGGAAAAACCCCCAGTAGTGGGAGGGGTGAAACATGTAGGCAGTTGCAGGTGTCTTTTTCCTCCCCTCTATGGCTTGCATCATGGCGTGCGCCTCCACTCACCCAGTATACTACTGATGACTGACCAAACTCATGAAATGAGTGGGACTTTGGCAGCACATTACCTGTTCTTGTAAGCTCTCTCCAGCTAAAAGACTGCCGACAGCACTGGATATACACCATTCAGCCAAATCGAGCATTGCGGCATGGAACCAGAGCATCGTGGTGTATACAGTTACAGTGCCGAACTTGTACATTGACAAAGTGGACCACACACAGAGAGAGGAGTCTCCCTGACTTAACCAGAGTTGGTGAGAGCCGATGCTTGTACTTCTATCATTTGTCAGTGAACTATTCCACAGCCTTCCCAGTCCCTTCCAGCAGATCCATCCATCTGTGGCCACGGAGGGATTTCTCTTACCAGGATTGGATCTAGCAAAGGGGATCGGTATGGAGCATGGGAGGAATTAGAGGTGGCAACATAGTTTTGCTTTATATGGACAGAGTTTCAGTTTGATTCATATTACCAACCACCAACTATTGTGCTTAGCACACAGCAGGGACCTGCATCATTGATTGTCCTAAGTGTAGCAGATGGAATGGGACTATCTGCCAGTATTTAGAAACTGGTTCAATAGACTGCAGGCATTCATTGGATTCTTCCATCCTAAGTTGTCCATCATCTTGATATATTAGCCTGGCCAGGGCTTGCAGGGCAGCAGTCTCCTATACTAGCGGCAAATTGAAGGGTTATACAGTTGTACTCATAAGTTTAATGAGAATATGAATGATAACACAAAAAAAAAATTCACTCATGGTTAGTGTTTGGCTGAAGCCATTTATTATCAATCAACTGTGTTTACTCTTTTTAAATCATAATGGCAACAGAAACTACTCAAATTACCCTGATCAAAAGTTTACATACCCTGGTGATTTTGGCCTGATAACACGCACACACGTTGACACAAAGGGGTTTGAATGGCTATTAAACGTAACCATCCTCACCTGTGATCTATTTGCTTGTAATAAGTGTGCGTGTATAAAAGGTCAATGAGTTTCTGGACTTCTCATCCAGTGCTGCACTGATGTTTCTGTATTCTGAGTCATGGGGAAAGCAAAAGAATTGTCAAAGTATTTGTGGGAAAAAGTAGTTGAACTGTATAAAACAGGAAAGGGATATAAAAAGATATCCAAGGAATTGAGAATGCCAATCAGCAGTGTTCAAACTCTAATCAAGAAGTGGAAAATGAGGGGTTCTGTTGAAACCAAACCACGGTCAGGTAGACCAACTAAAATTTCAGCCACAACTGCCAGGAAAATTGTTCGGGATGCAAAGAAAAACCCACAAATAACTTCAGGTGAAATATAGGACTCTCTGAAAACATATGGTGTGCCTATTTCAAGAGGCACAATAAGGAGGCACTTGAAAAAGATGGGCTGCATGGTCGAGTCGCCAGAAGAAAGCCATTACTATGCAAATGCCACAAAGTATCCCACTTATAATATGCCAAACAGCACAGAGACAAGCCTCAAACCTTCTGGCACAAAGTCATTTGGAGTGTTGAGACAAAAATTTAGCTTTTGGCCACAACCATAAAATGCTACATTTGGAGAGGAATCAACAAGGCCTATGATGAAAGGTACACCATTCCTACTGTGAAGCATGGAGGTGGATCACTGATCTTTTGGGGATGCGAGAGCTACACAGGAAATTTGGTAAAAATTGATAGCAAGATGACAATGTCCAAAACACAAGGCCAAGTCGTCCTGTCATTGGCTACAGCAGAATAAAGTGAAGGTTCTGGAGTGGCCATCTCAGTCTCCTGACCTCAATATCATTGAGCCACTCTGGGGAGATCTCAAACGTGCAGTTCATGCAAGACAGCCCAAGAATTTACAGGAACTGGAGGCTTTTTGCCAAGAGGAATGGGCAGCTTTACCATCTGAGAAGATAAAGAGCCTCATCCAAAAATACCACAAAAGACTTCAAACTTTCAATGATGTTAAAGGGGGCAATACACAGTATTAAGAACTGGTTTATGTAAACTTTTGATCAGGGTCATTTGGGTAGTTTCTGTTCATCATGATTTAAAAAGAGTAAACAGAGATGATTAATAATAACTGGCTTTAGCCAAACACACTCCATGAGTGAAAGAAAAGTTTTTGTGCAATCATTCAGATTCTCAGAAAAATGGCCAAGAAATCAAATTCTGCCAGGGTATGTAAACTTTTGAGCACAACTGTACCTGCCAGTACATATATATATCCCAAAATATATATTAAACAACAGACAGCATGGATTCATGAAAGACAGAAGTTGTCAGTCAAATCTGATTTCTTTTTATGAGGAGGTAAGTAAAACATTGGACAGAAGGGTGGCTGTGGAAGTGGTATACTTGAACTTTGCAAAAGCGTTTGACACAGTTCCCCCCACACGGCTAATGTGTAAGGTAAAAAGTCTACAGGCTTGGAAAGGTCAGTTTGCATATGGATAGAAAACTGGCTAAAAGACAGAAATCCGAGAGTAGTGGTTAATGTTTCATACTCTGAATGGTCTAAGGTTATCAGTGGTGTATCCCAAGGTTCAGTGTTGGGATCCTTATGTTTAATATATTTATAAATGATATTGGGTCTGGGATTAAAATTACAATTTCAGTGTGTGCAGATGACACCAAGCTATGCAGTGGAATAACGTCCTTACAGGATGTCTCCAACATACAAGCCGACCTCAATGCAATGTTTAATTCGGCAACTATGTGGCAAATGAGGTTTAATGCTTAGAAATGTAGATGTATTCACTTGGGGGCTAATCATACATATTAGAGTACAACTGTGGAAGTCAATGGTGGAGAAGGATCTGGGCGTTCTTATAAATCATAAGCTTAATAATAGAATGCAATGCCAAGCTGCGGTTTCCAAAGCAAGCAAAGTTATTGTTCTAAGAGAGGTATAGACTTCAGAGAGATATCATTTTGCCCCTGTACAAATCATTAGTAAGACCTCATCTGGAATATGCAGTTCAGTTTTGGGCACCAATTTACAAAAAGGATGTCGGAGAACTGGAGAAAGTGTAGAGAAGGGCAACCAAACTGATAAGGAGGCATGGAGGAGCTCAGCTATGAGGAAGGATAAGAGCAACTGAATTTATTCTCTTTTGAGAAGAGCAGATTAAGGGGGGATATGATCAACATGTACAAATATATAAGGGGTCCATATAGTAAACTTGGTGTTGAGTTATTCACTTTACGGTCAACACAGAGGACAAGGGGGCACTCTACATCTAGAAGAAAAAAAATTTCACCTCCAAATACGGAAAGGTTTCTTCACAGTAAGATCTGTAAAAATGTGGAATAGACTCCCACAAGAGCTGGTTCTGGCCAGCTCAGTAGACTGCTTACAAAAAAGGCATGGATTCTTTCCTAAATGTACATAATATAACTGGGTACTAATATTTATAGGTTAAGTTTATCCGGGGGATATCCGATTGCCTCCTGGGGGATCAGGAAGGATTTTTTTCTCCTGCTGGAGCAATTTGGAGCATGCTTTGATGTTTTTTTTTTTGCCTTCCTTTGGATTAACTGTAGGTATAGGATTGTGTATATAGTATTGTATAATCCCCCCCCCCCTTTTATTGGTTGAACTAGAGGGACTTGTGTATTTTTTCAACCAGGCTAACTATGTAACACTATTTTTTTTAATGGAAAAACTCACAGGTCTACATACAAACCTACCTATGTTGCTGATCACATCTCTTGGAAGGAAACCAGGTGTTCTCTGCAGAAAAACGAAGGAAAGACTTAACTGTAAATTCTGAATCTAAATCAATTTGCATATATACATACACCTCGGGAAGCTATGTGAATCTATGCTACCAAAATTAGAAAGTCTGGTGTTAAAGTGGTAGTAAACGACGCTTGGACACTTGAACCTACAGGTAAGCTTATAATAAAGCTTACCTGTAACTACAAGAGATATGTTCTAAACATGCACCGCTTAGGAGATATTCACTATCTCTGCAGCCAGTGACATCATTGGCGCATGTACTCTGAAGGGACGGCATACTGGTGCCGTCCCTTCAGAGCTCCATGCCAAAGCCGTGACTCCTGTGCGCAAGTGGTGTCATTTTGGCTCTGCAATTCAAACTGCCAGAGTCAGTGAACCCAAAAGAAAGACCAGATGAAGATGGAAGCCCTGTCAGCGGAGACAGCATGCCGCTTTTTAGGCAAGTCTTTCATAATGTGCTAGTCTTCAATGCAAACTAGCACATTAGGACATTGTCTTGCAGGAAGAATTAATTATTTTTTTCTCCTTCTTTTACTACCGCTTTAAAGTAATTACAATGCAAGCTTACAAAACACACTAGGTTTTTAGGTTGGGCATGGCTAAGAAATGCAATTCGTTTTGAACTTCCCATCTACTGAGTGAGTCAATAAATGATATCACCTTGAAGCTTAGCTCTTGCCAAATTTTTCAATTTGATTAGAGTAAGAAAGATGCATTCCTTCTAATTTCTGTAAGGCTTTTATTTCTGCCTCTGACTCCAACCCGGGATAGACACTCTAACCTTTGACCTAGGTTGGACCTTAAAGAGGAGCTCCAGTCTCCCTCCCAAAAAATTAAAAGTTAGCAGCTACAAATACTGGATACTTACCAGTTCAGGGATCCAGCGATGTCCTCGCCCGAGCCGATTCTTCGGCTTTGGTCCAGGCGCGGGCATTATAACCAAAGGAAACAGGCAGTGAAGCCTTACGGCTTTACAGCTTGTTTCCTGGTTTGCTGCGCTTTCTGAATGGTCCCGTAGCCTTCTGGGACCTGTGATGTGGGGGGTGGGGATTTGGTAAACTGCACTACCCAAACTTTGCGTTTCATCTCATTAAACCAAAGCATACAAGCCACAAACATATGTGCAAATAACCAGGTAATGCGCTGCATGCTATTATTGTGCTGGAAAAATTCATAAATGTGCAAAACCATTCATGATCAAAAAGTGCTTCCAATAAAAAGTGAAAGTTCAAATTAAAGTGCTTCAAGACTCTTGCAACAAAGATACTGTGCTTGCGCAAATCCAATCCACTCTAATGTCACACCAAAGCTATTAATTGCCAGTGCCCCCTATTGGGCTTACACTCACTAGATCACGTTGACCACCTAAGAATATAGGTTGCACTTCTGCTAGTTGGAACTAACGCTGGTTCCCTGACAGCCAGAGCAGCGGTAGTTCCTCTAACACAATCGGCGAATCATCTGGGTGTCAGGAGGACACCACAATTGCGAGTGTAACATTTTATTTTTATATTGAGTGATTTTAAATAAAAATACGATGGCAATTTCCCTCTACTAATTATATCGATATGAAGCACATTGAACATTGACCAGCGGACCAGAAATTACAGCACTGAAAGACCTTCCTAAGTATATGCTTAGGTGGTCAACGTGATCTGGTGAGAGTAAGGCCACTAGGGGGCATTGGCGGAGAATGGATTTGGTGTGACATTAAAGTGGATTAGATTTGCGCAAGCACGGTCACTTTGTTGCAGAAAACATGCTGCAAAAGTCAAAAGCCCTTTCATTTGAGCTTTCACTCTTTATTGGAAGCACTTCTTTTTAATGGACCGTTCTGCACTGTATGAATTTTTCCAGCACAATAATAGCATGGAGCACTCTACCTGGTTATATACATTGCACATTTTGCACATAGGTTTTGTGGTTTTTATACTTGGTTTAGTGAGATGACACACATACAGCAAATAACCATATATGTTTTTTTTGAAGTATCACAAGTTGCATAGGTGCACAATGAAGGGTAGTCCACCTTGACTTTAGTTTCACAGTAAACACATTTTTATACTCAACCTTAGGTGAAAAAAACTGAGAATTACAGTATGTACCATGTTCACTATAGTTCTACAAACGATGCAAACTATGCTTATATTCTAAATGACAAACTTACTGGTGATGTTGGCCCAGGCTTTGGTTTTCTGCAGAAAAAAAAAAAGCAAGAAAATAGATTAATATACGGTATATGTAAATAATTCAGTAGGAGGATAAGACTCTTGTTTTTTCAATTTTATTAAACAAATGCAGACCTGAATAATATAGTACTCACACATACCGGGGATGAGGGGCAGGTTTCATGGGTGGCTCTGGTCTTCTATCAGCTGTTTAAAAAAAAGAAAGCCTTCATTTATTTCATGTACTCTTGTTCAAAGATATAACAATCCAGAACGTTAATGATGTTATGTTAATCAAGAAGGGACCACCAATTACTCCAGGATTTTGTGTTTGTTAAACATGAACTTGTTTCATGTTTAACAAACACAAAAGCCTTTGCTTAAAGGAAAAGTGCACTCATTCTTTTTTGCCCCCTTTCCTATATGCACACTCTATCCCACACCCTCATGTATTTGTTTACATCAGGCATGTCAAACTTGAATGAAACATCGATCTGAATTCAATGAAATAAATATTCAATGGGCTGCAATATATCTACTGGGGGGGGCGCATCTTTATTATTTCTAAATAGTACTTTGCAAGTTATTAATAACGATTCAAAAAGGGTAAGCTATTTCGCTCGGACTGCAAATAAAGCTGCTAGCACATCGACGGACATAAATTGAACTAAAGGTAGTGTAAAAAAAAAAAAAAAGTGCAGTGCTACGAATACTGTAGATTCATAAATTATAAGTGACAAAAATATATTAAATTGTACATGTAAAAGTGAAAACAAAGGGTGAGAACACTTGGTGATGAATAAAAGTTCAAGGTCTGTAAAGACTGTAGTGATAATCCAAACCTCAATCCAGAGATCACCCTGAAGACCTTGGTGTAAATTGTGTACATTTTTTTACATTAAGGATTGCAAGCTTTAATATTTTATCACAGAGAAAGTGGGTATTGGACATTTCCTGTATGCATTTAGCTGCAAAATTACAAAGTGTAACAATCCCTGAATGGAGGATGGGTGGATGAATCAAAGGTCTTTTTCCTCCATTCATAGATTGTTTTTTAATCAATTAAAAAAAATATATATATTTTTTGACCAAATTTAGGCTTTAATTTTAAAGTTTGGTACTGATACCAAATACATGATTGACAATGAAAACTACATAAAAATTGCATATAGTTTTATCAGTGGCAATTAAAAAATAAATTTGAATACTTTTAAAATACAATAAAATTCAGAAAGAGGTTGCAAAGCTTGTTTTCCTAAAACAACTGTATACAAATCATGGTTACTTACTATCATCAAAGTTGTCACACGTGACCCGTGGCTCCTAAAATATAAAGTTTTCAATTATGAATTTTATAACATATTACAGAATGATATACTAATTAAAACATGTTTTGAATATAAAATGCTGCAGGTATAAAGTGCAGTGCATCTAGGAGGTGCCTAAACATACAAACAGCAACCTCTAATACCTTGCAATTACAGATGAATGCTGAACATTTCTGGCAGGTCATTTTCCAACACTTCACAGTAGTTTCAGAGCTTGCTGCTACCTCCTGCTATTCACACATTCCTATAGGCCCATCACTATGATGGACTACCTCGCTAGCCAGCAGGATTATGCAGGAGGCAATAAAGAGTGCACAATATTTGGAAGAGCAGTAGTGACCACTTCAGCTGCAGAAGATTTTACCCCCTTCATGACCAGGCCATTTTTGGCTCTTCGCCACAGAGCTACTTTAATTGGTGATTGCGCATTCATGCAACGATATACCCCAATGAAATTTATATCATCTTTTTCACACAAATGGAGCTTTCTTTTGGTGGTATTTGATCACCACTGTTTATTTTTTATTTTTGGCGATATAAACAAAAAGGAGACAATATTTTTACTTTCTGCTATAAAACATATCCAATAAATAAATAAAAAATTATTAAAAATCAAATTTCTTCATAAATTTTGTCCAAAATCTATTCGGCTACATGTTTTTGATAAAAAAAATCCCAATAAGTGTATATTGATTGGTTTGTGTTAAAGTTGTAGTGCCTACAAACTATGATATATATACTGGAATTATTGCACTGTGGCATACAATTTAACACTAATTGATGCTGCGAGGAACTGGCTAACTGCCCCTGACATCAATACAGTGATCAGTGCCAATACTATACACTGTCACTGTATTAATGACACTGGCTGAGAAGGGGTTAACATCTAGGGTGATCCACGGGTTAAATATGTGCCTAACTATGTGTAGTGTGTGTACAGTGTGCTGCTTTTGACTAATAATCTCTATGTTTTTCATTCCTACTTTGCAGGGATGGGAAACACAGAGATAGTTCCCTGTGTACAGAGCTCTGTGTTGAATGTACACAGCCAATCAGCATGTCCGGGCCAATGATTGCTGACAGGCTCTTGCTGTGTATAATTACAGCAGGAGTCAGGTGGGGGGTGCGCTTGTGTGCACCCTAAGCCCGGAAATGGGCAGCGCCATACCAGTCAGTCGCTTTGCCCACAGCGGTTGCTCGTCTGCAGTACAATGTGGGTGGGTGGTCACAAAGTGGTTATTAAGGTAGCTTTGCCTGTCAGAACAGCTGGCCTGGGCCTGTACCTGCAGCATGTTTTTTTTAAATGACAGTGTCTTTAAAGCTTATAAACCCGGAAACCCAAGTTTTTTCCTATTTTATTTTCATCTGCTCATACTGGGAGTACCACCTGTCCAAGGGTAGCTATGTTTAAAGGGGTGTTCCGGGCAACCCTGGGCAAAAAATCAAAAATGAAAAGCCAGCAGCTACACATACTGCAGCTGCTGGCTTTTAATAAATGGAGACTTACCTGTCCTGGTGTCCCTCGATGTTGGCACCGCAGCTGACGTTTCCCATCAGCTGTCGGGTGCTGCCGTCGCCATTGCGGGTAAGGAAACCTGGCAGTGAAGCCTTTAGGCTTCACGCCGGGAACCCTACTGCGCATACGCGAGGCCCAGCTCCACTCTCCTATTAGCCCGGCAGCCAGGGGAGGAGGAGGAGGGAGCCCAGCGGTGACGTCACGGCCGCGGCTGGACTCCCGGAAGTGGGAAAGGATACCGGTCTTTGACAGGTATCCTGTCCCTCCTCCCCCCCAAAAGGTGCCAATTGTGGCACCGGAGGGGGGGGGGCAATCCGATGAGCCAAAGTTCCACTTTAGGGTGGAACTCCGCTTTAATGCCTCACTGTATTCTATGGAAGGAGCCATGCTTGCTACCCAGGCTGAACTTCAAACATGTCTTCTTTTTCAATAAATGTAGGGGGAAATATACATTTATAATTGTTTTTTTACTGCCAGTTCAGCTCATTGGAAGTAATAAGGACACTGCATTTCTTGCACAATCAACAGGTATTTTCATTACATGCGGAAAAGGTTCTTGACTTCAAAAAACAAAACAAACGTTTTTAGGTTTAGTTCTACTTTACCATTAAGGACATACCTGTTTTGGTGGAGACTTTCTTCTTGGCACAGGTTGTGCTTCTCTACATGACACAAGAAATAATAAACCCTTGTCATATTTTTTAATAGACACCAATGAAATGTATTTATAATAGTGGTTATGACAAATATCAGTTCATTAAAACCCTTTGTAGACATGTTAAACGTGAATCATCTATACTAGAGTAAGAAACTACATACCTTGCAGGGGGCGATGGTTTAGCCTAAAACAAAAAACATGATTAATCAAATAACGGTCACAATTTAAAAAATTGCATTTGTAAAATACATTTAAGTTAAAAACAATACCTCATTTTCAGGAACTTCATAATGATCTGGAAGAGAGAGAGAGAGAGAGATGAAAATTAAAATTTCAGCTGAATTATATTACCGTATATTGATCATATGCACTGTCAAGTTATTTTTTATCTCTGCCGCATACCATTACATTTTTTTTTAAAATTTCTGTAAATGAG
Organism: Rana muscosa; assembly: GCA_029206835.1. Classification (NCBI taxonomy): domain Eukaryota; kingdom Metazoa; phylum Chordata; class Amphibia; order Anura; family Ranidae; genus Rana; species Rana muscosa. Next base: position 211,964,646 of record CM055123.1, on the reverse strand, counting down.
GTCTACACATAGCAAGTGTAGCGCCCCCCCCAATATTTGGGGGCACTATGTGGAAATTTAGGGGTAGTCTGTGCCGGTAGTTGGGCTCAGACCAATCAATGGTTCATTATTCCTTCTGCTCTGGGTGTGATACTGTCTGGCTGTAGTTTTCTCTGTTGCCTGTAGGTGGCACTGTCACCGCCGCCATAGGTTCAACTACAGGGGGTATCACAGCACCTTGGGTGACCTCTCTCGGCAGCCGTGCAGTGGGCGTGGTCAACCCGCTGTGCATGCTGGGAGAGGGAACATACGGGGCAGACGCCATTAGGTGTGAGGCGTTCCAGGGGACCTTCGGTCCTGTAAGTGTGCCTCGTGGCCCGCATGGCATGAGGTGCGCGAATGTGTTTGGGCCTCGGGCACCTTCAGCCCGAGGTTTCGATGCTGCAATGTAGGCCAAGCTCTGCTGGCAAGGGCCTACACCTCAGAGAAGAATCCCAGGCTGCCCACTTGTAGGGAGCCCACCTTTAGGAAAGGAGTCCAGGGGAGGATCAGTCCCAGAGGAGATTAGTGACGGTACTGCTGTCTCGGGAAGAGGCATGGAAACTCGCCTAAAGAGGGATTCATCGTCTCTATTATCCGTGCTCCATCCCGGCTGCTAGGACCACTCTCAAAGGGACTATCCGGGTGAGCAATACCCACTCAGGCTTGAGTGCCGACGAAAGACTGACACTAAGCTCCAAGTGTTGCGTGCCTGAACCTTCCCCTACTTTCTCAACTTCCTACTCTCTCTCTTAAAGTTTACCTCAAGTATAAAGAATAAAACCTTGCTGATTGGGTTTTACTCCTGTGTGGACATTGGCCTTATTCTGAAAGATTTCTGCCTAGACAACGGAGAGAAGGGATCCACTCTAGAGAGGTCATTGCTGCAAGACCCAACAATAACACCGCTCGCTCCTCTCTAGACACAGAGAGGGGATACCGGGCAAGTAGCAGGTGTGCCCCGCTGCAGGTGAAGGAAAGTGGGGCCTGTGTGCTACACAAGTCAAAACTGCAAAGAAAAATAATTGCCATCACTCTGTGGCGGCTGTGCATTAGTGATTATATATATACACATATACACACACACACACACACACAATATATATATATATATATACACACACACACACACACACAGTGTGTGTATATTTATATATATTGTGTGTGTGTATATAATATACATTATATATAAAAAATGTAAAAATAAATACACACACTAGATATATATATACACACACACACACATATACATACATACATATATACACACACACACACACACACACACAATATATATATATATATATATATATATATATATACATATACATACATATACATACACACACACACACACACACACACACACACATATACACATACATATACACACACACACACACAAAATAAGCTTTATAAATGTTTTACAATAATGCACTCCTGGAGAGGTGAAATCCAATTCAAAAGCTATTCTTAAATTGTGTTAGACCAGTGGTTCTCAACTCCTGTCCTCAGGACCCACTAACAGGCCAGATTTTAAGTATTACCTTGGTGAGATGCAGACTAGAATACTGCAATCCCTGAGCAGCAAATTATATCACCTGTAATGCATTTCAGTTATCTTGCAAACCTGGCCTGTTGGTGGGCCCTGAGGACTGGAGTTGAGAACCACTGTGTTAGACGCAAATAATTTTTGTGGCACACTGTTTTTTGTATAATATATTTTAAACGCGGCACTTTACTCACTTTCACCTAAAAAATAAGTGTTGGCTGCCACTGGATGGAGCTCTTTCCTTAAAGATAAACATTAACCTGAGCTGAGATTTTAAATTGTATCACCTATTATTTGAAATGTTAAATATGTAAACATTTAGCGGAAAACAAGTTTTATTAAAAATTAACATGAAACGCGAGCTATATTGTAATTTACGGTTATTAAAATCACCTTTCAGTTTCAATCTGCAGAATGACTTATTATTCTAAGTTAAACCAAGGGGACTTTTTCTCTTTAGCATAGCCAGATTGTTTGCTGGTTAGCATTGGAAACTCACTGATTGGTTTCACTTGTTGCCTAGAACTTATTTTTAATGGTAATTAAAAATATACAATCCTGAGGGGAGTATGGGTAATTTCAACAGGAGGTGAGCGAGCAGTGATTGTATTGCTGGAGTCACAAAGAGTGAGAAAGTGATGGGCGATTCTACTGGCATCTATCCTAAGCATAAAATATCAGCTTTAGGAGGACACACCTGTTAATGATAAACTAGAACACTCCTTTTGCAATTACATTACATGAACATAAGCCATTAAAGTGACAGTGTTTAAAATAAAACTGTACAATCATGTGCCTTATGACATCAAATTCTCAGTTCTCCTGCTGCTTATGTGCCAAATTCTGCAGTAATGAATAGAAATAGCCAGCTGAAGATCCTACAGAATTTGATACTTCCAGTAGTGTTGACTTTCTGGTCCTCTGCTGTTCACTATGGTTCCTACCAACCCCTACGTCACTATAGGAAACAGTAGTGGTGGATCAAACCACTGAGCCCATTTCTTCACTACTGCAGAGACCAGCACCATGGGAAGGAGGAGAGCGGAGTATTCCTGGTCTTTAACCACTTGACCTTGACAGACATGTGCCCGGCACCCACAAATCAGCTTATGTAGGGTGGAAGTAGGGGAATATATATATATACACATATACACACACACACACACATACACACAGTGCACTGAAAAAGTATTTATACCGCTTGGGATTTTCCAAATTTTGTCAAGTTACAACCAAAAATGTAAATGTGTTTTATTAGTGGCACATAATTGTGAAGTGGAAGGAAAATGATAAATGGTTTTCATTTTTTTTTTTACAAATAAATAACTGAAAAGTGTGGCGTGCATTTGTAGAACCAACTTTCTCTGCAATTACAGCTGCAAGTCTTTTTGGGGATGTCTCTACCAGCTTTGCACATCTAGAGAGTGGCATCTTTGCCCATTCTTCTTTGCAAAATAACTCAAGCTCTGTCAGATTGGACGGAGAGTGTCTGAATAGCAATTTTCAAGTCTTGCCACAGATTCTGAATTGAATTTAGGTCTGGACTTTGACTGGGCCATTCTAACACATGAATATGCTTTGATCTAAGCCATTCCATTGTAGCTCTGGCTGTGTGTTTAGGGTCGTTGTCCTGCTGGAAGGTGAACCTCAGCCCCAGTCTCAAGCCTTTTGCAGAGTCTAACAGGTTTCCTTCTAAGATTGCCCTGTATTTGGCTCCATCCATCTTCCCATCAACTCTGACCAGCTTCCCTGTCCCTGCTGAAGAAAAGCATCCCTACAACATGATGCTGCACCACCATGTTTCACGGCGGGGATGGTGTGTTCAGGGTGATGTGCAGTTTTCGTTTTCCACCACACATAATTTTGCTTTTCGGCCAAAAAGCAAAATTTTGGTCTCATCTGACCAGAGGCACCTTCTTACACATGTGTGCTGTGACCTCAACATGGCTTCTTGCAAACTGCAAACAGGACTTCTTATGGCTTTCTTTCAACAATGGCTTTCTTCACGCCACTCCATAAGGGCCAGAGATTTGGGGAGTGCAGGACCAATAGTTGTCCCGTGGACAGATTCTCCAATCAGAGCTGTGGATCACTGCAACTCCTCCAGAGTTACCACGGGTCTCTTGGCTGCTTCTCTGATTATTGCTCTCCCTGCCTGGCCTGTCAGTTTAGGTGGACGTCTTAGTAGGTTTCTAGTTGTGCCATACTCTTTCCCATTTTCATGTGATGGATTGAACAGTGCTCTGTGAGATGTTCAAAGCTTGGGATATTTTTTTTTTATAACCAAAACCCTGCTTTAAACTTCTCCACAACTTTATTCCTGACCTGTCTGGTGTGTTCCTTGGCCTTCGTGATGCTGTTTGTTCACTAAGGTTTTCTAACAAACCTCTGAGGGCTTCACAGTACAGCTGTATTTATACTGAGATTAAATTACACACAAGTGGACTCTATTTACTAATTAGGTGACTTCTGAAGTCAATTGGTTCAACTACCGTAGATTTTCGTTAGGGGTATCAGAGTAAAGGGGGTTGAATAGAAATGAACGCCACACTTTTCAGATATTTGTAAAAAAATTTAAAACCATTTACCGTGTTCCTTCCACTTCACAATTATGTGCCACTTTGTGTTGGTCTATCACATAAAATCCCAATAAAATACATTTACGCTTTTGGTTGTAACATGCCGTAATGCAGAGATTTTTTCAAGGCACTGTGTGTATGTACATTATATATACACACACACATATATATACATACATATATACATATACACACACACACATACATATACACACACACATACATACATACGTACATACACACACAGGTGAAACTCCAAAAATTTGAATATTGTGCAAAAGTTAATTTATTTCACTAATGCAACTTAAAAGGTGGAACTAATGTATGAGATAGACTCGTTACATGCAAAGCAAGATAGTTCAAGCCGTGATTTGCCAAAATTGTGATGAGTATGGCTTACAGCTCATGAAAACCCCAAACCCACAATCTCAGAAAATTAGAATATTGTGAAAAGGTGCAATATTCTAGGCTCAAAGTGTCCCACTCTAATCACCTAATTAAGCCATATGGGTTCACACTATACGACACGACTTTCATCCTACTTTGCTCTGCGACATCTGTCCTACATTGGTCCGACATCGGTCCGACATCCATCCGACTTTCATGAACAGGATACTACTTTGATCCTACTTCAATGATAGTCAATGGGCTGAAGTGGGATCAAAGTCGGACAGAAGTAGTACAGGGAGCATTTTTTATGTCGGACCGACTTGTGTCGGACCAGTTAAGACGGCTCTCATAGGGATTCATTGATTGTCACACGTCATGCGACATGAGCTCCTAATGTCGGAGCGTTTGTCGCCCCAGTGTGAACCAGGCCTCAGCCTTTAAATGGTCTCTCAGTCTGGTTCAGTAGGAATGACAATCATGGGAAAGACTGCTGACCTGACAGTTGTGCAGAAAACCATCATTGACACCCTCCATAAGGAGGGAAAGCCTCAAAAAGGTAATTGCAAAAGAAGTTGAATGTTCCCAAAGTGCTGTATCAAAGCACATTAATAGAAAGTTATGTGGAAGGTAAAAGTATGGAAGAAAAGGGTGCAGAAGCATCAGGGATGACCGCAGCCTGGAGAGGATTGTCAGGAAAAGGCCATTCAAAAGTGTTGGGGACTTTCACAAGGAGTGAACTGAGGCTGCGTCGGTGCATCAAGAGTAGGGATGAGCTTCGTGTTCGAGTCGAACATACGTTCGACTCGAACATCGGCTGTTCGATCGTTCGACGAAGATCGAACGATTTGGGCCGTTCGCGCCAAATTCGAGTGACGCGAACGGCCCACAATGCACTACGCCATCGCAGTGTCATCCAGGCGCTGTGATTGGCCAAGCATGCACTGTGACCCCGCATGCTTGGCCAATCACAGCGCCGGCAGCGAGGAGAGCAATGATTGGCCACAGGCAGGATGCCTGTGGCCAATTATTGCTGAGGGTGTTTAGTACACGCCCCACACTATAAAAGGCCGCCAGCACGGCGGCCTAGTGTAGTGTGTTCCGGAGCAGGGAAAGACAAGCATAGGCAGGGACAGTGACATTTATTTATTTCTTGCTTAACCTGGATTCCTTTAGTTTAGGGAAAGAGAAGGATAGGTAGGGAGAGTGTCAGTGTGTTTTACTGTGCGAGTCCTTGTTTCTAGGGACAAAGAAGGAAAGTGAGGGGATTTCTCCTTGTGCTATAGTGTGCTTTAAAAAAACATTTTTTCTAGGGACAGAAAACTGTAGGTAGGGAGAGTGTCAGTTTCTTTCACTGTGCCAGTCCTTGTTTCTAGGGACAACGAAGGAAAGTGAGGGGAATTCTCCTTGTGCTATAGTGTGCTTTAAAAAAACATTTTTTCTAGGGACAGAAAACTGTAGGTAGGGAGGAGTGTCAGTTTCTTTCACTGTGCCAGTCCTTGTTTCTAGGGACAAAGAAGGAAAGTGAGGGGAATTCTCCTTGTGCTATAGTGTGCTTTAAAAAAACATTTTTTCTAGGGACAGAAAACTGTAGGTAGGGAGAGTGTCAGTTTCTTTCACTGTGCCAGTCCTTGTTTCTAGGGACAAAGAAGGAAAGTGAGGGGAATTCTCCTTGTGCTATAGTGTGCTTTAAAAAAACATTTTTTCTAGGGACAGAAAACTGTAGGTAGGGAGAGTGTCAGTTTCTTTCACTGTGCCAGTCCTTGTTTCTAGGGACAAAGAAGGAAAGTGAGGGGAATTCTCCTTGTGCTATAGTGTGCCAAAGCATTCCTCATCAACCATCTTTGAAATCCTTGTTTTTTGGACAGTCAGGGAAATTGTCGTTGTGCTATTCTGTGCAAAAGCAATAATCCTCAACCATATTTAGAAATCCTTAAGTAAAGGGACAGAGAAGGACACCTGAAGGTAGCCCTTATTGCTTTTTTCCCATCTCCCTGCAGGCCATCTATTAGAATGTCTGGAAGGCAAACAAGGAGAGGCAGACAGTCAGGAGGCAATAAAAGAGGGCAAGCAGGCTCTGTGTCTGGGGGCAACAGTGCTGGTCGTGGACGCGGTGCATTGTCATCAGCACATGGCCATGGGACACGCTTGTCCTTCTTTTCGGCAGCTGGACATGTTGAGCCACATCATGCCGAAGACTTGGTAGAGTGGATGACCAAGCCCTCCTCCTCCTCCTCATCCTCTCTCACCCAGGCTCAGGGTACTGGCAAAGCAGCTGCCAAAGCGTCCTCTTCCCTGGTATCAATGTCAGACTCATCATCAGTCACTCCTTCCCTAGACCCACCATGACCTCCTCCTGAGGAGTCCCCCGAACTGTTTGAGCACAGTGTTGGGTACATGCTCCAGGAGGATGCCCAGCGTTTCAAAGGGTCTGATGATGAAACCCAGCTACAGGAAGGCAGTAGCGTGAGAGCAGACAGAGGGGATGCTCAAGAAGGACACCAATCTGGCAGTCATGTTCCAGCAGCTGCAGCATACTGCCAGATTGGCTCCAGTGATGAGGAGGGAGGGGATGATGAGGTCACTGACTCCACGTGGGTGCCTAATAGGAGAGAGGAGGAGGAGGAGGATGAGGAGGAGGCACATCTCCAACGAGGCAGGATGCCCTTTGGTGGCCAGCGTAAGGGCAGTACACCGACGGAATCACACCGCAGAGCTCCGCCTGTGCAGGGCGCAGCCTCTGCCCGTCATTCAAAAAGTTCCTTGGTGTGGGCCTTTTTTGAGGCTAGTGCATCAGATCGCACAGCTGCTGTTTGCAACATATGTCTCAAGCGTATATCGCGTGGCCAAAACATCAGCCGCTTGGGTACCACATGCCTGACCAGACATATGTTGACCTGCCATGCAGCTCGTTGGCAAGCCTACCTCAAAGACCCACACCAAAGAACAAAGCGGACCTCTCCTTGCACCGCATCAGCTGGGATCTCCAACCCCACTATAACTTCAGTCCTCTCTGAAACATGCACTGAGAGGAATGAAGGTGTAGAATTAGCTGTGTCACAGCCAAGTACTTGCGGCCACTCTGCTAGCAGTACACCGACGTCCGATTCTAGCAGGCAAATTTCCCTGCCCCAGCTGCTGGACCGTCGAAAGAAGTTCACTCCCAGCCATCCACATGCCCAGCGGTTGAATGCTAGCTTGGCTAAATTGCTAGCGCTTCAACTGCTGCCTTTTCAGTTGGTAGACTCGGCCCCCTTCCGTGAGTTTGTGCAATGTGCGGTTCCTCAGTGGCAGGTTCCCAAACGCCACTTTTTCTCACGGAAGGCTATTCCGGCTCTCTACCGGCATGTGGAAGGCAATGTCTTGGCCTCGCTGGACAGGGGGGTCAGCGGTAAGGTGCATATTACCGCTGACTCATGGTCCAGCAGGCATGGACAGGGACGTTACCTTTCTTTCACGGCCCATTGGGTCACTCTTTTGGCAGCTGGGAAGGATGCAGGACAAGGTGCAGTAGTGTTGGAGGTTGTTCCACCGCCACGCCTCCAAAATGCTACTACTGGTTGTGACACACCTCTCTCCTCCACCCCCTCCTCTTCTTCTTCCTCCATGGCCTCTTCCTGTGGTTTGTCCTATGAACCAGCGGTGCTCCGTAGCCGTTCACGGGGCTACGCAAGTACGCAGGCAAAAAGATGCCATGCCGTGCTTGCGCTGGTGTGTTTGGGGGACAGAAGCCACACTGGGGCAGAGGTCCTGTCTGCTCTGCAGGGCCAGGCCGAGAGGTGGTTGACGCCACGCCAGCTTAAGCCAGGAATGGTGGTTTGCGACAATGGCACCAACCTCCTCTCCGCCCTCCGACAGGGACAACTGACCCATGTGCCCTGTGTGGCTCACGTCCTTAACCTGGTGGTGCAGCGGTTCTTGGGCAGGTACCCGGGCTTACAGGATGTCCTGAGGCAGGCCAGGAAAGTCTGTGTGCATTTCCGCAGATCTTATAATGCCAGTGCTCGCCTGGCTGAGCTGCAAAAGGAGTTGAACCTGCCCAAGAACCGCCTTATATGTGACATGCCCACCAGGTGGAACTCAACGTTGGCCATGCTGCAGCGGCTGCACACGCAGCAGAGGGCCATCAATGAGTACCTGTGCGACTACGGCACCAGGACAGGGTCAGGGGAGCTTGGTTTTTTTTCTCCACGCCAGTGGGGCATGATCAGGGATGCATGCACTGTCCTGGCACCATTTGAGGAGGCCACGAGGATGGTGAGCAGTGACAGTGCATGCATCAGTGACACTGTACCTCTTGTCCACCTGTTGGAGCACACGCTGCGTGGAATAATGGACAGGGCACTTGAGGCAGAACAGAGGCAGGAAGAGGAGGACTTCCTTGCCTCTCAAGGCCCCCTTTACCCAGACAGTTTTTCTTCTGTCCCACCCATCGCACAGGAAGAGTAAGAGGAGGAGGAGGAGGAGGATTGTGTCAGCATGGAGGTGGAGGCTGGCACTCAGCATCATCAGCAGCAGTCTTTTAGGGATGATTTACAGTCCCAAGAAACCAGTGGACTTGTACGTGGCTGGGAGGAGGTGGCTGCGGATCATGTCGTCCTTAGTGACCCAGAGGACTCCGGAGCGAATGCCTCAGCAAACCTACGCTGCATGGCCTCCCTGATCCTGCAAAGTCTGCGGAAGGATCCTCGTATTCTTCGGATCAAGGAGAGGGACCATTACTGGCTGGCCACTCTCCTTGATCCACGGTACAAGGGTAAGGTTGCGGACCTTATGTTACCTTCGCAGAGGGAGCAGAGGATGAGACAACTCTGGGAGGCCTTGCAGAAAGGTCTGTGCAACGCGTTACCAGAGACTGGGAGGTTACAAACTCCTGGTCCTGGACAACGAGTTGCTGAGGCTTCGGCCAGTCAAAGAAGGAGCGGTGGGGAAGGTGGCCGTCTGACCGATGCGTTCAGACAATTCTTTAGTCCGCAGCCCCAAAGTATGATCGGTTCCAGCAACCATCGCCAGCGTCTGATAAACATGGTGCAGGAATATCTAGGGGCAAGGTCAGACTTGGACACCTTCCCCACCGAAAATCCTCTGGCTTACTGGGTCTTGAGGATGGATCACTGGCCAGAGCTTGCACAGTATGCAATTGAGCTACTGGCCTGTCCTGCATCCAGCGTTCTTTCGGAAGGCACATTCAGTGCTGCTGGAGAATTTGTCACGGATCACAGGGTGCGCCTGTCCACCGACTCGGTTGATCGACTGACTTTCATCAAGATGAACCAGTCTTGGATCACCACCAGCTACCACACACCTGATGCTGATATAACAGACTAATTGATTTTAACATGTCACATCCCTTCAAGACTGATGCTGATGCTGAGTGCCTGTGCTGTTATGTTGACTGGCTATCCTCCTCCTCCGAGTCCTCAATGATACGATTGATGATGATAGCTTGGAAGATCATTTTTGTTTATGGGTGCCGCCACCAGTGGCTAAGGCCCAATTTTTCAGCCCCTGTTTTACAGGGGCGTGTAATTACAATTTTTTTAGCAATAATTTGCCATAGGGCTCATTGCTGTGCTCCAAGTACAGTATCTGTGAGGGGTTGGAGTGTTGTGCCACCAGTGCCTAAGGCCCAATTTTTCAGCCCCTGTTTAACAGGGGCGTGTCATTACAATTTTTGAAGCAATACTTTGCAACAGGGCTCATTGCTGTGCTCCAAGTAACGTATCTGTGAGGGGTTGTAGTGTTGTGCCACCAGTGCCTAAGGCCCAATTTTTCAGCCCCTGTTCAAAAGGGGCATGTAATTACAATTCTTGATCTAATAATTCACAGCAGGGCCCATTCCTGCACCCACCAAGAGTAACTCTGAGGGCTTACAGTGTTGTGGCAACACCACCACCACCACCACCACCACGAAAGGCCCAATTTTTCAGCCCCTGTTCAAAAGGGGCATGCAATTACAATTCTTGATCTAATAATTCACAGCAGGGCCCATTGCAGCACCCACCAAGAGTAACTGTCAGGGCTTACAGTGTTGTGGCACCAGCACCACCATCAAAGGCCCAATTTTTACTACCACTGTTCAACAATTATATGTAATTAAAATTCCTGATATAATAGTTGACAGCAGGGCGTTCCAGCACCAACCAAGAGTAACTGTGAGTGCTTACAGTGTTGTGCCAACACCAACAACTAAGGGGCCTATTTCTGCAGAGTATATACGGCAGGTCCCTACTTTCAAACATCCAACTTACAAACGACTCCTACTTGCAAACGCAAGAAGACAACAGGAAGTGAGAGGAAATCTACCACTAGGAAGGAAAATTCTCTCCTGTAAGAATAAATATGGGAGAAAGGTGTCTCCTCTGTACTGATGCTTTATCAGCAATCCTTGTTTCAAGAAAAACACCACATTTCAAAAACAGTTGTCATTGGGACGGAAAGTGAGGTGAAATGTTCTGAACAGGGGCACAGACAGCAAAACAAATGTTACAGGGGTGATAACCCTTACCTATGTTTTCCAAAAAGTTTAAAAATAGATTTTTGGGCTGGAGCTACACTTCAACAATGTACCTGTTCAAAATTACAAACAGATTCTACATAAGAACAAACCTACAGTCCCTGTCTTGTATGCACCGCCTGTATACGGCTGTTCAGAGTATATAGGGCCTTTTTTATTTTATGTGCGGGGTTCCCCTTAATATCCATACAAGACCCAAAGGGGCTGGTAATGGGCTGGGGTAGGGGGGGGGGGTCATGGGGTAGCTATGCCATTTTTCTTAAAGATTTTCATCCATATTACCGGGACCAGACATTACATTAAAGCCGCAAGCAGTTTTAAATGGCTTTTTTTTCCTTTAGAAGTGTCATTTTGTGCAGGGACAGTTCTAAACACGGGAAACACGTGGCACTTCACAGGCATACTTTAGACACCCCCCAGGTACGATATTTAAAGGAATATTTGACTTTTTTTTTTTCACTTTATGCATCATTAAAATGACTGCTCCCGAAAAACGACCGTTTTTAAAACTTCTTTTTGCATTGATACATGTCCCCTGGTGCAGAACCCGGGTTCCCAAACCCTTTTTAGGACAATAACATGCATAATAGTTGTTATAATTAGCACTTTAGAATTCGAACGTTCGCATCCATTGTATTTAATAGGGTTCTAATGTTCGTACGAACTTTCGGTCCGTTCGCGGGTTCTGGTGCGAACCGAACCCGGGGGTGTTCGGCTCATCACTAATCAAGAGCCACCACACACAGACGGATCCTGGACATGGGCTTCAAATGTCGTATTCCTCTTGTCAAGCCACTCCTGAACAACAAACAACGTCAGAAGCGTCTTACCTGGGCTAAGGAAAAACAGACCTGGTCTGTTGCTCAGTGATCCAAAGTCCTCTTTTCTGATGAGAGCAAATTTTGCAACTAATTTGCAAACCAAGGACCCAGAGTATGGAGGAAGAATGGAGAGGCACACACTGCAAGATGCTTGAAGTCCAGTGTGAAGTTTCCACAGTCTGTGTTGATTTGGGGAGCCATGTCATCTGCTGATGTTGGTCCACTGTGCTTCATTAAGTCCTGGGTCAATGCAGCCGTCTACCAGGAGATTTTGGAGCACTTCATGCTTCCTTACGCAGACAAGCTCTATGGGGATGCTGACTTCATTTTCCAGCAGGACTTGGCACCTGCCCACAGTGCCAAAAGTACCAAAACCTGGTTCAATGACCGTGGGAATACTGTGCTTGATTGGCCAGCAAACTCGCCTGACCTGAACCCCATAGAGAATCTATGGGGCATTGCCAAGAAAAAGATGAGAGACATGAGACCGAACAATGCAGAAGAGCTGAAGGCCGCTATTGAAGCATCCTGGTCTTCCATAACACCTCCGCAGTGCCACAGGCTGATCGCTTCCATGCCACGCCACATTGAGGCAGTAATTGCTGCAAAATGGGCCCAAACCAAGTACTGAGTACATATGCATGCTTCTACTTTTCAGAGGTCCGATATTGTTCTATGTACAATCCTTGTTTTATTGATTGCATGTAATATTCTAATTTTCTGAGATTGTGGTTTACAGCTCATGAAAACCCCAAATCCACAATCATCACAATTATGACGAATCACAGCTTGAACTATCTTGCTTTGCATGTAATGAGTCTCTCTCATATATTAGTTTCACCTTTTAAGTTGCATTAGGGAAATAAATGGACTTTTGCACGATATTCAAATTTTTCGAGTTTCACCTGTATATTATATACACACACACACACATACATATACACATATATATATATATATATATATATATATATATATATATATATATGATCTAGCGCACAGTTGCCATCCTGTAGCAGTAAAACTGCTATAGGGCGGTCATAAAGTGGTTAAAAGGGCACGTTATTATAGAATTTTATCTTAGAAAATGTCTCTTAACACATCAGGTTACATATCAAGATCTATCATACCATTACTATATTTAGTAATGAGGTCCTGTGAAACCCAACTTCATGTGAAATTGAGGCATTAAAAAAATATCAAATGTGCTTCACTGGACAGATCACATATATTTATTTATTAGGGCTGTTACTGATTAAAATTTTCGTGTTCGATTAATCGATTTTTTTTAAATCGATTATTCGACCAATTTTGATTAATTATAACGCACATAGATCCAACTACTTTTAGCTGATCTCCTTGCAGGCCGATTCCCAGTGCAGCGACCAACCACTGGAAAAATGGATAGCAGGATACAAAAAACACACAAAGGCAGCGCTCGATGGGAATAGCATTAAAACTTTTATAGTCTTCAAGTAGGTAACAAAATAAATACTGCACTGGAGATAAAATCGATGTAGCTACATAAACTGTAAAAATGGTGCGAGTAATACCAAACGGTAGCAAAAGCAGTCATAAAAACATGTAGCTAAGTATGATACTGGTATAAAAATGTGTACAACGATACCACTGCTGAATCCAGATGAGAAGGGGCTAAAATCAGTCCGTTGGCATGTAGATGTCCCGTGAAGGGAACTATCACAACTCCCAGTGGATGGCTGTAGAATCCCAGGTTGATAGAGGGAAGTATAACAGCCCTTGCGTTGTGGCAGATAGTAAGGTCCCGCCAGCATGCAGATATGAAGGCACAGCACAGGAGCCCTTCAGGATGGACACGGCAAGCCCAAAGAATTTTGATAGATCAAAAGAATTTTGATCGATCAAATCGATTAATCAAGGAATTAATAGTTAATTTCCACAGCCCTATTATTTATGTAATATATATAAAATGCATCTTTTAGATTTGTATCTTTTATGTTTCTTTTGTTATATTTTATATCAAATCATTTTAAGAAAATAAACATCTATTGGCAGAGATTCTATGAACGTGGCAATAAAGCTTACACTATACTGCCACGTAGATTGAGGGAGGGAGCAACCCCAAAAAATATACATTCAGTTTCTGACTCCAAGGGTATCTTGCAATATGACCCAGTTAAGATTGTTTAGATCTTCCACCTGCTCATGTGCTAGTTATACACATTCTATTTTGCAAATGTAAGAAATCTATGCATATATTGGTTGTATCTAATATTACAAAGCTATGTACCAATTTATTTTTCTAGACATCGATATAACTCCCGAAGAAGCACTCCAGAAGTGCGCAAAACATGTCAAGCTTGGATCTAGATATCCAAGGTTGTGGCATCTCTCCGACTGAGTGATATCTCCAATGTTATCATTCACCAGTTTTGCCTGGGGGCCTAGTCAACCATATTTGGGGCAGACTATATTACTATACTTGATGACTATTTGAAATCAACTTGTTCTTATATGTTGTTTTATACCAAATAGGTTCTAATAAAGATATCCGATTTTAATCTATAGTATATCTATCTATCTATCTATATATATACATACACATACATATATACATATACACACACACACATATATATATATATATGTGTATGTATGTATATATGTATATATGTATATATGTATATATATATATATATATATATATATATATATATATATATATATATATATATATACATATACACACACACACACACACACACACACACACACATATATATATATATATATATACACACACACAAATGATAGAGCGCTTCTTACTGTAAGTGCACAAAATATATACGGTTAAGCAGTAAATCAAATTATTTAATAAAAGTAAAGTACTTAGCCCATATGCCACACAGATAAAATATATAGTGTGATGACAATTATTCAAATTCTTCTCAGAATAGTGGTGCACCCCACTAGATGCCAAGCCAGGTGAAAATTGTTTGGGAGGACCACCATACACACGTGCGTTCCACTGCAATAAAAAGCTTTTTACCGGATGTCTATGATCCCCAATTACAGAGATCAAACACGCATACAGGACAACAGACCCCTCTTCTAAAACTACCAAAATGCACTTACACCACAAGAAGAATCAAGTAGTGCCTTCATTTTTTTTTTAACCTCCATCCCATTAATTGTATAGTTAATGGACAGATGACCTTACCCTTTGCCATACTGTCCTGTAGGCTGTAAAAACCCTTGCAGGCTTAGTCAAAGAGTGCAAGAATCAAAGTAATAAGTGTAAAGTTCAATATCTGAAGCAACACCAATATTCATTCTGATAGGTTGCTGTAGAGCACTGCACTCCCTTGCGCTCTTTTACTGAATAAGTCTCTAGATCAGCAGGCGTTTCCTAAACACAAAGTATTTTCTATCAATAATATTTATAGCAGTATATTACTTCAATTTTTTTTCACTCAACTCTTTCATCTCGTGCTAAAAAACAAAATACGTTATTGTCTAGAGGGTTAAAATGGAAATATAGTAAAATCCTTACTAAACCTAAACCTATTGCCACCCCCATTCTAAGCCTATTCTAAATACCCTTTTTAAAGGGAAGAAGTCTATATTTACCTATATTGAGGGTGATTCAGTTCTGTCACATGATCTCTCCAGCAGCTGGCTTCAGTGAAGAGGAGAGATCATAGACATCAGCTGCAGAGCCTATGCAGTGACATCACCTATAGGCTCACTACGAGGCTTCCAAAATCAGCTGTCCCTCCTCTACACTTAAGCTGGTGCTGGGACCTGATCATGCGACTAGACCGGAGTGGCCTCAGCATAGGTCAGTATACAGATCTTGCCTTTCACAAAATAGATAGAATAGGCTTTGAATCGGGGTGGGAGTAGGTTTAGGCTTAGTATTTGACTGGAATTCCACTTTGACTCTCCATATGTTTTCATAGACATGGATGGTGTTGTACCTGGTTCTTCTTCGTGCTTTGAAGACCTTGTAATGGGTGACTGGCCAGGTTTATTGGTTCTGTTCACAATGGGAGCTGTAAAAATAAAAATATATCTTTGTAAAATCAGTGTATTCACACATAGGCCAGAAATATCAACCAACTCTAGAGTTCAGCAAGCATATAATTTTTTAACTGTACTTGGTCTCTGGGTTACAACAGTAGATAAAGTGTTACTGGCGGGTTTGAGGCCACCTTGGGCAGTCAAAGAATGTTCTCTCAGCAGATACCTCCGCACATGTAACGCAGCGGAAATCTATAATTTTTACTCTATTTCTTTTCCTTTGGTTTTTGCCCGTTCATCAATACTGGGCTCAAAGTATTACCGTATGTCAGACCTAGCAATGTTAATTTTTTTTCCATAAGAGTTTTCTGAACTTTCAGGATCCCTTTATCTCTTACTCATTTTACTGCTGATAAACCTCACAGTGATGTCATTAAAACTTTCTCACCATCAAATTTGCTCACTTCCTCTACATTTAATGATTTGTATCATGCCTTTTATATTAACACTATTTAGGTGCTACTGAAATCCATATTCCAGACATTTTTTTATAGTTTGGATTGAGTGAGAAAGAGTTATATTTTCTGTACCTTTTTATTGTGACCCCCCATTAAGGAGATTGTACCGCACTTCCTGTCCCTAAAATGCTCATACAAGAAATGTGGGTTTTGGTTGTCATGGGACAGGAAAGCATTGTCATGCCGCATACACACGATCGAAATCACCGTCGAGAAAATCGACGGGAAAAACGAGGAACGGCTTGTTCCCCTACACACGGCCGTTTTTCCCGTCATTTTTTCTCTTGGTCGAGAAAAACGACCATGTGTAGGCTCCCCGGCAGTGTTTCCCTATGGGAAAACTGCAGCGGAAAAAAATGCAGTGAATCACGACGAGAAAAATTAGAGCATGTTCTAATTTTTCTCGTCGTGATTAATGCCGTTTTTCTCGTCTGGAAAAATGACCAAAAGCCCACACACGGTCGTTTTTCTCGTCAAAGAGAAAAAATTTAATTTTTCCAGACGAGAAAAATGGTCGTGTGTACGCGGCATCAGAAGTTCTAAACCTTCTCTACTCTACTAAAAATGTCTAACATGTTAAAGTCTATCTCCAGGCACAGATACCTCCCTCCCATCCCCTTTTCGCCCATTTAGTACTTAAATAGTACTAAATGGAATACCTTTTAAAGCCTCCTAACTTCCCTAAATTCACATCCCTTACTGGTGTGATTCTGATTGGTGATCCAGTGTTGCAGTCTATGCCAACCATTGGTCACCACTTCCTGATATCAACATGCCACTGCAGCCTATTGGATTCTGAGGGGACCCCACCACTGGACAGCCAATAGGAAAAGTCAACATAACCCAGGCAGTGACATGGACATCAAAAGAAGGATCATCATCCTTCTCAATGAAGAAGACAGGACACTCAGTACCTGGGGCTTCAAAGTGACCACAAATTTCCCCAGAGTCAAAATGGGTTAGATTGTTTTTTTTTTTTAAACCAGCAATAATGTGAGATTTTAGGGTTTCCGTTTAGATCTACTTCAAGAAGATACCACCTTGATTTGGAACTTGAAAACTACACATTCTTTCTAGCTGCCAAATGTAAATGATGATATTTTATACTAAAGAGGATCAGAAATCATAATTTTGTAGAAAATTTCAGTGAGTAGAAACTTAGAGGGGTTCTAGGAACTGTTGCAGCAACTTTGATTAACCTTGAGGTTTTCATGCCCCATGAGATTTTAAAGCTGCCCTGTACAATTGATGAACATGGAAGATCTTACGCCTATAGGGCTCCGGACTTGCAGTAGGCTCGATATAATTATCATCTTCTTCCTCATCACCAGGCGCCACGTAGTCCTGAAATTAGTAATAATGCATGTTGTGAGGGATGCTTCTAATCCCCAAATATTTTGAAAGCTATACTCATAGCATTCTAATATTCTAATGTCCAGTCTTAATATTAGGGCCTTTTATAAAACTAGCAAAAAAGAGCACATTCAATCAACATGAATACATGCAAAAATGTGGTGGAAACATTCTTATCAAAAGAAAAACAGATTCACTTTTAGTAACTGTTTGTCATGTGATGTTAACATAACTATTGCATAAACATATACGCTTTTCATATGTAGTACATAGCATTACCTGATCATCATGCTGTGGCTGTGGTTTCTTCCTTACTGGTGGCAGTACTGATATTGGCAGCTGTCTGGTCGCTACAGCTGGCTTTGGCAATGGCTTGGGTACAGATCTGCTTGGAGGAGGCAAACGACTGACTTGATTCAAGGCTGAGGGGGGCTTTGCCAAGGATTCATTTGGTTTAGGTAGCGGTCTTGTAGGCCTATTTCTGGGATCGTTTGGGGTGCTTGCCGGTGCCTGGTTCCTGTCTTTAGAAAGTAAAAAAAAAAAAGTTATTCAGATTATTTTTAAATTAGAGAAAGTTCCAGTGCCAGTTGCCATTGAAGGGACCAATCTGTTAGTTTGTATCAGTGGGGACCTAAATTGTTGTTCTGATTGCTAGTCATTTCCACACCGATAGCAGCCCAAGTGCAAAGTAACAGAACACTTTTTCTGCATGAACTAGCAGGACTGTGGTTACCCCAGGAACTGTGGTAGATCCACAGCTCTATATGTGCCTGGGCCACCGTTTGATTGGTCATGCAGTTCTAGTAAGTGTTGACCAATCCTATGGCTGTTATCAGGGCTGTTCCAAAAGTGCAGCAGGGGATGTGTAATGGTGTTACCAATGGAGCTGCAGCCAAAAGGCTTGTACTGCTATAGATCTCCCAGGGCTCCTAAGCCATGATGCACAAGGTAGGCCTTTAAACTCCATTTTAGTGGCCCGGAGTATGAGGGAAACTATCTAGAAAAATAGAACTATAGATATATTTGGAGAGACGAAATTTGGAAAATATACACTACAAGGGGGTTTTCTACAATGTATGGACCTTTATTGTAATGAAACTTTCGTATAATTTTTTCTAATATTCTTGTGAATTATATAATGAGCTAAAGTAAAGTCCTATTTAAATTAGCATTACTCTTTATTGGATAACTTAAGTTATTAAAGATCCAAACTTCATATCTTGAAAACATTACAAACCATCTCTACTTATCCACTTAGTAAAGTGCAGCTAGAGCATGTATACCTCTGGTCTGGAGACAGGAATCACTTCCTACCATCCAGCTGTGGCTTTCTAAAATTTCAGAAATTCATAGTATGGAAAATTTAACAGCAACGCTTTACCACAGAGATGAAAACATAATGTGGTACTACTGGATGGAACTACCCTCCCAGGAATATAAACGGCTCTTGATGGTAGTCACTGAATGCATCCCACAGGTAGCAACTGCAGCAACCGTGTTTACCTTTTCTCTTCCATTTTTCCTCTGTACTCTTTTTACCCCCTCCCCTCTTTCTCCCTAGCACTCGCTCAAGTCCTGCACCACCCACTTTACTATAGATACTCTTGATAATTCTTCAGATAAACAGTTTTCTATGAAAAACTGTATGAGAGCCACAGGTACATTTATCTTTTTCTTTCCTTGTTTAGACTAGCTATGTGCCTGGTTTTAAAAAAGCTTGCAAAGTTTATTCTACCATTTTGTCATGCATGTTATCAGTGTGAATACTGAAAGATCATCATATCTTTTATATCTATGCAACATACCTTTTTTGTAAAAGAATTTACAAAAAAAATAAAAATGCAAACTTCTGATACCCCTTAGAATCCTTATTCAGGCTTTATACAAATCAAATACAACAAACGCTGGCTAGCATGTTACAATTATTTACTACTGCTAAATTAGACTTTCCCTAAAAGATTTTGAAAAATATAAAAACCCATTCACATCTAGTGTGTTGAGCTGCATTGATCCGATTTGATCAA
The DNA here is from genome assembly GCA_029206835.1 of Rana muscosa. NCBI lineage: Eukaryota > Metazoa > Chordata > Amphibia > Anura > Ranidae > Rana > Rana muscosa. The sequence goes on along the minus strand of CM055123.1, from coordinate 211,944,875 downwards.
CGCAGGCTCAACACAAGCAAACAGCAATTACTATTGCCTGGTTAACACCAAAGCACTGACTTTGTGTGCAATGAGGAAAAATGTACACATGCTGCAGTTTTTTGCAGCACAGTATACACAAATGTGTTAGAATGGCCATTGCGATGTGCTGCGGTGAATGGAATTAAACAAAAGTTTGAAAAAAGTAAGCACTTTAATGCTTTGAAACAGTGCATCGAAGTGAACGGCAGTGTGTTATATGCACCTTATTGTGCATGAGCCCTGAAATGTCAATGGCTGCTCCAACCAACTAGTATCCACCCATAAGTAAAATAAATGTCTTGAGTAGACAGACCTACAGCTCCATAATCCCTGCTATCCTCCCTAACTATAGATATTGCACAACTATAATATTCTTCAACTACAAAAAAGATTATAGTTGCAATGGTTTCTGGTACACTTCGTGGGGAAGGAGACGTTCTTTGCATAACTAGTCTCCTTGCTTCGGGCACAATCACTATCCTTGGTCCTATGCATTGCATGGGGGTTGATTTACTAAAACTAGAGAGTGCAAAATCTGGTGTAGCTGTGCATGGTAGCCAATCAGCTTGTTCATTTAAGCTTTGACAATAAACCTGGAAGCTGATTGATTTCTATGCAGAGTAGCACTGGATGTTGCACTCTTCAGTTTTAGTAAATCAACCCCACAGTTTACTGGACAATGTGTAGGGAGTCTCAACTTACCAGCGTATCCTCCATTTCTGTCAGTGAACTTGTAGGATGGAGTAAATCTAGGTTCGTGTTCATTAGGTGGAGGTTCATAGTTTTCATCTTGTTCTTCAGTAGGAACCACATATGTTTCCTCATCAGAATGGCAATCGGGATTCTCATAGTCACTCCCCTGCAAATAAATGGTTATAAAAAAAAACTGGAAACAAATACAAACATGAATTTCATCAATGCGTTTCAATTTATTTTTGGGTTGAGTTTACATCTGCCTAGATAAATGTACTGGATTGTTTACAACACAGTCTTGTGCAATGTGTTTCCTATTCAGCTGCTGGAACCCAGGGCAGGGGTCTGGAGGGGGAAAGCTGCCCAAAGACTAAAAATTGGATTGCTCCAAAAAAAAAAAAAAAAAAAGAAGAAGAAGATTACAAACATACGAAGGTTCTTCAAAAAGTTTCCATACTTTTTTTTTTTTTTTTTTAAGAAGTTTTGCAGCCATCTTGACCACAGCATGACAACTCTAATGCCGCGTACAAACAACCATTTTTAATGTCATTGAAAAAAACAAAGTTTTTCTCGACGTGATTCTTCTCAAGCCTGCCTTGCCTACACACTATCGTTAAAAAAAATTCTCGAGCAAACGTACGACGGCACTATAAAGGAGAAGTTCCATTCGGATGGTGCCACCCTTTGGGCTGCTTTTGCTGATCTCGTGTTAGTATAGTTTGGTGAGAGCACATTCGCGTTTTTCAGCCTTGTGCTCTTCAGTCCGTTACAGCGTGAGCATGCACATTTTTTTCACGTCGTTAAAGCCTATACACGGACGTTTTTCACGACGAGAAAAACAACGAGAAAAAATAGAGCATGTTCCAAATTTTTAATGCCCATTTTTCACTTCGCAAAAAATTCTCTGGAGCCTACACACGATAGTTTTTAATGACCAAATAAAAAAATGGAATTTTTCTCGTCATGAAAAACGGTCGCGGCATTATACTAAACTGCAAGGTCAGCCAGCTTGCCAGACAAACTAGTCACATCACACTCTCAGACACGACCAATTACCAGTCCTCCCACCTTCACCGTTTCCAACGAAAATATAAAAAAGGGTGTAAACTTTTTGAAGACCCCTCGTATCTACAGGGAGCGCCAAATGCCAACTTTTACTACATATGTTCATGCTATGTCTACTGAGTGACAGGGTTTCTTTTAAGAAGATATGCAAGGGGGCAATAGATTAAAGGGACCTTTTTTAGTAATTCCATTCCTCCTCCTTTGTGGAGTCTGCTTGGTAACACTGCCTGTGGGTCAGGATAGGGTTTCTAGGGTGATCTGGCATGTTAATATTGTGGTGTAATAATGCAATCCCGTGAAAAATGCTTGACTCGTAAAGAGACCAATCATTTCCTCTATATGATTTTATGTGACCTTTAAGGCTTTAAAAGAGTGCCTAAAATCCCCTGAAATGTGTTGACTATGTTTTACATGTTTACAATAAATGGGTTCACATGGAAGATTTCCCTTTGGGTTTTATTCCGGTTGTTCTTCACTTAAATTTACTACCCATTTCTCATAGTTTGATAGCATCAACGACAATCTGAAGATTTGGAAAGCACCGATGTGAAATCTTATGTGATAACACCATCACGTCACCAATCCTTCAATACCCCTCTGCTCAGTAATGATGTTGTCCCTCATACATGCAGAAAAGCATTATCATGTATGTCATATGACAGATTTGAACAGTTTTCCATTATTCCATCATGATAATGATCAGTGGAATCTGTACCTGTAAACATGTCTTCAGTTTGCAGAACAACGTTTGCTTCATGTTTAAGTGAATGTAATATAAGGAGTCTTGTCATTTCTTATTTCATGTACCCCATTCTAATTGTCGCGTAGAATAACTCTGGGCACCTACTTTTACACTGCGCTGTAATTGCAAAACCCAGCAGTGATTATTTTGAATTTGAGAAGTCAGCTGCCCCCTTTTTAGCAGAGACAGGTTTAGAGATCTTCCTACATACATGAGATAGTTATATGGTTTTGCATATCTCCACTTCTGTATTAGTCACTTTATGTGATTTGTTTCATGAAAACTAAAAACATAAACTGGTGTTGGATCAGTGCACTGATTGCACAAGTCAACAATCAAAATTCTGATGGAAAAGAGATGATGTATGAATAAAAAAGCCACCCAGTCGTCTTCTTCACAAATCCCATAAAATTTAATTTGTCGGAATTCCCGACAACAAAACCGTGGATTTTTTTCTGACGGATGTTGGCTCAAACTTGTCTTGCATACACATAGTCTCACAAATGTTGCTCGAAACTTCCGATGGTCAAGAACGCGGAAAAGAAAAACTAAACAGTAAAGTTAGCTCAATTGTTTTGTATAATGTGAAAGATGTTACGTCGAGAATCGTGATCTTTAGTCGAACCATAAAAATTGTGATGCTAATTTTTTCCAGAATCGTGCAGCTCTAGAACCAAAGCTTTATTTCTTCAGCAGGATAGATATACATACTGTATATTTATGTGAATATATATTTCACAGGCTTACTTTCAATTAAGTTAACAAAATTTTTAAATCCTATGTGTTATTGGGACTCCTTTTCTGTTGGAAAACATTGAGCTGGAACTGTGAGATGCAAAGAATTCCATAGAGAACAACTGTATTTTTTCCCTCACAATACATAAAACTGAACTCCAGGCAGAAAAAAATATATGTGTAGTTATGAATTTGTCAATTTTTTTTAAATGCATTTAGTGTAAATAACTCTTTTTGCCTTGGTATTAGTCTCTTATAATCCACTCTACAGCAGACTGATAAAGAAAGGGCCAACACTAGCAGCTAATCAGAAGTGTTGCCTTCACATGTGATGCCAAGGAACATATTGACTGGAGGAGAGAGCAGTGAAATGAGTTTTTCCATTGTTCTTCTACTCTAGTCACGTGATTGTGAGGGCAGCTGAATTAGTGGGATTGCTTGGCTGCAGCAGAGAAAATTCAGGTCATTAAACCTGGATTTGCTATCCGACCGTGCTGTGTAAAAAATCCTCTGGTAGGTAAAACAGCTACTATACTATGTTCAAGGTCTTTAGCAGCTTGCGTAGAGTTCAGCTTTAATTTTACTACAAATGAAAAATTAATTTCCAGGCACATTTAAAAAGATCTAAAACGCTATAATGCTCTTAGTATCAATGCAGCAGCAGTTCTTGTGAAGCACAAACCAAATGATTTAGCAGTGGGATATCAAAGATTTTCACACAGCAATTTTTGGATTTTGCATTGGATGTTTTTGTTGATTGATGTCCGATAAATTTTGTCATGCATCACACAACTTAAAAAATTAGATGAACCATACCCCCCGACAGTCCAGATTTCTGTGGGGCAGTCCTGATTTCTGGCAGCCAAATGTGTACGGATGCTTGGTGTTGGCTATTCTGGATTTGGCCTAGTTTGCCCAGATTGTTCACGTAGCATTATTGGAAGGCATTGGTAAACAGGTTAGGCAGGGTAATGTTACAGATTTAGTAAAAACAGAAAGGTAGAAAACTCAGAACAACTATTTTATTAGACTGCCCATACCCGTGTGATCCACCTATCTCTGCAGTGCTAAAAAGGATTTGTAGTATAGGAAGGGTGACAGTAATTCAGAAACTGAAGAATCTGGGCTAGGACTACCAGCATCATCAGGGCCATCTTTAATATTGATTGGACCCTGGGCAAAAAAATTCTTGGGCCCCTGAGCTGAACTAGCAAGGTCACATGATATGGACATCACACATGTGGACGTGTATACAGGCTGCAGTAGAAATCTCCTCCTACCTGAACTCTCAGCACTGGAAAAACTGTGCAGTTTATCACTGACCGTGGTATACAGATCAGCCAAAAAGGTATATAGTAGCAATATTTTTATGTAAAAAGAAGATTTATAAGCTGTGGGCAGGCAGACACTTTAATGACCCCAGTTGTAGACAGGACTTTCAAACATGCCCCTTTATCTCCCCAGTGGGCAGCATTCAGTATAGGTGATGGTGGAAATGACCTCGGGAGGGGGGATAATATACATATGAATACCGCCTCTATTTACATATGCATGCCGCCTTTATTTGCATATCAATGCTGGCATTTACATGTAAACACAAGGTCTGCAGGCGAGTCATCTGTACACAATAGGGCAGAGCTGGGCAGCATTAGTAACAGAACTTCACACTGAGATATCAGGACACAGCTTGGGACAAAAACCACAAGGGAATTTCAACTGGGATAGTTGGCAAGCAGGGATGAGCCGAACACCCCCCTGTTCGGTTCGCACCAGAACCTGCGAACAGACAAAATGTTCGTGTGAACTTTAGAACCCTATTAAATACAATGGACTCGAACGTTCGAAATCTAAAGTGTTAATTATAAAGGCTACTATGCAAGTTATTGTCCTAAAAAGTGTTTGGGGACCTGGGTCCTGCCCCAGGGGACATGTATCAATGCAAAAAAAAGTTTTAAAAACTGCCGTTTTTTCAGGAGCAGTGATTTTAATAATGCTTACAATGAAAAAATAAAAGTGAAATATTCCTTTAAATTTCGTACCTGGGGGGTGTGTATGATATGCATGTAAAGTGGCGCATGTTTCCCGTGCTTAGAACTGTCCCTGCAAAAAATGTAATTTTTGAAAGAAAAAAAAGGCATTTAAAACTCACTCGCGGCTATTAATGAATTGTCGGCTCCCGGCAATACATTCAAAAGTCATTGATAAAAAATAAATAAAAAAAAAACCGTGGGGGTTCCCCAGAATTCAATTACCAGGCCCTTCAGGTCTGGAATGGATATTAAGGGGAACCCCGCCGCAAATTAAAAAAAAAATTGACGTGGGGTTCCCCCAAATATCCATTCCAGGCCCTTGAGATCTGGCATGGATTTTAAGGGGAACTCCACCCCAAATTAAAAAAAAAATGGCGTGGAGTCCCCCTAAAAATCCATACCAGACCCCTTATCCGAGCACGCAACCTGGCCGGCCGCAGGGGAAAAGGGGGGGACGAGAGCGGCCCCCCCCTCCCTCCTGAACCGTACCAGGCCACATGCCCTCAACATGGGGAGGATGTCCCCATGTTGATGGGGACAAGGGCCTCATCCCCACACCCCTTGCCCGGTGGTTGTGGGGGTCTGTGGGCGGGGGGCTTATCGGAATCTGGAAGACCCCTTTAACAAAGGGGACCCCCAGATCCCAGCCCCCCCCCTATGTGAATTGGTAAGGGGTACATTGTACCCCTACCATTTCACGAAGAAAGCGTAAAAAAATGTTTAAAAAAAACACACAAACACCTTGAAAAAGTCCTTTATTTAAAAAAACAAAAAACATTCCAGCGGTGAAATCCAGTGTCCCGCGGCGATCCCGATGTCCAGCGCTGTCCTTCATTGGTTGTGCCTGAGCGGACCTGATGGGGAACTCCCTCTCAGTGTTTTAAATGTATAGACCCGCCCCTTCTAAAGTTCCCCATCAGGTCCGCTCAGCGGACCAGATGCGGAACATGAGAAGGGGCGGGTCTATACATGTATTGCCAAAGTGAGAGCAGTTCCCCATCAGGTCCGCCCCCTCGGTATGTCGGACCCGCCTACGTCATTGGCTTGAGCGGGGAACTTCCTTCACTATGTAAATTTAAATTACACAGTGAAGGAAGTTCCCCGCTCAAGCCAATGACGTAGGCGGGTCCGACATACCGAGGGGGCGGACCTGATGGGGAACTGCTCTCACTTTGGTAATACATGTATAGACCCGCCCCTTCTCATGTTCCGCATCTGGTCCGCTGAGCGGACCTGATGGGGAACTTTAGAAGGGGCGGGTCTATACATTTAAAATACTGAGGGAGTTCCCCATCAGGTCCGCTCAGGCACAACCAATGACGGACAGCGCTGGACATGGGGATCGGCGCGGGACACTGGATTTCACCGCTGGAAAGTTTTTTTTTTTTTTTTTTTAAATAAAGGACTTTTTCAAGGTGTTTCTGTGTTTTTTTTTTTAAACATTTTTAAACGCTTTCTTCGTGAAATGGTAGGGGTACAATGTACCCCTTACCAATTCACATAGGGGGGGGCCGGGATCTGGGGGTCCCCTTTGTTAAAGGGGTCTTCCAGATTCCGATAAGCCCCCCGCCCGCAGACCCCCACAACCACCGGGCAAGGGTTGTGGGGATGAGGCCCTTGTCCCCATCAACATGGGGACATCCTCTCCATGTTGAGGGCATGTGGCCTGGTACGGTTCAGGAGGGAGGGGGGCCGCTCTCTCGTCCCCCCCTTTTCCCCTGCGGCCGGCCAGGTTGCGTGCTCGGATAAGGGGTCTGGTATGGATTTTTAGGGGGACTCCACGCCATTTTTTTTTAAATTTGGGGTGGAGTTCCCCTTAAAATCCATGCCAGATCTCAAGGGCCTGGAATGGATATTTGGGGGAACCCCACGTCAATTTTTTTTTAAATTTGCGGCGGGGTTCCCCTTAATATCCATTCCAGACCTGAAGGGCCTGGTAATTGAATTCTGGGGAACCCCCACGCTTTTTTTTTTTTTTTATCAATGACTTTTGTATGTATTGCCGGGAGCCGACAATTCATTAATAGCCGCAAGTGAGTTTTAAATGCCTTTTTTTCTTTCAAAAATGACATTTTTTGCAGGGACAGTTCTAAGCACGGGAAACATGCGCCACTTCACATGCATATCATACACACCCCCCAGGTACGAAATTTAAAAGGAATATTTCACTTTTATTTTTTCATTTTAAGCATTATTAAAATCACTGCTCCCGAAAAAACGGCCGTTTTTAAAACTTCTTTTTGCATTGATACATGTCCCCTGGGGCAGGACCCGGGTCCCCAAACACTTTTTAGGACAATAACTTGCATATAAGCCTTTATAATTAGCACTTTAGATTTCTCCCATAGATTTTTCGAATTTGCCGCGAACACCCCAATTTGTTCGCTGTTCGGCGAACAGGCAATGTTCGAGTCGAACATGAGTTCGACTCGAACTCGAAGCTCATCCCTATTGGCAAGTATGAGGCAGCTGCTTTGGGCCCCACAACAAATGATGGGGCCCAGGGCAGCAGCCCCTTTTTCCCTGCCTTAAAAACGGTCCTAAGCATCATCACACTGTTTATCAACGTTTTTGCTCTCGCTTTCCTAATCAAACTAGGCTCACCCCCACCCAAAGGGTTACAAAACTGACACTCGCTGGGAGCAGATGATTTTACCCCTCAGCTGGTCTGAGCAACTCTAAATACTCACAGGTTAGATGTGCATTAAATACGGTACTTGGTAATGACTTAAGGACCGCCGCCTGTACATACACATCAGCAGAGCGGCACGGCTGGGCATAAGCACATACAGGTACGTTTCCCTTTAAGAAAGGGTCGCGGCGGCGGCATGGTCTGGAGCTCGGTGACCGTGTCCGCGGACCCGATCGCCGCCAGTGTCCCGCGATCGGGTCACAGAGCTGAAGAACGGGGAGAGGTAAGTGTAAACAAACCTTTCCCGTTCTTCCTAGTGAGAGTGTCGCTGATAGTCGGTTCCCTGTCATAGGGAACGACGATCAGTGACGTTACATGCCAAGCCACGCCCCCACGCAGTAAGAATTACTCATTAGGTCACACTTAACCCCTTCACTGCCAGTGTCATTTTCACAGTAATCAGTGCATTTTTATAGCACTGATCGCTGTAAAAATTACAATGGTCCCAAAAATGTGTCAAAAGTGTCCGATGTGTCCGCCATAACGTCTCAGTCACAATAAAAATCGCTGATCGCCGCCATTATGAGTAAATAAAAAATTATTAATAAAAATGCCATAAAACTATCCCCTATTTTGTAGACGCTATAACTTTTGCGAAAACCAATTATTAAACGCCTATTGCGATTTTTTTTACCAAAAATATGTAGAAGAATACGTATCGGCCTAAACTGAGGAAAAAAAAGTTTTTTTTATATATTTTTTGGGAATATTTATTATAGCAAAAAGTAAAAAATATTGCATTTTTTTCAAAATGGGCGCTCTATTTTTGTTTATAGCGCAAAAAATAAGAACCGCAGAGGTGATCAAATACCACCAAAAGAAAGCTCTGTTTGTGGGAAAAAAAGGACGTAAATTTTGTTTGGGAGCCACGTCGCACGACCGCGCAATTGTCAGTTAAAGCGACGCAGTGCCGTATCGCAAAAAGGGGCCTGATCCTTTAGCAACAAAATGGTCCGGGGCTGAACTAGTTAATGTGTATAATATATATATATATATATATATATATATATATATATATGGGGTTGGCTACAACACATTCTTGTTGAGAGAACGACCTGGGCGCAGTCCTAAACAGAGGTTTTCAGAATTGAGGCAAAAAGCAGACACAATCCTCATGCCCCATTTCCTTGGCCTTTGCTCTAATGGATGGGTGCTCAACCTGTGGCCCTCCAGCTTTTGCGGAGCTACAAATCCCATCATGCCTTTGCCTTTGGGAGTCATGCTTGTAACTGTCTGTCTTGCAATGCCTCATGGTGGCTGTCCAGCTGCTGCACTACCACCCACATAACATGAGGAAACGTTATGTGGGTGGTAGTGCAGCAGCTGGACAGCCAATATCTCTCACCAGTTGTGGGGAAAAGTGGGCTCCTCAGAAAGTGGGTGCTGGTTCTCTACGGAACGTTTATAAACGTGTCACAAGTACAAAGCATAGACCAGAAGCAAGCTTACATTGTGACAGAGTTGTCAGTCAGTGAAATTCATAAAGGCTCTAATGCTGACGTTTCTCACGGAAACTATACAACTTCTACAGACGCTGAGTTTCTTGCAGTATTAGCATCGACCCAGGTTGCTGTACAGGGCAATAGTGAGCCAGTTTGGTATATTGGAGCCAATTGGTGTGAATTGGATTGTTCCCTGAGGGAAGTGTTTACAACAGGCGAACTAGACTCTGTAGTGGGGTCATTTCAGTCTGGAAAGCGTACATTCTCTATAATGTTGATGGTCCACGTGGTGATTGCAGGAATGGATTAGCACAGCCTTCGTTTAACATCACCTGTGGTGTTTTTCTTCAAGACACACTCTTGGGACTTTAATGTTTTCTTATATTATTATTATCTTTGTCATTTTTTTTAACATTGATATGGACTTTTGTGCTACTTTTATGGCCACTAGGGAGCTTTTTTCTGCACAGGATTCTATTGATACACAAAAGATCCTCTTTTCTAGTCATTTTTATTTAATATTTATTACTATTTTTCACTTCCTTTAGTTATAATCTTTCTGTAGCTCACACTGCACATGTTTTTGGTTGGTTCCTTGTGGGGTACTTTATTGGTGGACTGTCTTTTCCACTCTCCACAGATTTGCTTTTCCTTATACTGTGCTTGACTACATGCAATCCCTGTGTGTTCCCTCTGCCTGCGCTCTGATATTTGTCAGCCCATGATGGTCTGGTCAGTATTTTCTGTTTCCTTGAGGTTTCTGCAGACAGGCATTGCTCAGTTTCTGCACTTCCATGTAGCTAGCATATTTATGCGGTTTGGTTGTGATATTGCTTTTTAGGAGATTATATATATATATATATACACACACACACACACATACACATATATATATATATATATATATATTGTGACAGCAGGAAGGTAAAGTCACCTGGTTGCATCCAGGGGGGTAGATATATTTCGCCCAGATTCAGGCTTTACGCCGACTTATACAACTAGGTGGAGAGTTGTATAAGGCTAGTGGGCTCATGGATGACTCATACCTCTAGGGAGAGTGTGGGGCGTCGTGCAGACAGAGATGAGGAGACCAGCTGAACCTTGTCAGCCCATTTAGGCCTCTATAAGAACTCCCAGCTTCATTAGATGTTAGCTCATGCCTGGAAGCAGACCTGTGTGGACTTCCTGGAGAGAGTGAACCCTTGTACGGTGAGACAAAGCCTGTGTGGCTATTTGCTTGGACATTTAGGCCTCATGCCCACGGGCGTTTTTTCAGCCGCGTTTTTGAGCGTTTTTTACAGCTTAAAAACGCCTGTCCATGTTAGTCTATAGCTTCATGCCCACCTAGGCGTTTTTGAGCTGTAAAGAGCATAGGCGTTTGTAAGCTGTAAAAAAAACCCAGGGCCAGTGCGTTCCTCAGCGTCAGAACTAGGCAGGAAAAAACGCGAGCGTCAAAAAACGCGCAAAAACGCGCACTAACGCGCACTAACGCGCAAAAAACGTGCACTAACGCGCGGTCGCGTTTTTAGCTCCGACGTTTTGTTTTTTTTTTTTTTTTCAAAAAAAAAAAAAAAAAAAAAAAAAAAATATTTACAATAACATGGACAGGCGTTTTTAAGCTGTAAAAAACGCTCAAAAACGCAGCTGTAAAAACGCCAGTGGGCATGAGGCCTTAAAACCAGGGACTTAGGGACTAGGACAGCACTAGGCTGATCCCAGTTGTTAGTTAGGAAACCTGTATGTTTAGTCAGAGGTCAAGTTGACCAGGATTTAATTTGTTTATGTTTCTTTTGGCTTTGCTGTGTTTTGTCACTGTAAATAGAAAATAAACCGCACCTTTTTTTTGATTTTGAAAACCACAACCTCCGTTTGCTGGGCCTGTTTTTGTGTGGGGAGCCCATCCCGGGGGTCACACACACCCGCTGCCAAGCTAACCCCCTCACAGTTGGTGGAGAACCAGTGGCAGTTTTTTTTTAAGCCAGCATGGAGGAGATACTGAAGCAGCTGGCTCTAGCAAATGCCAATCAACAGCAGACAAATGCAGGTTTGCAAAAGAGCCTTGCAGCTCAACAACAGAACTTCGCAGCCCAGCAGCAAGCTCATCAACAGAGCCTTGCAGCCCAGCAGCAAGCTCACCAACAGAGTCTGGAAGCTCAGCAACAAGCCCAGCAGCAATCTGAGGCCCGCTTCATAGACCTGTTACAGAAGCAAGAGCAGAGACTACAACAAATGGAAGCAGTAATGCAGCAACGTCCGCAGACCAGTGAGGAAAGCCGTCCCACTAATACCGCGTCCTTTGGGGTGAGTCGTTTATTGACAAAAATGACTGGAGAGGATGATCCAGAGGTATTTTTGACCACATTTGAAAGGACTGCTGAAAGAGAAAAGTGGCCTGAGGAGCAGTGGGCTGGACTGGTGGCTCCTCTGTTAACTGGTGAATCGCAGAAGGCTTACTATGACCTAGAGCCTGACCAAGCAAAAGACTATGTGATGCTAAAAGCTGAAATATTGGCAAGGCTGGGTGTCACCCAGGCTGTCCGGGCTCAGCGTGTGCATAACTGGACTTTCCAGCTTGGAAAACCCCCCAGGTCTCAAATGTATGATCTCATTCACCTGAGCAGAAAGTGGCTACAGCCAGAGACTTTGTCCGCACCAAAGATTGTGGAACGTGTTGTAATGGATCGGTTTTTGAGAGCTCTTCCTACTGCCATCCAAAAGTGGGTAAGCCATGGAGACCCAGAGACGGCCGATGGTCTTGTGGATCGTGTGGAGAAATACTTGGCTACAGAGAACCTGACGGCCTCTTCCAGAGACACTCGGACTTTCCACCCTAAGACCAGACCATCCCCAGGGGCGGATAAGAGGATTCCAAGGGGTGAGGGTGGAGAGAGTGAGAGGGTGGGAGCTCTACCCCAAGTTTGGCGAGAACAGCCTGGGAAATCAGCGGCTCAAGAGGCGGCAAGAAGGATCGTTTGCTACCGCTGCCGGCAAGCGGGACATATTGCAGCCAATTGCCCGGTTGTGGAGGAACCCATGCAGTGTGACTTTCTGATGGGCAGACGTCAGTCGCTGTGTGCGACAGTCGCATGCACTGCCATTCGAGGAACTGAGAAACATTTATGCAAAATGTGTGTTAATGGTAGAAATGTTGTGGTATTGCTGGATTCAGGTAGCCTTGTGACCCTGATAAAGGCTGAGTTAGTTAAAACAGAGGTCTCTGGGAATAGCAAGGTAGCTGTTATTTGTGTGCATGGGGACACCCGAGAGTATCCAGTGACTACAGTGTGTTTCGAGACCCCCAAAGGTACCCTCTCTCATCCAGTGGGCTTAGTATCTCAGTTACCGCATGACGCCATTGTGGGAAGGGATTTTCCGAAGTTCTGGGAACTGTGGGATGATCCTGAGCCCCCCACTGGTGCCCCTATGTACCAGGAATGGGATAGCCAGAACTCCCCTGAGAGTGGTGAGGACTCTCCGGAATTTCCCTTATCAGTATTGGCAGGGGAGACTCAAGAAACTGGAGAGGAGCCCACCTCCTCAGACGAAAACCTACCGTCTGTGGAGTTTTCTGATCTTGAGGTTCACAGGGAAAACTTTGCCACAGAACAGTTGAAAGACCCCGCCCTAATAAAGGCACGGGAAAACGTAGTGAAAATAGATGGCGAGTTAGTGAACCCAGATAATACCTGCACTTACCCATACTTCAGCGTAGAGAAGGACCTACTGTATCGGGTGGCAAAAAGGGCAGAAGAAACCGTTGAGCAGCTTGTGGTGCCCAAACCTTACAGGAAGTTGGTGTTGGAGTTGGCCCATGGGCACATTCTTGGAGGTCATCTGGGGACAGAGAAAACCCGAGAGAGGGTATTACAGAGATTCTATTGGCCGGGGGTGATAAAGGACATAGAAAATTATTGTTCCTCCTGCCCTGTGTGTCAGAGGTCGGCCCCGATGCCACATTTCCGTAGCCCGCTGGTCCCTCTACCCATCATTGAGGTCCCGTTTGAGAGGATCGCCATGGATTTGGTAGGTCCTATAATCAAGTCCGCTAGGGGGCACCAGTACATATTAGTTATAATGGACTATGCCACCCGTTATCCAGAAGCGATCCCTCTCCGAAATACCTCGGCCAAAACCATAGCCAAAGAGCTATCTCTTGTGTTTAGCCGGGTGGGTATTTGTAGAGAACTGCTTACGGACCAAGGTACACCCTTTATGTCCCGGGTTATGAAGGAGCTGTGTAAATTGTTCAAAGTGACGCAATTACGTACATCTGTGTATCACCCCCAAACCGATGGGCTGGTTGAAAGATTCAACAAAACCCTAAAGCAAATGTTGAAGAAAGTGGTGGATAGAGATGGAAAGGATTGGGACTGTCTACTTCCTTATCTGATGTTTGCTATTAGGGAGGTGCCCCAATCCTCTACGGGATTCTCCCCCTTTGAGTTACTGTATGGGAGACACCCAAGAGGGCTGTTGGATATTGCCAAGGAAACTTGGGAAAGTGAGAGTTCTCCCCACAGGAGTGTGATTGAGCATGTCGCCCTGATGCAAGACTGAATTGCACAGGTAATGCCCATCGTGAAGGAACATTTGGCCCAAGCGCAGTTAGCACAGCAGAGAGTGTACAACCGTGGAGCCAAGACCCGTACCTTTTCCCCGGGGGATAGGATACTGGTACTTGTCCCTACGGTTGAAAGTAAATTCCTTGCCAAATGGCAAGGCCCCTACGAGATAATGGAAAAAGTGAGCGAAGTGAATTACAAGGTCAGACAACCAGGAAGGCGAAAGCCCGAACAGATCTATCACGTTAATCTGTTGAAAGCCTGGAGGGATAGAGAGTCCCTAGTCGCAGACACTTGGTCACCAGCTCAAACTGGTTGCGTGATTCCTGAGGTTGGAATAGCAGCCACCTTGTCACAACCCCAACAACAGGAGGTTAAGGAGTTTGTGCTTCGCAACAAGGAGGTATTCTCTGAGCTGCCGGGACAAACATCTGGGGTAGAGCATGACATCATTACCCCGCCCGGTGAAAGGGTGAAGTTAAAACCCTATCGGATCCCAGAGGCCCGACGGGAGGCAATACGGGAGGAAGTACAGAAAATGCTGAACTTAGGGGTGATAGAGGAGTCCCAAAGTGATTGGTCTAGTCCCATTGTGTTGGTGCCTAAACCGGATGGGAGCTGGCGATTTTGTAACGATTTTCGTCAGTTGAACAAAGTTACAAAATTTGACACCTACCCCATGCCACGTATAGATGAGTTGATCGACTGGCTGGGAACAGCCCGATACATGACGACTCTTGACCTCACAAAAGGGTATTGGCAAATCCCCCTGGCCAAATTGGCCAAAGAGAAAACCGCATTTGTAACCCCAGACGGGGCGTTCCAATATAAAAGAATGCCGTTCGGGTTACAGAATGCGCCGGCCACATTCCAGCGGAAAATGGACCAGATGCTGAGGCCCCATCGGAAGTATGCTGCGGCTTACCTGGATGACGTAATTGTCCATAGCACAGATTGGGCCTCACATCTGCCAAAAGTGCAAGCAGTCCTGGACTCTGTTCGGGAAGCGGGGTTTACGGCTAACCCCAAGAAGTGTACCATTGGGCAGGAGGAGGCCAAATATCTTGGGTACACCATTGGGAGGGGAGTAATAAAACCCCAACTCAACAAAGTCGAGGCCATCCAGAGTTGGCCACGTCCCAACAGCAAGAAGCAGGTACGAGCCTTTCTGGGAATCGCTGGGTATTATCGGCGATTCATTCCCCACTTTGCCTCTAAGGCTGTGCCCCTAACCAACCTAACGAAGGGGAAAGGGTCGGTCATGATTAAATGGACCCCCGAGGCTGAGGCAGCATTCCAATTCTTGAAACAAGCCTTATGTAGCCAGCCAGTGTTGTACTCACCCGACTTCTCTAAAGACTTTGTCGTACAAAGTGATGCGTCAGATGTGGGGTTAGGAGCAGTATTGTCCCAGGTCTGGAACGGGGAAGAGCACCCAGTCATTTACCTCAGCAGGAAGTTGAAGTCCCATGAGGTAAATTACGCCACCGTTGAAAAGGAGTGTTTAGCGGTGAAGTGGGCTCTAGATTCCCTTCGGTACTACCTGCTAGGTAGGCACTTTGACATGGTTACGGATCACGCTCCGTTAAAGTGGATGGCTCAAAACAAGGAAACAAATAGAAGAGTGAATAGGTGGTTCCTGGCCCTCCAGGAATTCAACTTCACAGTAAAGCATCGCCCTGGCGTTCAAATGGGGAATGTGGATGCTTTGTCTCGAGTACATGAATGCCTGATTGCTGGTGTTCCAACCCCGAGGTTAAAACAAGAGGGGGGGGGTATGTGACAGCAGGAAGGTAAAGTCACCTGGTTGCATCCAGGGGGGTAGATATATTTCGCCCAGATTCAGGCTTTACGCCGACTTATACAACTAGGTGGAGAGTTGTATAAGGCTAGTGGGCTCATGGATGACTCATACCTCTAGGGAGAGTGTGGGGCGTCGTGCAGACAGAGATGAGGAGACCAGCTGAACCTTGTCAGCCCATTTAGGCCTCTATAAGAACTCCCAGCTTCATTAGATGTTAGCTCATGCCTGGAAGCAGACCTGTGTGGACTTCCTGGAGAGAGTGAACCCTTGTCCGGTGAGACAAAGCCTGTGTGGCTATTTGCTTGGACATTTAAAACCAGGGACTTAGGGACTAGGACAGCACTAGGCTGATCCCAGTTGTTAGTTAGGAAACCTGTATGTTTAGTCAGAGGTCAAGTTGACCAGGATTTAATTTGTTTATGTTTCTTTTGGCTTTGCTGTTTTGTCACTGTAAATAGAAAATAAACCGCACCTTTTTTTTGATTTTGAAAACCACAACCTCCGTTTGCTGGGCCTGTTTTTGTGTGGGGAGCCCATCCCGGGGGTCACACACACCCGCTGCCAAGCTAACCCCCTCACAATATATATATACACACACATATACACACACAGGTTTTAGATTGTAACTGTGTTTTATCACACACATTATATTGCACCAATGTGGGTAGCGATATTTAAATAGGCTTTATCACTGGTGAACTTGTCTTGAGCAGGGCTGCATCCCATCGTGTATATATATATATATATATATATATATATATATATATATATATATATATATATATATATACACACACACACACATATATATATATATATATATATATATAGTGAGACACTGGTTGGCAGCCTTGTGGATGGTGTACGTATATGTGTCACCATCTATACATGGTTCGGGGCTTCAGGGCATGTGTCCGATATGGAAAAAACAATTGTTTTGTTTTTTCAGAGTCTTAAGTCCTGTTCTGGGTCCTGAAGCTGGGGGTCTTTGTAGAGTTCTGGAGGGGATAAAGATTTTATTCCCGAGTCCACATATGTAAGCTGACTGATGCTCATATATAATAGCCTGCTGATGGGTGAAAAGGCTGACTGCTGATAGAATACTGTGTAAAAACCTCTTGCATTTATACCTTTTGTTTGCTAACTAAATAAAAGTGCAGAATAAACCTGCTCAAATTGTTCCTGGATGTTCCTGTCTACTGCATGGATCAACGCTACCAGTGCCAACACCAGCTGAGCATGGAGAATGCTGACCTTCTTACTTGATTTAGAACAAGTATGTAGAGAACTTCTAAGTTTACACAGACTTTGCATGCTTGTTCTAGGTCAGTGACTCAGGGACTGATGAAGACAGTAGGTCAGAATAGAAACCAAGCAACTCAAAATTTCAGAAGGAACTTAGAAATGGCAGCACAATGCTTTCTTCTTGACAGGTTTACTTTACACTTCTTTGCTAGAAACTAGTAAGTGACCAACATGTTAAAGGATCAATACCCATGGTTCAAGGTTTGAATATATATGCAGCTGCCTATTTCTGAATGTAATGAAAGTGCATGTATCTAAATACAGCATCTCACAAAAGTGAGTACACCCATCACATTTTTGTAAATATTTTATTATTATATCTTTTCATGTGACAACACTAAAGAAATTACACTTTGCTACAATGTAAAGTAGAGTGTACAGCTTGTATAACAGTGTAAATTTGCTGTCCCCTCAAAATAGCTCAACACACAGGAGTTTAAAATTACAGGTTCCCCTTAGAACAGGCCTGTCAACCAAAGAAGTTGAGTGCACGTGCTCAGCATCATATCCAGAGGTTGTCTTTGGAAAATGGACGTATGAGAGCTGTCAGCATTGCTGCAGAGGTTGAAGGGGTGGGGGGGGGGGGGTCAGCCTGTCAGTGCTCAGACCATACGCCGCACACTGCATCAAATTGGTCTGCATGGCTGTTGTCCCAGAAGGAAGCCTCTTCTAAAGATGATGCACAAGAAAGCCCACAAATAGTCTACTTGTCTTCAGCAAACTAAGGACATGAATTATTGGAACCATGTCCTGTGGTCTGATGAGACCAAGATAAACTTATTTGGTTTAGATGTTGTCAAGCGTGTGTGGCGGCAACCAGGTGAGGAGTACAAAGACAAGTGTGTTTTTGCCTACAGTCAGGCATGGTGGTGGGAGTGTCATGGTCTGGGGCTGCCGGCACTGGGGAGCTACAGTTCATTGAGGGAACCATGAATACCAACATATACTGTGACATACTAAAGCAGAGCATGATCCCCTCCCTTCGGAGACTGGGCCGCAGGGCAGTATTCCAACATGATAACGACCCCAAACACACCTCCAAGATGACCACTGCCTTGCCAAAGAAGCTGAGGGTAAAGGTGATGGACTGGCCAAGCATGTCTCCAGACCTAAACCCTATTGAGCATCTGTGGGGCATCCGCAAACAGAAGGTGGAGAAGCGCAAGGTCTCTAACATCCACCAGCTCCGTGATGTCATCATGGAGGAGTGGAAGAGGACTCCAGTGGCAACCTGTGAAGCTCTGGTGAACCCCATGCCCAAGAGGGTTAAGGTAGTGCTGGAAAATATATAATGGTGGCCACACAAAATATTGACACTTTGGACCCAATTTTGACATTTTTACTTAGGGGTGTACTCACTTTTGTTGCCAGCAATTTAGACATTAATGGCTGTGTGTTGAGTTATTTTGAGGGGACAGAAAATGTACACTGTTATACAAGCCGTACACTCACTAGTTTACAAAGTGTAATTTCTTCAGTGTTGTCACATGAAAATATATAATAAAAGGTTTACAAAAATGTGAGGGGTTTACTCACTTTTGTGAGATACTGTATAATAGTTCAACCTTCTTTAAAATAGGTAATATAAAAGGGTAAAAGGATCTTACAGATTCATCTGACCACTCATCAGTCTCTTCGTCCTGTGGACCTAAAGATAAGACAAAGAACTTTTAAGACCTAAATAATTAAAAAAAGGGATTTCAATATATAATTTTAGAAATATTTTTGCTTTTACCTGCCACATAGTCTCGTCTTGGAACACTCGGTGGAGGCTTGTTTGTTATTCTGAAGATAGACATATTTAATTAGAAATCGGCTTTCAGTATTGTACAGAGATTCTCTAGTTCAGCCTTTCTTAACCAGGGTTCCTCCAAAGGTTTCCAAGGGTTCCTTATACAATGACCAATGGTCAAAATAATTCTTCCACACCCACTTACACTAACCAGTGTAAGAGGTCACTTCTACATTGGCTGGCAATGTAAGGTGGCACTTCTCTATTGGCCATTAGTGTACAGGGAGACCACAGTTTTCATAGCCAGTTTTTGAGCCATTTTTATTATTTGTTTTATTTCACGAACATTATTGAAAATAGTTTTGTCAGATAGAGCTAATATACAATGAATTGTAGATATAATTTTTTAGCAGGGTTTCCCTGGGAGCTGAAGATTATTTCAAGGGTTCCTCCAGGGTTAAAAAGTTGAGAAAGGCTGCTCTAGATAAATAAACTTGGATGCCAAGCCTACAGCAAGTAGGAATCCCTAGACAAAAGCCGGCATATTAATGTTGCATAAAGTGCACAAAGCAGTGAATAGGTTAGGTGGGGTTGAAAGGTGGTGAAGGAGTCGTAAGGAGATGAAGTTGTATTCGCAATCAAGGCTGAATGTTCACCACCGGATCCTGCAACCAGACACACACATTTTTGGAATTCAGTTTCACCCTTCTGCTAGGATCACCCCTTCACACAGAGCATTTTATTGTATGGAGGGATAGGACATAAATATTTGACTGAGAACTATACATTGTAAGCTGTAAATGTGCTTCTGCCACCTATTGGTACAGGCCAACTGTGCCTAATGGTAAATTCGGCTGCATTCACAATCAAAGTCAAGCTCCATTAGGCCTCATCTTTCAATGCAACTTGTCATCCTGGAACTTTATAAACTGATATATATAAAATGCAGGCACTTAGGGATGGTTACAGATCAATGTAAACATCCTAGCAAGCACTCTTTTATACAAATTCTGACCTCTTCCGGCATAGTCAAGTCCTATTCATTCCTCTTCAGCCTCCTGCACCTTACCACTGGTTAACAAAACCTTCTGCTGAGATGGAGCATAGGGGTGGAAATTGGGAGGGGCACAGCTTCACATTACCATAGGAATCCACAATTGACATAATAAAAAATCCTAGATTTTGGGGTGTTCTTAAAGTCTTAAGTGCAGACAAAAAGCACTGGCATTTACTTATGATAACAGTTTATTAAGTTTCAAGAGAAAATCCTTAACATTGTGCATTCAATTGGACTGCAACCTACAAAGTCTACTGGCTTTTATTTCATGCTGGCACTCAAGCTGGCTAAACCCTGGAAGTTAAAAATATAATTTTCATGTGAACAAGTAAAAAATTGTGGGTGACACGCTTAGTGGTTCCGAGTACCACTCCCCCGTGATGATTTAGAAAAGATATAGGGGGCGCTGTCGTGCTAAATTATATGTAGCGGCCTCACCCCACACTCCCTTTCTCATGCTCAGCTTGTCTTTCTTCGTCTAGGGGTTTCAGTGCTGGGGAGAGGGATGAGATACACCACGGCCCATGTCCTCCATAGCTGAGAGGTGAAGGCCAGAAGATTGGGTTTTGTGTAGGTGTCCTAGAGTCAAGTCCAGTACTTCGTCCCTGACTCCTTTGCTCCTAGTAACCAGAGTTCCACACAATGAATAGGTCCAACTCAGTTTTATTCTTCTTGGCATACACACATACAGTTTCTTCTACTGAGTAGTGATGGGGAATAGATCGAGGCACAATCCCTTCCCTTCTCCTGCTAACCAGTGTGGTATCACCAGTGGCGGGTAGTCACTGCCACTGACTATATTGAGTAGAATGTGAATTACCTTCGCTAGCACGGCCCCTGTCAGGGAAAGGAAATCTGTCCAAGGGAGAAACCGGAGGCCTCTCTGTCACCAGCAATGCTGCACCGGACTCTTCAGAGAAGTTCCGCACATCAGCTCTCACGAACTCAGACACGGGCACCCAAAGAGTTAGGGCCCCCTCGGATTCCTCCACCCTCGCGGAACTCAGTCGAAGGTACTGAGCCCCAGGCCTCCGCCATAGTACCTCACCCCAGGCTAAAGGTGCCTGAGATGGACTCCATCTCTCGCTCCGGCTAGGTCAAGGGCACCTAGGCCTGGAACACTGGAACGCCAGCACCCAAGCTGAAGGTGCCTGGGTGCGGCCGAGTCCTCCCACTCTCTCCCCGGACTCTGGACTCTGAACCCCGTGGTAAGGGCGTCCGCCCCCTTTATCCCCTCTCCCTTCGCGCCACAGCGGGTTCCCCGCCCCGCTGTACCAGCTCCAGGGGAGGACAAAAAGGTACAGTCTTGCGGTGTGAGTTCAGCTCCCTCCCAGGCAACAGCGCCACCTGTGGACCACAAGGAACCTCACACCACCAGAGTCCTCCAAGAACCAGAAAAAGGTCCCGGATCCCCTAGCAATTAGTGCATCTGGGTTACACTACCACCCAGATGCTTCCCCTAAATTCAAATACCCGCTACATACATAACACAATAAATTCTTATATGTGTATGTGTATATATATCTTGAAATTGTTGTGAAAAAATTTGCTTCCTGAGGACGTAACTAACGAAACATACGTCGAGGCGGTACCTGGTCACGCTCGTTTATGCCATATCCGGTCTGGGTGGTTTGCCGGAAAGAAGGAGGTGGAACGCACGCCGGACACGGAGGTGTCAGCGTCGGAGCGGCTCCCCGCAATTACATCTTCTACCTAGCCAGCAGCCCCAGTGCCGGGTTAAGGCACTTTTAAATGTGAGTAGCCACTTGGCTCTGTTTTATGCTTTTACTTTGAATAAATGGTTTTACGCTATGGATATTCCTTATTATTTTTTTGCATTATCCGGCCGATACTCATGAGGAGGAAGGTGTACGTCTCCAAATTACACGTATGTGAACAGGCACAATCCTGTAAAAGCGTTTACTGACCTACTTTTTGATTAAAGTGGTCAAATACTTCTGGTAAGCAGATTCTATATACAGACACATTGGGTGTGTTTCTAGAATTGGTGAAGGATCACTTCTTTATCACTTCAAGCTATCTTCAGCAGCATTGAATGGGCACGTTTAATGAATGGAGTGTGATAACCAAATACATATCATTTTTTCACAACAATTTCAATATATATCACAACAGCAAGAGCTGGATTATGCTGGTGTATGGACTCTGAATGTTACATTTGGACCACTAATATTGGGACTTATTATTTTTTTCACTTATTTATAGATCACATTATTCTTTTGTATGGTTTATAACTATATGGTCACATATAAGAATTTATTGTGTTATGTAATTTAGCACGACAGCACCCCCTATATCTTTTCTAAATCATCACTGGGAGTCCAATACTTCTCAGGGGAGCAACTTATTTAATTAGAATACCAATTTAAATTGGATTAGGTATTTTATATATTAATTTATTTTTGGCGCGGAGTTCACTTATATCACCACTCCCCCTGTGGCCACCATGATTTTACTCACAGTGGAGCATTAGAGGCCAGCAAGGGACCACAGTCCTGCTCAGCAGTATACCAATTCATTTGTTGTGTAGAATTGCCCTTTAATACTTCTGTCCCACACTAAAGACTCAATTTTTTCAAAATAACAAACATGTTATACTTACCTGCTCTGTGGAATTGCCTTGCACAGAGCAGTCCCGATCCTCCTCTTCTTGGGTCCCCCTTGGGGGCTCTGGGCTCCTACCCTCTCCCAAGTGCCCCCACAGCAAGCTGTATATCTTATGGACACACAGAGTGGGGCACGGCCCCACACCCCGCTTCCTCCACACTGTCTGTGATTGACAGCAGTGGGGCTAAAAAACTCTGGCTGGCGTCTGAGTCAATGAAGAGGCAGACAGCTGGGTCAGCAGCTGCTCTTGTGCACGTTGCTGAATCAAAATCTGTCTCAAGTAAGTATTAGGGGGTCTGGGGTGGGGGAGCTGCATACTGAAGGTTTCTTTTGCCTTCATGCATAGAATGCATGAAGGTAAAAACCTTCAACCTTTACAACTGCTTTAAGTATGCTCATCGATTTTCCTAAACATGTCTCTTATTGTCCTCACTTCAGTCAGCATACATCCATTCCTAAAATTGGTCCTAATTATAACAGAACCACAGAATACCAGACATAACATTATTGTAGAGTAGGGTCCCCTACAAGATCTTTAACTGGCCGTCAGTTAGGGTTAGTGGCGTATTCTCAATGTGCACTGATTGAAGACTAAAGTTAGCAGAGGCTGCCTATGGTCTTTCTGTAAGGGGGGAACTGATGTAAGGGAGGACGCTGATGAGGGCCCCGATTTGGAAACCCCTGTTCCAGAGGTAACCCAGGTTATAAGGATGTGCACAGGTATACATAGCATTTTACTTCCATCAGCATCAGAAAAAAAATGAAAAATCGACCACATTTGTCTAGGCGGTGTTTTGTTTTATCAGGCAGAAAGACCAGCAGGCAAGCCAAGTTTGTATGATAGTAGTGTAGCGCTACCCCCAGTTAAGAGAGCCGCTGATTTGATTTCGGGCCCTGCACACAGTACCGCCAACCCCCGGCAATCTTACTCGACCCACTCTGGCACAGTCAGTCTAGGGTTAAACTCCTATCACCCTCAGGTGTATTATACTTAATAATCTCTAAACAGTCAGACAACACGCTGAGGCAAGAATATAAATATATATCAGCTTTACTGGTAACGAAAGATTCAAGGTATAACATGCAACATATACATGGGCCTGCAGAGCCCTGCATCAATCAATGTACTAGGCGCAGCACAATAATATGGCGCCGCGCAGTGTCCACCACGCGGAGCTATTATGGCGTGCGCTCTCCTATGGCGTAGTAACACAAACTTTCTAACTCCCCGCCTAAGTCAGGCCTGACATGGGATGGAACTGAGTCTCTTTTCCCTAAGGAAGGAAGGTTTCTTCACCGGCCAGCTTTCGTTGGTGCACTTGAAGAAATAACCATTTGTAATCCACATTGGGTGTTAACTTGAAATAACAGGGCAAAACGGTGGGGGGGGGGGGGGGGGCCAGGTACTGCAACTCTGTCCCGCTACCGGACCCCCCAAGAAACACTGGTGAGCAAACAGCGGGCCTAGGCAGTCTACAGGCCTGAACACAACTCAGTCTATTGATATGGGCAGGTGCCCGCTCACCACTCCAGGCGCGATCCCAGCCTGGGACTTCCACCTCCTGTGTCGCACACAGCGTCTGCTCCGATCGAGTCCTCGATCCAACTCACGTCCTATCACGACGGGTCAGGATCCACCCAGGCTCCCCAGTATGGTGGAAGGCTCTTCGGACTTCAAGCAAGGCCTCAGGCTTCAGGCCTTGCCCCACAGCCGATCCGCACAGGATGACTTGTTGCTTGACGCGCCGTGTCCCAAGAGAGCGAGCTCCGCCTCGCCTCTCACTTAAGTAACCCCTCCCATGAGTCTCTGCGGTGGAACCTCCGCCCTGGGGCCGAATGGGGTTCTGGGTAACGTAGTCCTGGGGCCTCAAAAGCGACCCCGCTACAGTAGAATAGTAAATAGATGTTTCTTAGAGGGCAGAGGTTGTCTGATTATTGGCTCCTTTGCTTTTAATCCAGCCCTGTGTTTCTTAGAAATTTATTCTGCAAAGCTTTTAAAATTTCAAGGAACATAATAATAGGATATGGAGTGGATCAAGAACTTTCTAAATTAGGATATTGTTTCCATATGTTCCTATAGGTGTCAAATTGGGGGGGGATTGCTTTTATTATAAGGAAGATAGCAATAAAACATTACTTATTTGCCAGTAGTTTAAAAAAAATTCTAGAGACACTTTACTTCTGAACTTAAAGTGGATGTAAACCCAATTCATGAAAATTGAGCTAAGCACATATATCTGCAGTATTTTGTGTCCCGTAGCTCTCTCCTGAACCATTCCTCTGTTATGAGCCTGATAACTCCTGACAAATTCTCGGACACACCAGATAAAAGCAGCCTGACATTTCGGTCAGGGAAGGTTGCTAAAACAGATCAACAGGGAGCTGGCCCTATTACAAAACACCTCTGAGAGTCTCAGCCTACGATGAGAGGGGGTGTGTGCCTTTCCTCCAATCAGCAATTTTAACTATCTTGGCTGTATGCCCACACATCACACTCTGTTAAACAGGAAGAGAAAATTTCCTAACACGATTTGAACTTTCTAAACAGTATATAAAATGTGAAGACAGCAGATATAGATGTAAAACCTATGTAGGGAGATTTGGTTCATCCCTGTGTATTATCTGAGTCTGTTCACTTCACTGGGTGTATGGAGGGTTTACATCCACTTTAAAGCTGGAGTTAAAAAACACCCTTTCAGTGCCCCCCACCACCATTGCAATGCATATTTAAAGTGGTTCTAAAACTAATTTTTTTTTACTCTAAAATCAGGTTAAAAACATTTCGCAACTTGCTATGCTCCCCCACCTCCCTAAATACTTACCCGATTCCTCAATCAATCCTGCACTGCTGCATCTCTTCCCTCCTCTTTCAGTCTACTCACAGGGACTGAGGCACCAGCAAGAGCAAGTGGCTCGCTATGGGGACAGGCGGAGGAGTGGACAACTCCAGTGAGGGATCCCAGCAGAGGAGGTTTGGGGCCGCTCTGTGCAATACCATTGCACACAGCAGGCAAGTATAAGATGTTTATTTTAATTTACAAAATTGCCTTTAGAAACACTTTATGTCTAAGGAATATGGAGTAATACTTACCCCTAGCTCCAGTAGGCTTTCTCCATCCATACAATTGCATGCTTGCTTCCTCCATGTAGAATGCAGGGCTAGCTTTATATGCAATGATGCCAGAAAAAGGTGTGGACAGCGCTGCATCTGGCCAGATTGGGAAGTATGCCAAGTAATACAGTCTCTTCAGATATCCCTAAAAATACATTTCATTTAGGCCTTGCAGTGTAGCAGGGGGGACCCCACTGCAATGGTGTTGACTAGGGCCGAAACTACTAATCGATTAATCGACAACTAATCGATTATGACATTAATCGATTACTATTTTCATAATCGATTAATCGGCCAGTAACATAATGGGGTTAGGAAAAACTAAAATGAGCCCTTTATAGTACAAAAAGAGAAAATCGCTACTGTAAATATTACCGTACTTTCACTGTCCCACAGTAAAAAATTAACCCTTTACAGTAGCGATTATTTGATCTTTTTGTACTAATTTTCGTTTTTTTAAACCCATTATGTTACTCAACATCTCAGGCCTGGGTCACACCTCTGTGTTTTTTGGTGCTTTTTGCAGAAACACACTACAGTCCATTTACATGGTTTCCTATGGGACACGTTAACATCTAAGCTTTTTTCAGCTGCTGCGTATCTGGAAAGGGCAAGGACTTTTTTTAATGCAAAACAGTGCTATTTTGTTTTTTTGGTTCAATATATGGAGAATCTGCAGAAAAGCATGTAATGCGTTTTTGCGGCAGTTTGTGTTTTTTAATCTGCCCAACAACTTGGGCAAAAATAATGTAAAAATGCAAATCACTGCAAAATCACTTTTTTTTTAAGGTTGTTAACCGATTAGTCGAAACAATAAATCGGCCAACTAATCGATTATGAAAATAATCGTTAGTTGCAGCCCTAGTGTTGACACACTTCACTGTTGCTTTGTCCTACATAGACAAAGCACAAGTTGACTTTAAAGTGGTTCTAAAGGCAGAAGGTTTTTCTTTTTTTTTTCCCCTAAAGCCCTGTATACACGATCAGATTTCCTATGGATTCTAATCCGATGGATTTTTCCATCGGAAATCCGATGAAGCTGACTTCCATCAGTCTTGCCTACACACCATCAGTCAAAAATCCAACCGTCCCAAACGCTGTGACGTAAAACACTCCCGAGAAAAATTAAGTTCAATGCTTCTGAGCATGCGTCAACTTGATTCTGAGCATGCGTGGGTTTTTTTGTCCGATGGAGTTCCACACAGACGATCGGAGTTTGCTATAGTTTTTTTTTACCATCGGATAAATTTAAAACATGTTCTATTTTTTCTCACCGATGGAAAAAAGACCGATGGGGCCCATACACGATCGGTTTGTCCATCGGACTGTTTTCATCGGTAAAACCGATCGTGTGTACACGGCATTAAAGTGTTACTAAACCCAAGACCCTGCATTTACTACATCTGGTCTCTCAGTACACAAAACATAGGATTCTAGGCTCAGGGAACAGCTGCTAATATTTGCTATATCAAAAGGTCACAGTACATTGTGCTCCTAATTTGTGGTCATTGGGAAGATTCCTCCCCATCATTGTTTCAGTAAATACTCATCTAAGAAGTAGTTCTCTGCTCCGGAACCTCTGGAGGAACCCTAGTGTTCTCTGGTACCCTCGTTGAGAAGGGCTGGACCAACATATGTATATAGACAAGTCTATTTCATTTAAAGGTGTCCCAACATCCTATATCATTTTTTTCTGTGACATTTTTCTACCAGCATCAATCGATACAATTTGTATTTATTTTTTTCGTTCAGTCATCAGATAGATTTCTCCTTCCACACAAATGAGGTGGATGGAGGAATTCCCTTAATGGGACATTGTATTCTGACAGCTGCACCCGCCACTGTCACATTACATTGAATAGCAGGTGCAGCCATTGATCTAGCAAAGTTTTCTAGAATGCAAATCGACTTCAGTTGAGCAGGGGCGGCCACACACTAATCAAAATTTGACCAGTACAATTTTTTTTTTAACTTATTCTATACTAATTTTCCTGCTGTACTGATAAAGTATAACAATAATAATCATCACACTGTATCATTGGCAGATCTGCTTATTCAAAGCTCTGTAGAGTTATTTTGTAATGTGCCTGCATGTACTTCCACCTCATCATACCATGTTATTGTGAGTCATAACCACATGGCTACTGTATGCTGAGCTGACATAATGTGCTGAAGATCCGTTCCAGCACCCTATATGGACTGTCTTCAGTGTCTGTACACAATCACATAGTTTATCGCCATTGGCCTTGATGGAGAGTTTATGCCTGCATGTCTGATTGCTGCCCTAAATTTTTGACCAGCTTTACACATAAACTGGCATATGTTTTATCTGTATAAATAATGCCTACTGATGACACAATGCATTGTTTTCTTAAAGGAAACCTGCACCGACAAAAATAACGAGGGTGCCATTGCAGAAAATGCTAGTTGTCTGGCTTCAATAGCTGACCTGGAACAAGCATATAGCAAGTGAAGTCAGAATTCCTGATTTGTATACTATTTCAACAAGACAACCAACCAGCTTTTTAAAAATGGCATCAAATATACATATACATATATATATATATATATATATATATATATATCCGTAAGGGGAAAATCTGACTCTCTTGCCTGTGAAGGTGATTAAGCAAAGGACATACGACTGCTACACTGCTGAATAGCGCTTTATAGCATTTTAAGAACACGTTTTGCATATTATTGGTTCTATAAAGGCTCATGCACACAAATCGCATTCCTCCTTATAGTTTAAACATGTTTTCGCCATTTTGGGGTTTGGGACCCCCTACTGTTGCATACAGCCACCCTTAGACATAAATGGCATGTTTCACTACTTGCATAAAGCGGCAAATGTGTACAGACAGAAGTCTCCAAACACAGACAGTCTGCTCTTGGGATCTTACGTCTGTATGCATGCGCCACATTATACAATGGACAACAAAATACGTCAGTTTGTTCACACTGTATGGAGTTATGAGCACAAAAAACCTCCATGCAATAAAAATAAATAAAAATAAAATAATAATTATTGAATTTTTATTGCTTCAACAATCAGAGAGTGTTTAGGAGGAAATTCACATGTGCATCAAAAATTCAGCGTACAGGTGTACAGCACATCGTTCTTTTATATATCTGTACACCACTGTATAGAAGTCTATGGACCAATTTATACAGTTATGCCAGCAAGCAAACCCTGTAGTCCGTTGGTGTCCGATGAGACTACACAATGCAAATAAAAAGGAACATCAGGAGTTAATCTTTGATTTTCAGATAACCAAGAGTTAAAATTTTTCCAAACCTTGGAATATATGGCTCTAGTGACTGATTTTCTGCAATTTACCAGGGTCTTGACTACTTTGTCAGAGAACCCCTGAGCGCTTAGTATCTTTTCTTCAGATACCAAGCCGCCAAGCTTAAAAGGAAACCACCTGTGGGTGTGACACTGGACCCTGTGATAGTAAGTCTTCTCTCTTTGGAAGCCTCAGTGGAGGCTCCGAGACCAGAGTCTGTAGCAGGGAAAACCATGGCCTCTTGAGCCACAAAGGGGTGATCAGGATAAGATCTGTTTCTTCTAGAAGAAACTTCCGGAGGATTTCCGAAAATAGGTCTGATCGGCGGGAAGGCGTAACAGAGGCCGAATGGCCACGGATTCGCCAGAGCATCGATCCCCAATGATCGATCTGCTGGGTTCAGAGGAAAGGACTCCTCTGTCTTGCGGTTGTTCTGGTTTGCAAACAGGTCCGCTTCGGGACATCTCCATTTGTTGGTGAGATCCGCAATGACTTCAGGATGAAGGGACCAATTGTCTGGCAATCTCAGCCGCTACCCGGTAGATCGAGACAGTTTTGTGTCCCCTTCAGGTGCACTGCTGTAATTGAGGCTAGATTCCCTTCTGCCCATGATAAAAAACTCCTGGGTAATAGATTGAAGTATCCGACTCCTTGTACCTCCCTGTTTGATGAGGCACGAAACCGTTGCGATATTGTCTGATAGAATCTGGAGATTGTGACCCCTGATTTCCGTATGAAATGTCAGCAAGGCTCTCTGAACCGCTCAAAGCTCTCTGATTCGATGAAGCTCTTGCTTCCCTTGAGGACCCTACTCCCTGTGCCACTGTGTTGCTGAGGTGGGCTCCCCATCCCCAGGAACTTGCATCCGTAGTGATCCTCTGGGATATAGGAATGGACCATGGTAGACCTCTTGTTAGGTGCAGGTTTGTCTTCCACCACCACAAGCTTCTTGTTACCCTTGCGGGTATAACAAGACCCTTGATTTCAGGGAACTTGCGTCTCCGTCCCAGGTCCTTAACAGAAACAGCTATAATGGACGTTGATGAAATCTTGCCCATGGCACTGCGGGAAAGCACAAGGTCATCAGACCCACTGTTCTCGAAACCTCTCTCAGCGAGACCGACTGATTGGTCTGTAAGGCTGACATTGTTTGTATCATCCTTGAGACTTTCTCCTGCAGGAGAAAAACTTTTTGGTCTACTGAGCAAAATTCGTACCCCAGATACGTCACCTTCTGGGCTTGAATTAAGGAAGACTTCTCTTTGTTTTAATAACCAGCCTAGGGATTGAAGGAAGTCTTGTACAGTCTGTAGATCCGCCAATAACTTTTGGTACAACTCGGCCACCACTAGGTGGTCATCCAGGTAAGGGATAATAGTTATCGCTTTTAACCGTAGCGGAGCCAGCGCCTCCCCCAACACTTTTGTAAACATGTGTGGGGCTGAGGACAGACCGAATGGGAGGGCTTGAAATTGAAAGTGCTGAATCTCAGGACCCATCTTGACCGCTAGCCTCAAGAATCTTTAGAAGGCTGGATGGATAGGAATGTGCAAAAAAGCAGCCCTCAAATCCAAAGTGGCCATGAAGCAGTTTGGGTAAAGCAGATTTGTGATTTAACAAAAGTCTCCAACTTGGAGACCCAGAGCCCTTGCTTTTTCCCAATCTTGGGGAGGGAATGTGACCAATAACCGCTCTGGTGGCTGGCAAGAAAATTCCAGCCTGTACCCATTGGTCACAAGGTCCCAGATGAATGGACTTGAGGTGACTGCTGCCCATTGTGGGAGAAAGGCCATCAATCTTCCTCCCACTGGGAGACATGAGTCACTGTGGCTTGGCGGGTTGAGGAGGGTTAAACAAGACGCCCCTTCTACCTCTGCCTCTGTGCCCTGTCCAATGTTTTTTTGGGCCTATTGCCCCCTTCTTTGGGACCTTGCCGTTTATGGAGACTGGAACCAACGTCTCCGGCGCCCGCTGATGACGTTGTATGCCCCAGAAGTGACCCCGCCGGATACTTCCTGTGGGCCAGCTTAGAGCGCAGTAGCTCCGCCCCCTCAAGCGCCGCAACTTCCTCTTTCCCCTGCACATACAAGCCACGCTGTCAGCAGGGGAAAGGATGCCACCACACCGTCTCTGTGACTCGCGCTATGGGGCCGACATCACCATGGTCCTGACCCTCTCCAGGCACTGAGAACAGGGAACAGCAGCCAAACAATCAACTTCCCCAGCGGAGATGCTGCTTCTGGCAGAGGAAAAGAGGTTAGAAATTCATCCCAAAACAGCCATTAGAGCCCCTGCTCATGAGACCTAGGGGACCAGGTTCCAGGAAACATGTTACCCTCCGTCCGGAGGAAACACTAATACTGACATGGGGCCTGGAGGACCGCCTTTTATCTGGTGTGGGTAGCGTGTTTCCTGTCCTGGTAGGAGAAGCCCTAGGTCTCATGGGCTGTCCTGGAAGACGCTTAGAGAAAAACACAATATTTTTTTACTTTTTGCTATAATAAATATCCCAATATTTTTTATTATTTTTTTTAAAACATTTTTTCTCAGTTTAAGCAGATATGTATTCTTCTACATTATTTTGCACAATAAGCGTATATTGATTGGTTTGCGCAAAAGTTATAGCGCCTACAAAATAGGTTATTGATTTATGGCATTTTTGTTTTTTGTGTTATTTTACTAGTAATGGCGGTGATCTGCGATTTTTATCAGGACTGCGACATTGCGGCAGACAGACACTTTTGACATTTATATAGTGATCAGAGCTATAAATAGCCATTGATTACTGTATAAATGTCACTGGCAGGGAAGGAGTTAACACATTTAACCCCTTGATCGCCCCCTAGTGTTATCTAGGGAGTGTTTCTAACTGTGGGGGGATGGGACTGACTGGGGGAGGAGAACGATCGGTGTTTCTATATACTAGGAACACACAGGTCTCCTCTGCCCTGACAGGACATGGATCTGTGCGTTTACACACACAGATCCACATTCCTGCTGTGTCACAAGCGATTGTGGGTGCCCGGCGGACATCACGGCCGCCAGGCACGCGAATCGGCTCCTCAGTGATGCGCCGGGCCCCCTATGCTGGCCGGAAGCAGAGGACGTAGAACATATGACGCCTGCCCAGAATGGGAGATCTCATCTGTGGACGTCATATTACTATAGTCCGGTATTGAAGTGGTTAAAGATTTGGCACCAAATTTCCTCTTTGCTGTGTCTGCATCTGTAGTCGGCACTCTGTTATTATGTAGTTCCAAAATATTCTAAGCAATATATTATTTTAGGAACCATTCCCATTCAATAGCATGCAGCAACAACCCTGTAAAAGGGGGAGTCCATTTCCCCGAAACGCTTGATTTATATGTTTACACCTACAATAAATGTCTTTTGAACCATACATCAAACTGGACACTGGATGCTCCTTCTTTCCTACCCAAGTCATTTCCTGTCTGGAAGATATCTAGCGCTTTCCTCCCCAGCCCTAGTGTCCCAGACTCACCCCTTTTATTTGTTGGATTTCAGTTTTTCAAATCATGGAGACTCAACATTACACATGGGCATTAGCACATCTTCCTGTTTTCAGGAAGCGATGTAGAGCAGCCTGTCATTCCCTCCCACCAGGCCTGATCTGCCTGCA
Source organism: Rana muscosa (assembly GCA_029206835.1). Taxonomy (NCBI): domain Eukaryota; kingdom Metazoa; phylum Chordata; class Amphibia; order Anura; family Ranidae; genus Rana; species Rana muscosa. Next base: position 211,912,325 of record CM055123.1, on the reverse strand, counting down.
TTGCACAGAGAAGCACAGAGGTCCAGTGATGATATCACTGGGTCTATAAGAAGGTATGTAGTTAAAAGATTGGGGGGGAGGGGGGGGGTGGAACCAGGAATAACAAAATATAAGCAGATTACATTTCAGTTTTAAATTAACATAAAAGAAAATCCTTCTTTTCTTCCAACAACATACTTCCTAAGGTTCCATTCACACCTGAGCGTATTGATTTACGGGCGTTTTTTAAAAATTCTTGGCAGCTTTTTACAAGCTTTTTTTAACGCGTGTATTACAAGCGTTTTACAGCTTCAGGCGTTTTTGTTTAGCCAATAGAAAGCACTAGGGGGAGGAGATGGAGAGGGGATTGGGGGTAGGGAGCTGCTATTTGAGCATCTTACAAGCGTTTTTCTGCTCAAGTCAGGCATTTCTATAAAAGTCTATGGGGCCAAAAGCGCTTGTAGTTCGCCAAAAAGAAGCTTATGTACTTTGAGCTTTAGACGTTTTGCTTCAGGCAGCAGAACGCTCATATGTGAACAGGGACCGTTGAAATGAATGGGATTTTGCGTGTTGGGCGTTTTGGAACTTAAGAGCTGTGTGTTTTACAAGCTGAAAAACGCTCAGGTGTGAACAGGGCCTAGGAGTGACGGTGGGTTTAGGTTTGAACAAAAAAGCCAACAAAAGGGAAGGCGGATTGGAAAATAAAGCAAAGCACACACACATCGCCATGAACAGACAAAGCAAACATAAGTAATCACTGAGCAGATTGCAGGTGCATGCAATGATTTTCATACCGATCCCATGCATCTTTCCCAGTCCTACAAAATAACGCCACCTGATCATTTTGGAACCTAAACATTGAAGAAGGAAGAACAGAGCCCAAGATAGGAGAGAGACTGATCACATTACAGATTAACACCAGCAAAATAAATCACAGCAACAAGTATATCAGTGGTTTTTAATTACTATTAGCGAAAAATTGGTATACTTTTGTTTTTTTAATTTGAAGAGATTGGAAATATAATCTTACACAATAACAATCAGTTTGAGCACATTACTTTTGGTTTTAGTTTTTTAAAGTGAACCCATTGAGGACATGTAGAAAGTTCACTTATCAGTTTATTTTTTTTCCTTCCAGATGATGCATCAAACAACAAAAAGTTTATGATGTAAAAACTTTGGGATGAATGTTGTGTTCTGTACAGACATACCCCGCTTTACGTACACTTCTGAGTACAGACATACCCGCAAGTGCATGTAAAGTGCCTCGCAAGTACACAAATTCCTGCGCAGCCACAGTCAGGCCTGGAAGAGGCGGAGCTTTTGCCTCGAGTTGTCACAAGAGGCAAAGTTCACGCCAGCCAACCCAGAGTTGCCACCCGCAGAGACGGCTCTAGGCTTTGTGAGGCCTTAGGCAAAACTTAGATATGAGGCCCCACTCATGCCCATAATGGGAAAAATAATTTAAGCAAGAAAAATGGCTGCAGAAAATGCATGGATCTAGCACACAGGCGATCAGCACCACTTCCAGGGCACCCTCCTCACCCATAAGACATATTCAGCCAATGCAAGAAGGGGGGGGGGAGGTGAGAAGGAGAGACGGATGATAGGGAGATTCGATGGCGCCGACATTAGGATTGATCACAGGCAAATAAGACGGCTGCGAGGCCCCTGTGAGTACGAGGCCTTAGGCGACCGCCTAATTAGAGAGCCGCCTCTGGCCACCCGTCCACCCAAAAACCTGCCTAAAACGTAAGTGGATTACTGTACGGTAATATATACTCCACTCCCCGACCCCCACTACAGCCCATGGCCCCCCCACTATAGGCCCTTAACCCCCCCCCCCACTACAGCACTTGAAGTCTTTGTATGCCTGCCTGTAAATGGCTATTGCAATGCAGTACATGCATTGAGAAGTGAAAAAGGGTATTGCTTCACTTTAAGTACATGCTCTGGTCCCATTGTGTACTTAAAAGTGGGGTATGCCTGTATTCAGTTTTTATTTAAAGTTGAACTCCAGACAGATATAAAAAGAGAAAAATCAACTGAGCTTTGTATTCATTTCTCAAATTAAGGGATAGGTAACAACATGATGAATGCGTTTAAAATCCTTTTTATTAAATAGGTACAAAATCCTATGCACAGACAATGTTGATGCGTTTCAGCCCAGGTGGGCTTTAGTTAATTATGGCTAAAGCCGACCATGCTGAAGTGCGTGAACATTCCCTGTGCATAGGATTTTGTGATAAGGAAGCATTCATCATGTGGATGATTCTCTCAGAGTTTGGGCACATGTATAAAAGGCTGCAGCACTACACCATCTCATTGAGAACTTGTACTAATTTTTATATCATTACATTTACTTTTGTTAATTGCAAGCAGTGTAAGTTCCTGCATGCGACTTGGTATAAGCCTTCTGCCGAGCTCAGACTAGGAGTGGGAGAAGCTATGCTGCGGTGCTCATGTACTAACAAGAAACATGCGAACAGGAAGGGGGGGGGGGGGGGGAGCAGAGTGGCAGATTAGTTCATCACTCTGCCGCTACTCCTTTTGTTGTTCAGTCACATGGTAGGGGTGGGGAGGAGTCCTGTTAACGTTAATTAACTGCTGCAGAGAAAAATCAGGTGCCAGACAGGGCTGTGCTGTGTGGCAGAGCTGTGTAAATCTTAGAACTGGAAGGACTCAAATCCTTTGACCGGTATAAAACGCACCCATATGTGTATTTCATCTGAGTATAAGGAGTGGAGTTCAGCTTTAAAGAACAGAAGCCACCAAATAAAACTCAATCCTTAAAGATATATTTACACCTAAAGAATGGAATGAAGAACAGGTATTATGGGAAGACATTAGCTTAAAAAGCGGTCAACAGCTTTAAACCTAAATTCTACGTAAAGTGGTTGTAAACCCTTACATACACCCAGTGATGTGACTGGCCTCAGGTGATAGACAGAGGTGAAACAAATCCTCCTACATAAGTTGTACCTGTTTATCTATTGCGGTCTTTCCCCTACATCCATTCAAAGTGCAGAATTTACACAGAATTTCTCAGCTCTAAAAAGCAGGGGGCGGAGACCTGAAGTTACATAAGTGAGGAGATCTCTGAGAGCTGATTGGAACGGAGGAGACACCCCCCCTCCACGTAGCTTACAGCTGAGGAGCTGAGGCTGTCAATCAGCTGGAGGTTCCTCCCTTGTCGTCATTTTTCGCTTAGTGTCAGAAATTATTCATGTTAATAGCAGAGGAAGGAAACAGCAGACAGAAATGACACTTGGTGCTCTTAATTGACACAAATACACACTATAAAGGGATATGCTTTGTTTATATTTCATGTCTGAGGTTTACATCCACTTTAAGTTTACTTATATTTAGTTTGCCAAAAGGTCAGTCATTTTGCTTGTACATTAAAAACCACTGATTGTGTCATAATAGAAAACTGTACAATAATATATTCAAACAATCATTAAACAAAGCAACATTGATGATTATAAGAGAGAGTGGATAGACAAATGTAGCGCCCTGCTCCTGATGATCAGGCGCTATGTTAAATTTAGTGGGTGTCTGAGCGGATAATTAGCTCAGACTTATTATAATGATGAAGGTTAAATTAGCCTCTGTTCTGGCTATGGCTGTGTTTGGAAGGACTTCCCACTGTTTGCCTGTAGGTGGCGTTACCACCCCAGGCCAATGTGGAAGACAAGCAGGCCAAAGTGCATTTGGTGTCTTTCCCCGGCAACAGTTCAGTGGGAGTGGGCTCCCCGCTGAGCATGCTGGGGAAGGGTACTTAAGGGGCAGACGCCATTTCTCGGGGCTCTTCGCCTCGTGGCCCTCCTGGCTCGAGGTATGCGTTACTGGAATTTCAGCCTTGGAGCCACGCTGGCCCGAGGCTGCATCTATGCAGGGTAGGCCCAGTTGTCCTGACTGGGGCCTACTCTTTGAAGGTGATCCTGTTTTGTCCGTCCTGAGGGAGGAAGCCACTCAATGGAGGAAACCAGGGGAGGACCTGTCCTGGAGAAGACAAAGCGGAAGGTCTTGAGGAAGGCCTGGGGACCTTATTGAAGGATGCACCGTAGCTCAAGTTACCTTACAGTCTGCCGGGTTGGCTTAAAGGCTCTTAGACTGTAAGGCTGGATATCCGGGTACTAACATCCTGTGGCAGAGGATTCATGAACAGTTCAGCTTAATCGTTTTAAAGGTCTGTGGCAGAGACTGTTATTTCTTTATGTGTTCGTGCATCATCCCGGCTGCTAGGCCAAGTGAGAGGGGCCTATCCGGGTGAGCAATACTCACTTGAAGGAGAGTAGTGAGTGTGACTTTGAAATCTAGAAGTTTCCCCAGTAATCTGCTGTGTGTGCCTGAGCCTTCCCCTAACCCTCCATCCCTCTACCCATGCAAGTTTGTTTGGAAATAAAGCCTGAAGAAAAAGGATTCGTAACTTGTGTGGACATTGAACTTTCTATAGACTCTCATCCCCTAGACAACGGTGAGGTAACGTGCAGGGCCCAAAATTAAACCAGCAGCTCCTGAGGGGGTGTGCTACACAAATAAAATTGAGTTCTTAAAGCGAACTCGAATTGCCCATGACTCCCCCCCATTTTATTTTTCTAAAAATACATTTTTTGGAGAGAAGTGGAACAATACAAAAAGAAACATTTGAAAACAAGAAAGAAACACATTGTGGGTGTGACAGTTACCACTTGTGCGTAACGGAACAGTTTATACAGCCATCGGTCATAACATCAAACAGGAACCTGTGTAACAGTCTAGATCAGGGATATGCAATTAGCGGACCTCCAGCTGTTGCCAAACTACAAGTCCCATGAGGCATAGCAAGACTGACAGCCACAAGCATGACACCCAGGAGGCAGAGGCATGATGGGACTTGTAGTTTTGCAACAGCTAATTGCATATCCCTGGTCTAGATGAAGGACCCAACCAAAAATAGGATTTTTTACTCACCGTAAAATCCTTTTCTCTGAGTCCATGGACCGACACAGCTTCTCTATTGACAAAGTGGGTATTATCCGTTAATTAGGAGTGACTAGGCAGAAAAACTTGTAAAAAGTGTTGCATCACACCTTCTACAGTACCGCCCAGGGGGCGGACCCTCTGGGTATACCCTCTCAGTCTGCACATCGCAGATCAGTTCGTCAAAAAGCAGTACAAACGTAAAAGGAGGGGTGGGTGCTGTGTCGGTCCATGGACTCAGAGAAAAGGATTTTACGGTGAGTAAAAAATCCTATTTACTCTTTCGTCCATGGACCGACACAGCTTCTCTATTGACAAAGTGGGACGTCCCAAAGCAGTGTCAGAGAAAAAACGAGGGGTGGTAACAGCATAAAAACAAACTTCACCCCAAAACACAAAACAGCACTCCTCCAACGGAGGAGTTGCAACTCTAAACAGCCGCCTGCAAAACCTTGCGGCCGAAAGAGGCATCCGAAGATGCACCTACATCAATTTTGTAGAATTTTGTGAAAGTGTGAGCGGACGACCAAGTCGCCCCTTTACATAGTTGGGAAACAGACGCTTGATGTCGGAAAGCCCAAGAGGCACCTATTGCCCTGGTCGAATGCGCCGTGACAGGAAAGGGGGGCGCCTGACCCTTTAAGGCGTAAGCCTGGATTACTATCTGTCGGATCCACCTAGAGATGGTGGCCGATGAGACTGCTTGGCCCTTCTTGGGACCAGCCACCGAAACAAACAGTGAGTCTGACTTCCGGAACAGGGAAGTAGCAGATATGTATACTCTCAAAGCTCGGACAACGTCCAAGGAATGCAACGCCGACTCCTTAGGATTCGACGGCTGAGGACACAAGGATGGAAGTACAATGTCTTAGTTGAGATGAAAAGCCGAAACGACTTTCGGAAGAAAGGAAGGCTGCGGCCGCAGCACCACCTTATCCTTGTGGAAAATCAAATAGGGAGCCTTGCAGGACAGGGCTGCCAGCTCAGAGACTCGTCTAACTGACGTAACAGCCACCAAAAAGACCACCTTCTGAAGCACCGAGAGGACCAGGTTCAAGTCCCACGGAGGTAACGGGGGGCGGACCGGAGGGGCCACATGTCGAACCCCCTGCACAAATGTACTCACGAGAGAGTGAGTCGCCAGGGGTCGCTGAAAAAAGACAGCCAGGGCAGATATCTGTCCCTTAATCGTACTTAGGGCAAGCCTTTGGTCTACCCCATGCTGTAAAAACAGCAGGATTCTGGAAACCAAATAGGTACGCGGATGCCATTTCATTTCCTCACACATGGAGATGTAGGCCCTCCAGGTGCGGCGATAGACCTTCCTAGAGGACGGTTTCCGAGCACTTCTCATAGTAGAGATTACTGAGTCTGACAGGCCCCGATCTCTCAGTACCTGGTTCTCAACAGCCATGCGGTTAAAGCCAATGACTGTAAAGCAGGATGGAATATGGGACCTTGTGATAGCAGGTCCTTCCGTAGTGGTAGGCGCCAGGGGACGTCTGCTACCAGACGTACTAGATCGGCGTACCAAGGACGCTGAGGCCAATCTGGAGCGATTAGGATCATTGGAATTCCCTCTGCCTCCACTCTGCGGAGCAGAAGAGGAAGAAGCCTTAAGGGAGGGAAGGCATAGATTAGCCGATACTGACCCCACGATGCTACCAACGCGTCCGTTGCGTCTGCCCATGGGTCTCTTGACCGGGCCACAAACCTCAATACCTTCCGATTGAGTCGGGAAGCCAGAAGATCTACGTCTGGTGTGCCCCATCTTTGGCAGAGGAGTTGGAACACCTCCGGGTGTAAGGACCATTCTCCCTGGTCCAGCATCTGGCGGCTCAGGTAGTCCGCCTGCCAGTTTTCCACACCCGGAATGTACACGGCCGACAGTGCCGGTACGCTCCTCTCTGCCCACTTCAGGATGCGAGCGATCTCCGATGCTGCAGCTGAGCTTCTTGTTCCTCCTTGATGATTGACATATGTCACTGCTGTGGCGTTGTCTGACTGGATCCTGACTGGACGCCCTTGCAGTCTCTGAGACCATTTGAAGAGGCACAGCTTGATCGCCCGGATCTCCAGGACATTGATCGGCAGGAGGGCTTCCTCTGGGGTCCAGCGACCTTGCGCCGACTGGACACCCCAGACTCCCCCCCAACCTGTAAGGCTGGCGTCCGTCGTGATCACTATCCAGTAAACCGGAAGAAATTACTTCCCGGCCATTAGAGCCGGTGCTGTCAGCCACCATACCAGGGATCTCCTGACTAGGTGGCTCACTCGGATTTGATAATCCAGAGATGAAGGGCATCTGTTCCATCTGGACAGAACTTCCTTCTGTAACACTCGAGTGTGGTATTGAGCATATGGGACCGCCTCGAAGGAGGCTACCATGAGGCCCAACACTCGCATGCAAAAACGGAGTGACGACCAATTTCTGGAAGTCAGCTGCCGTACTGCAGCCCGGAGGGTCTGCAACTTCTCCACAGGGAGGAATACCTTTGCCTCTGAGGAATCCAGAATCAACCCCAGGTACACTAGGCGTTGAGTGGGCACCAATACTGACTTTTGCGTGTTTAGTATCCAACCACAGTCTCGAAGAGTCTGACAGGTAATGGACACGCTTACCTCTGATTCTGAGCTTGAAGGGGCCTTCAGCAGAAGGTCGTCCAAGTAACCTGTGATAGCGATACCCCGCTGTCTTAGAAGTGCCAGAATCGGAGCGAGCACCTTGGTGAACGTCCTGGGTGCTGAGGCAAGGCCAAACGGGAGGGCCACAAACTGGTAGTGGTTCTTCCCGATAGCAAATCGCAGAAACCTCTGGTGTCTGGAGTATATGGGGACATGCAGGTATGCGTCCTTGATGTCCAAGGAGGCCAGAAAGTCCCCCGGATGGAGAGCCGTGATTACGGATCGAACCGACTCCATCCGAAATCTTTGTAACTTCACAAAGCAATTGAGGGCTCTGAGATCCAAGATTGGATGAACCCCCTCCTTCTTTGGCACAATGAACAGATTTGAGTAAAAACCCTGACCCCGTTACTGTTCTGGAACTGGAATAACTACCCCGCGTTCCAGTAGACCCTGGACTGCCCCATACAGGGCCTCCCAACAGGTCGTAGTAGCTGGAGATTGGAGGTGATGAATCTGTCTGGTGGACAAGAGAGAAATTCTATCTTGTAGCCTGAGGAGATTACTTCGCAAACCCACCTGTCGGAGACTAGAGCAGTCCACTGAGTCGCGAATTTGCGAAGACGTCCCCCCACCCGAGAGCTGGGTGGGGGCGGACCTTCATGTTGACGCAGATTTGTCCGCAGGCTTGTTGGGTCTGCGGGACCAAGGACGCTTTTGTCCTTGGGCAGGCGCTTTATCGGCCTGGGGTCTTTTCCCTGTCGCCTTAAGGGGGCGAAAAAAACGCTTACGTGCAGTAAAGGAGGGCCCTTGCCCTTGGCGTGGTCCCTTACCCTTGCTAGTTTGGGGAAGCAAAGTGCTTTTACCTCCTGTGGCATCCTTGATGATGTCATCCAGAGAAGCCCCAAAAAGTCTGTCGCCCTTAAAAGGCAGATCCAATAGGGCTTTCTTGGAAGTCTGGTCCGCAGACCAGCCCTTTAGCCAGATCAGGCGGCGTATTGCTACTGCATAAACCAAAGCTCTTGACAGCAGGGGAATAGTATCCATGTCTGACTCGCAGACAAACTTAAGGCCCTGGACCAACTGGTCGGCCAAAGTTATCTCATTAGGAGGAGCATCTCGCTCCTTTAACCCCTGGAGTAGCAATTTTGCCCATTCAGTAAGTGTCTGAGACACTAGGGCCCCCGCCAATGCCGGGCGTACTGCCGAGCCTACCACTGAGTATAGGTAGCGAGCGAGTGCTTCAGCCTTCTTATCCACAGGGTCCTTGAAAACAGGAGCCCCTTCTACTGGAATAGTGGTGGCTCTATTAAGTCTGGACACCGAAGGGTCCACTATAGGGGGAGAGGTCCATATCTTCAGAAAACTCTCCTCAAAGGGGTACCGTACTGCAAACCTCTTTGGGGCTGTAAAGACCCTCAGTGGGTTCTCCCATTCCTTGTATAAGAGTTTGTCAAAATAAGACACACAAGGGAACACCTTAGCAGTGCGGGCAGGTTTACGAAACCCAAAGGGGACTGGAGTATCTGCTACTTCTTCAGTCCTTTCCAACTTTAGCGTATCCCGCACTGCAGTAATAAGGTCAGATACCAAAGCCGTCTCGCGTACTGACCTGGTCTTGGAGTCCTCCTCACTGTCCGATCGGTCACGGTCTGCAGTCTCTGATGCATCAGAATCTGGGCCATGAGCCATAGCTGGACCTGGTTCTGCATCAGAAATATCCCCAGAAGATTGCAGGGGACGGGGGCGTTTATTACCCCCTGTATTCCCGTGTGCTGCTTCCACCCTGGCAGCAAATGCCTCTAGGATTGCCGACATAGCGTCCATAGACACCTCAGGGACACCAGCTGCTAAATCTGGTGTTTCAGGGGAGAAGACATCTGGCTCAGATGCCATGCTGACCACACGCTGACACTCACAGGGCTCCAGGCAAGATATCAATAGGCCACCCTCCTGCGCTGCAGAGATGCTGGGTTACCCAGAGGACTCACCACCCTGGATAGGTACTGCTATGCTGCGCCTGTGATGCTGTCCCCTTGCTGCTGTGTCACTCTGCTTCTTTTATCAGCACTTCCTGTGTGAATTTTCGCGCCAGTGTAATGCACCCTAGAGGCCGGAGGCTCTCGCAAAATGGTTGCCAAAAACGTCTGTATGGAAGATAATGTGGGCTCTAAGAAAATGGCCGCCGACAGAAGATAGAGGTCAGGCAGCCATAGCCCACAAAAAGATGGCCGCCGAACGGCAATATCTGCATACAGGGTGGACAAACATGGCCGCCGATCACCTGATAGGGGCCAGTGGGTGTGGCCGAACCACAGGAAGATGGCCGCCAGGCAGTTACAAGAGGCCAAACTTGGCATGGACCACCTCAAAACGCCGACAGCATGGAGACACAGAAACACAGGTAAGCAAAAATGACATTTCTTTTAAATGTTAGTTACAGCCAGCCCCGCTCCAGTGGGACCCCCTAGGTGACCCCCAGCACCCAGCAACCTTTAGCTAGAAGCCCAGGGAGGAGGGAAAGGCAGGGAGAGAGGGAAGAAAGGGGCCACAACCACTTACTTGATCTCTCCAGGAATGTCCAGCTAAATCACCCAGCCGAGGCAGGGGAGTTTTACTTACCTATCCTGCATGTATTCTGCTGGAAGACACTCCAAACAGATCATCGTCCGCGCACGGAAGGTGACTGTTGGCCAGGCATGCTGTGATTGGACCCAGAAGGGACGATCATATGTATGCCCTGGAGCATGACGCTCACCGGACAGGCTGCTGCGACTCGGCCGTAAGGTCAGCCGAAGCTGAGCGGTCCGATGCAAGCCTTGGAGCGTAAGCTCACCGGCCAGGCTGCTGCGACTCGGCCGTAAGGTCAGCCGAAGCTCAGCGGTCCGATGCAGGCCCTGGAGCGTAGGCTCACCGGCCACCCGTGGAGCGACGGGCATGTCGTGGAAAACCCAGCGCGTAGCTAGGGTCGGCACACGCTCGATGGCCGAAACTGGGGAGACTACAAGGATCGAGGATCCAGCCTGTCACCCAGTCGGCAGTTGATCGAAGATCGCAGGAAACAACAAATGTAGCAAAAAAAAAAAAATATATATATATATATATATATCTTTTTTCCCCGGACCAATGGGCCCGAAGGGAGCCATGTCCTACTCCTTGCTAGACAGAAAAAAACTGATCTGCGATGTGCAGACTGAGAGGGTATACCCAGAGGGTCCGCCCCCTGGGCGGTACTGTAGAAGGTGTGATGCAACACTTTTTACAAGTTTTTCTGCCTAGTACCCACTTTGTCAATAGAGAAGCTGTGTCGGTCCATGGACGAAAGAGTAAAAGAGCTTATGGAAAGCAGTAATATGTAGTATGTGACAAAGCTTCTTTCTTCTGATGAGACCAGCCAAGGTGGCCTAGTATAAATGATTGACTGTCTGAGTGGGTCTGGGAGAGTTGAGTCCAGAAAAGGGATTTTAGTCCACTACAGGAGTGTTCCATATGGAACGACCTATTCATACTAGACGTTAGGATAAAGGCCTAAGGATTGGGCCAACGTGATTTAAAGGGTGTGTAGACGAGAAAGGGTAGTACAGAGAGGAAAAGGGTGGGGGAGAAGAGGGCGAGGGGTGGAAGGGGGTAGAGGCAAGGATAGAGGTGGTGTCACCTCCTGAGTCTCCATAAAAGGCAGGATAATACTATCCATTCGAGAAGTGAAAATGTGTGTTGGGAAGTTTATGATTGGAGATCATAGCATTTAGCTGCTCATGGTAATTCTCCTTGACAGGGGTCCTCCCAGACTCATCCCCTGGGTAGGGGCGGGAGGCCCTTTGTCTAAAGTTAGAGATAATGCCAGGGTGTGGGGTCCAGCGTATATACTTATCTGGTTAATGTGGCGAACTGATAGGGTTCAGTCCCAGCAGAGTTCTGTTTCTGTGGTTCAGAAATGGGTTCAGCATTCCCATATGCGTGAAAATTTGGATGGGGAGTCCCGTGTTATATAGATCCCCCATTTTTTTTTAAACCTCTACATACTTTTTTAATTCAAGTCTTTTTGGTGGTTCGGGTGTCACTCCAGCTCCTTCTTCCTCCAGGACTGAATGGTGATCATGTAAATATGTGTGGCACCGCTCAGTCTTCGAGTATTATGAACTTGGCCTATGGGTTGACACATCACCTGGGGGGGCTACTGGGATCACAGTAAATGGGCACCATGACAGCATGTCATTTTGTCTTGAAAAGGACTGCTGGTGCTTGACCAATGAGGAAGTCAGAAATAGCACTGAGAGAAGGAAAGCAGATGTCAGTCACAGCAGTGGGGGGAAGTGGCGGCACAGATTTCTCCATGTGTCGTTTTTTTATCTCAACAAGACAAGAGGATTGCTCAGAGCTGGATTAACTCTTTGTGGCAAGACTGGGCACAGATGACTTGACGTCCTCTACTCTACCAGGTAGAAGTCTCCATTTTAAGCCTAATTCACACCATCAGTTTTTTGATTGAATTAAAAAAATAAACTGACAGCTCAGGTCGGAGCCGCTGTACTAACAATCCGATGTTTGTACAGCGATCTCACCTGCTTGGCTTTTGTGTTCTGACAGGGGGATGGCCCCTCTTGCCAGAACACTCCGATCAGCGCTCTATACCATTGGCTGAGAGCGCTGATCAGGAGCTGGTCGACTCCTGGTTTTCCAGTATGCTCGTCTGAAAGAAGCGGGCTGTTCGGCCGGCTTTCAAACATATGGGCCGAATGCCGATGTCGCCCAGCATTCGGCCCGTGTGTATTAGGCTTAAGGTGATATGTCCCCTTTAAAGCCGGCTATACACAGACTGAAATTTAGCCAGTTTATATTGAATTTGAGCTTACAATTGCCTTCCCTACAACCAGCCTGTCAGGTTTTTTTTGTTAGATCACGGCCAGCGGCTATAGCTACCCACAGTGTTCATTGTATTCTGAAGGTGGGGAAACCTCCTGATGTCAGAATACAATAGAGCAGCGGGAGGGTCTCCACTATCAACACAGTCAGTGTTGATGGGGAAATTGAGCAATTTTGAGCAAGAACACTTCAGAATTTATGGCCTGCCTATCAAAGGAAATCACTACACTACAGGTGTTCTAGATGATAAACAATTGAGATCACGCAGGAAATGTTTTCATTGTTCTAGCACATGATGCTCAGTCTATTGCTCACGGTGTGAAATAATTCTCAGTTGCCTCATGTAATCATATACAGCATGTCTTCCTGAATCAATGTAAGATTATGTTGTATTCATTAAGCGGACAATCTTCTTTTGATTTAAATCAAAACTGTCAGCACCTAGGTGTATTTTATTACAGACATGCAGGCACCCTTTTGTGGCTGTTCGTACCATCACAATACTTATGTAATGCCCTGGAAACCCAGGGCATGCTCTCATGCAACTAGCCTTACCGTCCAACAGGGAACCACGGTCGGTAGGAGGAGGCGGGCAAGCCTTCTTCCACTGGTGGACCAATGAAGTATAGGAAGCTCTGCCAGCTTTTAATTGCGGTCTATTTGCCCATTAAGATTTTCCCTTGCCTGGATAGCAATAAAAACCTGACGAAGACACTAACCCTTCCACACTCTTTCTAAAACAGATCCTCTTTTTTCTCCAACAGTGTTCAGGTCCGGAATTCTGCGAAGTACAAAGCCACTTAACAATGTGGCACCATTTCTTGCAGCTTTCTCCAGTGAGCCCAGGACAGCTGAATGATGTATCTTCAGGGGGTGTGTCCTTGACGCCCTGGCCTTACAGGAAGTGGGTAGAATGATACTGGCCATCATTCAACCTGGAAGAGGTTGGGTGTTCCAGTTCACATTTTTCTTTTTCTCCAGTGTGTGGCAGACCTAGAGCCCATCTTACTCTTGGTCATAAAGCTTCTTTTTTTTTGCTACCCTGGTTTGAATCTTGATATGATTGAGAGACAATGGTGGACATTCCGCAAGTGCTGCTATTAAACCTTCATTAGATCAGGCGACCAATATTTATAATTTTTGTCTTCACAGTCATACAGTTGGTCTTCCTTACATGCATGTGCTACACAATGGTTTCACACGCCTAGGTTTTCTCTCCAGCTATATATCCTGACTTAAGGACAAATGAGGAACCATATTTCTTGCCAATGTCAAGATCTCCCTTTTATCTTCCTGCTGCAGGTTATGGTGCTGTTGAGTGGTACAGGCATTCCTTTAAGAAAATATTATAGAGAAGGCCTCTTAAGATGGTATGACCTATCCCTTTTTATCTCAGAAATGGGAGCAGAAGTAGCCAGAGGGGATTTGGGCATAGTTTGCTCTTTAAGAGACTTGTTGGATGTCACACTATACCCAAAATTTGTGTTATGTGGTGTATGCAATATGTTGTTGCAAAGGGCAATGTGCAGTGTTTAGTAGCCCACAGAAAATGAATACAGTTTTAGTTTACAATGATCAGATCAGTTACGCTCTGGTTGCTATTGGAAGCTGCATTTTCAATATAATCTACATTTAATGTATTGCCTTGGTGAATTCAAGTAGAAATACAGTGGAACCTTGGATTACGAGCATAATCCGTTCCAGGCGAATGCTCATAATCGAAAGCACTCGCATATCAAAGCGAGTTTCCCCATAGAAGTCAATGGAAACGAAAATAATAAGTTTACCAATGACTTCTATGGCATGCAATACCGCATGTGACCAGAGGTGGGGGGGCGCCGGAGAGCCTCGGAAATACTTGGAAAGGCTTGGCTGAACTCGGAAAACCTCGGAAAGGCACAGGAATGGAGGAGTATTTCCAAGTATTTCCCCTGCACCTCTGGCCAAATGCGGTATTGCACACTGCTGTGGCTTGAATCCTGCTCGTTTCGCGAGAGAACACTCGCAAACAGAGTCAGGATTTTAAAAAAAAATGCACATATTGCGAAACTCGTTAACCGCAATCCAAGGTTTCACTGTATAGGCAAAACGTCCCCCCCCCCCCCCCCCATTTTGGATAGAGCAAGGGAAGGCTATAATCCCTGTCAGATTTTTGTACCAATGCAGAGATTTCCCTTCACTTCCTGTTCCATAATGAAACAGGAAATGAGAGGAAATACCTGCAAATTAAGATTTTTTTTTGGGAACCCCCAGGTCACCAGAACTAGTATTCCCATTGGAAGATTCCCACTCTATTACTTTTCTGGGGACAACACAAAATTTGGGATTTTCTTTTACTTTCACTTTCAATGGTAAAAAAAATGGATAGAGAGGGTGAATCTCCCTAATGGGGGCACAGACCGCAATAAAATCTGACAGGTGTGCTAATCTCCCTCTACCCTATCCAAAACAAACAAAAAAAAGGTTTTGCCTTTAGTTATATGAGATACCTCTTTTTTAATTAAAGGTGCTGTCAAAAATCCAAGTACTTGTATGGTTCAGAAGCAGCTCACAGTTTCAGTGTGGAATCAGTTTGGTATTGCTGCTTTGTTCTCATGGTAAGGAAAGTTTGCCGTCATGGGGTTTAGGTGTTAAAATGAAGGTAGAGAGTCATTTTTTTTTAAATAAAACATGTTATACTTACCTGCTCTGTGTTTTGCACAGAGCAGTCCCAATTCCCCCTCTACTAGGAATTATGTTAAAGGTTCGGTTTGAGGAACAGGATCATGTATTTTCAGTATTGTCACAAACATTTTGTTATCGCAGAGTTTACCTTAAAGTGGTTTTTGATGTGCTTTCATCTTTTGAAATTGCCCTTTTAGGTTTTTGTTATTGTATTCAGTACAGCAATATATCAATTAGCCAATAGAAAGTGCAAACACTCAATTTGCAATAACTCCACATCACTTCTTAACCACTTGCCGACCAGCGCACGACGATATACGTCGACACAATGGCACGGCTGGGCTAGGGTGACCACATTTCCAAACTACCATTCAGGGACACCCCCCCCCCCCCTCTTCCCAAAAATCAGTTTGTGCTGTAACGAATCACAGCACAGTGATTGGACACAAGAGGCGGGATTTATGATTTCTCCAATCACAAGCAGGGGGCGGGGATTGTGCTCCTCCAGGCATTCCCGGCCAGGGCAAGTACTGTCAGTGAGTAAAGCAGTGATGTGGCGGCCTTTTTTGGGGGCATCTGTCAGTTTCATTCCGGGACACTGTATTGTCCTGGAATGAATGTGCCCGGGACAAACCTGCAAAATGCGGGACTGTCCCGGGCAATCCGGGACACGTGGTCACCCTAGGCTGGGCAGATGGGCGTACAGGTATGTCCTTTTAAGATGCGGCATTGTGGGCGCGCGGGCGCCCGCCGTGAACTCCGTGAGTCCAACCGCGGGTCCCGCGGACTCGATGTCCGCGAGGATACCCGCGATCGTCTCACGGAGAGGAAGAACGGGGAAATGATGATGTAAACAAGCATTTCTCCAGTCTTCCTAGTGACAGGACGCTGATCGCGGCTCCCTGTAATCGGGAGCGGTGATCAGTGTCGTGTCACACACAGCCCATCCCCCCTACAGTTAGAACACATCCCTAGGACACACTTAACCCCTTCAGCGCCCCCTACTTGTTAACCCCTTCACTGCCAGTGTCATTTTTACAGTAATCAGTGCCTTATATTAGCACTGATCGCTGCATTAATGACAATGGTCCCAAAAAGGAGGCAAAAGTGTCTGATGTGTCCACCATAATGTCGCAGTCACGATAAAAATCGATGATCGCCGCCATTACTAATAAAAAAAAATCATAAAAAAAAGCCATAAAACTATCCCCTATTTTGTAGACGCTATAACTTTTGTGCAAACCATTCAAACGCTTATTGCGATTTTTTTTTTACCAAAAATATGTAGAAGAATATGTATCGGCCTAAACTGAGGAAAATAAGTTTTTTTTATATAATTTTTTGGGGATAATTATTATAGCAAAAAGTAAATATTGCTTTTTTTTTCAAAATTGTGACTGTATTTTTGTTTATAGCGCAAAAAATAAAAACCGCAGAGGTGATCAAATACCACCAAAAGAAAGATTTATGGGAAAAAAAGGACGTCAATTTTGTTTGGAAGCCACATCGCATGACTGCACAATTGTCAGTTAAAGTGACGCAGTGCCGTATCGCAAAAAGTGGCCTGGTCTTTGGCCAGCCAAATGTTCCGGGGCTTAAGCTTAAAGTGGCTCTAAAGCTAAACATTCTTTTTACCTTAAAGCATTAAGGTAAAAAAACAAACATTTACAACTTGCTGTGCCCCCTCCCCCATCTAAACCTTTACCCGAGTCCTAAATCCAGTGCTGTACACAGCTGCATCTCTTCTCTTCCCTCTTCTTTAACTCACAGGGAATGAGGCAATGGCTCCTGCTGCTGTCAGACAAATCCTGTGAGGAGGGAGCGAGGGCGGAGCCGAGCTATGCTGTGTGTGTCTATGGACGCACACAGCCTGGCTCGGGAGCCAGCCCGCACGTCTGCCTGCATACCAAGCAGTTTGCAATGGTGGCACACACAAAATAGGAGGAGGAGAGAGCACCAGTGGGGGACCCCAGAAGAATCCCTAGTACATTATCAAACACTGCCCCGGTTTGGAATAAGATGTTGCTTTTCATTTGCATAAATGAATAAATGATAATGACCTGATGCACCATAAGTGAGATGTCTCCATCCCTAAATACAATACAATAAAAAATACAGTGGTCATAGGACTTTACATGAGGCAAATCACAATGGTAGACATTAACAATTTCATTGCATAGCAACAAATTTCATATTTACAATAATTGAACATAATACAATTCCAATCATAAAAAAAAAGAGATAAATGAGCTGATCCATGATGAATTAAGATGTAGGCGAGCTGATCCATGATAAAATAAGATATAAACAGTATGAATTCATAAAAGTTCCCAATATTCGCATACATAATATTGTTACGTAGAGGTAAATACATGATTGCATAACATCCAGGCATCTTTGGCTCTCCTTTACACGATGGGGATTGCATACCATTATTGGCTAGATGTGCCAGTATTATTTCTAACACTTTTGGATCTGCACTTTACGGAAACTTGGCCTGCACCCCTTGCTCTATGGCTGTTGGGCCTATTATTCTGAGCTGACCTACAACTTTCTTGCATCTACTCCTGAGGAAGTGGACAGGGATCCACGAAATGCGTAGAGTTCTAGGATGTCAAGAATTTTTTGGTCCCCCATATGTTATGCAATCATGTATTTACATCTAGGTAACAACATCATGTATGCGAATATTGGGAACGTTTATGAATTCATACTATTTATATCTTAATTTATCATGAATCAGCTCATTTAGCTCTTAAAGTGATACTAAAGTCTTGTAGTTAAAAATAACAAACATGTGAATACTTACATGCGCTGTGTAGTGGTTTTGCCCAGATCCTCCTCTTTTTGGGTCCCTCATTGGTGCTCCTGGCCCCTCCTTCCTGTTGAGTGCTCCCACAGTAAGCAGTTTGCTATGGGGGCACCCGAGCCAAACCACAACTCCCTGTGTCTATTCAGATACGGAGCCGTGGCCCGCCCCAACCTCTTCCTCTCCTCATTGGCTGACTGACTTTGATTGACAGCAGCGGAAGCCAATGGCACCGCGCTGCTGTCTCAGCCGATGAGGAAGGGAGTCCAGGGCAGCCGAGACACGCTGGATCTAGATGGGGCTCAGGTTTATAGTGTGTGGGATTTGCTTACCTAGGAGTTTTTAAGTTGAGCTTAGGAGATGTCACACATGGCCCTCAGTTATGATATTGAAAAGCAGCTTCTTATTCAAAACCTGAGCAGTATTTTTGAATGTACAATACACACTGGAATACATGGGCAATGTTATTGTAAGGGTGAACTAACCAGAAGATATTCTCCTGTCATCACTTCCATTGAAAATAAGGCATGGAACCAACTATGGACAACAGTTCATCTAGAGCCACTAGTTTATTACAACTGTGGGTATAGAATTGGGTAAATGGGATTGTATGATAATATTATTATTATAATTTTTTTTTATGGTTGAACTGGATGGACTTGTGTCTTTTTTCACCCTGACTAACTATGTAACTATGTAACATGGGCCCTTGATTTTAAATTTCATAGTGATTTCAGGTGTGTAACGTTCAATAATGCACAATATGGAACCCATAGTGGTGTAAAGCTTAGGAACCAACATACTATAATCTGTAAAGTTATTGAAATTTCCATGCTGAGGTTTTCAAGAATGTATATACTGGAAAAGTTTAGCTGCAGACATGTTTTATACAAAATCAAATAAGGGAGACCATTTCTGAAACTGAAATAAAAGCTTTCGTAGGCATCTTATCCATGCGACCTGCAATTTTTATTTACTAGAATAAATGAACAGTAATTGAGGAAAGAAAACATTTTAAAAACATTTTTCTAATGAGAGACCTAGTTTAGAACATGGCTTACCTTTTGAACTTTTGCATAATTCCACCATCATTATTCTTTAGGTCATGCACCATTTTCTGAATCTGCCTATTATAAGAAAGAAAAGATGTGGTTGGAATCGGTATTTGTGAATAATTGTAAGAAAGTTTACACTTTTGAGCATTAAAAAATCATTTTGTCAAAAATTAGTAATTAGACAAAGTGTATCTAAACTCAAGAAGAAAAATGTATTGTATTGCAGCTTAAAGCGGTAGTAAACTGCTGCAGAATATGCATTATGAAATACTTACCTTAAAACAAAGCCCTTCCAGCAGCAGGCAGTCACCGCGATGATGTCACTTGGTTCCCGCAAGAAGCTTTGAAGGTCCGGCACAATATGACGTCAGCGGCTGCATGCAGGGTGAATATCTTCTAAACGTTGCACGCTTAGGAGATATTCATTTTACCTATGGGTAAGCCTTATTATAGGCTTACCTGTATGTAAAAGTAACAAAGCAGTCTTTACTACAGCTTTAACCACTTCAACACCGGGCTTTTTTTACCACTTCAATACCGGGCCTATTCTGGCACTTCTCTCCTACATGTTACAAATCATCATTCTTTTGCTAGAAAATTACTCAGAACCCCCAAACATTATAGATGTTTTTTTAGCAGACACCCTAGTGAATTTTTTTCTTGCACGGTATTTGCGCAATAATTTTTCAAACGCCTTTTTTTTGGAAAAAAAAATGGTTTCATGAATTAAAAAATAACAAAAAACAGTAAAGTTAGCCCAATTTTTGGGGAAAATATGAAAGATGATGTTATGCCGAGTAAATAGATACCCAACATGTCACGCTTTAAAATTGCGCACACTCATGGAATGGCGCCAAACTTCGGTACTTAAAAATCTCCATAGGCGACGCTTAAATTTTTTTTACAGGTTACCAGGCTAGAGTTACAGAGGAGGTCTAGTGCTAGAATTGTTGCACGCGCTCTAACGCACGCGGTGATACCTCACATATGTGGTTTGAACGGCGTTTACATATGTGGGCAGGACTTGCGTGTGCGTTCGCTTCTGATCGCGAGCTACCGGGGACAGGGGCGTTTTAATTTTTTTTGTTTTTTATTGTTTTTTTACTTATTTTTTATTTATTTTTTTTACACTTATTTTACTTTTTTTTTTTTGATCACTTTTATTCCTATTACAAGGAATGTAAACATCCCTTGTAATAGGATATGTGTGACAGGTCCTCTTTATTGAGAGATGCGGGGTCAATAAGACCCCACATCTCTCCTCCAGGCTGGAAAGCATGACATCGTGAAAAAAAATTTCACCGATCTCATACTTACTAGCCGCAATGGCGGCTTTGTTTACATATGAGGACCCGGGCGTGACGTCATCACATCGCGCCCGGGCTTCCGACGATCATAGAGATGACTGATGACCATCTGCTCACCAGTCATCTCTATGCTGGTCACGTGACCCACCACTGGCGCCGGACGATTCTCTCCGGGTCCCCGATCGCACGGGAGAGCCCGGAGAAGCACCGGATGGCGGCGGGAGATGTCCCCTCCCGCCACCTATAAGAACGATCAAGCGGCGGAACCACCGCTATGATCATTCTTATGGTGCGCAGAATCGCTGGCCCAAGAAAAGGATATCTGAATGATGCTTCTAGCTGCAGGCATCATTCAGATATCCCCCCTCAAAGCCAAGGACGTCATATGACGTCCACCCAGGATGGGAGATCCCATCTGTGGACGTCATATGACTATGGGCGGTAGGGAAGTGGTTAAAGTGGTTTTAAATTTCTGAAATTAAAAATGAACAAAGCATATCTTTCTATTGTGTGTACATGCCCCAATCCAAAGCACCCAGTGTCATTTATCTTTGCTGTCACCGTCATCTTCTGTTTGTAAGAGTCACTTCTAAGAGGTAACGTCAACACCAGAAAATCTGAGGAGACACCCCCCACCCCAGCACACAGCAGGTAATTAACAGCTTCAGTATCCCTATAAGAGTACCTAGAGGGGGTGTGTTCATTCTCTCACTCTTACAACCCTTTTGGTTACTGGAAACTTTGCAGCACGTAAAAAGGAGTTTAGAGCACCCCCTGTTGGGCAGTGTTAATTCCTGCAAGCAAAAATATTTTCAACTAAAAAATGAACACTATTTTAGTCAACTAAAATACCACTAAAATTATTTGGATAACTAAAATACGACTAAAACTAAAATGCCATTTTACCCAAAAGACTATGATTAAAAGTAAATCAAGATTTGATGTCACAATTAAAACTGGTTATATATCACAATGGATAAATCTGTGTCTGTAGTGCACGTTCAAACCTTAATACCATATGTAGCGCCGGCCCAAAATGGTCCACGCTATGTTTAAATTTAGGGGGTGGTCCGAGTTAATAGTTGGACTCAAACTTGCTGATTTCTCTTCTGCTCTGGTTGTGATACTGCCTGGCAGTTATATTCCCTGTTCGCCTGTAGGTGGCACAGCCACCGCTGGCCCATGTTGGAATATGGGTGTATCACAGCCGTATTGGGTGTCCCTTCTCGACAGCCGTGCAGTGGGGGTGGTTGACCTGCTGTGCATGCTGGGGAGGGGTACATAAGGGGCAGACGCCATTGTGTAGGGTCCTTCTGGTGCGCCTCGCAGCCCTCATGGCACGGGGTGCGTTCTAGCCCCGGGTACCTTCAGCCACAGTCTACATCTCTGCTCGCCAGGCCCAGCTCTGCTGGTTTGGGCCTACATTTCTGAGGGGTATCCCAAGCTGTCCATCAATGGGACTGAAGCTCTTAAAGAGGGAAGCCAGGGGAGGACCTGCCACAGAGGAGACTGGCAAGGCGCCGATGTCTCGGGAGAGGCCTGGAAACTCATTCAAGGAGGGATACACTCAAAAGCTCCATAATTGCTTGTCTGGAGGTTCGGGATGTTTAAAATCCTGTGGCAGAGGATTCCCGGACGCATCCTAAAGTTGATTCAGGTCTGTGGCAGAGACCTTCATTCATCTACAGCAGTTTGTGGCAGAAACTGTCTAAATCTTATCACTGCATCATTCCGGCTGCTAGGACCGTGAGAGGGGACTATCCGGGTGAGCATTACCCACTCAGGCTTGAGTGGTGAATATACTGACTGTTTGCATCTTTTGTACCGCGTGCCTGAACCTTCCCCTACTTCTCTCAAGTTCTAAAGCAAAGGAAAATAAAGCCTTATTGTTGAGGTTTTACATCTGTGTGGACATTGACTTTTCTGGACACTCTTTACCCTGACAACGGGAGCCACGGAGGTAGTTTGCATGACCCAAAATTAATCAGCAGCTCCTTCGGGGGTTAGTGCTACACATAAATAACGTTATTAGATTTTTACTCCAGAGAAATCTAGAGAAATGCTAAAAAAATGCATTTAAATAATCCCAATAAATTTTAGTCTACTATAATAATTTTAGATGACTAAAATATTTTGGAGGTTTTTGTCAACTAAAATTATTATTATTATACAGGATTTATATAGCGCCAACAGTTTACACAACGCTTTACGATATAAAAAGGGAGACAATACAGTTATAATACAATAAAATACAAGAAGATTAAGAGGGCCCTGCTCAGAAGAGCTTACAATCTAATAGGGTGGGGCAGGTGGTACAAAAGGTTGTAACTGTGGGGAATGAACTGATGAAAGTGGTAAAAGATTAGATCACGAGACGTGATATCTCTTCAGGGAAGCCTGAGTTTTCAGAGATCGCCTGAAGGTAGCTAGAGTAGGGGATAGCCAGACAAGTTGCGGTAGCAAGTTCCAGAGGATGGGAGAGGCTCTGGAGAAATCCTGGCGACGAGCATGGGAGGAGGAGAAGAGAGAGCTTGAGAGTAGGAGGACTTGAGAAGAGCGGAGAGGACGGTTTGAATGATATTTGGAGACAAGATTGGTGATGTAGCTCGGGGCAGAGTTGTGGATGGCTTTGTAAGTTGTGGTTAGTATTTTGAATTTAATTCGCTGGGCGATCGGGAGCCAGTGTAGGGATTGGAGGAGAGGGTTGGCAGACACTGAGCGGTTGGTAAGGTGGATAAGTCTGGCAGCAGCATTCATGATAGACTGAAAAGGGCATAGCCTATGGAGAGGCATGCCAATGAGAAGGGAGTTGCAATAGTCAAGGCGAGAGATAACAAGGGAGTGAATAAGTAGCTT
Source organism: Rana muscosa (assembly GCA_029206835.1). Lineage (NCBI taxonomy): Eukaryota > Metazoa > Chordata > Amphibia > Anura > Ranidae > Rana > Rana muscosa. The sequence continues at coordinate 211,889,202 of CM055123.1, read as the reverse complement.
GGTGGTTTCATTTGTTAAAAAGGGGGGATTTTAGAGATGTTACGGAGGTGAATTCTACAAACAAAAAACAAAAAATATGACTAAAACAATTCAGATGATTAAAATACGACTAAAACTAAAATGGCATTTTAGTCAAAATTAACACTGCTGTTGTATTTCTATTTTTTTCTTTAACCACTTCAGCCCTGGAAGATTTGGCTGCCCAAAGACCAGAGCACTTTTTGCGATTCGGCACTGCGTCGCTTTAACTGACAATTGCGCGGTCGTGCGACACGGCTCCCGAACAAAATTGATGTCCTTTTTTCCCCACAAATAGAGCTTTCTCTTGGTGGTATTTGATCACCTCTGCGGTTTTAATTTTTTGCGCTATAAAACAAAAAAGAGCGAAAATTTTGAAAAAAAAAAAACAATATTTTTTTACTTTTTGCTATGATAAATATCCCCAAAAAATATATATAAAACATTTTTTTTTCCTCAGTTTAGGCCGATATGTATTCTTCTACATATTTTTGGTAAGAAAAAAAAAATTGATTGGGTTGCGCAAAATTTATCAAAATAGGGGATAGTTTTATGGCATTTTTATTAATATTTTTTTTTTTTACTAGTAATGGCGGCGATCAGCGATTTTTAGCGTTACTGCGACATTATGGCGGACACATAGGACACTTTTGACGCAATTTTGGGACCATTGTCATTTATACAGCGATCAGTGCTATAAAAATGCATTGATTACTGTGTAAATGACACTGGCAGTGAAGGGGTTAACCAGTAGGGGGCGCTGAAGGGGTTAAGTGTGTCCTAGGGATGTGTTCCAACTGTGTGGGGGCTGGGCTACGTGTGACACGACACTGATCACTGCTCCTGATTACAGGGAGCTGTGATCAGTGTCCTGTCACTAGGCAGAACGGGGAAATGCTTGTTTACATCAGCATTTCCCCGTTCTTCCTCTCCGTGAGACGATCGCGGGACTCCCGGCGGACATCGAGTCCGCAGGACCAGCGGTCACACACACACACGGAGCTCGCGGCGGGCGCCCACAATGCCGCGTCTTAAAGGGGACGTACCCATACGTCCATATGCCCAGCCGTGCCATTCTGGCGTTGTATATCGTCGTGCAGCGGTTAATAAATTATAAGTGCAGCAATTCCTGGGCTTATTTATCTATATGTGGCGTTTGGGAGAGCCTGATTGCACGCGCTCGAAAATTACCGCAGTGCCGTTTGCCTCACCTGTGGAGATTTTATATTATATAGATAGACAGATACATATACACATACACAGAAAGACTTCAAAGCAGATAGCACAGTGGTGCCGCATATCGCTTCCTGTTCTATACGTTTGATCTTTAGCAGCAGATCGTGAGTGAGCACTGGAAGGACTAAAAGGACTGAAGTGCTGTCTACTATTGAAATAAACCGTTAAAGTCGGGCCTGACCACACAAGCAGCGCACCAATAGGACTTGCCAGGAGTTTAAATCAGCAGATAACCAACTTTGTTGCTTGGTCAACATTTCCTTGAAACCTTGATAAAGTTGTGAGATGCCCCACCAAAATGAGTCATGATCCTTCACATATATAATAACAAGATGTAAAAAGAAAGCTGTGACCAAAAAGACAGGGCAAAGAATTTGTTCTCAGTAATGGTAAAAAGTCAGAAAAACGAAAGAAAATAAATAGAAGAAAGTATGCTGTGAGAATCACCAGTCTAGAATAAACATTACTATTAGATAAATCAGGTGAAGTTGGTGATGACAGAAAGGCTCAGTACATATTTCATGTCTGAACTGCATTCATAAAGTGCACCTGGCAGATAAGCAGGAAACGTATTTAGGGAAATGAAAGCAAAGAAATTTACTATTTGTAATTTTTCTGCTGTTTAATAGCAGTATTCAGAAAGACCCACGCTGGAAACTGAGTTTAATTCTCTATTAGACTCCTACATTAAGTTTGAATACATTTTGAGGTAGCCAGAAGTTAAAACGACAGCTTGAGGAAACAGTGAATCCTGGAGGTAAAATAACTTTAAGCACCCATAGGTAATACTGGCCATACTTAGAGTTCGCAATTCTAGACTTGATCAAAAAGGATAAAATGTACTGTAACAGACTATGACCATGGGGCTAACAACTCTTCTGTGGCAAGTATCTGATTGGGAATTTATTTACAGTAAAACCTTGGTTTGAGAGCTCTTTGCAAGACAAGCAACATTTTAAAATACATTTTGACTTGATATACAAGCAATGCCTTGATATAAGAGTAGCGTCATGTAACAACTGAGTATAAAATAGAAGAGAGGCGCCTCTAAGTGTAGCAATATGGTTAAGGTACAACATTTAGAAACTCACATGGTTGATGATTAAAACAGGCACATCTAAGTATGCAGGCATTCGGGGTAAAGCTGTCCACATAGACCATCCTCTGCACCAACAATGATGTCGTCCCTTCCACAAGCGGTTCAAGCCTCGCTTTCAGATCGCTCTACTACAGGGTAGTCTTCCCAGTCATGATTGCAAACTGATAGCGGTGAGAGCCGACGGTGAGGATGGTCTATGTGGGACAGCTTTACCCCGTATGCCTGCATACTTAGATGTGCCTCTTTTACTCATCAACCATGAGAATTGCTAAATGTTGTACCTTCATTAACCACTTAACGACCGCTCACTGTATATATACGTCGGCAGAATGGCACAGACAGGCACAATCACGTAGAGCATACGTGATTGCCTTTGTACAGTTGGGGGCTCCAATCGGACCCCCCTCCTATACAGTGAGCGGTGGCTAAGTGTCCGGGAGCGTTCCGGGATGAGGGGGCAGCCATTCGTTTCTGGCCACCCCCTCGCGATCGCTCCCGGCGAATGGAAATGCCCCCTCTGTCTGTGTCAGACAGAGGGAGCAGGAGGAAGTGATGTCATCTCTGGTGCGGCGCTCACATATACCGAGCGCCGTACAAGAGAAGATATCAGGTCAGTGCACACAACACTACACTGACACCAGGACACATAGGGACATAAATCACCCCCCCAGATCACCCCCCAGATCACCCCCCCAGCCCCCAGTCACAGTGTCACTGATTGCAGTGACCATTTATTTAGTGATCACTGCAATCAGTGACATTTGTGACTGTAAAAGTGTCACCAAAGTTTAGTCTTAGGTCCAGTGTAGCCCCCTAACCCCCCTAATAAAGGTTTAACTCCCTGATCACCCCCCAGATAACCCTTTCACCGCCTATCACCACTGTCGCTTAGCGATCATTTTTCTGATCGCTGTCTTAGCGTCAGTGATGCCGATCGGCAGCCAGTAATTTTTTTTAGGTTCGCCGCAGGTTTTTATAGCGTCAGGTACCCCAATATATTATCGAATAAAGGTTTAACCCCCTTGATCGCCCCCCAGGTAACCCTTTCACCCCCTATCACCACTGTCACTAAGCGATCGTTTTTCTAAACGCTGTCTTGGTGTCGGTGATGCAGATCGTAGCCAGTAATTTTTTTTAGGTTCGCCGCAGGTTTTTATAGCGTCAGGTACCCCAATATATTATCTAATAAAGGTTTAACCCCCTTGATCGCCCCCCCAGGTAACCCTTTCACCCCCATCACCACTGTCGCTAAGCAATCGTTTTTCTAAACGCTGTCTTAGTGTCGGTGATGCAGATCGGTAGCTGGTATTTTTTTTTAGGTTCGCCGCAGGTTTTTATAGCGTCAGGTACCCCCATATATTATCTAATAAAGGTTTTAACCCTCTGATTGCCCCTAGTTAACCCTTTCACCAGTGATCACCATATAAGTGTTACGGGTGACGCTGGTTAGTTAGTTTGCTTTTTATAGTGTCAGGGCACCCGCCGTGTATATAACCCAATAAAGGTTTAACCCCCTGATCGCCCGGCGGGTGATATCAATTAGGTTTTAGCGTCAGAGAGGGTCTGAGTCACACCCCAGGCAGCGTCAGGTTAGTGCCAGTAACGCTAACACCCACGCGTGAAGCATACACCCCCCTTAGTGGTATAGTATCTGAACAGATCAATATCTGATCTGATCAGATCTATACTAGCGTCCCCAGCAGTTTAGGGTTCCCAAAAACGCAGTGTTAGCGGGATCAGCCCAGATACCTGCTGGCACCTGCGTTTTGCCCCTCCGTCCAGCCCAGGCCACCCAAGTGCAGTATCGATCGATCACTGTCACTTACAAAACAAAAACACACATAACTGCAGCGTTCACAGAGACAGGCCTGATCCCTGCGACTCCAGTGCTGTAGGAGGTGATTTCACCACCACAGTTAAAAAAAAAAAGCAAAATATGCTGAAGCATTGGGGCAGCAGGGGCGGAGGAGCGATTTTGCTCCTAATGCCGCGTACATACGGTCGAAATTCCGACGGAGGCTTGCCCGTGGAAAAGTCCGACCATGTGTGTGCGGCATAACTTTTTTGCGGGAGGATGCCCCCATGCTTCGGCATATATAAATGGTGCATATATGCCCATCATTGGAAGTGGGTGGATGAAGGGCGGTATTCTAATGGTGGGCATACCCACCGATCAATCTCTTTTTTCGTTCAGCCAACTGGCTGCATGAAATAAAAAGATTACAATACATGTCCAACAAGGACCAGCAACGTACTGGTATGTTGCTGGACTTTGAATGTTTATACCAGAATGATGCCTGCGGGTTTAGGTATCATCTTGGTATCATTCTTTTCAGCCTGCGGCCGGCTTTCATGTAAAAGCAATCCTAGCGGCTAATTAGCCTCTGGACTGCTTTTACAAGCAGTGGGAGGGAATGCCCCCCCCCCCCGGATATAAAAAGCGCCATTGGGAAATTGGGAAAGCATTTTATCACACCGATCTTTGTGTGGTCAGATGCTTTGAGGGCAGAGGAAAAATCTAGGGTCTAGAAGACCCCAGTTTTTTCAAAAAAAGAGTACCTGTCACTACCTATTGCTATCATAGGGGATATTTACATTCCCTGGGATAACAATAAAAATGATAAAAAAAAAAAAATACTTGGAAGGAACAATTTAAAAATAAAAGAAAAAAGCAAAATTAATAATAAAAAAAAAAAGAAAAAAAAAAAAAGCACCCCTGTCCTGCCCTGCTCTTGCCCAATGGCGAACGCAAGCATCGGTCTGGCGTCATATGTAAACAGCAATTGCACCATGCATGTGAGGTATCACCGCGAAGGTCAGATCGAGGGCAATTATTTTAGCAGTAGACCTCCTCTGTAAATCTACTGGGGTAACCTGTAAAGGCTTTTAAAGGCTTTTAAAAATGTATGTAGTTTGTCGCCAATGCGCGTTTGTGCGAAATTTTAAAGCATGTCGTGTTTGGTATCTATGTACTCGGCCTAAGATCATCTTTTTTATTTCATCAAACATTTGGGCAATATAGTGTGTTTTAGTGCATTAAAATTAAAAAAGTGTATTTTTTAACCCAAAAAATGCGTTTGAAAAATCGCTGCGCAAATACTGTGTAGAAAAAAAAATGCAACACCCACCATTTTAATCTGTAGGGCCTTTGCTTTAAAAATATATATAATGTTTGGGGGTTCAACATAATTTTCTTGCAAAAAAAAAAATGTTTTCATGTAAACAAAAAGTGTCAAAAAGGGCTTTGTCTTCAAGTGGTTAGAAGAGTGGATGTAAGCTTCCTAATGTTGTGTATAAAATGCCAGAACAGTTCAAAACCCCCCCAAATGACCCCATTTTGGAAAGTAGACACCCCAAGCTATATACTGAGAGGCATGTCGAGTCCATGGAATATTTTATATGTTGACACAAGTTGCGGAAAAACGACAATTTTTTTTTTTATTTTTTTTGTTGCACAAAGTTGTCACTAAATGATATATTGCTCAAACATGCCATGGGCATATGTGGAATTACACCCCAAAATACATTCTGTTGCTTCTCCTGAGTATGGGGATACCACATGTGTGAGACTTTTTGGGAGCCTAGCCGCGTACGGGACCCCAAAAACCAATCACCGCCTTCAGGCTTTCTAAGGGTGTAAATTTTTGATTTCACTCCTCACTGCCTATCACAGTTTCGGAGGCCATGGAATGCCCAGATAGCACAAAACCCCCCCAAATGAGCCCATTTTGGAAAGTAGACACCCCAAGCTATTTGCTGAGAGGTATTGTGAGTATTTTGCTTTTTGTCACAAAGTTTTGAAAATTGAAAAAAAAAAAAAAAAAATTATATATATATATATATATATATATATATATATATATATATATATATATATATATATATATATATATATTCTTTCTTCATTTTCAAAAACAAATGAGAGCTGTAAAATACTTGCCATTCCTCTCAACAAATAGATTGGGGTGTCTATATTCCAAAATGGGGTCATTTGGGGGGTTTTGTGCGATTTTGGCATTTTATGGCCTTCGAAACTGTGATAGGTAGTGAGGAGTGAAATCAAAAATTTGTGCCTAGAAATCCTGAAGGCGGTGCTTGGTTTTCGGGGTCCCGTACGCGGCTAGGCTCCTAAAAAGTCCCACACATGTGGTATCCCCGTACTCAGGAGAAGCAGCAAAATGTATTTTGGGGTGAAATTCCACATATAACCATGGCATGTGTGAGCAATATATCATTTAGTGACAACTTTTTGTAATTTTTTTTTTTTTTTTTAGTCATTATTCAATCACTTGGGACAAAAAATAAAAAATTCAATGGGCTCAACATGCCTCTCAGCAATTTCCTTGGGGTGTCTACTTTCCAAAATGGGGTCATTTGGGGGGGTTTTGTACTGCCCTGCCATTTTAGCACCTCAAGAAATGAGATAGGCAGTCATAAATTTAAAGCTGTGTAAATTTCAGAAAATGTACCCTAGTTTGTAAACTCTATAACTTTTGCGCAAACCAATAAATATACACTTATTGACATTTTTTTTACTAAAAACATGTGGCTGAATACATTTTGGCCTAAATGTATGACTACAATTGAGTTTATTCGATTTTTCTTATAACAAAAAGTAGAAAATATCATTTTTTTTCAAAATTTTCGGTCTTTTTCCGTTTATATCGCAAAAAATAAAAATCGCAGAGGCAATCAAATACCATTAAAAGAAAGCTCTATTTGTGGGAAGAAAAGGACGCAAATTTCGTTTGGGTACAACATTGCATGTCCGCACAATTTACAGTTAAAGCAGCGCAGTGCAAAATTCTGAATTCACCTCTGGTCCTCTAGCTACCAAATGGTCCGGGGCTTAAGTGGTTAAATGTAACTATATTGCTACACTTAGAGGCACCTCTCTTCTCTTTTATACTCTGTAGCTCCTGCTGGATCTTGCTTCTAATCCCCTTGTGGAGGCTTCCATTTGTGGATGGACATTTTATGGTTACGCAACTTATCACATTGCCATAATCTTTTTATATGGACTATAAACTAAAATGCTCCGTACACATGGCCGGGTTTTCCGACTGGAAAACTGCCAAACCCGCCGGACAAAAAAAAAAAAAAAGAAGAGAACCAGCTCTCTTTTTTCCTTTCCGGGATTCCCGACGGACTTTTATCCGTCAGAAAACCCGGCCTTGTGTAGCAGAAACCAGCCATTTTTGGCAGTTTTCCTGTGGGGAAAAACTCAGATGGAGCATAAAACACGGTCGGGATTCCCGAGGAAAAGCTCTCATGAGAGTTTTCCAGATGGGAAAACCGAGGGTCTGTACGGGGGAAAAGTAGAGAGCAGGCTCTCGGTTTTCCCCTCGGGATTTCCGATGGATCTTTTCCTGTCGGTAATCCCGGTCGTGTGTACTAGGCAAAAGACCTATGAATAAATGGTTGTAAATAGGAATCATTTGAGTTTCCATGATTTCTTATGGGAAAATTTGGATTACAAGCATGCTTCTGGAACGAATTATGCTCGCAATCGCAATCCAATACTGTAATGTCAACTTTAGCAGGTTTTTAGGCCCCTTTCCTCACAAAGCCCTACAGTCTTTACAATTTTTAGTAATGGTGCATCTGAATCCCTTATAAAACTATCCCTGTGGTTCACTACTTCATCAAGTCCCATACTCATTTTGGCCCTCAAGCCATGTTGGGAATCATTAGTTTATGCAATTCTGAGAGAGGCCTCCAGTGATCCCAATGCTTTGTCCACAGTGGGTCCAAACACTCAAGGTTCACTGGAGTCCAGGTTGCCAGGCGTGTGCACCCAGGGGAACCTTTCAAACCACCACCAAGCAAACTGACCCTTAACCATTGGCCACCATTTATTCCTGACCCAAACCAGAGGTAAAGTTTACACTCCCCGGGAATAGGCTGTGCTGTAAACTTCTTAGAAAGAATAAAATGACCAGTCCAGGAAGTGGTTAATAGAAAATATTTTCTGACCATTTGCAATGGGAAAATGTAGTCAGTCTCTCCCTCTCCCTTTGCAGCCCACAATATTTAATGGATCTGGAAAGACTGTTTTTTACCTTTACAAATGGTCAAAAATTATTCCCTATTAAAAATGACTATGAACGAAAATGCTTATAAATATGAGTTACTGTGTTTACACGCTGTTAAAAGCATTTGACGTTCCAAATGCCTCTGAACATCTGTTCTGAATGCATTTTTCTGCTTTAAAAAAAAATGCTTCTAAACTCAACTGCCTAGAAACTCTATAGCCTAGGAGGACCGGAGCGACGTCACTTCCGATTCCGGCCCCATGTAAACAAGCCCTTTATTGTTATCCCAAGGGATGTTTACATTCCTTGTGATAAGAAAAAAAAAAAAAAAGTTTACTTTTATTGCTAAGGAACAGATAAAAAGTAAAATTTAATAAAATAGATAAAAAAAATTTAAAGCACCCCTGTCCGCCTGTGCTCACATTTAGTGGCGAACACACACATAGGTCACGCCCACATATGCAAACGGTGTTCACACCACACATGTGAGGTATCGCCGTGAACATCAGAGCAAGAATAATAATTAGACCTCCTCTGTAACTCTAAACTAGTAACCTGTGGAAATGTTTAAAGTGTCGCCTATGGAGATTTAAAAATACCATAGTTTGGTGCCATTCCACGAGCGCACGCAGTTTTAAAGCATGAGATGTTCGTTTTTTGTTTTTTATTTCATTAAAGTGTATTTTTTCCTAAAACAAAAAAATGCTTTGAAAAACCACTGCCCAAAATCCGTGACATAAAAAAATTGCAACGACCGTCATTTTATTCTCTAGGCCCACCCCAAAAAAATAAATACTTGTTTGGGGGTTCTAAGTAATTTTCTAGCAAAAAAAAAAAAGGCCTAGTCCTAACTGGTTAAAAATAGTCAATGTTGATTGGAAGAGTGAAGTTCTGCTTTGAGTGTCACTTTAAGCCGGTATTTCAGTGTTGCCGTACACCACACACACACACACACCGTTGACCGGCCTGAATTCAGGGCAGAATTGGACAAAAACTCTGTTCTTTGCTCTCACAGAGCTGACAATGACTAATGCGCCATTCAGGATTTAATGAATGCTTTGTTTACCCAAGTAAGATTTAATAAGTAAAGGATCATTTGAACCTACAAAGCTGAGCGTCAGCTATTATAATATCTCCATTACTATTCCTTTATTTGTACCCGTTTGGGCATGTCTATAAAACACTGGGCACAATGAGTGGATTGTTTTGGTGTGTTGGTACTGTACATAACACAATCAGCCAAGTACTGAATTCCTTGTCTATCCATTGCCTTGTAATGGGGATGGATGTCTGTTTTCAAAACACGTCTTATCACCCATATTATCAGGAGAATCACTAGCTTTGTGCTGTCCAAATTTATAATTTACCTGTTTAATAAATAGGATTTTCTATGTTATTTTTAATAGTACATAGGCTGAAAATATCAGTTTTAGGCCTCATGCCCACGGACGTTTTTACAGCCGCGTTTTTGAGCGTTTTTTACAGCTTAAAAACGCCTGTCCATGTTAGTCTATAGCTTCATGCCCACCTAGACGTTTTTGAGCTGAAATAGCATAGACGTTTTTAAGCTGTAAAAAAAACCCAGGACCAGTGTGTTCCTCAGCGTCAGAATTAGGCAGAAAAAAACGCGAGCGTCAAAAAACGCGCAAAAACGCGCACTAACGCGTGTTCGCGTTTTTAGCTCCGAGGTATTTTTATTTATTTTTTCAAAAAAAAATAAAAAATATATATATATATTTACAATATCATGGACAGGCGTTTTTAAGCTGCAAAAAACGCAGCTGTAAAAACGTCAGTGGGCATGAGGCCTTAAAGTAGACTTCTGGGTTAAAGCTACTTCTCCTCCCTCTTGCACCTATGCTAACTAACCTGTGTACTTACCCAATTCTAGTCCACTCGGGTCTGGTCACGTGATCCGGCTCCCCTGCCTCAGTCAGTGGCGTCTGCAGGGGAGAGGAGGGGGTGCTGACAACAAATAGGCTATTGAACCTTATGGGTGGCGTCTAGGGTTGCCACTTTTTCTTCGAGCCAAACCTGCACATTTTAGTGTCGAACAGCAAAAAAATTTTTAGTACACACTATAGGATTGTCGCAATCCTGGGACACCTTTGGATGCTCCAAAGAGAATAGTAATGCAGCACGCATAGTGCCCCCTCACCCTCCTACAAGGCCCTGTTCCAAGTTACATTCATGTCTAAATAATGTATCTGGGTTTCAGTGGGACTGAAACCCGGACACGATTCAAACCCGGACTGTCCGGGTGAATCATGGACAGGTGGCAACCCTAGAGGCTATACCGCTCCCAAGCAAACCTAGCCATTGTTGGGTACTCTCTCTGCTCCTCTGCAGCTGCCACTGGCTCACACAAGGGACCATGTGACTAGACTGGAGAGGGCCGAAAATAAGTACCGTATATACAATTTAAAGCGGAGCTCCGCCGGAAAAAAAAAATATTAAAAGCCAGCAGCTACAGCTACAGCAGCTGCTGGCTTTTAATATTTGGACACTTACCTGTCCTGGAGTCCAGCGACGTCCACAGCAGAGGACGAGCGATCGCTCGTCGCTCTGCTGCTCCCTCCACCATCCTCGCTGAGGGAACCAGGAAGTGAAGCCCTGCGGCTTCATGCCCGGTTCCCTACGGCGCATGCGCGAGTCGCGCTGCGCCGTTGTGATTGGTGCTCCTGTGTTCTGGGAGCCGAGTGTCTCCCAGAACACCAAGGGAAGTCTGCGGGAAGTGACGTAACGCCCGCAGATTCCCGGAGAGAGGACTCCCGGATGTGGGTGAAAATACCTGTCTTAGACAGGTATCTTCACCCCCCTCCCCCCTGAAAGGTGTCAATTGTGACACCGGAGGGGGGGAGGAATCCAAATAGCAAAAGTTGCTATTTAGGGTGGAGCTCCACTTTAAATTAAATTAAGTTAAAATTTATTTGCTCCTTCCTGATTTATTTATTTTTGCATATTTCTCACACTTAAATGATTCAGATCGAAAACTTTTACTATTACACAAGATAACCCGAGTAAATCCAAGATGCAGTTTTTAAATTATTATTTCATTTTCCAAAATGGAAAAAAGCTGTTCAAACCTGCCTGGCCCTATGTGAAAAAGGAATTGCCCCCTCCGAGGCTGAATCATGAATAAAAACTGATTAACCACAATTTTTTGGAAAGCTGGGTTAAAATTTCACTTGCCACACCCAGGTCTGATTACTGCCAGACCTGTTGAATCAGGAAATCACATAAATAGAAGCTGTCTAACAAAGTGAGGCTGGGTTCACACTGGTCCGACAAACGCTCCGACATTGGGAGCTCATGTCGCATGACGTGTGAAAATCAATGTTTCCCTATGAGAGCCGTCTTAACTGGTCCAACACAAGTCGGTCTGACTTTGAAAATGCTCCCTGTACTACTTTGGTCCGACTTTGATCCGACTTCAGCCCATTGAATATCATTGAAGTCGGATCAAAGTAGGACCCTTGTCCTAACCATCCCACTTATGACATCCTACATGGTGATTACAGCAGCAGTAAAAATAATTTATCTCACACTGGGATTGTTTTGATTGGTCAAAGAACAAGTCAGACTATCACAAAGTCGGATCAAAGTAGTATCCTGTTCATGAAAGTCGGGTGGATGTAGGAAACAATCCTGCAAAGAAGAGTGGGCCAAAATTGCTCCACAGCAATGTGAAAGACTCATTGCCAGTTTTCACAAATGCTTGATTGCAGTTGTTGCCGCCAAGGGTGGCACAACCAGTTATTAGGTTTAGGGGGCAATTACTTTTTCACATAAAGGTTTGGACAGCTTTTTTGCCTTAATAAATGAAACCATCATTTAAAAACTGCATTTTGGATTTACTCGGGTTATCTTTGTGTAATAATACAATTTGTTTGATGATCTGAGTCATTTAAGTGTGACAAATATGCCAAAAAAAAAAATCAGAAAGAGGGCAAATACTTTTTCACACAACTGTACATCTTTCTTACAGCATAAGTGTTAGGAGAGGGGAGTGAGCATTTTTAAAGTGGAATTAAAAGGGATCAATACTTACTTCCAACAGTCACTGTCCCTCACTGACGCAGGCATCTTCTTTCGTGTGCTGGTTTTTGTCTGTCTTCATTGACCGGCACGAGATGACATCACTTCTACACATGCGCAGGTGTTAGTCATCCTAGCACACATGGATTGAGCTGGACGCTGTAAGCTGAGCTGCGCATGCACAGACCAATTTACATACCACAGAATGCTGAAAGCAGGGAGGTGGGTCTATTTTATTGCAGAAGTCCTATCTGCAATAAAGTGCCTGCTTGCTTGCAGTGAGTATCAGTGGGACTTTTGTCCCACTTTACCATCCGATATATTTAGCCCAGAATTCTACTTTAAGAAGAACTCCAAAATGACCCATTAACTTTAAAGTAGGGATGAGGTTTTGGTTTACCACTACCAAGGGTTTGCGACACATCCCTAGGGATTTACAAAATTTTTGAATTGCAAACTTTTGGATAAAAATTTTATAAATACGCCACCAGAAAAAGTCAACAATCTATAATACAACTCTAACTGGACATTAATACTGGACATTGTCCCTTTCAGTCCTGCTCTTCAGGGCAGTATAAGAAGCCACAATGAAGACAGGAACTGGCATTTCAATTAATATTTAAAATACAGTAAAATATTTGAATGTATTTCTAAAAGTCTTTTATTAACCACTTCAGCTCCGGACCATTTGGCTGCCAAATGACCGGGCCACTTTTTACGATTCGGCACTGCGCCGCTTTAACTGACAATTGCGCTGTCGTGCGACGTGGCTCCCAAACAAAATTGATGTCCTTTTTTTCCCCACAAATAGAGCTTTCTTTTGGTGGTATTTGATTAGCTCTGCGGTTTTTATTTTTTGCGCTATAAACAAAAATAGAGCAACCATTTTGAAAAAAAAAAGCAATATTTTTTACTTTTTGCTATAATAAATATCCCCAAAAAATACATTAAAAAACTATTTTTTCCCTCAGTTTAGGCCGATACGTATTCTTCTACATATTTTTGGTAAAAAAAAAAAAAAAAAAAAAAAAAAAATCGCAATAAGCGTTTATTGATTGGTTTGCACAAAAGCATCTACAAAATAGGGGATAGTTTTATGGCATTTTTATTATTTATGTTTTTTTTTACTAGTAATGGCAGCGATTAGCAATTATTGTGACTGCGACATTATGGCAAAACACATCGGATACTTTTGATGCCATTTTGGGACCATTGTCACTCATACAGCGATCAGTGCTATAAAAATGCACTGATTACTGTGTAAATGACACTGGCAGTGAAGGAGTTAACCAGTAGGGGGCACTGAAGGGGTTAAGTGTGTCCTAGGGATTGATTCTAACTGTCTGTGGGATGGGCTACGAGTGACACGACACTGATCGCTGCTCCCGATGAGAGGGAGCAGACGATCAGTGTCCTGTCACTAGGCAGAACAGGGAGATGCTGTGCTTACACTGGTATTTCCTCGTTCTTCAGCTGTGACATGATCGCGGGCACCCGGCGGACATCGAGTCCGCGGGTCTGGTCATGGAGCCCGCGGCAGGCGTGCCCGCCACTGGCCGCAAATTCAAAGTAACGTATGGGTACGTTACTTTGCGCAGCTGTGCCATTCTGCTGACGTATATGTGCAGGAGGCGGTCGGCAAGCAGTTAAAGTCTTTAAATCTGCCGTGGTCACTACCGGGAATCATCCCACTAACCCTTTTCATGATTTTTTTAATTATTTGTTTAGCTTTAGAAGGATTTTTTTTAATCTAGTATTTATCTGGTTTGCCTGGCACACACTGAAGGTGAAGGTGCCTACCTACTGTACGTAAAATAGAAATTCAGCCAAAAACTAGGGCTGGCAGTACAATTTTCCTTCAGATTTTCCAAAACCATATAATATGGAGGTCAAACCTAAACACTTTCAATTTGTATGCAATCAGACAGGCCCTTGCACTACATAGTTGAAGGCAATCTAAAAGGAAATTGAATAAAAAATAAATAAAATTGTATAATGTATGGCCAGCCCAACTCTAAACCTACTGGCAGCCACATTCTAAGACTAATCTATCTAACCCTGACGGTTGAGTCACATTTTTTACCACCCTCCCGAATCACCCCCTTTAAGCTGCAAATGTAGCTAGACGGCGCTGTGGAAAATGATCCCTCGGCTGCATTTGACAGGCAGTACCGCCTCTGGACATCAAATATTCAAGTTAAGGGGCTGTGTCATGGTTGCGGAGCGGTTTTCTCACTCAAACTGATTTTTCGGCTGTTGGAAAAAATGGTCTTTCAAATGCAATTTTTTGGGGAAAAAAAAAAAACACAACTAAAAAAACAGTAAAGTTAGCCCAATTTTTTGTATAATGTGAAAGATGATGTTACGCCGAGATTTGTGATCTTTATTCCAAGCAAAAAATCCATGATTTTCATTTTATCCAGAATCGTGCAACTCTAATTCTGGAGCAAACATATGTAGCGCCCTGCTCCTATTGGGTAGGCGCTAGTGTATGTAGCACTACCCCAAATTAAGAGAGCTGCCGGTACTATTTTGGGCCTGTACCGTACTGCGGTCAACCCCAAGAAACTATCTCTAACCCGCCACTGGCACAGCTGTCCGCAGATGGGATTGTGAAACCCAATAGCAATAGGAACCACGATACCGCAATAGAGCATACAGTCACAGTTCAGAATTGGTTTACCTGTGTTGGCCGTCTCCCTGTAACAGTTAACACTCCACACACTTTTGCTTAACCATAAGGCTAGGTTCACACTTGTGCATACAAATTCCAGCTCTGTTATCTCTGCAAGGAGATAAGAGAGCTGTTCAGCATTTTGTGTGCAGTGGAACATGCAAACTTGTTGACCTGGGAGAGGGGGGGGGGGGGGGGGGGAGTGTAGTGAGCATTGAAAAAAGTCCTGTTCAGAACGGAACACATCTGCGAATCAGGTGCGTGCCCATAGAAGATAATGGACCTGAATTCGCACCTGAGCCGCACCGCAATGTCTAGAAGACGCACGCGGGTTTTTGGTAATGCGCAGTGCGAATGCATCGCACATATGTGAACCAGCCTCATTGAAAATAATTTATTTTTTAATGTTATGCGAATTGGATGCGGTGTAAGCCGCAACCAATTCGCATAGGTGTGAACCCGGCCTAAAAGTATTTTATTGTATAAGAAATGTCAGGTTAATCCAATTCTCAATTACTTATGCAGAGCCCTGCAAAAGCCAAAGTGGTAAACATATAAAAAGGTACCAAAATATAATAAAATCTTATACACATACTAAATGTCTTTGAAATAACTATGCTCGCAAGCTTTCCCCCTCGTGGGCAATATGGCGCCCAAACAGTGTCACCGTGAGTTCCAGTCAGGCCTGACTACTTTCAAACACTGTCACTCCAATGAAAGGGATCTTCGCTAGCAAAACAAGCACTTAATATTTGTAATCCAAGGGATATCAAATAAAGTTAGCTGAACTCCGGCTATACTTTAGGGTGTGAAGTCACAGGTGATAAAATGCCCAACTTTAACTACACAGTTACTGCGTAACACACTGTCCCCTGGTGTGCAGTGCACTGCTCTGATGGCGGTGGGCCCTAAACAAAGGATCACGGGCCTAATAACAGTTAAGAGTCCTGGGCAAGTGCCCTCTCACCCGACCAGGCCCAGTCCGTTTGGCTGGTTCTGTTGCTGATGCTCCGGCACACTCTCTCTCCACCACCCGTAGTCTTCAGTCCCTCAGACAACCGTATGGAAGTCGATAGATGGGTCGACTCTTGGATGCTCCGAGATATCAGCAGGCTCTCTGGATGAGATCCCTCTCCCTCAGACGAGCAGGCTTTCTGGATTCGGTAGGCCCAGTCTCTCCAGCCTAGACAAGCACAACAGGCCCCAACACAGGCTCTGACTTGCTGGGCGGGCGATGTCCAAAGAGACCACGTGTCGCTTCTCCTCCACTTAAATAACCCTTCCCCAGCAGACCTTGCGCCGGGCAATGCACTGTGGGCGTACAGCTGCACTGTGGGTATAGTAGTCTTATATAGCATCCACGGCATTGGAGTCCATTTCTCCCTGTACCACAAGTCCCACCATGCACCTTTCCTTCCAAGTCAAACAGTAATCAGTACATTGTAAAATAGAGTTCCGGAAAGATCTGGGTTCACTTGCATATAAAGTAGTCCTTATAGCATACCAATAAGTGACACCCCGCTACATGTAAATTTAGTTGTCCGAGTTATAGTTCAACTCAGAATAATTGTACCAAATTGTGTGTTTCTGTCCCAGTTCAGCTGAGTTGCACATTTTCCACCTTCCTCTGGGTGTCGTCACCACAGGTCAAGGTTGGAAATGCAGCAGGCTGGATGTGTTGGGTACCTCTTGCCCAGAAGCAGCTCAGTGGGTTTGGTCACCCCGCTGTGCATTCTGGGAGAGGGTACTTAAGGGGCAGACACTGTTTTGGCGGGGTCTTCCGATCCTGACCTGACGGCCCTCCTGGCCTCAGGGATGTGTTTGCAGTTTTCTGCCTCGGGGCCTGCTGACCCCCCAAGGCTCCGTTACTGAGAGTAGGCCCAGGAGATGCTGGGGCCTACTGATCCAGAGATGGTCCTGTGTCGCCTTGCCTGCGAGAAGGGACCGAGCAATTGAGGACTCAATTGGAGGACGCATCCGGATCAAATCTACCTCACAGTGCTGCAGGCCTGGCTGAAAGATCCTGGCACTGTGTGTTGCGTTCCAGAACTTTACCAAGCGTGTGAAGAAACAAGTCTGTGGCAGAGACTTTTGTACGAGCTCGCACCGGCTGCTAGGTCAGTAAGAAAGGCCTATCCGGTGGATGCTACATCCAGTGTGGAAGTTATTGGTCCTCTGGATTAAGGAAAGTACCCGTGATCCGCAAAACCTAAGGTACCTGAATCTCCCCAACTACTCCATCTCTCTGTCTGAAGTTCTTGAAATAAACCCTTGAGAAAAAAAGAGACTAAGTGTTTGGTGCAGACATTTATAACAACTCTTCAGGGAAGACCCCTAGATGGACGTGGTGAACAGTGAGGTAACGGCAGGCCCAAATCTTAAACCAGCGGCCCCTACGGGGGTATTGCTACACATACACAAAGAAATCTGCGTACTTGTTGGGGATCAGTGACTAATTAATTCAGATACAGCCAGGCAATAAGAATTTTCAGGAGTCCAGTGACTGCAGAGAGTGCTGAATGCAATTACTATTATGCAAATATCAAATACAGTTTTGCATGGAGAACCAATGTCTACAAAGCATTACAGAAATTTGACCATTGGCCAATTCCTAATATTCTGGAAAACCAAACATTGATATTTAGGCATTTTCAATATGCCGAGTCCAGAGTGAGCAATATGCATCTATGATTCCACTTTAAACTGATATGGCAGATTAGTCATTACTACACTGTGCACTGCCGCCAAGTAAACTCATTTTATTTAATGTGGTTGGCCTCTTGTATCTTACAGGGTCTGTGGCTAGACAACCTCACCTTAATTCCCAGTTCACTCAACGGCCATTGTCATTACTAACCCAAATGGTGTCACCACTCACCACCATAATATAGGCCAAGTATATAACTGGAGTATTCAGCTATATAAAAAAAGAGACACTTTTGTAATGACTTTGTGGGTAGGAATGGTGGTATAAATCTCAGGTGAAGAAAAGTCTTAGATAGAATCCCCAATAGATAACAAGCTTTGCACATAACGCAAAATAGATTTAAAGACTTGCTCCAGGCAGGAAAAAAAATAAAATAAGTTAGGCTTGCAGTAAGCTGCAAGGGTTACATGCTCAATAAAGCAGTATTCCACCAAAAAGGAAACAAGTTGCATGTTAGCGATGAGATGGTGTGAATGAATAAATGGTGCACCAAATGGCCAATAAATATGACGCCAAAAAAGCAAAGAACAGACAAAATGTGTGACTTTCAAGGTGCTATGCACTTTATGGAAAAGAAGCATGAACAAAAATATAAAATGAATTTCATTTATTGTACACAAAGTATTAAAATGCACTCTATTGCGCAGTACATCCATACACACACACACACACATATGTGTATGTATGTGTGTGTGTGTGTGTGTGTGTGTATGGATGGATGTACTGCGCAATAGAGTGCATTTTAATACTTTGTGTACAATAAATGAAATTCATTTTATATTTTTATATATATTACATACACGAGAAAGCCTGGCTCGCAGTCTCCACTCTACTTCATCCCAAAGGTGTTCTATCGGGTTGAGGTCAGGACTCTGTGCAGGCCAGTCAAGTTCCTCCACCCCAAACTCGCTCATCCATGTCTTTATGGACCTTGCTTTGTGCACTGATGGGCAGTTATGTTGAAACAGGAAGGGGCCATCCCCAAACTGTTCCCACAAAGTTGGGAGCATGAAGTTGTCCAAAATGTCTTGGTATTCTGACGCCTTAAGAGTTCCCTTCACTGGAACTAAGGGGCCAAGCCCAACCCTTGAAAAGCAACTCCACACCATAATCCCCCCTCCACCAAATGATTTGGATCAGTGCACAAAGCAAGGCCCATAAAAGACATGGATGAGCGAGTTTGGGGTGGAGGAACTTGACTGGCTTGCACAGAGTCCTGACCTTAACCCAATAGAATACTTTTGGGATGAATTAGAACAGAGACTGCAAGCCTTCTTGTCCACATTAGTGCCTGACCTCACAAATGCGCTTCTGGAAGAATGGTCAAACATTCCCATAGACACACTCCTAAACCTTGTGCACAGCATTCCCAGAAGAGTTGAAGCTGTTATAGCTGCAAAGGGTGGGCCAACGCAATATTGAACCCTACGGACTAAGACTGGGATGCCATTAAAGTTCATGTGCGTGTAAAGGCAGGTGTCCCAATACTTCTGACAATATAGTGTATATGTGTGAAATGGTGCTGTATGGCAGGATCCCTTAAAGGGAAAAAGTAGGATTTTTAAAACAGCTTACCTGTAAAATCCTTTTCTTGGAGTACATCACGGGACACAGAGCAGCATAGTCATTACTATGTGGGTTATATAGAATTACCTTCAGGTGCTGGCACTGGCAACTTCCAAACAGGAAGTACCCTCCCCTATATAAGCCCCTCCCATCCGGGAGCACCTCAGTTTTGTAGCAAAGCAATACGTGTCCCCAAAAGAGGGGTGGGAGCTCTGTGTCCCGTGATGTACTCCAAGAAAAGGATTTTACAGGTAAGCGGTTTTAAAAATCCTACTTTCTTGTTCATACATCACGGGACACAGAGCAGCATAGTCATTACTATGTGGGACGTCCCAAAGCAATGCCCAATGAGGGGGGGGGGATACACCATACATAAGCTGGGCGCCATCAGGCATGAGGATCTTTTGCGGCCTGCAACACACTGCGCCCAAAGGCGACATCCTCCTGACTTCTCACGTCCACCTGGTAGAACCTAGTAAACGTGTGTACTGAAGACCATGTTGCGGCCTTACAAATTTGCACCAGGGAGGCCTGGTGATGCACTGCCCATGAAGTTCCAACTGCTCTCGTGGAGTGCGCCCTAACTTTGAACGGAGGCGGTCTACTTTTCAAGCCATAGGCTTGTATTATGACCTGTCAAATCCACTTGGCTAAAGTAGATTTTGATGCTGCCTGACCCCTTCTGGGGCCTTCCGGCAGAACAAACAGAGAATCCGTTCTACGAATCTGAGCAGTGGCTTTTAGATAAGCTTTAACTGCTCTTACTACATCCAAAGAATGCAATAACTTTTCCTCTACCGAGCTTGGTTTGGGGAAAAAAGAAGGAAGAACCACATCCTGGTTCAAGTGAAACCTCGATACCACCTTAGGAAGAAAGGCTGGGTGAGGACGTAATACTACTCTGTCCTTATGGATAACCAGATATGGCTCTTTACAGGACATGGCGGCTAATTCCGACACTCTTCTAGCCGAGCATATGGCTACTAAAAATATCAATTTCCTGGTGAGTAGAACCAAGGAAATGTGCCGCAAAGGTTCAAATGGCTGCTTCTACAGAACCGACAGAACCAAATTTAGATCCCATGGGCATATGGGAGCCTCAATCGGTGGAATAATACGAGTCACACCTTGCATAAAGGATTTGACAAGTGAATGCATAGCCAGGGGCCTTTGAAATAGTATTGACAAGGCCGAAACCTGGCCCTTGATAGTACTTAAGGCAAACTTCCTGTCTACAGCCCACTGCAGGAAGTCCAGAATTCTGCCTATAACGTACTTACGTGGATGCCATTTTCTGGCCTCGCACCAAGTGATGTACGCCTTCCAAACTCTATAGTAGATCTGCCTGGATACAGGCTTCCTGGCATTGATTATAGTTGATACCACAGAGTTAGAGAGACCTCTCTTCTTTAGGATGTGGGACTCAATAGCCAGGCCGTTAAACTTAGAGTTAGTAAGGAAGGGTGGTATATCAGTCCTTGCGAAAGCAGGTCCGGACGACGTGGAAGGGTCCAAGGACTCCCCACAGACATTTTGATGATCTCCGCGTACCAGGCCCTTCGGGGCCACGCTGGAGCCACCAGGATCACCGGCTTCTTCTCCAACCTGACTCTGCGAAGGAGTCGAGGCAACAATTGTAGCGGAGGGAATGCATATATCAGTCTGAACTGATCCCAAGGGAACACCAGAGCATCCGAGCCGCAAGCGAGGGGATCCCTTGTCCGGGAGACAAACCTGTCCACCTTTGCGTTGAATCTGGATGCTAGCAGATCTACATCCGGTGTTCCCCACCGCTGACATATTGCTCGGAAGACCTCGGGATGAAGGGACCATTCCCCTGGGCATAACTGTTGGCGACTCAGAAAGTCCGCCTTCCAATTCTCCACCCCTGGAATGAAGACAGCTGATATACATGGGACATGCTTTTCTGCCCATTCCAGGATGTGACTTACTTCCCTCTGGGCTGCACGACTCCTGGTGCCTCCCTGATGATTGATATATGCCACTGCTGTGGCATTGTCTGATTGAATTCTGACAGGGGACCCTTGGAGTCTGGATGTCCAGGCTACTAGGGCGTACCGGGCTGCTCGTATCTCTAAGAGATTGATGGGCAGGGTTTTTACTACATTTGACCATCTGCCCTGGAGAGACCATTGCTCCAGTACTGCCCCCCAGCCTGTAAGGCTGGCATCTGTAGTGACCACCTTCCAAGATATCGGGCTGAAGGGTTTTCCCTTCTGGAGATTCTGGGGGATCAACCACCAGCAGAGACTCTTCCGAACGGAAGGGGACAAAGCCATCGGGAAGTCTAGAGCCTGAACTTTTCCGTTCCAGGCTGACAATATGGCCCTTTGTAAATTCCTTGAGTGGAATTGGGCGTATGGCACAGCTTCGAATGATGCTACCATCTTTCCTAGCAGCCTCATGCACAGGCGTATATACGGCTGTCTTTTTGCACAAAGCAGACGGACCAAGCCCCTCAAAGAGGATACCTTGTCTAGAGGTAAGAAAATCTTCCTCTGGTCTGAATCCAGCCGTAGCCCTAGATATACCAGGTTTTTCACTGGCTGTAGGGCTGACTTGTCCAGGTTGATGACCCAACCGTGAGATTCTAGATACTTGATTGTATCGATAATTACCACTTCTAGCTTGGCAACTGAGTGGTCCATCAACAACAGGTCGTCTAGGTATGCCATTATTGTTACACCCCGTGTTCTTAGATCGGCCAACAGTGGGGCCAGAATTTTTGTGAACACTCGTGGTGCTGTGGCCAGACCGAATGGTAAGGCTCTGAACTGAAAATGGCGCCCTTCTACTGCAAAGCGTAGGAATTGATGACCTGGAAAGATGGGAACATGCAAGTAAGCATCTTTGATGTCGATCGAGGCTAACCATTCCTCCCCTTGTAGGGCAGCGGTGACCGATCGGATCGACTCCATCCGGAAAGACCGGACGTTTAGAAATTTGTTTAGACTCTTTAGGTCCAATATGGGTCTTATGTCCCCGTTTGGCTTCGGGACTGTGAAAAGGTTTGAGTAGAAACCCAACCCCCACTCTTCCATAGGAACCTCCATAATTACTCCTTGGAGCAATAGTTGTTCTAACGCCAATAGGAGAGACCGTCTTTTCAGAGGGTCTCTTGGCATGCCTGACCACATAAAATGGGACGGAGGAGACTCTTTTAACTCCAACTTGTATCCCAGAGTTACTGCGGAGAGCACCCATCTGTCTTTGATCGTCTCCCGCCAGGTCTCTGCGAACAACTGAAGTCTTCCCCCCACCCGTTTGAGTGGGGGCAGCCCTTCATAGGCTTGACTTGGAGGCTGGTTTAGTACCTCTTCGGATCCAGGGCTTTTTATTACCCTGTGGCTGTCCCTGATTTTTACCTCCTGAGTTTGACCGAGGAGGCCGTCGGAACTGCTTAGTAGCAGACGTCGCAGGGATAGGAGAGGTAGTCCTCTTAAAAGATGGACCCCTAGACCTCTTCTTACTCGGTAAGAGAGTACTTTTACCACTGGAAATCTTCTGGATATACTTATCCAGGTCTTCGCCAAAAAGGCGTTCCCCATGAAATGGGAAGCTAACTAAGAGCTTCTTACAGGGAGCTTCAGCAGACCAGTTTTTAAGCCACAGAAGCCTACGCATATGTACCAAAGACAGCGTGAGGCGGGAGGCCTGATGGATAGAATCCTTGATGGCGTCAACCGCAAAGCATAATGCTCTAGGCAGATCAGCCAGAGCCTGGGCCTGTTGGTCTGGCAAATCCCTCAGGACCATTTTCATTTGATCCTTTAAAGCTTGGCAGACCCCAATAGCTGCCACTGCTGGCTGTGTAACAGCCCCTGCTGTGGAAAAAGCAGATTTTAATAAAGATTCCAATTTTTTATCCACTGGATCTTTGAACATTATCTACTGGACATGTCAGTGATTTGTTCACAGAAGAGATGGCTGCATCCACCATAGGAACATTCCATCTCTGGGTGAACTTTTCCTCCATGGGATAGATCACCGGAAACCTTTTAGGCGGAACAAATAGTTTATCAGGATGTTCCCAGTCCTGGTATATAAGTCCTTCCAATAATGGATGTATTGGAAAGGAGCAATTAACCTGGGGAGCTTTTAGCGACCCCAATGAGGAGACAGCAGTAGTTGATGGTTCAACAAGAGGCATTTTAAATGCAGATCGAACCATGTCAGTTAGGGTCTGGACCCACAACCTTTCAGTCTGTGATGCTGAAAATGGTTCATCTACTGTCGATTCCTCAAAAACAGAGCTAACCTCCTCCTGATCCCCTTCAGGTAGGTCGGTCCCTTCCTGGGACTGTTGCTCTGCCAACAGGCACTCTAATGGAGGTGATGGAGATCTGGCGCGCTTTCTTTCCTGTAGAGAAGAAGCGATCAATGCAGCCAATCTCTGCTCCAATCCCTCCAGAGTTGAGGAAAAAAACTCCCCTGTTATATATGCAGGAGCAGGTGGACTGAGGACAGCCGCAGTACCTGGCACTCCCGGGGGTTCCTTATGGGTATTAACCTCTGATTTCTCAGGGGAGGAGGGTGCAGATGACTGCTCCAGATCCTCAGAGCCCGATGGAGACCCCCTACACTTCCTGAGAGGTATATCTCAGAGTTTTTTAGGCGGCATATTCCTTAGTTCAAAGCTGAGGTATTCCAGCCGCAATACACCCCTTACTGAAATAGTCTAATGCAATTTGCTGCTATGTACATCAGTGGGGGTCTACTAATGCGTCTTTCTGGGGATGCCTGTATCAACCGCCCGCTGTAAGCCCCTATACCATGCTACCAGCTCCTTTTCATGCTCTGTGTCCATAGCAAGCAGCGTGGACTGAGTCCTTTTATCTTGCTGGGACGCCCGCGCATGCGCAGAAGCGCTGGGCGCACAGAGCGCGTCATCCGCCAGGCTCCGCCCCCTTTTTTGAAGCTAAACCTTATAAAAAGAAAGCATGTGTGTGCGCGCGCGCGTGCATGTGTGCGCTCTTGGCGCCATGTAGGGAGAGGAGCCAGGGTCCCTGTTTTACCAGTATACAAAAAATGTAGCGCTATACATAAAAGTTATATACAAAACACCCAAGTGTAGTGCTCAAAACAAATAAATGTAAAAGAGTCCGTAAAAAGTCCAAAATGGACAAAATATATGTGTAAATAAAGTCTTTGATGACCATTCAAACGTGGATAGTCTTGAAATTTTCAAAACACAACTGGTGACTTTCAAAAAGCAAATGACTATAACGTGACCACCACCAAATGGAAAGGAGGCTTACCAGATGGAATGGACCCAGTAAACGTATGTCTAAAGGGTCAAACAGGCTTGGTACATGTATACTCGTAGGTCTAGAGTCCTGGCTGGCGTTGCACACATCAATGTCCAAAATCCAGGGTCTAGTGGTGTCACCAAATATCCGAACCCAGTATGATGATGGGATAGCTCACAATGGAACCATATTATAGGGAAGAAGGAGAGGGCACATAGCGTAATAACGTAGATACTATTTATTAAATGCAGGTAGATACACTTACATTCAAGCAGTAAACGTAGCGCTTTGCAAAACACTCAGTGGCAGCAGTGGAATCTCCCGACGCGTTTCGCAATACCTTGCATCGTCTGGGGTATGACTCCACTGTTGCCTGCATATTATTTATAAGTTTAAGGGACCTCCCCCTCATTAATCCATTATGCAATCACTTCCTGAATCTTTCAAAATGGCGTGTCGGCGTGCGTTCCACGCCTCTCTATGTAATCCCTGCATAGTGCGCTAATATATTCATCATATGGGAAGCTGTATGGAAAAAAGATGGGGGGATAGATCCATGTTTGTGTGGAATAACCTCATCATACATGCTAGATACGGGGCATCACTAACCCAATACTTACAATACATCATAGATCTTAGTCTGGCGACTAACGTCGCGGCTGTGACGTCACGCGTAAACCATGTGATAGACGCCATGTAATCGTCCGGCGACGTTACATGACGCGCGAACATCAATGTCCAATCAGACGGCGCCTGAACCATGTGACGGACGCCATGTGATCGTCCAGTGGCGTCACATGACGTCCATATCCAATCAGACGGCGCGACCGCGTCACGAGGAATCCCGCCGTCATGTGACCATCACATGATGTCACATGACCCGCGAGCATCTTAATGAAAAGCGACGCGATCGCGTCATCGCATACAAGCGCCGCCCCCATCTGAGACACGCAGCCCGGATAGGACGTAGAGACGTCCGTATTGAGTCCGACAACGCAATCGCATAATCAAGCGATCACGGCGTGCTTCCCGGAAGTGGGCAACCCTGAAATGCTAATACATTGACTGTGCTCCACCGCCCCATAACGGCAAAAAATGTGAAACGCAGCCAAATGTGTACACACAGGACTCCAACTAATCTACAGGAATTATCTAGCATCGCCCAAATCGGGCGAAAAAAGGAAAAAATTCCCCGGGATAACAATGGTGAAGCTAGTAGCTGTAAGTCTAACTACCCATTAGCACAAAAATAGTTTTATTGTTATAAAAATAATAAAATCAGCTGAGCTGAGGTTAAATTACTAAATGTGTAAACAGATAATAAATATAAAAATAAAAATAAAAAATGAAAAATAAGAAATATCTTTTGGATAACAGATCAAGAAATATAGATGGTCCGCTCCAACTGTGCGAGACTAACGTCTCGCACATAGAGAGGACCATCAAGGTGGAAGAATGTAGGGACCTCAACCCATCATAACCAATGACGGAAGGAGGCCCACACACCCCAACAGGAGATTGCCCAATGGATGAATGAGGAGCAAATTCCATATAAATCCAAATTTGTCCCCAAACACAACCATACATAATATATTAAAAGTTGTGTAAAGAATATATAAAACCATATTGAATTGGTTAAAAATACAAGAAACACTAAACAACAAGAAAAAGCAGAAAACGGATCCATGATCGAAAGGCACCAACTAATGTTAGGACTGGTCGATGAAGGAATTGATATCCCATTCGACATTTAAACCAGACGGCCTGTGTGTCTGTAATTGGTATATCCAGTAAGTCTCCAGCTGGGACACACCCCTAATTCTGGGGGCACCTCTCCATGGGGGAATAAAACGATCAATGATCAAGAACTGTGTGCCAGCTGGATTCCTACTGTGATGTAACCTATAGTGTCTAGGGACCGTGTGATTCACATCACCCCCTAAAATTAATGTAACATGTTCCCCCACTCTAACCGAAAATGGCCTGATGGTGCGGCCCACATATTGTTTGCCACAAGGGCAGGTGATAAGATATACAATGTGTGTAGTAGAGCATGTACAAAAATGTTTAATTGGGTATGACTTCCCTGTACTGGTAGACCTAAACTCTAAGGTTTTACCTCTCCCGGATGTGTTATATTTACACACACTGCACTTTTTACAGGGATGATATCCCACCAATTGATGAAAAAAGGAAGGACGTACCGGGGGGTTAATGATGTTGGGTGCTATTTTACCCTGGAGAGTGGGTGCACCTCTGAAGACAACTTTGGCCTGTTCGGGTAAAACTGAGCCGAGGATATTGTCATTCCTCAAGATGTTCCAGTGCTTGGCTATAATAGCTTTCACTTGTTTATGTTGCATAGAGAAGGAGGTGAGCATTGCCCATTTGAAGCTGCTGTTGGATTCTACTTTGGGCTTAACTTCCAATAAGGAATGCCTGTCGGTCTCCAGTACTTGTTCGAGATCTCTATCGATCCTGACGGGGTCATACCCCTTATCAATGAATCGTTGTTTGAGAATCTCGGCTTGAGTCAGGAAGATATCGGTATCAGTACAGTTTCGCCTCAACCTCAGAAACTGACTACGTGGGACGGACCTCAACCAAGATTGGTGATTACAACTGTCCTGCGGAATGTATCCATTCCGATCAGTTTTCTTGAAGTGTGTCTGAAAGTGGAACTGTCGATCTTGGATGCTGATCTACAAATCCAGAAACTGGATTCTTTCATGGCTGGCAGTATATGAGAGAGAAATGCCTCTGTCATTGGCATTAAGATGGTCCATAAAGATCTTAAGTGATGCCAGACTGCCACTCCATAGGAGGAGGATGTCGTCAATGTACCTAGCCCAAAACACTAAGTGTTGGGTGTCATAGGTATAGACGACATCCTCCTCCCATTTGGCCATGAAGAGATTCGCCAGGCTGGGGGCATACTTGGCCCCCATAGCCACACCTCTTAGTTGGAGGTAGAAATTGTCGTTGAACCAGAAGTAACTACTTCTGGTAGCAAACTCCAACAATTCCATAATGAATTCCCGTTGGAAGGGAGCTAGTGTTTCTTCCTTCTCTAGGTAATACTTAACAGCCTCTAACCCTTTGCCATGTGGGATACAAGTATATAGTGAGGCCACATCGGCTGTCACCATGATGTAATCACCTCCTATACTCGTATCCTGGAGTTTTCTAATAGTGGCCCCAGTATCCGCCAAATAGGATGGCACACGTCTGACCAAGGGCTGAAGATAATGGTCGATATAGCGGCCAATTCTGGATGTAACAGAATTAATCCCGCTCACAATGGGACGACCGGGGGGGTGTACCGGGTCTTTATGAACCTTTGGTAAATAATAAATAGTTGTTCCCACGGTCCCCAGGATACCCAGGAACGCCTTTTCCTTCTTGTTTAGAATGTCTCTAGAGAAGCCACTGTCAACCAAACTCTGAAGTTCAACTTTAAACCTAGAGGTAGGGTTGGTGGACATCCGTTGGTAGGTATTGGGTTCATTTAAAATCCTGACCATTTCTTGTTCATAGTCAGATTTGTCAAGGACCACTATACCTCCACCTTTGTCCGCTGGGCGGATCACCAAGTCCTTGTTTGAACACAAGGACTTGAGACCCACACTGGACACAGTTTGATAAGAGCCTCGTTTCTCTAGAATTTCTGACAAGTCCTTCAGTACTAAATCTCTGAAGATACTGACAGAGGGTGCTACGGGGACGGGGGGATTAAACAGAGACGGGTTAGATACACAGGATTTTCACGAGGTCCCAGACACACGCCGAAGAGGGCCAGATCCAAAAGAGGGACCAGAGGGGGGCAGAGAATTCAGAAGAGGAAAAAGAAGGAGAGTATAAAAGGCCAAGGCGTTTTCAACCTAAGTACAAAGGAGTTCACCCCCGAGGAATTATCAGTTTTGGATAAAGGCCTCAAATTTGCCCCTCCAAAGAAACTCGATAAGTTTGGTACCTTTATCGACATACACAAGTATGTTCGGAAGGTTAACATACAACGGTACCTCATCACTAATCCCATTGTGAGTGAGGCCAGGGCAGCTACGTTTGGGACGGTACACTCGGGTCTATCTAACCCGTCTCTGTTTAATCCCCCCGTCCCCGTAGCACACTCTGTCAGTATCTTCAGAGATTTAGTACTGAAGGACTTGTCAGAAATTCCAGAGAAACGAGGCTCTTATCAAACTGTGTCCAGTGTGGGTCTCAAGTCCTTGTGTTCAAACAAGGACTTGGTGATCCGCCCAGCGGACAAAGGTGGAGGTATAGTGGTCCTTGACAAATCTGACTATGAACAAGAAATGGTCAGGATTTTAAATGAACCCAATACCTACCAACGGATGTCCACCAACCCTACCTCTAGGTTTAAAGTTGAACTTCAGAGTTTGGTTGACAGTGGCTTCTCTAGAGACATTCTAAACAAGAAGGAAAAAGGCGTTCCTGGTTCCCGCGGTCCCCAGGATACCAACTATTTATTATTTACCAAAGGTTCATAAAGACCCGGTACACCCCCCCGGTCGTCCCATTGTGAGCGGGATTAATTCTGTTACATCCAGAATTGGCCGCTATATCGACCATTATCTTCAGCCCTTGGTCAGACGTGTGCCATCCTATTTGGCGGATACTGGGGCCACTATTAGAAAACTCCAGGATACGAGTATAGGAGGTGATTACATCATGGTGACAGCCGATGTGGCCTCACTATATACTTGTATCCCACATGGCAAAGGGTTAGAGGCTGTTAAGTATTACCTAGAGAAGGAAGAAACACTAGCTCCCTTCCAACGGGAATTCATTATGGAATTGTTGGAGTTTGCTACCAGAAGTAGTTACTTCTGGTTCAACGACAATTTCTACCTCCAACTAAGAGGTGTGGCTATGGGGGCCAAGTATGCCCCCAGCCTGGCGAATCTCTTCATGGCCAAATGGGAGGAGGATGTCGTCTATACCTATGACACCCAACACTTAGTGTTTTGGGCTAGGTACATTGACGACATCCTCCTCCTATGGAGTGGCAGTCTGGCATCACTTAAGATCTTTATGGACCATCTTAATGCCAATGACAGAGGCATTTCTCTCTCATATACTGCCAGCCATGAAAGAATCCAGTTTCTGGATTTGTAGATCAGCATCCAAGATCGACAGTTCCACTTTCAGACACACTTCAAGAAAACTGATCGGAATGGATACATTCCGCAGGACAGTTGTAATCACCAATCTTGGTTGAGGTCCGTCCCACGTAGTCAGTTTCTGAGGTTGAGGCGAAACTGTACTGATACCGATATCTTCCTGACTCAAGCCGAGATTCTCAAACAACGATTCATTGATAAGGGGTATGACCCCGTCAGGATCGATAGAGATCTCGAACAAGTACTGGAGACCGACAGGCATTCCTTATTGGAAGTTAAGCCCAAAGTAGAATCCAACAGCAGCTTCAAATGGGCAATGCTCACCTCCTTCTCTATGCAACATAAACAAGTGAAAGCTATTATAGCCAAGCACTGGAACATCTTGAGGAATGACAATATCCTCGGCTCAGTTTTACCCGAACAGGCCAAAGTTGTCTTCAGAGGTGCACCCACTCTCCAGGGTAAAATAGCACCCAACATCATTAACCCCCCGGTACGTCCTTCCTTTTTTCATCAATTGGTGGGATATCATCCCTGTAAAAAGTGCAGTGTGTGTAAATATAACACATCCGGGAGAGGTAAAACCTTAGAGTTTAGGTCTACCAGTACAGGGAAGTCATACCCAATTAAACATTTTTGTACATGCTCTACTACACACATTGTATATCTTATCACCTGCCCTTGTGGCAAACAATATGTGGGCCGCACCATCAGGCCATTTTCGGTTAGAGTGGGGGAACATGTTACATTAATTTTAGGGGGTGATGTGAATCACACGGTCCCTAGACACTATAGGTTACATCACAGTAGGAATCCAGCTGGCACACAGTTCTTGATCATTGATCGTTTTATTCCCCCATGGAGAGGTGCCCCCAGAATTAGGGGTGTGTCCCAGCTGGAGACTTACTGGATATACCAATTACAGACACACAGGCCGTCTGGTTTAAATGTCGAATGGGATATCAATTCCTTCATCGACCAGTCCTAACATTAGTTGGTGCCTTTCGATCATGGATCCGTTTTCTGCTTTTTCTTGTTGTTTAGTGTTTCTTGTATTTTTAACCAATTCAATATGGTTTTATATATTCTTTACACAACTTTTAATATATTATGTATGGTTGTGTTTGGGGACAAATTTGGATTTATATGGAATTTGCTCCTCATTCATCCATTGGGCAATCTCCTGTTGGGGTGTGTGGGCCTCCTTCCGTCATTGGTTATGATGGGTTGAGGTCCCTACATTCTTCCACCTTGATGGTCCTCTCTATGTGCGAGACGTTAGTCTCGCACAGTTGGAGCGGACCATCTATATTTCTTGATCTGTTATCCAAAAGATATTTCTTATTTTTCATTTTTTATTTTTATTTTTATATTTATTATCTGTTTACACATTTAGTAATTTAACCTCAGCTCAGCTGATTTTATTATTTTTATAACAATAAAACTATTTTTGTGCTAATGGGTAGTTAGACTTACAGCTACTAGCTTCACCATTGTTATCCCGGGGAATTTTTTCCTTTTTTCGCCCGATTTGGGCGATGCTAGATAATTCCTGTAGATTAGTTGGAGTCCTGTGTGTACACATTTGGCTGCGTTTCACATTTTTTGCCGTTATGGGGCGGTGGAGCACAGTCAATGTATTAGCATTTCAGGGTTGCCCACTTCCGGGAAGCACGCCGTGATCGCTTGATTATGCGATTGCGTTGTCGGACTCAATACGGACGTCTCTACGTCCTATCCGGGCTGCGTGTCTCAGATGGGGGCGGCGCTTGTATGCGATGACGCGATCGCGTCGCTTTTCATTAAGATGCTCGCGGGTCATGTGACATCATGTGATGGTCACATGACGGCGGGATTCCTCGTGACGCGGTCGCGCCGTCTGATTGGATATGGACGTCATGTGACGCCACTGGACGATCACATGGCGTCCGTCACATGGTTCAGGCGCCGTCTGATTGGACATTGATGTTCGCGCGTCATGTAACGTCGCCGGACGATTACATGGCGTCTATCACATGGTTTACGCGTGACGTCACAGCCGCGACGTTAGTCGCCAGACTAAGATCTATGATGTATTGTAAGTATTGGGTTAGTGATGCCCCGTATCTAGCATGTATGATGAGGTTATTCCACACAAACATGGATCTATCCCCCCATCTTTTTTCCATACAGCTTCCCATATGATGAATATATTAGCGCACTATGCAGGGATTACATAGAGAGGCGTGGAACGCACGCCGACACGCCATTTTGAAAGATTCAGGAAGTGATTGCATAATGGATTAATGAGGGGGAGGTCCCTTAAACTTATAAATAATATGCAGGCAACAGTGGAGTCATACCCCAGACGATGCAAGGTATTGCGAAACGCGTCGGGAGATTCCACTGCTGCCACTGAGTGTTTTGCAAAGCGCTACGTTTACTGCTTGAATGTAAGTGTATCTACCTGCATTTAATAAATAGTATCTACGTTATTACGCTATGTGCCCTCTCCTTCTTCCCTATAATATGGTTCCATTGTGAGCTATCCCATCATCATACTGGGTTCGGATATTTGGTGACACCACTAGACCCTGGATTTTGGACATTGATGTGTGCAACGCCAGCCAGGACTCTAGACCTACGAGTATACATGTACCAAGTCTGTTTGACCCTTTAGACATACGTTTACTGGGTCCATTCCATCTGGTAAGCCTCCTTTCCATTTGGTGGTGGTCACGTTATAGTCATTTGCTTTTTGAAAGTCACCAGTTGTGTTTTGAAAATTTCAAGACTATCCACGTTTGAATGGTCATCAAAGACTTTATTTACACATATTTTGTCCATTTTGGACTTTTTACGGACTCTTTTACATTTATTTGTTTTGAGCACTACACTTGGGTGTTTTGTATATAACTTTTATGTATAGCGCTACATTTTTTGTATATTGTTTGTTTTTTGCTTTTTCCATAGGCATTGTAGCTGCTCACATTTGTTAGTAGCGCGAATATTGTTTGTATTTCCCTGTTTCACCAGGACTCGGGGATGGAAGGAAACTACTTGGCAGCATGACAGAGGAATGCAGCTTCCCTGATAGAGAGCTCACTCATCTGCCTGGACTTTCACCATGGAAGGAATAGTCCCAAGAAAAAAGACGTTCCACAGCGGTCTCTAGTGGACAAACACAGGTACCGCACTTTTGTCTTTTTTTTTTTTTTTTAAAACCTCCTTTATGAAAAACATTTCCAGGTTTACAGTTTTTTTAAAACTTCCCTTATGAAAAAACATTTCTAGGATTTCTTAGGCATATACAGCTATTAGCGGGAATACCCTTTAGGTAACAGGCAGAAAGACATATTAGGCTTGGGGGTCCCCTCAATAGAACCAAGTTCCTGAGGGGCCCCCACTTACCTTTTCCCCGCCGCAGGACTTTGTTTGGTCCACAGAAGCCCAAACTTCACCTCTCACGGCAGGCATTGTACTAGACCTTCAGGGACCGGGTTCCCAAGGATTCCACTCCCCTGGACCTGTATAGCACCCTGCACAGATAGCCTCTTGGTTTTGGGTATGACCAGAGCTCTGGATCCCAGGGTCCAGCCCTCCTAAGAGAGGCATTACAGGCAAAACCCTGCTCTTCTCTGCAAGGCCCGGGTACCGACCGTTTAGCTATGAAGCTTTTTTGGTCGGATCCGGAATAGCTTGCTAAGGCCCAGAGAACCTGTACACAAGCCCAGATGAATACATGTTAACCTTGGCCAACACCTTAGACACTGGCAAAAAACTGAGGTACTCCCGGATGGGAGGGGCTTATATAGGGGAGGGTACTTCCTGTTTTGGAAGTTGCCAGTGCCAGCACCTGAAGGTAATTCTATATAACCCACATAGTAATGACTATGCTGCTCTGTGTCCCGTGATGTATGAACAAGAAATCTAAGTCATAGACCCCGAACAATAGGGAGCCATGAGAAACCAAATGACCCAGAAGCTACATGGCATAGGGAGAACTACCTCACTTATGTTAGATGGGGAGGGATCAACCGCATAATTTCAACTATGGCATGTCCACATCTCCTTCCTCAAGAGAGGTGCACTCCTGCTCCTTACCCCTCCTTTGATAAAATTACAGGATACATTTATTTTTTTAAATACCTTTTTTGGGGGAGTGCAACCCACATTTCCGCTTTTCTCGCCTAGGCAAGAATGACATCCCAAGCAGGGCTGGTGCAAGGATTTTTGACACTAGGCGAAACCTAATTTTGCCGCCCCCATTGGCTCCACCCCCTTTACCCTACCCATGTGACAGGAGGCAGCGCTATACAGGAAGCATCGGCTTCCTCTAGCGCTGGTTTCAGTTCTGCTATGCGCCTCTAATTACACCACCGGTCGGACGGAGCAGCTGCCTGGAACTGAGTTGGTTACGTGCTGCAGCCTGCGGAGCATGCAGACACGGAGGGAAACCAGTGTCTGGGTGCCCTTAGGCAGCAGTGCGCCCTAGGCGGCTGCCTAGTTTGCCTAGTGGTAGCACCGGCCCTGATCCTAAGCTGCCTGAAGCCTCCTGAAATACTTGCATCATGCATCCCAGGAGGCTTCTTCTTTATACTCCCCCGATACCCACCCAAAAATGCAGTCTCGGTTGTAAATTGCGGTTGCCTTTAGGTAATCCTGAGTACATCTAGAGACACACAGATCACGCTGGCATTTATAGCAGTCTGAATCTTGAAATTCCAGACACCAAATAAATCCAACTTAACACCAGTTTTACTTACAAGTCCTCCTACGTTTACAGGTGCTCATTAAAATCATTTGTTTTATAATTATATATTCTTTGCTAACTTGCACAGTTAAACCTGAGCACCGTCATCGCCATTGGCTGGCCCGCCAAGCAAGCCTAGAAATTGCTGCCTTTGTAATGTGCTAGCAAATTTGTAATTACACATTGACGGTATGACTATTATACAGAGAAAACAGTGTAGTCCTCATTATATAGCATTATTCTACCGCCCTCCTTTATTATTTCCACAGCTGCAGAATTCTCATATTTATTAAAACACCCATTGCCAGTATAATTGGTGTCACAGCACAGGGCACGTTTTAAGTCATATTACTGAATATTGAAATCTCAATATCATGATTATTTTCCTATTTTACTAATGATTATGCAATTATATTTAACTGGAGGTCGTGTGCAGCAAATATGGCCATAAACAGGAGAGGCTGGAGAAATAATACAAAGAAAAAGTCAGATAACGCACAACATTCCATAGTAAAATATACAGATTGACCAGCTATCCCAGGGGTGTCAAACTGAATTTCAACACGAGCCGCATAAGCGCTACGGATGCCCTCATAGGGCAAGTTTTATCTGTAAGGACTATATAAATGTATCTCTTTATCATATTAAATAAATAACTCTGCATTCAATTATTATTGGTTTTAGCACTAACTTAGGACACTCCTGTTGCAGATGAAAAGAAAAAGTCTGATAAGGAGGGTCGCACACGGCTGATATTCAAAAGAAACTTTATTAGCGACTGCTCAGACAGAACATGGTTCTGCCATGGTGTTCTGTCTGAGTAGTGTCTAAAGCACAAAGAAGCACAGGATCTGGAGGAGGAGTTCTGTCCTCTTCTCTGCAGCCAACTGCTGAAACAACATGGGGGGCAGAGATGAAGGGGGTGCCGCAGCTGCAGGAGAAATGCGGGGGCAACACAAAATGGATTCGGGCTGCGGGCCTTGTGTTTCACATGTGTGTATTAGAGGCTCGTATTTCTTAATGGATTTGCTGTCTCAGTAAGATTTATGCTCGATCCCATTTTTGTTTACTTACAGAAGCATGTCACAAGAGAAATCCTAAATAGATATAGTCAGTCATTTACATACTGTGTATGGCATTACTGTACAACTCCTCTGAATACATCGCAGTCCAAATAAAGCTCCTCCCACACTTCCAAGTGCTTCTGTAAGTACTTCAGTCCAAACTAAATTCAAAAAGATATAACATAAAAATAAAATATATATATTTTCTCTAATAAAAAAGAGAATTATATTAAATGAAATGCACGGATGATTGCAAAAAAAAGAAGGGGGGAGCCAACATTGCAGCATACTTGTCACTAGACGTATCTCAGGTCAGTGCAGTCCCATTAGGTGGTACATCCAAATTGGATAGCACCTGGGTTTTAAAAGGAAATCACGGTGAAGATTGTGGTACAATTATCCAATCAACTGGTCAGTCCAGGTGTAGAAATTTCCCCATCCACACAGGTAATCAAGGCACTCCAGATTCCACCCATATGCATAGAGCAATGCATAGAGTGGATAAAACCATGATGGCAGAAGAACGCCACTTGTGGCATGGCGGCAATGGAGTCCCCCGCCCAATGACTAGCACGTGACGTCACATCCGCCACCGCGTCGTGTCATTTCCGGCACGATGCAACTGTTGCGGCATGCGCATCTCCTGTCAAAAAAGGGCGCCGACACATGTAATAAGCCGGATCTCCTGGATAACAACGAATGTAAACTACACCCCAGGCTAATGAATGGGGCCATCTAGTGGGGAGAAAATGGTATGACCGCAGAACTTCCCACATCCAAGAACCTAAAACACCCCCCCCCCAATACCCGCAGCATAGACTGTGAGCTTGGGGGCTACACGTTCCAGGAACCTCCTCTCACCCGGCATAGGGGACTCCCCACAACTGGGGTAACCATGAGAAACAAAAATAACCAAGGAACCACGTCCTCTAAGCTTTACTTAATTTCTAACAGTCCCTCCCTCTTTTCCAATCACTGCTAATGTACTTCAGTCCAAGAACAGCTCCTCCCACTTTCCATACAGGGCTGTATGTAATTCAGTCCAAGAACAGCTCCCCCCACTTTCCATACAGGGCTGTATGCAATTCAGTCCAAGAACAGCTCCCCCCACTTTCCATACAGGGCTGTATGTAATTCAGTCCAAGAACAGCTCCCCCCACTTTCCATACAGGGCTGTATGTAATTCAGTCCAAGAACAGCTCCCCCCACTTTCCATACAGGGCTGTATGCAATTCAGTCCAAGAACAGCTCCCCCCACTTTCCATACAGGGCTGTATGTAATTCAGTCCAAGAACAGCTCCCCCCACTTTCCATACAGGGCTGTATGTAATTCAGTCCAAGAACAGCTCCTCCCACTTTCCATATGGGGCTGTATGCAATTCAGTCCAAGAACAGCTCCTCCCACTTTCTATATAGGGCTGTATGTAATTCAGTCCAAGAACAGCTCCTCCCACTCTCCATATAGGGCTGTATGCAATTCAGTCCAAGAACAGCTCCTCCCACTTTCCATATGGGGCTGTATGCAATTCAGTCCAAGAACAGCTCCTCCCACTTTCCATATGGGGCTGTATGCAATTCAGTCCAAGAACAGCTCCTCCCACTCTCCATATAGGGCTGTATGCAATTCAGTCCAAGAACAGCTCCTCCCACTTTCCATATGGGGCTGTATGCAATTCAGTCCAAGAACAGCTCCTCCCACTTTCTATATAGGGCTGTATGCAATTCAGTCCAAGAACAGCTCCTCCCACTCTCCATACAGGGCTGTATGTAATTCAGTCCAAGAACAGCTCCTCCCACTCTCCATATAGGGCTGTATGCAATTCAGTCCAAGAACAGCTCCCCCCACTTTCCATACAGGGCTGTATGTAATTCAGTCCAAGAACAGCTCCCCCCACTTTCCATACAGGGCTGTATGCAATTCAGTCCAAGAACAGCTCCTCCCACTTTCTATATAGGGCTGTATGTAATTCAGTCCAAGAACAGCTCCTCCCACTCTCCATATAGGGCTGTATGCAATTCAGTCCAAGAACAGCTCCTCCCACTTTCCATATGGGGCTGTATGCAATTCAGTCCAAGAACAGCTCCTCCCACTTTCTATATAGGGCTGTATGCAATTCAGTCCAAGAACAGCTCCTCCCACTCTCCATACAGGGCTGTATGTAATTCAGTCCAAGAACAGCTCCTCCCACTTTCCATACAGGGCTGTATGTAATTCAGTCCAAGAACAGCTCCTCCCACTCTCCATATAGGACTGTATGCAATTCAGTCCAAGAACAGCTCCCCCCACTTTCCATACAGGGCTGTATGTAATTCAGTCCAAGAACAGCTCCCCCCACTTTCCATACAGGGCTGTATGTAATTCAGTCCAAGAACAGCTCCTCCCACTTTCTATATAGGGCTGTATGTAATTCAGTCCAAGAACAGCTCCTCCCACTCTCCATACAGGGCTGTATGTAATTCAGTCCAAGAACAGCTCCTCCCACTTTCCATACAGGGCTGTATGCAATTCAGTCCAAGAACAGCTCCTCCCACTTTCTATATAGGGCTGTATGTAATTCAGTCCAAGAACAGCTCCTCCCACTCTCCATACAGGGCTGTATGTAATTCAGTCCAAGAACAGCTCCCCCCACTTTCCATACAGGGCTGTATGTAATTCAGTCCAAGAACAGCTCCTCCCACTTTCCATATGGGGCTGTATGCAATTCAGTCCAAGAACAGCTCCTCCCACTTTCTATATAGGGCTGTATGTAATTCAGTCCAAGAACAGCTCCTCCCACTCTCCATATAGGGCTGTATGCAATTCAGTCCAAGAACAGCTCCTCCCACTTTCCATATGGGGCTGTATGCAATTCAGTCCAAGAACAGCTCCTCCCACTTTCTATATAGGGCTGTATGCAATTCAGTCCAAGAACAGCTCCCCCCACTTTCCATACAGGGCTGTATGTAATTCAGTCCAAGAACAGCTCCTCCCACTTTCTATATAGGGCTGTATGTAATTCAGTCCAAGAACAGCTCCTCCCACTCTCCATACAGGGCTGTATGTAATTCAGTCCAAGAACAGCTCCCCCCACTTTCCATACAGGGCTGTATGTAATTCAGTCCAAGAACAGCTCCTCCCACTTTCCATATGGGGCTGTATGCAATTCAGTCCAAGAACAGCTCCTCCCACTTTCTATATAGGGCTGTATGTAATTCAGTCCAAGAACAGCTCCTCCCACTCTCCATATAGGGCTGTATGCAATTCAGTCCAAGAACAGCTCCTCCCACTTTCCATATGGGGCTGTATGCAATTCAGTCCAAGAACAGCTCCTCCCACTTTCTATATAGGGCTGTATGCAATTCAGTCCAAGAACAGCTCCCCCCACTTTCCATACAGGGCTGTATGTAATTCAGTCCAAGAACAGCTCCTCCTACTTTCCATATAGGACTGTATGTAATTCAGTCCAAGAACAGCTCCTCCCACTTTCTATATAGGGCTGTATGCAATTCAGTCCAAGAACAGCTCCTCCCACTTTCCATACAGGGCTGTATGTAATTCAGTCCAAGAACAGCTCCTCCCACTCTCCATACAGGGCTGTATGTAATTCAGTCCAAGAACAGCTCCTCCCACTCTCCATACAGGGCTGTATGTAATTCAGTCCAAGAACAGCTCCTCCCACTCTCCATACAGGGCTGTATGTAATTCAGTCCAAGAACAGCTCCTCCCACTCTCCATATAGGGCTGTATGCAATTCAGTCCAAGAACAGCTCCTCCCACTCTCCATATAGGGCTGTATGTAATTCAGTCCAAGAACAGCTCCTCCTACTTTCCATATAGGACTGTATGCAATTCAGTCCAAACACAGCCCCTCCCACATCCCCACACACTGCTGAATATGCTTCAGTACAGACACAAATATATACAGTAAAGTTATCATTTAACAGTTCTTTGCATCAACCTGGAAAGAGAGAAAGTGAGAGAGAGAAAAAAAAAAAAAAAAGAAGGATTTCTCTCCTGCAGGAGGATTTCTCTCCTTATTCATATGCATGCCATCTGTATATGGAGCATGGCATTAAGCAGGGAAGTGTCAAGTGATAATAAAATTGAGAGGGGAGATGGGAGAACAACAAGGACTGTAAGTGCACACTGCAGTGGTAAAAAATAAAATAAAATGAATGGCTGTCATTCAAGGGTAGGGAAAAAGAAAATTTTAATAGCATTTTTATCTACAAACTACACAGTTAGCCCCAATATTCTGCATTTTGGAGACTATCAAAGTTCTGGATGGTTTGAATCTTGGAAGTAAAAGAATTTGCAATTTTTTTTGTTCAAATGCATTCAATTCCTCTGGTTACTGCAAAAAAAAAAAAATGTTGTGTGTATTTTTTTTGTAAAGAACTGTAAAACTGCCAGGTCCATTTTATGTTATTTATTTCATTTTTTACTTTAATGATTTTTTTTTTACTTTTTTTTTAGTTTCCAATGATTTTTATTGACAAAATGTAACAGGCCTTACAATTCCAAATGGGTGTAAAAAAAGCTAATCAAACAAACAGTCATGAACACTCAAAGATGTAAAGGCACATAAAGGGGTATTGCCAACACCCCCCACCCTTCCCGGGGAGTACCCAATTTATCAGATTCCAAAGTAGCAATTCCGGAAAGTACAAAACATTTTCTTCAGAAGAGATAGAAAATGAAAGAAAGGAAGAAGAGGATTGTATAGTCTGTGCTTTTTAACTCTTTTATAATATAATGTTATTATTTTATAAATGTATTTATTTATTTCATCCAAAACACATTTAATAGGGCGCACACTGGTTTTGCAGAGCATTTGGGGTTTTCTAAAGAGCACAGCAGTAGCTTATTTTCTTTCAAACTCTCTCTCTTGAACTGAGACACTATACTTTATGGTGTTGTACAGACCAGGGAAAAAAGGCAATAAGTCACTTTTTTGACTCATTCTGCTGTGTGTGTGTAGCACCCAGACCCTTTTGCTCCATCCATTTTGTCTGCAGTCAGGGCACACCTGCTACTTGCCCGTTGTCCAACTCCAGGTATGGAGAGGCGTGCGGTGTTAGATTTTTGGGCCTTGCGGCGAGTTACCTCTCCGGAGTGGATCCTTGGTCTCCATTGTCGAAAGTCCTGTCTTGTAATAAAGCCAATGTCCACACAGGTGTAAAACCTAAGCAGCAAGGTTTTATTCTTTTCTTGAGGCAAAACTTGGACGAGAGAGAGAGAGTAGAAACGACAAGTAGGGGAAGGTTCAGGTACCCAACGCTTAGAGAACACTTTCGTCGCCACTCAAGCCTGAGTGGGTATTGCTCACCCGGATAGTCCCTATGAGAGCAGTCCTAGCAGCCGGAGTGGAGCACGGATGTCAGAAATGATAGATCCCCCTTTAGGTAGGCCTCCAGGCCTCTCCCCGAGACAGCAGTATCGTCGCTATCTCGCCAAGACTGATCTTCCCCTGGAACTCCTTCCCTAAAGATGAGCTCCCTTCAATCGGGCAGCCTGGGATCCCTCTCCAAAGCGTAGGCCTTCGATAGGAGAGCTGGGCCTACTATACAGCAGTAGAGCCTTGGGCTAAAGGTGTCCGAGACAAATCACATGCATCCCGTGCCACGAGGGCCACGAGATACACTCACTGGACCAGAGGTCCCCCCCCAACTCCTTGGGGTCACCCTGGAATCGCCTCACGCCTAATGGCGTCTGCCCCTTTTGTACCCTCTCCCAGCACGCACAGTGGGTAGACCACGCCCACTGCACGGCTGCCGAGAGAGGACACCCAATGGCGCTGCGATACCCCCTGTGGTTCAACCTGAGCCAAAGACGACAGCACCATCTACAGGCAACAGGGAACTATACTGCCAGGCAGCACCGCACCCGGAGCAGAAGCAATTTAATATATAAACAGGTCTGAGCCGAACTATTAGCTCAGACCACCCTTAAATTTGCACATATAGCGTCCCATAAATTGGGATGGGCGCTACATGTGTAATCCCAGCTTTAGCTATCTTGCTCTTTAAACAGGCTTTTTTCAGTGAAGCAGTTAAGGTGAGTCTGGTCAACATATAAGAAAAGCGTTCTACCTGCCGATTTGAATTATGAATTTTTCATATGTAACATATATTAAGGACATCGTATTGAACAATTATAACATATAAAAATATGCACACAAAACATTACATTGCTAAAAAAAGGATATTGCAATTTCCCTCTAGTGGCTGTATGTGATAAAACTGAAAAGTTACAGAGATATACTATATATGGCTTATCCTGAAATTAGTTTATGTTCAGTTCAATGTCTTTATGCACTACCAAGCAGGAAGAACATCAGGTAGTGTAATGAGCAACTATTACTGCCCCAGCACAATTACGGCGAAAGTCAACTTAAAATAGAAACTTATTTTTAGAACTTTGTTTCTTTAAGAAAACATGATTGGCAAGGTTATTTCCATTTAAGCGGATCATATACACAAATATATCTAAAAGTTCCTTAAAAAAAAAAAAAAAAAAAAAAAAAGAAGGACAGTATATTTCACTTTGCAAAATAATAATAATAATAATAATAATAATAATAATAATAATATATAGCATTTATCTAACTCAAGTATACAGTGCCAATTTACTCCACAGCATTGTAGAGACCATATTACAGTCATATGCACATAGTAGGGGCAGAGGCCCATAAACCAAACATTGACTGTACAAAACGCAGAAAGAACAGCTCCATGCAAATGGTATCCATGATTGGAATCAAATCCAGGACCCCAATGCTATAAGGCAAGAGTGCTGGCCATATAGCCATAGTATTCAAACAGTGTTGTTTGGGACATTTCACACTTGTCCGTTAAGGATTCAGCAAAATTGTTTTGTTTTTTTTTGTTGCACAAATATGCACGTCAAAGCCATTCTTTCTTATTGGCTGGTTCACATCTATGCGCTGCAGTTTAGTGCAAAAGACAAAGGAAAACTCTGTGGGCCTGTAAACAGCTAAACAGGTGTGATACACTATTCCTTGTACATGCATTGCAGATGGTATATCCAGCTGGCAAGGTAGGAAGTAATGATATTACAGAAAATAGAGGGAAAACTTGCGCAGCCTGGACAAAAATGCATGTGACATTCGTCTAATGAATGTTTTTTTTAAACAGACCCTATAGTGTCCTGGTATTTATTTGAAATTTTTTAGGTAGACGCCATTACACCTTATACCACCTATAGCATACACTGTCTTACTGATAGTTGTCCAGAGTTAGGTTAAAATGGAGCATAAGTTGTTCAGGAAAGTATGTACCAAATGATACTCTTCCTGTGAGTTGTGATGCCTGCAATGTAGGCACCCATGAAAGCCTTTCACATAGGCTTATCTTTCACAGTCAGATGCATAAATGTATAATGAACCATAAGATAAGAAGTAATCTAATAAGAAAAGAACCTAACTTTTTACCCCAGAGGAACCCTTGAAATCAGGTCTTTGGGATCCCCTGCTAAAACTAGTCCATTGAAGTTCAATGGGAAGAATGCCCCTTATATTGGTGATCAGTGGGAAGAATGCCCCTTATATTAGTGGCCAATGTGAAGACTGCCCCATTACAGAAAGTTAAAAAGACTTTTGGTGTCATGCTGTTGGTTTTGCCAAGTGGCATAGGCCCTGGAGCTGTGCTAGCGCCGTTAAATAGGGGGAGGTCAACCAGACAGAACTCAAGGAACCCCCAACAAACAGGAACCCTAAGCTTCTTTGGAATACTAGTTGGGAATGGCTAATATAAAATAATGTATGCCTAATGCATTTTAGGGTCAAACCTAGAGTTCTGATTAGCTAAAATAAAAAGCTTGCCTATAGAAATAGAGATATGTAAAAGAGAGAATGTTTTACATATATTCATGTAGACCTTTACAGGAGTATTATACATTTCTTCTACTTATATTTTATACTTTGGTTCACTCTACTGTTCTCAGTGTATTCATATTGTGCGTCTATCTTGAACTTCATGCGGGCTAAGGAGAACTGGCTGTCATCAGTGCTGCCCTCACTGGTGTCCTGCTGCTCTTTCATTGTCCAATCACAGCCTGGAATGGGAGCTGTTGCTGTACCAGGTTGTATCGATGAACAACATAGGTGTCTTGATGAGCATGGGTTTACAAATCACAGCTGATCCATTCATATGAAGGAGGTGAATACAGCGTATAGATAAAAAGATTCAAAAGTCATCTGGGGCATGGGGCTCCATGTCTAATGAAATATCCAACGAAACATGTAGGGCGGTGTCTATGTCCATCAACACCATGCCAGCTTGCTTTCTGACCAGCGGATTCCCAGCATGGGAATCTTTTTATCTATATGCTGTATTTCACTGGATTTTTGCAAGTTGTTAGCAACGCTTGATTTCAATAAACTATCATAAACTATCATACGGTTTTACACTATGTGGATACTCTTCTTTTTCATGGGACATCCATGAGAGTGATTAGGAAACCAGCACGGTCCGCTTGACACTATCTTCACCTCCTTCATATGGATGGATTGGCTATGATTTGTAAACCCATGCTCATCTAGAGACTCCTATAATGTGGAGTCTAGGGATCTGG
Source organism: Rana muscosa (assembly GCA_029206835.1). Taxonomy (NCBI): domain Eukaryota; kingdom Metazoa; phylum Chordata; class Amphibia; order Anura; family Ranidae; genus Rana; species Rana muscosa. The sequence goes on along the minus strand of CM055123.1, from coordinate 211,845,044 downwards.
TAAGCGTAAATCTTTATTCACTTACGGTGGAGGTGCACTCGGGTGGATGATCGTTTTATTATTCTTTGAACACATTTTTAAAGACTGTTGCATTTACCACTTACCCCTATTTTGGAAACATTTTTTGAACTGTTGTTCGTTATTGAATGTGTTTGCACTTCATTATTTATTTAGCACGGCAATTCTTGTTTTTTAAAAAAAATAAAAAATCACATATTTGAATTTCATATGTGAAATAAGCTGTTTGCTAGTTAATCAGATTGAAATTAGAGCTCTCTGCATTTCTGAAACAATGTTTTACCAGCAGTCTCCTGCTACTTGCAACCTGGGCAACCTTTGTTATACACATTAACTTGACTTTTCACCCAAAGAGCAGAGAAATTGCAGCCGATGCATTTCCAAGAATTCAGATATTTTTCACACTTGGGTTATTTTATAAATTTTTTTTGTCATTGATGCTATTTTTAGGGTGACAGGTTTTCATTAGAATGATCCTTGTCAGGGTGGCTGTTGTAAAAGCTCCAAAGAGCTGAGATTCTGATTTCCCCACTACTGAAGCACTGATACTTCACGGCAGTTACCATGGTGTACATGATACCACAGAAATACCACTCTATCCCCGGAATTGGCACCAGACTGGGCAACAGTATGACAGCCAACACTAAACCTCGAACCTCCTCTCCAATTTTTTTTTTTTTTTATTGAGATTTTTCTGCAGTTAGGATACATAATAGTGCATCCATAAATGTGCCAAAAACCAAATATATAAAAGTTACAATATGAGTGCTGGCCACGCAGGCCCTTGAAATCAAATAATTACAATAACCAGTACAAAAAAGGTACCAAAAAAAAAATACAAAAGTTAGAAATAATTTTCTCAACCCCTCGCCCCCCTGCAGTGGCCTCAAACCAACAATGGTCAATCCAGAATTCATAAACACAGCTGGTCATAACAGAGTAATATTGATATTATCCATCCCCAGATATCTAAAGTACCAGGATAACTGTGGTACGTCAATACATGTTCATAGATAAATAGAATTGGATGTTGAACGTCTGAGGCTATACGAGAAAAGGCAGGTACAATTTAAATAGCACAGACCATTAGGGCATACATTTAAAAGCACAATGAAGGCTGCATGAGATCAACTTTTTTATGACAGCAACCAAGATGTAATTTCACTCAGGCGTTAGTGGAACGGGTGGATAACCAACTCTGCCATACTTTGTCAAATTTTGGGGCAGCCACTATTTAGATAGGCGACTTTGTAATATGGAACCATGTTGTTGACCAAGGCTTTCCAAAAAGCCAGGGTGGGCGCAGCTGTTTTTTTCAGTGAAATATTACTGCCTTACATGGTTACATAGTAGGTGAGGTTGAAAAAAGACACCAGTCCAACCTATGTGTGTGATTATATGTCATTATTACATTGTATATTCCTGTATGATGTGGTCGTTCAGGTGCTTATCCAATAGTTTTTTTTTAAACTAATCGATGACCCCCCCGCTGAGACCAGCGCCTGTGGAAGGGAATTCCACATCCTTGCCGCTCTTACAGCAAAGAACCCTCTACGTAGTTTAAGGTTAAACCTCTTTTCTTCTAATTTTAATGCGTGGCCACGTGTCTTGTTAAACTCCCTTCCACGAAAAAGTTTTATCCCTATTGTGGGGTTACCAGTACGGACGGTATTTGTAAATTGAAATCATATCCCCTCTCAAGCATCTCTTCTCCAGAGAGAATAAGTTCAGTGCTCGCAACCTTTCCTTATAACTATAAGGAACTATAACTCGCTCCATTTCTAGTACATCCTTCCTGAGGACTGGTGTCTAGAACTGGACAGCATACTTCAGGTCCCACCAGACCAGAGTCTTGTAGAGTGGGAGAATTATCGCTTTATCTCTGGAGGTAATCCCTTTTTTGATGCATGTCAATATTCCGTTTGCTTTGTTGGCAGCAGCTTGGCATTGCATGCCATTACTGAGCCTATAATCTACTGGGACCCCCAGGTCCTTTTCCATCCTAGATTCCCCCAGAGGTTCTCCCCCCAGTGAGTAGATTGCATTCATATTTTTGCCACTCAAATGCCTTATTTTAAATTTTTCTACAATAAACCTCATTTGCCATGTAGTTGCCCACCCCATTCATTTGTTCAGATCTTCTTGCAAGGTTTCCACATCCTGCGGAGAAGTTATTGCCCTGCTTAGCTTAGTATCGTCCGGAAATAAAGAGATCGAACCGTTTACCCCATCCTCCAGGTCGTTCATGAACAAATTAAATAGGATTGGTCCCAGCACAGAACCCTGGGGGGCCCCAAATTTTCACCCCTGAAAATTCTGAGTATTCCCCATTTATCTAAAAATACTAAAAATAAAGTCTTGGCCATAGTTATACTTATTACTTTTGACATTTGACAGGTAGACTAATATTCTTCTTAGTGAGTATGGAAGGTCAGTTGACATCAGTGGCGGCCCATGCATTGTGGGCGCACGGGAGCTACCCCCCCCCCAAAACCCCCACCGCCCTCCCTATTCATGCGCCCGGCCCCTTTCAGGATGCCGGGCGCATAAATTACTGTGGCAGGGATAGGCGGGGGTGTGAATTTTGAAACACGTGATTAGAGCCAGAGGCTCTAATAGGCTTCAAAATAGGGTAGGTTTGGGGAGCAGAGCACTGCATTCCGATCCCACCCTGTTGTGTGACGGTAGCAAATGAATTTTCGCTATTTTCACACTAATGTTCCTCCCCGCTAATCAGAAGGCAGGTCAGTGAGACCTGTCTCCCGATTGGCCAAAGCATCAGGTGATCCTATTGGATACCTAATGCTTTGGTGGAAGAGGAGACACCGGAGCCGCCGCTTCCTGCAACTTCAGAAGAGAAAGAGAATTAGGAGAGCCCCGCCACTCTAGGAGAGGAGCAGAGCCCCACCACATGAGCGGTAAGTGCTGCTGGGGGTTGTTGCTGTCAGTGCCTTATGTGAAATGACAGCCAGGAGACGCCCGCAGATTTAGGCTGCAGCCTGTCACAGTGGCTTCGTTTCATGGGCACAGTGGCTGCATTTGATGTTTTTTTCAGTTTGTTTGCGCCCCCCAAAAATTTTGAGCACCAGCCGCCACTGGTTGACATGGGACCTCAGTTGCAGGCAACTCCGTTGGTTCAACAAATTATGCTGGGATGTGTATTATATAACCAAGATATACGTACTATAAACCAATATATTATGAGCAGACTGACTCTTCTAACCATAGAAGAAGGATATTTCCCTTTTAAGACAGACAAAATTTTAAATCAGTAAAAAAAACTTAACCTGTTTACATAGAAACACACTGATGGCAGAAAAGATTAAGTGATTCATCAAGATTAGTAGACCTATGTTTATCCCAAGAGTATGCTTAAATTCACATACAGGTCCTTCTCAAAAAATTAGCATATTGTGATAAAGTTCATTATTTTCTGTAATGTACTGATAAACATTAGACTTTCATATATTTTAGATTCATTACACACAACTGAAGTAGTTCAAGCCTTTTCTTGTTTTAATATTGATGATTTTGGCATACAGCTCATGAAAACCCAAAAATCCTATCTCAAAAAATTAGCATATTTCATCCGACCAATAAAAGAAAAGTGTTTTTAATACAAAAAGAGTCAACCTTCAAATAATTATGTTCAGTTATGCACTCAATACTTGGTCGGGAATCCTTTTGCAGAAATGACTGCTTCAATGCGGCGTGGCATGGAGGCAACCAGCCTGTGGCACTGCTGAGGTGTTATGGAGGCCCAGGATGCTTCGATAGCGGCCTTAAGCTCATCCAGAGTGTTGGGTCTTGCGTCTCTCAACTTTCTCTTCCCAATATCCCACAGATTCTCTATGGGGTTCAGGTCAGGAGAGTTGGCAGGCCAATTGAGCACAGTAATACCATGGTCAGTAAACCATTTACCAGTGGTTTTGGCACTGTGAGCAGGTGCCAGGTCGTGCTGAAAAATGAAATCTTCATCTCCATAAAGCTTTTCAGCAGATGGAAGCATGAAGTGCTCCAAAATCTCCTGATAGCTAGCTGCATTGACCCTGCCCTTGATAAAACACAGTGGACCAACACCAGCAGCTGACATGGCACCCCAGACCATCACTGACTGTGGGTACTTGACACTGGACTTCAGGCATTTTGGCATTTCCCTCTCCCCAGTCTTCCTCCAGACTCTGGCACCTTGATTTCCAAATGACATGCAAAATTTGCTTTCATCCGAAAAAAGTACTTTGGACCACTGAGCAACAGTCCAGTGCTGCTTCTCTGTAGCCCAGGTCAGGCGCTTCTGCCGCTGTTTCTGGTTCAAAAGTGGCTTGACCTGGGGAATGCGGCACCTGTAGCCCATTTCCTGCACACGCCTGTTCACGGTGGCTCTGGATGTTTCTACTCCAGACTCAGTCCACTGCTTCCGCAGGTCCTCCAAGGTCTGGAATCGGTCCTTCTCCACAATCTTCTTCAGGGTCCGGTCACCTCTTCTCGTTGTGCAGCGTTTTCTGCCACACTTTTTCCTTCCCACAGACTTCCTACTGAGGTGCCTTGATACAGCACTCTGGGAACAGCCTATTCGTTCAGAAATTTCTTTCTGTGTCTTACCCTCTTGCTTGAGGGTGTCAATGATGGCCTTCTGGACAGCAGTCAGGTCGGCAGTCTTACCCATGATTGCGGTTTTGAGTAATGAACCAGGCTGGGAGTTTTTAAAAGCCTCAGGAATCTTTTGCAGGTGTTTAGAGTTAATTAGTTGATTCAGATGATTAGGTTAATAGCTCGTTTAGAGAACCTTTTCATGATATGCTAATTTTTTGAGATAGGATTTTTGGGTTTTCATGAGCTGTATGCCAAAATCATCAATATTAAAACAAGAAAAGGCTTGAACTACTTCAGTTGTGTGTAATGAATCTAAAATATATGAAAGTCTAATGTTTATCAGTACATTACAGAAAATAATGAACTTTATCACAATATGCTAATTTTTTGAGAAGGACCTGTACTGTTATTAATTGACTTACTACCTCTGGTAAAAGTCTGTTCCAAGCATCCTCTACAGGCATACCCCACTTTTAAGTACACAATGGGACCAGAGCATGTATGTAAAACGAAAATGTACTTAAAGTGAAACAATACCTTTTTTCACTTCTAGGGTGTAGTTGAGGTCTCAGAGGCTGTAGTGGGGGTGTCAAGGGCTCACTGGAACAGGGCGGGCTATGCTCTCAGAGCTTCAGCTCCTTTTACTGCGGCTGCAAAATGTCTGTACAGTACCTGTGAGGCACTTTACATACACTCGTTGGTATGTCCTTACTCGCGAGTGTATGTAAAGTGAGTGTACTTAAAGTGGGGTATGCCTGTACTCTTTTGGTCAAATCATTTTCTTCTCTTGAACGTTCCTCCTGTTATTTTTAAAGCGGAACTATGTCTTTCCTTAAAAAAAAATGTGAGCAGGCAGGCTGTTTATTAGGGAAGAGACATGCAATGTCTTCTGAAATAAAATAAACTTACCTGCCTGCTCGCTGTCTTCTTTAAAATATACACTAAGCTGTGCATGCGCAGCTCAGTATATATTCCGTCACAGTGCCTGTGTCGGGATGACTGAACTCCTGTGCATAAGTCAAGACATCCCATGCCTCCCACTAAACTCTGGTTAAAAAAAAAAAATCTAAATAAGATTCTATTCAAGTATGCATTCTCCAAATGTTCCCTTCTATTACTCTCAGCCTCCTCCAAATTCCTTTTCTTTTGTTGCTGTGATCGGACTTCCTGTTAGAGGGTGACTAAATCTGTTCTCCATGGTCCCACTGTAAGCAGGAAAAAGCCCCCCTAGGGGAAATTTACTAGAACTGGTGCACACAAAATCTGGTGCAGCTGTGCATGGTAACCAATCAGCTTCTAGGTTTTAGCCCTCGTTTACACTGAATACGGCTTTGAAATCGTGCAAGTTCATCTGAACTCGCACGGTTTCAAAGCCGGGTATCGGTCCGACTTCGGGGGGCGACTTGAAAGACATCTGTGCGGGGTCATGCACAGATGTCTATTGAAATTGCCCCCAAAGTCGCCAAAAGTAGTGCAAGAACTACTTTGGGGAAATTGGTGCGGTGCCGCAAAGTTGGCGTCTCACTGATTGGGATGCTCCTTTTGCCGGCAATAGGCTCCGATTTGACAGGTCAAATCGCACTGATGTGAACAGGGGCTTATTTTCAAAGTTTAACCACTTCAGCCCCAAAAGGTTTTACCCCTTTCCTGACCAGAGCACTTTTTACAATTTGGCACTGTGTCGCTTTAACTGGTAATTGCGCGGTCATGCAATGCTATACCCAAGTCCTTTTTTTCTCCCAAACAGAGATTTCTTTTGGTGGTATTTGATCACCTCTGCGGTTTTTATTTTTTGCACTGTACACAAAAAAAAAAAAAAGCGACAATTTTGAAAAAGAAAACAATATTTTTTTACTTTTTGATATACTAAATATCCCCAAAAATGTTTTTAAAAAACAAAATGTATTTATCAGTTTAGGCCAATATATGTTCTTCTACATATTTTCTGGTAAAAAAAACAAAACAAAAAAAAAAAAACTAGTAAGAGTGGTGATCTGCGATTAATAGCGGTATTGCGACAGACAAATTGGATACTTTTGGGACCATTTGTTTTATACAGCGATCAGTGCTAGAAAAATGCACCGATTACTGTGTAAATGACACTGGTAGGGAAGGGGTTAATGCTAGGGGCGGTCAAGGGGTTAAATATGTGTTCCCTCAGTGTGTTCTAACTGTATGGGGATAGGACTGAGTAGGAGAGGAGACATATAGCTGTTCCTACATACTAGGAACAAACAACATGTCTCCTCTCCTCTGAAAGCAGAGGGATTTGTGTGTTTATACACAAATCCCCTTGCTGGCGCACGTGAACGCGATCACCAGCCACACGCATCGGGTCCCCCACCGTGCAGCCGGTGTGCGCGCGCCCTCTGGCAGCTCTTAAAGGAATCCCGTGCTGCCACGGGTCGGGTTAATTTTTTTTTCGGTCCTCCGTTCACATTTGTTGAGGAGGGGGGGGGGGGGTGCTGCCGCGTGGGGGGGGGGTGCGTCTTACCTCCCTCCTGTGTGCTTCATCCACTGGCTCCTCTTCCTCCGATTCCTGATGTGCAGGAAATTCAACACTCTCGCGGGACAGATGTGTCAGTGCGGGAGAAACCCGCAGAATCTGTGCATGTTGGGAGGTATGTAAAATAATATGCAAAGTGGTTGGAGGGAAGCTTCAGAATGGCAAAGATGTTTTTGTGAGCAGACTGCAGTTCCTCTTTAAGTACTCTTTAAGTACTATGGGATTTGTAGCACAAGGCAGTGCACATGACTGCAACTAACCTGTGCTGCTCATTCCAAACAAATGGAAGTGAGGGGGGAAAAAAAGAGGCTTGGAAACTCACAGAGGACGTAACAAGAAAGCAGAAAAACAGAGCAATAGAATCAATTTAATGAAAAATAGATTAAAGGGCTATTAAGTAGTGAATGTGTATGGATTATATTTTGAGGATATCGTTTAGCGCCACTTTAAAATCTACGAAGCTGTTCACATTAGAGGACAGTACTTTGCATTCTTGAAAAATCCTGCTTGCTGCATCTTTTGCACTTTTTGGTAAAAATGTGCATTACATTATAGTCAATAGCAATGCAAGGAAAAAGCACAAAAAATGCAATATGCAATTTTTTTTTAAAGCACGTGTCTGTTTTCCCGATCTGCCAGTAGGAAGAAAATTCACAAAAAAAGTGTCTTGTGTTGCTTTATATTTTAACATACTTAAAAAAAAAAAAAAAAAAAAGACAAAAAAAGACAAAAAAATTATATGCTTTTAATGTGCGTTAAGCCCCATACACACACTATTAGATTTTCTGCAGATTTACCAAAACCATATACAGTGGAACCTCAGATTACAAGCATAATCCGTTCCAGGAGAATGCTCGTAATCCAAAGTACTCGCATATCAAAGCGAGTTTCCCCATTGAAATCAGTGGAAACGAAAATAATTTATTCCGCATTGACTTCAATAGCATGCAATACCACATGTGGCCAGAGGTGGGGGCGCCAGAGAGCCTCGGAAACAGCCGGAAGGGCCAGAGGACAGCTCGGCTGACCTCGGAAAGGAACGTAGTATTTCCGAGTCTTTCCGAACGGCGCCGTTCGGCTTCAGCCCCCCCAGCACCTCAGGCCAAACACGGTACTGCACACCGCTTTAGCCTGAACCCTGCTCGTTTTGCAAGACAAAACTCGCAAACTGAGTTAGGATTTTTCAAAATACAGTGCTCGCATTGTGAAACGCTCGTTAACCGTGTAACTCGCAATCCGAGGTTCCACCGTAATATGAAGTCAAACCTTAAAGTGGAGCTCCACCCTAAATAGCAACTTTTGCTATTTGGAACCCTCCCCCCCTCCGGTGTCACAATTGACACCTTTCAGGGGGGAGGGGGGTGAAGATACCTGTCTAAGACAGGTATTTTCACCCACATCCGGGAGTCCTGTCTCCGGGAATCTGCGGGAGTTACGTCACTTCCCGCAGACTTCCCTTGGTGTTCTGGGAGACACTCGGCTCCCAGAACACAGGAGCACCAATCAGAACGGCGCAGCGTGACTCGCGCATGCGCCGTAGGGAACCGGGCATGAAGCCGCAGGGCTTCACTTCCTGGTTCCCTCAGCGAGGATGGCGGAGGGAGCAGCAGAGCGACGAGCGGTCGCTCGTCCTCTGCTGCGGACGTCGCTGGACTCCAGGACAGGTAAGTGTCCAAATATTAAAAGCCAGCAGCTGCTGTAGCTGCTGGCTTTTAATTTTTTTTTTTCCGGTGGAGCAACCCCTTTAAGAGTTTCAGTTTGTATGCAATCAGGCAGGTCCTTGCACTACATGGTTTTGGTAAATCTGAAGACAAAAATCTGCAGAAAATCTAATAGTGTGTATGGGGCTTAAGGCTCCATGCACGCTGGCTAAAAAAAAAGTTATATATATATATATATATATATAAAAACGCTGCTTCTTTAGGAGTTTAGTGTTCTGCTTGTAGGAGCAGATCAATGGTATCCTATGTGTCCATTCACATTAGCAGGCATATTTTAAGCTCAGCGTTTAGAGGCAGTAGAAAGAAAGGAAAAAAAAAATCTTGCATTTCTGGCAGAAAAAATGTAAAACTCTCCTAAACTCGTCTAAACGCTGTAGAAAACCCGCACTTATGAGCGTTTTTTAATCCCGCTGTGCATGGAGCCATAGAGTAGGGTTTACAACATGTATTTAAAAGTTACAAACATTTCCCTTATTTCCTCAACACTAGGTTCTGATTCCTGACATTTCCACCTTCCTTACGGTTTCTTTTTTGAAAACTCTTCCAGTGTCTAAATTTATTAATTACATTTTTTTTATATCATTATCCCCCCCCCCCCCCCCAGTTTATGATACTAAGCAATTCAAACATTTCCCCCATAGCTGAGTCCTTCACTACCACAAGGAGAAATGTGAACTTCAATGCAAATCTCACCTAAACTTCTCTCCAGCTGGACCTGTGATCTTAGAGATTCTCTCCATTGTATGGGACAATTCCAATGTGGACCATGTGTATCTGGGTGTCCCGGAGCCCCTCACACAGCTCTCATGCGCTTTGTGGAAATCCCATAGAAGGTTTGGCTGTATACTTTGCTCTGTACAGCCTGTAGTACCCACATACTCATCTCACATGAGAAACTCGCCTGATCAGTCAAGTCTCAAGTTTCTGTTCTGTCACATGACTAATTCTCAGCCCATCCAGTTCATGAATACTCCCAGACAAGCTGTCAGGACTTCCTTCTCCTTGGGTGTCAGGCTGCACCTGTACCTGGCCTGGCTGGCTTCCATCTACAACCATGTCATTAAAAAGTGTAGGCTTTATTTCTTATGTGGTTTAGGATTTTTTTTTTTTTTTTAGGCGTAAAATGTTTAGCAGTAAAGCAGGAAGAAAGTTTCATTTGCTTTTCCAAAGGTAAACTTGTAAAGATAGCAGGTTGGATAAACAAACGTTGTAACGTGGCTCTTATAGTTTGAATCCTAAAGCTGCACTCACACCTGAGCTAAGCGTCTTTGCTTGTTTTACAGGCTATTTTAAAATTAGCATTGATTGATTGAGCATTTTTGCGGGTGCCTTAAGCTTTAGGGCTCCTTCACATGGGCAGTCCGCCTGATGTACTCCGCTTTGCTCTGCGGAATGATCAATCCGTTGATCCCCGCTGAGCAGGCGGATGACAGGTCCATCTCCTCTCCCTGTGTAGGGATGGACCTGTCAGAACCCTGCTCTCCTCTATGGGGAGATCTGATGAAAATGGATCCGCCTGTCCGTTTTCATCCAATCCGATCCTCCAGATCAGTGTTTCTCAACTCCAGTCCTCAAGGCGCCCCAACAGGTCATGTTTTTAGGCTTTCCATTATTTTGTACAGGTGATTTGATCAGTTTCACGGCCTTAGTAATTACCACAGCTGTTTCATCTGAGGGAAATCCTGAAAACATGACCTGTTGGGGCGCCTTGTGGACTGGAGTTGAAAAACACTGCTCCAGACGGATGGAAAATAGGGTCTCCATCCGTCTGGATTTCACGGAGAGGATTGGATCGGATATTGGCGGATGTTAGCGGACATGTCCCCGCTGACATTCGCCCGCCATAGAGGTGAATGGAATGTCCGATCAGGTCCACCTGGAAAACTGTACAGTAAAATATCTACTCTCTGCCAACATCAGCATCCCCTCTAACTATTTATGATGAACTGCTAAAATGTATATATAAGTGTAGCGGGTATGTACTATTTAGGGGCAGCATCTGGGTGGTAGTATGACCCAGATGCACTAATTGGTAGAGTAGGGCTGTGTTCTATTCGTGTGAGGACATCAGTGGTTTTCAGTTCCATGCGGCTCGGTAGGTGGCGCTGTCGCTTTGGGCCGGGGTTGAACCACCACTGCAGTGCCGTACCCTTTGTGACCTCTCGCAGCAGCTGTACGGCGGGGCGGGGAACCCGCTGGGCTTGCTGGGAGAGGGTATAAAGGGGGCGGACATCTTCACCACGAGGTTCGAGTCCCAGGCACCTTTAGCCTGAGGGCTGCTGTCCGTGATCGGTGTGCAGGCGCCCTTGGCCTGTACACGTGGAGTTCGTGTTCCATCCCAGACACCTTCGGTCTGGGGTGAGGTACTCAACCGGAGGCCTGGGGCCCAGTACTTTCCACTGGGTCCCACGAGGGAGGGATCGTCCTAAGGTGCCCTGGGTGTTGGGTGCCTGAATCCAGGGTGTAAGGGACCAGAGAGGTGATCCTCCCGAAGAGCTGGTACAGCATATTGCCAGTGCCGGGTGGACCTCTGGAGACCGTCCGGATGGATGTCTTTCCCGAACAGGGGCCAATTCATCAGGGAAGGTGGTTCATGTTCTATGGCCGGTGGCAGCGGTCCATCTAATCAACTCAGGTCAGTGGCAGAGACCTGCTCTCAGGCCTGTGGCAGGGGCCTCAACAGTTCACCCGGTGGGTGGCAGCGACCAATCTCACGGTCACTTGCAGAGACCGTGCGCCAAGCCTATTTGCACTAGAAGGAATAGGAGAGTTCACTGTGCCTGGACCTACTCGTATCCACACCTTGTCTGTTAATTCAAAAGTTCAACTGATACTGTTTACTACTCAAGAAGAATAAAGGAGTGTTGGACTTTTTATGGTGTGGGGCTCTATTACTGACAGTCAAACTATCTGCAGGAGAAGCAGAGGCTCCATCCAGAACACAGGCCTGAAGGTAAAATAAGTGTTGGCTTTCACCTCTGCACATTAGAGGACATAGGCCGTAGTGAACCTCGTCCCCCTCCCGCATACCCCTAGACAAGCCAGCCGTTTTATTCACAAGGGGACGGGGGGGGGGTGAGGCCGCTACATAAACACATGTAAGCAGGGGAGGGCTGGCGGCCTTAGGCCTGGGGGGAAAGTCCAGTCAAGTGGCCCATTGAACCGCCGAATCAGCTCACCATCCATGGCCCACCTGGTTTTCCAATGCAGCCTCACCAGTGCCCATCAGTGCAGCCAACTCCAGTGCCCATCAATGCAGCCTGATCACTGGGGCAGGTTACATGGGGTGTATGGTGGGGGAGATGGGGGTCAGCTAGGGGTGTCAGGGTCTCTCACCTCAGCGATCTCAGCTCAGCAAGTCCTTGCACGCCACGGTTTCCTGGGGGGTAACACTCCTGATCCTGGGGTCAAGTTGCAGCCAGCTCCCAGCCCTGCAGCCCGACTCTCTGGCACGCCCTGCCTCTGCCTGCTTCCAAGAATCCGGTCCCAGGGAGTTGTAGTTTCCTCTGCGCTGCTGTGTTTTCCACCCACCAGAAGCTTGTGTGCGGACTACAACTCCCGGAATGCAACAGCTAGTGGTCGGCCTCCATGACCATGCCCCTGGCCTGACTTCCTAGACTAGAATAAAAAAGAAAATGGTAGCGGGCAGCGCCTGCCGGAGATTTTGAACATAAGTTAGGGCGACCTGGGAGGCAATTGCCACCCTGCCCCCTGGCCCAGCCCTCCCCTGCATGTAAGCGGTACTCACAACTCTTTCAGATAAGCAACAGGCGGTAAAACGTACAGTAGATAACCAGGCAAAAAAAATGAAAGCGATGGTGGAAATTTGACCAAATAATCCACTGGTGTCATCATACAGTCGAAAAGCTCAATACAGTATAATGATATCTGGTTTATTGGAATACATACACTTTTGTTGTAAACTTTGGCAATTAATTTGCAATGTTAGGACTCCACTATTGACAGGTGCCCTACATGAACACCTGCAATGATGTGTAGCGCCCCCCCCGATTTAGGGGGCGCTATGTTCAAATTTAGTGGCTAGTCTGAGCCCATAGTTGGGCTCAGACTATTAATTTCCTAAAACTTGCTTTTTCTCTGGTGTGATATTGCCTGGCTGCAGTGTTCCCTGTTGCCTGTGGGTGGCGCTGTCATCTCCGGCTCAGGTGGAACCACAGGGGGCATCGCAACACCATTGGGTGTCCCCTCTCGGCAGCTGTGCAGTGGGCGTGGTCTACCCGCTGTGCATGCTGGGAGAGGGTACTTAAAGCGGAGCTCCACCCTAAAGTGGAACTTCTGCTCATCAGGAACCCTCCCCCCTCCGGTGTCACAATTGACACCTTTCAGGGGGGAGGGGGGTGCAGATACCTGTCTAAGACAGGTATTTGCACCCACTTCCGGGAGTCCTATCTGCGGGAAGTACGTCACTTCCCGCAGAATACCCGTTGTGTTCTGGGAGACACTCGGCTCCCAGAACACACGGGGACCAGTCAGAACGGCGCAGCGCGACTCGTGCAATGCGCCGTAGGGAACCGGGCAGTGAAGCCGCAAGGCTCCCTCACCAAGGGTGGTGGTTCCCTCACCAAGGATGGCGGTGGGGGCAGAAGAGTGAAGAGCGATTGCTCGTCCTCTTCTGCGGACGTCGCTGGACTCCAGAACAGGTAAGTGTCCTAATATTAAAAGTCAGCAGCTGCTGTAGCTGTAGCTGCTGGCTTTTAATAAAAAAAATTTCGGCGGAGCTCCGCTTTAAGGGGCAGACGCTATTAGGTGTGAGGCGTTGGAGAGGACCCCTAGGTCCGAGAAGAACAGACACGTACCCCACCTTCGGTGGCCCTCATGGCCAGGGGTACGTGTGTGTGTTAGGCCCCGGACACCTTTAGCCCGAGGCTGCATCGTTCCAGGTGGGCCCAGCACCTTTAGCTGAGGCCTACACTAGAAGAGGAGTCCCAGGGTGCCCAAGTGAGGGTGACCCGCTCTGAAGGAGAGGAAACCAGGGAATCGGTGAAGGAGGTCACTGTCTCAGGAGAGACCTGGTTACCTATCAGAGGGAAGGATTCCATAACCCGCCACAAGCCTAGTAATGTGCTCTATTGGCACCTAAGGACTTAAAATATTACTAGGCTGGGAAGTTTAGGACTTAGAGATTATTTCCTAATCGTATCCCTAGGAAACTACAAGTAAACGCTTCGTGCTCCACACCGGCTGCTAGGACCGCTCTTGGAGGGACTATCCGGGTGAGCAAAAACCCACTCAGGCCTGAGTGGCGACGATTGATGATTGAGTGCTGCGTGCCTGAACCTACCTCCTAGTTCATTTCTCTCTATCTCCAACTTTCCTATCAAGTTCCTAAGCAACCAAAATAAACCTTTTATTGGGTTTCAATACTGTCTGGACAATGGCCTTCTTGAAGTAAAGAGAGAGAATAGACTTCTTCCTACACTCTAGGGTGAAGAATCCAATGGAAGGAGGTAACTCGCTGCAGGACCCAAATCAGATAACACCGCTCACCCTCTGCAACAAGGAGGATACTGGGCATGTGGCATGGTATGTCCCACCTGCTAGTGGAGGTAAGCAAGGAAGGGATCTGTGTGCTACAGATGCATACTTTAATGAAGCCGAAGACAATCCAAAATAGTATTTTGTTAGGTGGACCTGATCTGAAAGCCTGTGTGAAAGGAGCCTAAACCCCAGATTTTTGTCTTCAGATTTACCAAAACCATATAATATGAGGTCAAACCTTAAAGGGGCTGTAAAGGTTCATTTTTTATTTTCTAAATAGGTTCCTTTAAGCTAGTACATTGTTGGTTCACTTACCTTTTCCTTCACTTTCCCTTCTAAATGTTTTTTTTTCTTTGTCTGAATTTCTCACTTCCTGTTTCTCCTCAGTAAACTTCACACCATCATCCGAGTGGTGTTTAGTCAGCCAGAACAGCTTACTGAACAGCTTACTGAGGAGAAACAGGAAGTGAGAAATTCAGACAAAGAAAACAAAGAAAAAAAAACATTTAGAAGGGAAATAGAAGGAAAAGGTAAGTGAATCAACAATGCACTACCTTAAAGGAACCTATTTAGAAAATAAAAAACAAACCTTTACAACCCCTTTAAGAGTTTTACATTGTATGCAATCAGGCAGGCCCTTGCACTACATGGTTTTGGTAAATCTGAAGACAAAAATCTGCAGAAAATATAATAGTGTGTATGAGGTCTAAGCGTTTTTTTTGGAAAACTAATTACTGAAGAACAAAAACGTGTGTGCTTTATTCATAGTTTATTGGGGGCCAAAAATGCTTAAGGCCCCTTTCACATTTGTGCGATTTCAAAGTCGCGCGATTTTGCCGCGATTTCAAGAATTGCCTGTGTAAATGGCATCAAAATCGTACCAAAGTAGTGCAGGGACTACTTTGAAGTCGGAACAACTTGAAGTCGTACTAATATGAATGGTTATCATTGGAAATCATAGGAAATGACTTGTCATGCTACTATGCCATCACAAATCGTGAGACAAGTCGTATTAGCCCAGGTTCACACTGGGCTGAGAGAGAAAAGCCGTGCGAGTTCTGATGAACTCGCACGATTTCACTCCCGCTGGTCTGTCCCGATTTTGGCCGCGATTACAGAGACATATGTGCAGGTTTATGCACAGATGTCAATGTAAATTGCGGGCCAAAATCGCAAAAAGTAGTACAGAAACTACTTTTTGAAATCGGTGCAGCGCCGAAGATGCGGCGTCGCTCCGATTAGGACGGTGCCATTGTTGCCAATTTGCGGCAAATACCACGGTTTTGAAAAACGATTTGACATGCCAAATCGCATGTCAAAACGCACCAGTGTGAACCAGGGCGTGTTAAAGGGGCCTAAAACTTTTATTTTCTGACAAATCTTTATATGCCGAAGCTTTCCAGGCATTAGTTAAACAATGGGATACGTGTATACATGTAGCAGGGGAGGATGTCAAAAAATGAGATGCAGTTTCCACTCCTTGAAATTTGTTCTTTTATTATATAAACTCAAAAGTCCTGGTTTGACTTGAACACGTATTGGTGTGCGCAGCCCAGAGCACAAACACCCCAGTGCACAAACACACATACATGTATATCTGCAGTGGACGGTGTCAGTAGAGCAAAGATTGGTGTCAGTACTGCAGTGGACAGTGTCAGTCGTTTTTATTTTATTTTTTATTTATTTTATACAATATTATTTAAAAAAATATATATTTATTTTTAGGAGCCCAGTTATGTGGCTTTTGGTGAAATATCAAGGGTCTAAATAGACCCCTGATGTCTCACTTTTGAGACAGAGAAAGAAGCTAAGGACATTTCTCTGCAGCCTGCAGGAAACATAATTTACTATGCTTCAGTTAAGAATGAAGACAGGAGCAATCAGTGCAGATCACTCACTGTGTTCATTCAGAAAATAAAGAGTTTACCAGCTCCTGAGAGGAGAGGAGGGAAGCTGGCAGCACTGCAGGGGGGGAGACGGGAAAAAGGGGGAATCTGCATTGTCACTGCAGGTGATTAGGGTGTTCCCAGGCACACCTGGCACAACCTGTGCACACGCCTATGGCCCCTAGTATAACCATGGTTGAGGCTGGGTTCACACTGGTCCGACAAACGCTCCAACATTGGGAGCTCATGTCACATGACGTGCGAAAATCAATGTTTCCCTATGAGAGCCGTCTTAACTGGTCCGACACAAGTCGGTCCGACTTTGAAAATGCTCCCTGTACTACTTTGGTCTGACTTTGATCCTACTTCCGCCCATTGAATATCATTGAAGTCGGATCAAAGTAGGATCCTTGTCCTAACCATCCGACTTGTGACATCTGACATGGTGATTACAGCAGCAGTAAAAGGAATTTATCTCACCCTGGGATTGTTTTGATTGGTCAAAGGACAAGTCAGACTAGCACAATGTCGGATCAAAGTAGTATCCTGTTCATGAAAGTCGGATGGATGTCGGACCAATGTAGGACCGATGTAAGACTGATGTCGCAGAGCAAAGTGGGATGAAAGTTGTATGACTGTCGTGTCACACAAGTGTGAACCCAGCCTCAACGAGTTATGCTGGGATGTGTATTATATAATCAAAATATACAAAATATACATACTATAAGGTCGGGTTCACACTTGTGCGACACGACAGCCGTCCTACTTTGGATCCGACTTTGCCCTGCGACATGAAGCCGACATATGTCCGACTTTCAATGAACGGGGATCCGACTTGGATCCCCGCCAATACCAGGCACTGTGTTTGGTATGAATCTTGAGGGGGAACTCCACGCCAAATTTTAAATAAAAAACCGGCATGGGTTTCCCCTCCAGGAGCATACCAGGCCCTTCGGTCTGGTATGGATTTTAAGGGGAACCCCCTAAGCCGAAAAAACAGTGTGGGGGTCCCCCCAAAATCCAAACCAGACCCTTATCTGAGCACGCAACCTGGCAGGCCACAGGAGAAGAGGGGGGGTGAGAGAGTGCCCCCCCTCCCTCCTGAACCGTACCAGGCCGCATGCCCTCAACATGGGGGGTTTGGTGCTTTGGGGCAGGGGGGCGACCTGCGGCCTCCCCACCCCAAGGCACCCTGCCCCCATGTTGATGGTGACAGGGCCTCTTCCCGACAACCCTGGCCGTTGGTTGTCTGGGTCTTCGGGCGGGGGCTTATCGGAATCCGGGAGCCCCCTTTAATAAGGGGGGCCCAGATCCCAGCCCCCCACCCTATGTGAATGAGTATGGGGTACATCGTACCACTACCCATTCACCTGGTGGAAAAAAATGTCAATAAAAAAGCACACACAGGTTTTTAAAGTAATTTATTACACAGCTTCGGGGGTCTTCTTCCGACTTCGGGGGTCTCCGGTGTCGTCTCCGCGCTCTCCGGTTCTTTCTTACTTCTGCCGGGCCTCCGCTATCTTCTTCCAGCTCTTTTGCTAGCGGGGCCCGGTCTTCTCCGTCGCCCTCTTCCGACTTCTTCTCTCGCTCTCCGGTTCTTTCTTCCTTCTGCCGGGCCTCCGCTATCTTCTTCCAGCTCTTTTGCTAGCGGGGCTCGGTCTTTTTCGTCGCCTTCTTCCCTCTTCTCCTCTTCGATGTTGACACGCCGCTTCCTCCCGCTGTAATGCCGGGTGTGCGGTGTGCTTCGATTTATATAGGCCTCTCATGACGTCACAGTCACAAGCTCCGGGTGGCCCCGGAGCATGTGACTGTGACGTCATGGGAGCATGTGGCCACCCGGAGCATGTGACTGTGACGTCATGAGAGGCCTATATAAATCGGAGCGCACCGCACACCCAGCATTACAGCGGGAGGAAGCGACGTGTCAACATCGAAGAGGAGAAGAGGGAAGAAGGCGACGAAGAAGACCGGGCCCCGCTAGCAAAAGAGCTGGAAGAAGATAGCGGAGGCCCGGCAGAAGGAAGAAAGAACCGGAGAGCGAGAGAAGAAGTCGGAAGAGGGCGACGGAGAAGACCGGGCCCCGCTAGCAAAAGAGCTGGAAGAAGATAGCGGAGGCCCGGCAGAAGTAAGAAAGAACCGGAGAGCGCGGAGACGACACCGGAGACCCCCGAAGTCGGAAGAAGACCCCCGAAGCTGTGTAATAAATTACTTTAAAAACCTGTGTGTGCTTTTTTATTTACATTTTTTTCCACCAGGTGAATGGGTAGGGGTACAATGTACCCCATACTCATTCACATAGGGTGGGGGGCCGGGATCTGGGGCCCCCTTATTAAAGGGGGCTCCCGGATTCCGATAAGCCCCAGCCCGCAGACCCCGACAACCAACGGCCAGGGTTGTCGGGAAGAGGCCCTGTCCTCATCAACATGGGGGGGCAGGGTGCTTTGGGGTGGGGGGCCACAGGTCGCCCCCCTGCCCCAAAGCACCAAACCCCCATGTTGAGGGCATGCGGCCTGGTACGGTTCAGGAGGGAGGGGGGCCACGCTCTCGCCCCCCCTCTTTTCCTGTGGCCTGCCAGGTTGCGTGCTCGGATAAGGGTCTGGTTTGGATTTTGGGGGGACCCCCACGCCGTTTTTTCGGCTTAGGGGGTTCCCCTTAAAATCCATACCAGACCGAAGGGCCTGGTATGCTACTGGAGGGGAACCCATGCCGTTTTTTTTAATTTAAAATTCGGCGTGGAGTTCCCCCTCAAGATCAGCAGAGCACAAGTCGCATGCCAAAGTCGGATCATGCAAGACTGCGGTCCGACTTTGATCCGACTTCAATGATAGTCAATGGGCTGAAGTCGGATCAAAGTCAGACCAAAGTAGTACAGGGAGCATTTTCAAAGTCGGACCGACATGTGTCGGACCAGTTAAGACGGCTCCCATAGGGAAACATTGATTTTCACACGTCATGCGACATGAGCTCCCAATGTCGGAGCGTTTGTCGGACAAGTGTGAACCCAGCCTCAACCAATATATTATGAGCAGACTGACTCTTCTAGCCATCGAAGAAGGATACTTCCCTTTTAAGACACACAAGATTTCAATCAGTAGAGAGAACTTAACCTGTTACATAGAAACATACTGATGGCAGAAAAGATTAAGTGATTCATTAAGCTTGCGTAGACCTATGTTTATCCCAAGATTATGCTTAAATTTACATACTGTTGATTGACTTACTGCCTCTGGTGGTAGTCTGTTCCAAGCATCTACTACTCTTTTGGTCAAAAAATACTTTTTTTCTCTTGAACTTTCCTCCTGTTGGTTTCAAGTGGAACTACGGTCTTTCCTTAAAGAATTGTGAGCCGGCAGGTGTTTTTTTTTTGGGTAGAGACATGCAATGTCTCTTCTGCAATAAAATCAAGGTACCTGCCTGCTCAGTCTTCTTTAAAATATACACTGAGCTGCTCAGTATACATTCTGTCACAGTGCCTGGTGTGTCGGAGTGACTGAACTCCTGCGCATTTGCATGAGTTAAGACATCCTGTGCCAGCCACTAAACTCTGGTTTAACCCCTTCATGCCAACCTAACACAAATATGCAGACCCACTGGACTGGGCTTTTTCTTCCCTGGGGCCACACCATAGGCTTGCGCACAGGGTGTGCCAGGTGTGCCCAGGCACACCCTAATCGCCCTGTGCAGCACAGATTCGCCCTGCGTCCTTGGTTTCCCCCCTTCCCCCCAAAGCGCTGCTGGCTTCCCTCCTCTCCTGCCGGATGTTGCTGCTGGGATGTTTTAGGATGAATGGGGGAAGGGGCCATGAAAATGTAATTTACTGGTCCCTTCCCGTTCTGAATGAACATTGACAGTGATCAGTAGGGTGTGTTTGAGCTTTGGGGTGCACACCCTAATGCAATAGACTGCGCACACCTATGGGCCACACATTTGCGTATATTGCTTTGCGCTCCTAGCACAGAGATCCCCGGGACCTGTACTAACGATCGGGACTCAGAACTCCCAGTTCTGGGTCACCTGATTGCTGTGAAAGCCTCTGATCAGTCACTGTGAAGCTCGACCCCGTGTTTTCTCTCCTTGTGGAGTTGTGAAGTAAATAAATAATAATAAATAAATACAATAAAAAAAAAAATACCTAGATCAAGGTTTGATCCAGGTCAGTGCCAGAGTTAGGCCTCGTACACACGATCAGTTTTCCCGACAAGAAAAGTGTGGTGTGAGCTTTTTGTCAGGAATTCCGACCGTGTGTATGCTCCATCACACTTTTTCTGTCAGAATTCCTGCAAAGAAAAGATTGAGAGCAGAATCTCAATTTTCGTGACAGGAAAAATTCCTATAAGGAATCGCGCTTCTCTGTATGCAATTATGACGCAAAAAAACCATGCTCAGAAGAATGCACAGAATCAAGCAGAAGAACCAAACTGCCTATTGAACTTCATTGATCTCGGCTCGTCGTACGTGTTGTACGTCACCGCGTTCTTGACGTTCGGAATTTCAGCCAAGATTTGAGTGATCGTGTGTATGCAAGTCAATTTTGAGCCATTTTCCTGCTGAAAAAAAAAACATGTTTCCTGTCGGAAAAACTGATCGTGTGTACAGGGCATTAGTGTTTGTGTCAAGGTCAGGGTCAAGTCAGGTATTAAGAAAAAATGCCTAAAACTTAGTTTTTTGAGCTTCAACCAACACTACACTAAAGCCTCGTACACACGGTACGATTGTTGGCAGGGGATTGTCTGTTGACAGACTGTTGTCCTAAATTCTTACTGTTAGTACGCTTCATTTGACAATTGTTGTCCAATTTTCAGCCAACAAATGTTGGATGTCATGCTAGTAAATTTTCGGCGGACAACAGCTCCACGTCTGATTTTCGTATGGTCAGTACACAAATCCGTCACACAAAAGTCCCAAAAACAAACACGCATGCTCGAAATCAATGCTTACCAAACACGAAATTAGTAGAAGGGGCCCAAAAGGTGGCGCTCAAGAGCTGAAATTCCTCGTATTACGTCACTACATTCGGGTTTGTAGCATGACAATTGTGTACTGTTAGTATGCAAGACAAGATCCTGGCACACTCCCTTTTGACAAAAATCAGACGCTCAGTTGGCCAACAATCAGACCGTGTGTACGAGGCTTGCAGGAAAGAAATTTGCTTGATTTCCCCCATCAACACAGGCAGTGTTGACAGGGGAACCCCTCCCATGGAGTCATGTGTATGCTATAACAGCTGCTAGCAATAATCGCATGTAAAATCTGGCAGGCTGGTTGTACCCAAGTTGATTGATCAATCAACTTGGGTCCATTCAGCCTGCCCATACATGGTTCAAATCTTGGTCGATTCAAATCGTCTTTAGGTAGGTTTTGGATGTTGAGCATTTTTGAAGCTTCAAGCTTTCAGCTACAAAACACACAGGTGTGAATGGGGCCTTAAAGGGACACTAAACTCTGGTTTAACCCCTAGGCACTGACGGCATGCAAATATGCAGCCTCTTGAGGGGTGGTCTTTGGTACCAAGAGGCCGCATATTTGCGTAACAACTAGCAGACACAGCTCCTGGTTGGTATCACATGGACGGTTCGATCAGATCTGACTGTCAGTATTACAGGCAGACTTTGGCTGACACCCCCGGCATCCGATTCAATCATGTCCACCAAAAACAGACGGATGGGGGAACCATTCCCCGTCCGTTTGGTGGATCGGATGACAGTCGGATGGAAATGGACGGGTGGTCCGTTTCCATAAGACAGCGCCATAGAGAACAGCAATACTGTGTCCGTGTCCGCTCTGCATAGCGTAGCGGACACGGACCTGTCATCTGCCTGCTCAGAGGGGATCAGTGGAGAGATCCCAACACTGAGCAGGTCGACTACAGAGATCGCCCATATAAAACCTCTTAGTTAAGTCTAATGCCGCGTACACACGATCAGAATTCCGATGGGCTAAAATCAGATGGAATTTTTCGTCGGAATTCCGTTCAAAGCTGTCTTGCATACACACCATCAGACCAGATTCCGACCGTCCAAAACGCGGTGACGTACAACACGTACGACGTCACTATAAAGGGGAAGTTCAAATCCAACGGCGCCACCCTTTGGGCTCCTTTTGCAGATTTCGTGTTACCGCGTGTTAGTAAAAGTTTGGTGTTAGCCGATTCGCGCTTAAAATAAATATTAAGATATTTTGGAGACCTGGCTTTAAAATAAAATACAAAGATTCATGAGATCACAAGAAACAAATAAATACGTTTGTCAGAACTCGGTGTGAATATCCGCAGCGAAAAATAAAATTTGTTCTAGCATTAGAAAGAAGAAAAGAATGCGCCTCATTTAACGATGCAATAATTTGCAGCATGACGAATGTGCTATCTCCATTACGAATGCTAGTTTTACCAGAACGAGTGCTCCCGCCTCCTAATTTAGTCTGAGCATGCGTGGATTTTTCTCTGATGGAGTTCCACACAGACGATTAGAATTTCCTATCGTTTTTTAAACTTAAAACAAGTTCTATTTTTTTACACCGATGGAAAAAAGTCAGATGGGGCCCACACACGATCGGAATTTCCGATGAAACAAGTCCATCGGACTCTTTTCATCGGAAATTCCGATCGTGTGTACAGGGCATTACAGTGCAAGAACAGCCCCACTGCAAGGGGTATTTTTTTTTCTGCCAGAGTTGGATTTTAACTCAAAAAAGTACCTTCTATTATTCCCAATCAACCATATTCGCCAGCACACCAAGGATCGTTCCGATTACGTCCAAAAAGTTTTTATTGTTTAAAAATCACACTTTTGGTGATGTTTTTTAAACAATAAAAACTTTTTGGACGTAATCGGAACGATCCTTGGTGTGCTGGCGAAAATGGTTGATTGTTGATGTGTCCAGGACCCATCTGGTGATCGCTGCAGCACCCATTATCTCACAAGAGCCGTTTTCCCAGGAACGTGTGCGAGCGGAATATTGATTAGATTATTCTAATATTCCCAGCCTCCTTCAAATCTCCAAATTCCTTTTTTGTTTTTTCGCTGCTGTGACTTCCTGTTACAGGGTGGCTATGTTCATTCTCCATAGTCACGCTGTACGAAGGAACATAGCCACCATCTCTGAATTAGGGACCATGGACAATGGGATTTGTAGTGTGCATAGGGGCATTGTACATGACTGCAACTAATGTGCACTGTTTGTTCCAAACAAATGGGAAGCTGTCACCAGTAAGGGACTATCCACCTAATTACCAGGGATCATAGTGAGTAGCTGAAGCAAGTACCGTAGCAGCATTCTCACCAACCAGGGACGGTGAAGAATCGTGAAACTTCAGTGGGTATCAAGCCAGGGACCCAGCCAGTGGAGGTAACGCTTGCAGAGCAGCCTTGTGTGTCAAGCCAGGGACCGAGCATTCCAGTGGGGGTGAAGCTTGAGAGGTATCTAGAGTGCCAAGCTAGGGGCCCCACAGAGAAGCGGGGGTGACGCTTGAGGAAGATACCACCGTAAAGATTGGAGGAGCTCAAGGGATTCAGTGGCAGTGAATCAGTGGGTCTAGTGAGAGACCGGAGCTCAGTGGGCTGAAGAACTACAAGGAGCAATTGTAGTGAAAGTGAAGGAACTGTTACACTTTGTGTTAGGAACTGTTAAGCCCCGTACACACGACCGATTTTCCTGCATGGAAAACTGCCAGGAGAGCTTTTGGCTGGGAAAACCGGACGTGTGTATGCTTCCTCGCAGTTTTTCCGACAGGAAAACTGCCGGGAATCCCAGCGGGAAAATAGAGAACCTGCTCTCTATTTTCCCGTCGGGATTTCCGTCTTTTTTTTTCCGCCAGATCTACTACTTTCCTATGGGAAACACTGCGAGGCAGTACCGATGGAGCATACACATGGCCGGGATTCCCGGCCAAAGCTCCATGGCAGTTTTCCTGCCGGGTTCTCGGCTTTCCCCTCGGTTTTCTCGGCTGACTTTTTACCGCCGAGAAAACCGAGCGTGTGTACAGGGCTTGAAAGACTGTTGCCATAGGAGACAGCATTCCTGCAGATGTGGCGTCTTGCTGGATGCCTTTCACTGCATGGCTGTCCTCCTATTGAAGTCTCGGAGTCTGTTAATTAATCTTGCAACTAACTTAGGGTGTCCTGGCCCTAACCCTTTCTCCCACCAAAAAAGTTTATTAAGAGAATAAACATTATTTTGCATTCAAGAAGTGTCTGGCACCCAATAACCCACAATGCCTCACAACCCACCACATACAGAAGGATGTCAGCTATCTTTGGCCCTGGAGGTTCTCATAAGAGCGAAGGAGGCTGGGGACCTTGCTACACCTCTAACCCTGATCCTTATATGTCCTATTATATGTCCTATTACAGGCACTGGGGAGAGAGTCCTGCTGAATGGGGCGTCCCCAGCTCACATTCTACTAACAGCTCTGGGACTGCTTACAGCACACCTACTGATGGTGCCAACGTTTGCAGCTTAAAATCATATTGCCCTCTATATCTAGAGTTTATTCCAGCATCAGAGCTCTCTTCAGCTCCATGAGGTTGGGCAGGTTCCTCTGAGTTTTTTTATTACAGTTATGCCATACTTTGGCCCAATCATCCAATAAATTACTGGCCCTGACCAGGGTCGCCCCAGTCTCTGTCTGACAAACTTGTCCCTGAGGAGTTACGGTTCACTGCTATCCCAAGTTAAAAGAGACTGCAAGCCTGTCTTATTGCACCCATTTTCCAACTCTTTCTATATGGAGATTAAGGCACTCTGTGTCTACTCCTTCCAGTGCTTATTGACCTTGTACTCATTTCAGGAGATTTTTTGCTTAAAAGAGGTCTATCCCCATTGTGATTTGGCATTGTTCAGCTTGCCAAAGCACTTACTATTCCAGGAGAGGATAAGTCCGTATTTACTTACTCAACCAGTAAGTGGTTGGAACTTGCCTTCTGGAACCCTGCTCCCAATGGCGGGCCCTGCCATTTACCTCATTCTGGTGATGGTTTTACTTTCTCAAACTATGACTGATTAGGCAAAATACTTTTAAAAGAGATTTCATCAGTGCTGTGGTTGATCCCTTGATTACAGACTGTTTAAAGCAAATGGCTGTAGTTTTCATTTTTATTGTAATAGTTTACTGATAGCTACTTATTGATTGCATAAGTCTCATATTGGTACCTATGGGTAGGGCACTTTGATCAAAGTGGGGGACTATGCAAACCCTTATGTAAAAAGCAATCAATCTGCATGGCTTTTGAGGGACATCAACTCTTCAGTTCGACTCTTGATATACCTGATATCCCCTGTCTGACTGTTAATAAACATTCCTTTACTTTCTGCACTCCCTTGAAGCCCTCATTCAGACCCTCTGATGACAAGATCTGGCACTCAAAGTTTACCAAGTTCTCAGTCAAGCCTTCCTCTGCATGAAGGTGTGCCCCCACTTTCCAGAATGAGTTGGCGATTTTTGACCTTAGCGGATGCTTGGACAGCTTGTATCTTCAGGCAGTATACCAAAGCTAGAAACTGGAGTTTCGCTCCCTGCCCCTACTCAGTTTTTCACCTTCAACCTTCCTGTCACTACACAAATTAGCAGATCTCTATTGAGCCCTACCAAGTCTTCTGGACTGAGGTGTCACTTCCTCAGTTCCTGTGGAGGTGTAAAAGATTTTACTCCAACCTGTTCACCATTCCCAAATCCAAAGGGGGCATTCACCTTACCTTGGATGTCAAAGCTCTGAATGTCTTCATTTAAACCCAGAAATTCTACATAAAATCTATCTGGTCTGTCATCACCTCCCTTTTTTTGGCTTGTATCTGCATGTCCCCATCTTTCCAGTGCATAAATATGTCCTACTTTTTGCTGTGGGGACCCTATGCTACCAATTTGTGGCCATGCCCCTCTGGCTCTCATCTGCATCTTGGTGTTCAACAGTTCATTTGGGATACTTAATCAGCCTCCTGGTGAAGGAAAAGTTGACAAAAGCTCTGTCAGACAACATGACTTTGACTGTCTAGAGCCGGGATCCTCAAACTACGGCCCTCCGGCTGTTGCGGAACTACAAGTCCCATGAGGCATTGCAAAACTCTGACATTCACAGACATGACTAGGCATGATGGGAATTGTAGTTCCTGAACACCTGGAGAGCCGTAGTTTGAAGACCCCTGGTCTAGAGGTTACAGCAGTTCCGGCGAAATCTTCAGAAATGATTTCTGGAACAAACTCATCAGTTGTTCTATACACTTGACCTCAGACCTTAAAGGGGTTGTAAAGGTTCGTTTTTTATTTTCTAAATAGGTTCCTTTAAGCTAGTGCATTGTTGGTTCACTTACCTTTTCCTTCGATTTACCTTCTAAATGTTTTTTTTCTTTGTCTGAATTTCTCACTTCCTGTTTCTCCTCACTAAACTTCACACCATCATCCGAGCGGGGGTTAGTCAGCCAGAACAGCTTACTGAACAGCTTACTGAGGAGGAACAGGAAGTGAGAAATTCAGACAAAGAAAACAAAGAAAAAAAATATTTAGAAGGGAAATCGAAGGAAAAGGTAAGTGAACCAACAATGCACTAGCTTAAAGGAACCTATTTAGAAAATAAAAAACGAACCTTTACAACCCCTTTAATTGAACAATTTTGGACAATTTTAAAATAAATTGAAACCCTTGACTGTGAACCAAGTTTTCTTGTCCAATATCACAACCTGATCTCCCAAAAGCTG
Source organism: Rana muscosa (assembly GCA_029206835.1). Lineage (NCBI taxonomy): Eukaryota > Metazoa > Chordata > Amphibia > Anura > Ranidae > Rana > Rana muscosa. The sequence goes on along the minus strand of CM055123.1, from coordinate 211,818,135 downwards.
TTTTGACTGAATGGGCACAAATTCCCACAGCCAAACTTTAAAATCCTCTGGAAAGCCTTCCCAGAAGTGTGGAGGTTGTTGTAACGGTAAAGGGGGGACCACCTCCATATTAATGTCCATGGTTCTGAAATGTAATGTCCAACAAGCTCAGGTGTGATGGTCAATATAGTGTAACATGTAATGTTAGTCAGCTTGATGAAGTGGAGAGGGTGGGGAAAAGAAACAAAATCTTTGAGGTGTAACATCTTGAGTTGCATATTAGCTTGTCTATCAATGCAAATTAACAAAATACAAATGTTTATACCTTATATTTAGTAATATCGACAGCTTTAGTTTTACAAACAGTACCCTATGTTAAGTAAGAAACACAATCTATAAAATGCAATGTACTGATTCTAATTGTATTTTACACAAACTTACCCTTGGGCCATTGTTTTAAATAAAGCACACTGTAATCACATACAAATATAAAAGGTACAAAAAGCTAACATGATAATAGCAGATGTGGAACACAACCAGAAAGATTTTCAATGGAACTCAGCCAAATCACAGCTTGCTAACCTGTAAATGTATACAGGAATGTTGACTTGTTCAAGGACATACAAAGTGCAAAATTCAGGGCAAACTCTAATGTTGTTAATTGAAAGACTGCATGAAAAAGGACTACAGAAAATAAAACTATAAACTCCTTACTTAGCGATGATAATGACAATTATTTTTATTTTCAAAGTTAAAGCGGAGCTCCGCCGAAAAAAAATAAATAATAAAAGCCAGCAGCTACAAATACTGCAGCTGCTGACTTTTAATATTAGGACACTTACCTGTCCTGGAGTCCCCACTAGCGGCTGAAAAGCACCGCTTAAACAGCGGTAAAGCACTGCTAAAACGAACAGCGCTTTACCGCTAACGCACGGGCGGCCCCAGTGTGAAAGGGGTCTTACAAAAATCAGAGAGTGCAAAATCTGGTGCAGCTCCACATAAAAACCAATCAGCATCCAGCTTTTTTGACAAAGCTTATATGAACAAGCTGAAACTAGAAGCTGATTGGCTACCATGCACAGCTGCACCAGATTTTGCACTCTTTAGTTTTAGTAAATCAACCCCACTAGGTCCCCTTCCTCTTTTGTCTTTTCCTGACATTGGACAGTCTTGGACAACGCAGAGAGTGGTGCTGGCATGTTTAAAACAGCATCACTCTCTGCTTCAATACACTGAGTGTAGGGTGCCATGCTTGGGGAGTGGGGTCATGATGTCCTGCACTCACAGCTAGGGATGAGCTCGGTGTTCGAGTCGAACATACGTTCGACTCGAACATCGGCTGTTCGATCGTTCGACGAAGATCGAACGATTTGGGCCGTTCGCGCCTAATTCGAGTGACGCGAACGGCCCACAATGCACTACGCCATCGCAGTGTCATCCAGGCGCTGTGATTGGCCAAGCATGCACTGTGACCCCGCATGCTTGGCCAATCACAGCGCCGGCAGCGAGGAGAGCAATGATTGGCCACAGGCAGGATGCCTGTGGCCAATTATTGCTGAGGGTGTTTAGTACACGCCCCACACTATAAAAGGCCGCCAGCACGGCGGCCTAGTGTAGTGTGTTCCGGAGCAGGGAAAGAGAGGCATAGGCAGGGACAGTGACATTTATTTTTTCTTGTTTAACCTGGATTCCTTTAGTTTAGGGAAAGAGAAGGATAGGTAGGGAGAGTGTCAGTGTGTTTTACTGTGCGAATCCTTGTTTCTAGGGACAGGGAAGGACAGTGAGGGAAATTCTCCTTGTGCTATAGTGTGCTTTAAAAAAACATTTTTTCTAGGGACAGAAAACTATAGGTAGGGAGAGTGTCAGTGTGTTTTACTGTGCGAATCCTTGTTTCTAGGGACAGGGAAGGACAGTGAGGGAAATTCTCCTTGTGCTATAGTGTGCTTTAAAAAAACATTTTTTCTAGGGACAGAAAACTATAGGTAGGGAGAGTGTCAGTGTGTTTTACTGTGCGAATCCTTGTTTCTAGGGACAGGGAAGGACAGTGAGGGAAATTCTCCTTGTGCTATAGTGTGCTTTAAAAAAACATTTTTTCTAGGGACAGAAAACTATAGGTAGGGAGAGTGTCAGTGTGTTTTACTGTGCGAATCCTTGTTTCTAGGGACAGGGAAGGACAGTGAGGGAAATTCTCCTTGTGCTATAGTGTGCTTTAAAAAAACATTTTTTCTAGGGACAGAAAACTATAGGTAGGGAGAGTGTCAGTGTGTTTTACTGTGCGAATCCTTGTTTCTAGGGACAGGGAAGGACAGTGAGGGAAATTCTCCTTGTGCTATAGTGTGCTTTAAAAAAACATTTTTTCTAGGGACAGAAAACTATAGGTAGGGAGAGTGTCAGTGTGTTTTACTGTGCGAATCCTTGTTTCTAGGGACAGGGAAGGACAGTGAGGGAAATTCTCCTTGTGCTATAGTGTGCTTTAAAAAAACATTTTTTCTAGGGACAGAAAACTATAGGTAGGAAGAGTGTCAGTTTCTTTCACTGTGATGATCCTTGTTTCTAGGGACAGGGAAGGACAGTGAGGGAAATTCTCCTTGTGCTATAGTGTGCTAAAGCATTCCTCATCAACCATCTTTGAAATCCTTGTTTTTTGGACAGTCAGGGAAATTGTCGTTGTGCTATTCTGTGCAAAAGCAATCATCCTCAACCATATTTAGAGATCCTTAAGTAAAGGGACAGAGAAGGACACCTGAAGGTAGCCCTTATTGCTTTTTTCCCATCTCCCTGCAGGCCATCTATTAGAATGTCTGGAAGGCAAACAAGGAGAGGCAGACAGTCAGGAGGCAATAAAAGAGGGCAAGCAGGCTCTGTGTCTGGGGACAACAGTGCTGGTCGTGGACGCGGTGCATTGTCATCAGCACATGGCCATGGGACACGCTTGTCCTTCTTTTCGGCAGCTGGACATGTTGAGCCACATCATGCCGAAGACTTGGTAGAGTGGATGACCAAGCCCTCCTCCTCCTCCTCATCCTCTCTCACCCAGGCTCAGGGTACTGGCAAAGCAGCTGCCAAAGCGTCCTCTTCCCTGGTATCAATGTCAGACTCATCATCAGTCACTCCTTCCCTAGACCCACCATGTCCTCCTCCTGAGGAGTCCCCCGAACTGTTTGAGCACAGTGTTGGGTACATGCTCCAGGAGGATGCCCAGCGTTTCGAAGGGTCTGATGATGAAACCCAGCTACAGGAAGGCAGTAGCGTGAGAGCAGACAGAGGGGATGCTCAAGAAGGACACCAATCTGGCAGTCATGTTCCAGCAGCTGCAGCATACTGCCAGATTGGCTCCAGTGATGAGGAGGGAGGGGATGATGAGGTCACTGACTCCACGTGGGTGCCTAATAGGAGAGAGGAGGAGGAGGAGGATGAGGAGGAGGCACATCTCCAACGAGGCAGGATGCCCTTTGGTGGCCAGCGTAAGGGCAGTACACCGACGGAATCACACCGCAGAGCTCCGCCTGTGCAGGGCGCAGCCTCTGCCCATCATTCAAAAAGTTCTTTGGTGTGGGCCTTTTTTGAGGCTAGTGCATCAGATCGCACAGCTGCTGTTTGCAACATATGTCTCAAGCGTATATCGCGTGGCCAAAACATCAGCCGCTTGGGTACCACATGCCTGACCAGACATATGTTGACCTGCCATGCAGCTCGTTGGCAAGCCTACCTCAAAGACCCACACCAAAGAACAAAGCGGACCTCTCCTTGCACCGCATCAGCTGGGATCTCCAACCCCACTATAACTTCAGTCCTCTCTGAAACATGCACTGAGAGGAATGAAGGTGTAGAATTAGGTGTGTCACAGCCAAGTACTTGCGGCCACTCTGCTAGTAGTACACCGACGTCCGATTCTAGCAGGCAAATTTCCCTGCCCCAGCTGCTGGACCGTCGAAAGAAGTTCACTCCCAGCCATCCACATGCCCAGCGGTTGAATGCTAGCTTGGCTAAATTGCTAGCGCTTCAACTGCTGCCTTTTCAGTTGGTAGACTCGGCCCCCTTCCGTGAGTTTGTGCAATGTGCGGTTCCTCAGTGGCAGGTTCCCAAACGCCACTTTTTCTCACGGAAGGCTATTCCGGCTCTCTACCGGCATGTGGAAGGCAATGTCTTGGCCTTGCTGGACAGGGCGGTCAGCGGTAAGGTGCATATTACCGCTGACTCATGGTCCAGCAGGCATGGACAGGGACGTTACCTTTCTTTCACGGCCCATTGGGTCACTCTTTTGGCAGCTGGGAAGGATGCAGGACAAGGTGCAGTAGTGTTGGAGGTTGTTCCACCGCCACGCCTCCAAAATGCTACTACTGGTTGTGACACACCTCTCTCCTCCACCCCCTCCTCTTCTTCTTCCTCCATGGCCTCTTCCTGTGGTTTGTCCTCTGAACCAGCGGTGCTCCGTAGACGTTCAAGGGGCTACGCAAGTACGCAGGCAAAAAGATGCCATGCCGTGCTTGCGCTGGTGTGTTTGGGGGACAGAAGCCACACTGGGGCAGAGGTCCTGTCTGCTCTGCAGGGCCAGGCCGAGAGGTGGTTGACGCCACGCCAGCTTAAGCCAGGAATGGTGGTTTGCGACAATGGCACCAACCTCCTCTCCGCCCTCCGACAGGGACAACTGACCCATGTGCCCTGTGTGGCTCACGTCCTTAACCTGGTGGTGCAGCGGTTCTTGGCCAGGTACCCGGGCTTACAGGATGTCCTGAGGCAGGCCAGGAAAGTCTGTGTGCATTTCCGCAGATCTTATAATGCCAGTGCTCGCCTGGCTGAGCTGCAAAAGGAGTTGAACCTGCCCAAGAACCGCCTTATATGTGACATGCCCACCAGGTGGAACTCAACGTTGGCCATGCTGCAGCGGCTGCACACGCAGCAGAGGGCCATCAATGAGTACCTGTGCGACTACGGCACCAGGACAGGGTCAGGGAAGCTTGTTTTTTTTTCTCCACGCCAGTGGGGCATGATCAGGGATGCATGCACTGTCCTGGCACCATTTGAGGAGGCCACGAGGATGGTGAGCAGTGACAGTGCATGCATCAGTGACACTGTACCTCTTGTCCACCTGTTGGAGCACACGCTGCGTGGAATAATGGACAGGGCACTTGAGGCAGAACAGAGGCAGGAAGAGGAGGACTTCCTTGCCTCTCAAGGCCCCCTTTACCCAGACAGTGTTCCTTCTGTCCCACCCATCGCACAGGAAGAGGAGGAGGAGGAGGAGGAGGAGGAGGAGGAGGATTGTGTCAGCATGGAGGTGGAGGCTGGCACTCAGCATCATCAGCAGCAGTCTTTTAGGGATGATTTACAGTCCCAAGAAACCAGTGGACTTGTACGTGGCTGGGAGGAGGTGGCTGCGGATCATGTCGTCCTTAGTGACCCAGAGGACTCCGGAGCGAATGCCTCAGCAAACCTACGCTGCATGGCCTCCCTGATCCTGCAAAGTCTGCGGAAGGATCCTCGTATTCTTCGGATCAAGGAGAGGGACCATTACTGGCTGGCCACTCTCCTTGATCCACGGTACAAGGGTAAGGTTGCGGACCTTATGTTACCGTTGCAGAGGGAGCAGAGGATGAGTCAACTCCGGGAGGCCTTGCAGAAAGGTCTGTGCAACGCGTTCCCAGAGACTGGGAGGTTACAAACTCCTGGTCCTGGACAACGAGTTGCTGAGGCTTCGGCCAGTCAAAGAAGGAGCGGTGGGGAAGGTGGCCGTCTGACCGATGCGTTCAGACAATTCTTTAGTCCGCAGCCCCAAAGTATGATCGGTTCCAGCAACCATCGCCAGCGTCTGATAAACATGGTGCAGGAATATCTAGGGGCAAGGTCAGACTTGGACACCTTCCCCACCGAAAATCCTCTGGCTTACTGGGTCTTGAGGATGGATCACTGGGCAGAGCTTGCACAGTATGCAATTGAGCTACTGGCCTGTCCTGCATCCAGCGTTCTTTCGGAACGCACATTCAGTGCTGCTGGAGGATTTGTCACGGATCACAGGGTGCGCCTGTCCACCGACTCGGTTGATCGACTGACTTTCATCAAGATGAACCAGTCTTGGATCACCACCAGCTACCACACACCTGATGCTGATATAACAGACTAATTGATTTTAACATGTCACATCCCTTCAAGACTGATGCTGATGCTGAGTGCCTGTGCTGTTATGTTGACTGGCTATCCTCCTCCTCCGAGTCCTCAATGATACGATTGATGATGATAGCTTGGAAGATCATTTTTGTTTATGGGTGCCGCCACCAGTGGCTAAGGCCCAATTTTTCAGCCCCTGTTTTACAGGGGCGTGTAATTACAATTTTTTTAGCAATAATTTGCCATAGGGCTCATTGCTGTGCTCCAAGTACAGTATCTGTGAGGGGTTGGAGTGTTGTGGCACCAGTGCCTAAGGCCCAATTTTTCAGCCCCTGTTTAACAGGGGCGTGTCATTACAATTTTTGAAGCAATACTTTGCAACAGGGCTCATTGCTGTGCTCCAAGTACAGTATCTGTGAGGGGTTGTAGTGTTGTGCCACCAGTGCCTAAGGCCCAATTTTTCAGCCCCTGTTCAACAGGGGCATGTAATTACAATTCTTGATCTAATAATTCACAGCAGGGCCCATTGCTGCACCCACCAAGAGTAACTCTGAGGGCTTACAGTGTTGTGGCAACGCCACCACCACCACCACCACAAAAGGCCCAATTTTTCAGCCCCTGTTCAAAAGGGGCATGTAATTACAATTCTTGATCTAATAATTCACAGCAGGGCCCATTCCTGCACCCACCAAGAGTAACTCTGAGGGCTTACAGTGTTGTGGCAACGCCACCACCACCACCACCACGAAAGGCCCAATTTTTCAGCCCCTGTTCAAAAGGGGCATGTAATTACAATTCTTGATCTAATAATTCACAGCAGGGCCCATTCCTGCACCCACCAAGAGTAACTCTGAGGGCTTACAGTGTTGTGGCAACGCCACCACCACCACCACCACGAAAGGCCCAATTTTTCAGCCCCTGTTCAACAGGGGCATGCAATTACAATTCTTGATCTAATAATTCACAGCAGGGCCCATTGCTGCACCCACCAAGAGTAACTGTCAGGGCTTACAGTGTTGTGGCACCAGCACCACCATCAAAGGCCCAATTTTTACTACCACTGTTCAACAATTATATGTAATTACAATTCCTGATATAATAGTTGACAGCAGGGCGTTCCAGCACCAACCAAGAGTAACTGTGAGTGCTTACAGTGTTGTGCCAACACCAACAACTAAGGGGCCTATTTCTGCAGAGTATATACGGCAGGTCCCTACTTTCAAACATCCAACTTACAAACGACTCCTACTTGCAAACGCAAGAAGACAACAGGAAGTGAGAGGAAATCTACCCCTTGGAAGGAAAATTCTCTCCTGTAAGAATTAATATGGGAGAAAGGTGTCTCCTCTGTACTGATGCTTTATCAGCAATCCTTGTTTCAAGAAAAACACCACATTTCAAAAACAGTTGTCATTGGGACGGAAAGTGAGGTGAAATGTTCTCAACAGGGGCACAGACAGCAAAACAAATGTTACAGGGGTGATAACCCTTACCTATGTTTTCCAAAAAGTTTAAAAATAGATTTTTGGGCTGGAGCTACACTTAAACAATGTACCTGTTCAAAATTACAAACAGATTCTACATAAGAACAAACCTACAGTCCCTGTCTTGTATGCACCGCCTGTATACGGCTGTTCAGAGTATATAGGGCCTTTTTTATTTTATGTGCGGGGTTCCCCTTAATATCCATACAAGACCCAAAGGGGCTGGTAATGGGCTGGGGTAGGGGGGGGGGTCATGGGGTAGCTATGCCATTTTTCTTAAAGATTTTCATCCATATTACCGGGACCAGACATTACATTAAAGCCGCAAGCAGTTTTAAATGGCTTTTTTTTCCTTTAGAAGTGTCATTTTGTGCAGGGACAGTTCTAAACACGGGAAACACGTGGCACTTCACAGGCATACTTTAGACACCCCCCAGGTACGATATTTAAAGGAATATTTGACTTTTTTTTTTTCACTTTATGCATCATTAAAATGACTGCTCCCGAAAAACGACCGTTTTTAAAACTTCTTTTTGCATTGATACATGTCCCCTGGTGCACAACCCGGGTTCCCAAACCCTTTTTAGGACAATAACATGCATAATAGTTGTTATAATTAGCACTTTAGAATTTGAACGTTCGCATCCATTGTATTTAATAGGGTTCTAATGTTCGTACGAACTTTCGGTCCGTTCGCGGGTTCTGGTGCGAACCGAACCCGGGGGTGTTCGGCTCATCACTACTCACAGCCTTTACTCATCTGGCTTTGGTATCATTCAACCTGAAAAACTGAAGACATCTTGAAGCTGAGAAGAGGCACTTCATAGGGAGCTCTGGAGCATTGCAGCCAGAGTTGATCCAGGAGGGCATTTAAAAAAATAAGCTTGGAGTTGGGTTTTAGGCAATAACTTTAATTGCTTTATTGTACATGTGTTTTTGCTATTGCTCTTTAATAGGGACATGAGTTAGACTTGAACATTGGCTGTTCGCCCGTTCGCCGAACAGCAAACAATTTGGGGTGTTCGCGGCAAATTCGAAAAGCCGCGGAACACCCTTTAAAAGTCTATGGGAGAAATCTAAAGTGCTCATTTTAAAGGTTAATATGCAAGTTATTGTCATAAAAAGTGTTTGGGGACCCGGGTCCTGCCCCAGGGGACATGTATCAATGCAAAATAAGTATGGGGGACAAACTGGCTGAATATGGGGGGAACTGGCTGTATATGGGGGACAAACTGGCTGTATATGGGGGACAACCTGGCTGAATATGGGGGGAACTGGCTGTATATGGGGGACACGCTGGCTGCATTTGTGGGGAACTGGCTGTATATGGGGGACAAACTGGCTGCATTTGGGGGGAACTGGCTGTATATGGGGGACAAACTGGCTGCATTTGGGGGGAACTGGCTGTATATGGGGGACAAACTGGCTGCATTTGGGGGGAACTGGCTGTATATGGGGGACACGCTGGCTGTATTTGGGGGGAACTGGCTGTATATGGGGGACAAACTGGCTGCATTTGGGGGGAACTGGCTGCATTTGGGGGCACACTGGCTATATATATGGGGGCACACTGGCTATATATGGGGACAAACTGGCTGTATATGGGGGCACACTGGCTGTATATGGGGGCACACTGGCTGTATATATGGGGGCACACTGGTTATATATATATGGGGGCACACTGGCTGTATATGGAAACAAACTGGCTGTATTTGAGGGGGCAAACGCTGTATTCGGCTTCCAAAAACTCCTCCCAAGTACGCACGGGGGTGCGTTCCTTGGAGAAGACTGTGTGGAGGTTTCAGCCAATCAGGTTCACCGGATCTGGTTACCGGTAACCTGATTGGCTGAAGCGACATCGAGGGCGGGAGAACACATCGAGGACGGCGCGGACCGAGGAAGGTAAGTGCAGGGCTGGGGGGGGGGGACAGGCTGCATTTGGGGGGAACTGGCTGCATATGGGGGACACACTGGCTGCATTTGGGGGGAACTGGCTGTATATGGGGGACAAACAGGCTGCATTTGGGGGGAACTGGCTGTATATGGGGGACAAACTGGCTGCATTTGGGGGGAACTGGCTGCATATGGGGGACACACTGGCTGCATTTGGGGGGAACTGGCTGTATATGGGGGACACGCTGGCTGCATTTGGGGGGAACTGGCTGTATATGGGGGACAAACTGGCTGCATTTGGGGGGAACTGGCTGTATATGGGGGACAAACTGGCTGCATTTGGGGGGAACTGGCTGTATATGGGGGACAAACTGGCTGCATTTGGGGGGAACTGGCTGCATATGGGGGACACACTGGCTGCATTTGGGGGAACTGGCTGCATTTGGGGGACAAACTGGCTGCATTTGGGGGGAACTGGCTGTATATGGGGGACAAACTGTCTGAATATGGGGGGAACTGGCTGAATATGGGGGACAAACTGGCTGAATATGGGGGGAACTGGCTGTATATGGGGGACAAACTGGCTGTATATGGGGGACAACCTGGCTGAATATGGGGGGAACTGGCTGTATATGGGGGACACGCTGGCTGCATTTGCAGGGAACTGGCTGTATATGGGGGACAAACTGGCTGCATTTGGGGGGAACTGGCTGTATATGGGGGACAAACTGGCTGCATTTGGGGGGAACTGGCTGTATATGGAGGACAAACTGGCTGCATTTGGGGGGAACTGGCTGTATATGGGGGACACGCTGGCTGTATTTGGGGGGAACTGGCTGTATATGGGGGACAAACTGGCTGCATTTGGGGGGAACTGGCTGTATATGGGGGACAAACTGGCTGCATTTGGGGGGAACTGGCTGTATATGGGGGACAAACTGGCTGCATTTGGGGGCACACTGGCTATATATATGGGGACAAACTGGCTGTATATGGGGGCACACTGGCTGTATATGGGGGCACACTGGCTGTATATATGGGGGCACACTGGTTATATATATATGGGGGCACACTGGCTGTATATGGAAACAAACTGGCTGTATTTGAGGGGGCAAACTGGTGGCATTTGGGCACAGTGGCTGCGTTTAATGGGCACAGTGGCGGCAATTATTATTATTTTTTTTCAGTTTGTTTGCGCCCCCCCAAAAATTTTGAGCACCAGCCGCCACTGGACATATGTCTAAATTCACCCTAAAGCCTCGTACACACAATAGGATTTTCCGACGGGAATTGTGTGATGACAGACTGTTGGCCTAAAATCCAACCGTTTGTACGCTATCAGACAATTGCTGTCCAACTTTCCGCTGACAAATGTTGGATGGCAGGATTTTCCGCGGACAACGGTCTGTTGTCAGATTTTCCTAACGTGTGTACACAAGTCCATCAAACAAAAGTCCAAAGTACAAACACGCATGCTCGGACTCAATGCTCACCAAACACGACATTAGCAGAAGGTGCCCAAAGGGTGGCGCTCAAGAGCTGAAAAACCACGTAGTACGTCACTCACTACGTTCGTATTTGTTGGCTGACAATTGTGCGCCGTTTGTATGCAAGACAAGTTCATGGCCAACGCCCTTCGGACAAAAGTCTGGTGCTTTGTCTGTGGAAAATGTAATCGTGTGTACGAGGCTTAAAAGTAAATTGCAGTTCACCCCTAGTTTACCAAAAACAATGTAGTTCAGAAGGCTTTCTAAATCCATGAAATTTGAGTTGAGTCTTGTTCAGTGTTTCTTAACTTTTTTTTCATTTAAGGCACCCTTAAAAATCTTGCCCAATGTTAGGGCACCCCATTCTAAAATGTAAAAAAAAAACACTAATAGTTTTACATATCGCAGCACACCTTGGACATCCACCGTTGAAGGTGATTTATTCTTCCAAAGCAAAACACACCTTTGCACACTGGTACTGACTAGTATTCCAATGTTTCTCTTCCTCGCTCAGCTAATGTTGAGTTGAGTTGAGAGGTGTCTTAATATAGCGCGGTCTTACCCCGAAGGGTCCCAACGCGCACACCCCAGTGCTGACAGAGAGGGGCAGGGGAGGAGCAAACAAGGATGCTATGCAGGCGCCTGATGTCCTCCCTATCAACGTACAATGTCATTGGTTGTTAGGAGGCCAGCCAATATAAGGTTGTAATGGTTAGACTTGTGCACAACGGAAAAATTCGTTTCGTTTCGGTTCGTTTCTTTTCGGTCCTGTTGATTCGTAATCGTTCGTAATTTTGCTAGATGGGATTTTTTGTGTTCGGACTAATTCGTATTTTCGCAAGCGAAATTTTTCATTGAATCGGAATGATTTGTATTAATGTAAGCCTTATTTTTATTTGATTTATAATTCGTACTTTCGGTAGAGTACATTGTTTTTCATTGATTCTGGACACAACTCCTACTTTCGTAACTTTTTTGGGGTTCGGTGATTCGTAATTTTCCGTGTTTCTCTCACAACGACGCTGCCTATTATGCCTAATGTGCTTCGAATGGATTTGTACTTTTCTGCTATCTCCATTATGAACGCTAGTTTTACCAGAACGAGCGCTCCCGTCTCATACTTGATTCTGAGCATGCGCATTTTTTTTCACGTCGTTAAAGCCTACACACGGCTGTTTTTCATGACGAGAAAAACAACGATGTGAAAAACGACGAGAAAAATTAGAGCATGTTCCAATTTTTTCATGCCCATTTTTCACGTCGTGAAAAATGCTCTGAAGCCCACACACGATCATTTTTAATGACCATTTTAAAAAATGGCATTTTTCTCGTCATTAAAAACGGCCGTGTGTACGCGGCATTATTGTGCTTCGAATGGATTCGTACATTCGTAACTTTTTTCATAACGAATTATGCTGAAGACATTCGGGCATTCGCTATTTGCGATATAATTTATTTCGGATTCGGTTTTATTTGTAATTGCTTTGTTCGGAAATTCGAATGCTTCCGAACGTCCGAAAGTTGCTAAATTCGGGCGAATTTCGATTCATTACGAAACGAATTGCACAAGCCTAGTAATGGTGCACAATGAAAACCTGTTGCCATCTGTAACTAAAAGTTAGGCTTGATCTACCCCTTGGTTTGTCTACAATTTTTAGGAATTTTGCCAAGCCACCGCCGTAGAAACCTGAAGGCACCCTAGTTGAAAAAGGCTGGTCTTGTAGGCAGTCAAGCTACTGTACATTTTTGTAAGTAAATCAAAAGGATAACGTAAAATCAGACTGTGCTGTGTGTGGGCATCAAATTGGCACAAATGGTGATTGTACTTATCCAAGTTTACACATTCCTGAATGCCAGCTGCAGCAATAATGACTGTTATCAATGTATTATCCAGGCCAGTACTCCTGTATCTGTTCCGACTTCACTGAGAGTAAATGTTATAATAATGAGGATGTTTGCAAAAAGAGAATTGGGCAGGATTTCATCACAATGATGACCTCTCCCTGTGTGTGGGTAGTTATTATATTTAGTAACAAAAACAGGAGACTTGTTAGATGATACAATTGACACAACGTCAGTTCATGTTAGAGATTACATTACATTATGGCAGAAAAACAAGCTAAAAACATAAGCAATGAATAGTCTCTTAATGACAACAGGTTACATAAAAGGGTTTTTCTCCTTTAGTTTATGTTAATGCAAACCTGTCATGAGAGATAAAAGAAGGTTGCCATAGCTGAACTCCTAAAAAGCAAAGTTTCTGCTTCTCTCAAGCCGCTTACACACGACCGAGAATCTCGTCGGAAAAAAAACGACGTTTTTCTCGATGGGTTTCTTGTCAAGCTTGACGAGATTCTTGTCAAGCTTTCCTTGCATACACACTGTGAATCCAAAATCTCATCGGTCTCAAAGCGCGGTGACGTACAACACGTACGACGGCAGTATAAAGGGGAAGTTCAATTCTCTTGGCGCCACCCCTTGGGCTGCTTTTGCTGATCTCGTGTTACTGCGTGTTAGTAAAAGTTTGGGGAGAGACGATTCGCGCTTTTCAGACTTCGTGCTTTCAGTTCGTTACAGTGTGACGAATGTGCTATCTCCATTACGAACGCTAGTTTTACAAGAAGGTGCGCTCCCGTCTCATACTTGAGTCTGACCATGCGCGGTTTTTGAAGACTTGGAAAAGCATACACACGACCGGTTTTCTCGTCCAAAAACAGTCTGACGAGAATCACGCTGAGAAAAACTGACAGTTTTCTCGACGAGAAAGCATACACACGAACGGTTTTCTCGGCAAGAAAGCTCTCCCAACAGTTTTCTTGTCGTTTCTTGCCGAGAAAACCGGTCGTGTGTACGTGGCTTGAGACAAAAGTCAAGACATGTTTTCACCTTAATGCATACCCTATGTAAAGCACTGCTCAAACTGTTGGCGCTATATAAATCCTGTATAATAATAATACCTCGCGTTAAGGTAAAAAAAGGTCCACTGATTGTTCCTGGGGTACCGTCTGGGTTTTCCAGATATGCCTTGGCTAAATGCCTACAAATTGCCCCAAATTACCCAAAAATATGTTCACAAGCCAGAAAGTGGATCCAGCCTAACTTTTTGTTACACAAAGCCATAGGATTTTTATATTGTGCAGCATTACAACCAGCTGCTGGTGTCCTAACAACTGGAGCTCATTGGGTGCTCCTTGTTTGTCCCTCTATTGCCCTTCTCCGTCAGGACTGAGTGAGGAAGAAAAACCGAGGGAGAAGAGAAACATTGGTATACTAGTCAGTATTTGCTTTTTAAGAATAAATCACCTCTAATGTTGGGGACCTACATATGTGGATGTTACTGCCTTATGTAAGACTATTAGTTTAGTTTTTTACATTTTAGAATGGGGTACCTCGGGATTGTGCAGAATTTTAAAGGGTGCTGCGACTGAAAAATGGTTGAGAAACACTGAGATAACTAGTATTTTCAGAAGGACAGTTTAGCCATTTCAGCCTATATATTTATCTTGTGGACTTGTTTCTTTTAAAGCCAGAACTGGAATAAACCAAATATATATATCGGTGGCGGCCCGTCCAAAGAGGGCGCCCGGGCGCCGCCCCCCCCTCCCATCCTGTAGTCACCCAAAAAAAAATAGCCCCTTTAAGAAAAAAAATTTCCCCAAAAAATGTCCTTTAAGTAAGTGCACTTAGGCGCCGGACACCAGTGCCCTATGGGAGGTGCCACGTCAATGCAATCACGAGATTGCAGATGTGGCGCTTCATTTGCGGGCTTTTAACCCGCCTTGCGGCGCAATGCAAAGTGCCGATTAGCTTCCGCCCGTAGAATCACTATGGGCACCGGGCGGAAGCATTGTTGTTTGTATTTCAGCTGTTACTTCCGGGTTCTGTGGAATAGACGAAAACCGGAAGTGACGTCACGTCGGCAGCTCCGTTCTTTATATGGCCCGAACGGAGATGAAAGCAAGGTAAGAAGACAGAGAGAGCCGTCACCACTCACCATGCTAAGTTTGTCCTTGCTAGATCAATCCCAAATCCCACCCTGATCCCCAATTACTTCCAGACTGTCTGTGCAGTTTTCTGGACATAGTCCTCCAGGTCCAGGCTCCTGATTCATATGTATTTGTGCAAGGCAAGGGGTGCGTGCATGTTCCTGACCTGTATAACTATAACACATGCTTCTTGGGCCAACTCTCAGCAGGCTTGTGCTGTGCAATGCATTAACCTGATCTCCCCAGGAAAGGATGGAGAACTACAACTCCCAGCAGGTTATAGCATAGAGCTTCAAAGTGGGTGAGTGGCATGCCCATGTGATGCTGGGACTTGTAGTCCCTTATCTAAAAGAATTGCAAGTCTTAGGGTGGAGAAAATTAAGAACTACAACTCCCAACAGGCTGCTGTGCAATGAAAGGATGGAGAACTACAAGTCCCAGCAGGTTATAATATAAGGATCCGAGGTGGATGGGTGTCCAGGTGTTTTTCTCTCACTGCTGAGGCTTGTAGTCCCATAGATGGTGGATTGCATGCACCTGAGCCCCAGGAAAAGATGGAGAACTACAAGTCCCAGCAGATTATAGTATAAGGCCCCAAGAAGAATGGGTGCCCATGTGATTCTAGAACTTGTAATCCTATACATGGGAGACTGCATGAAGAGCTTTAAGGAGGATTTGTGACCTCGTGATGGTGGGACTGTAGTCCCACACATACATAGGGAACTAAATCAGCCAGGGACCTAGCAGATTATAACTTAAAACTCCAAAGAGGATGAGTGGTCATGCCTTTTTTTCCCCAATGCTGGGACTTGTAGTAGTGTTGTTAGAAGAAGAGGCTGGAGCCTGGAGGAGTGTGTCTGTCTGCCCTGCCACCCTGTGCTGGTCTGAGGGGGGGGGGGGGTGATTGCTGTGTCCACCACCCCACTGCCATGTGTATAGTGTAGCACTGTAGCTGAACTGATTGAGGGGGGGGGGGGGGGGGGCTGGGGGTTGGAGAATGCAGATACGTGCGATTTACAGAATGCAGATTTGTGCTATATACAGGTTGCAGAATGCAGATATGTGCGATTTACAGGGTGCAGGATGCAGATTTGTGCGATTTACAGGGTGAAGAATGCAGATTTGTGCGATTTACAGGGTGCAGAATGCAGATATGTGTTATTTACAGGGTGCAGAATGCAGATATGTGCGATTTACAGGGTGCAAAATACAGATATGTGCTATATATAGGTTGCAGAATGCAGATATGTGCGATTTACAGGTTGCAGAATGCAGATATGTGCGAATCGATTTATAGGGTGCAGAATGCAGATATGTGCGATTTACAGGGTGCAGAATGCAGATATGTGCGATATACAGGTTGCAGAATGCAGATATGTGCGATATACAGGTTGCAGAATGCAGATATGTGCGATTTACAGGGTGCAGAATGCAGATATGTGCGCTATACAGGTTGCAGAATGCAGATATGTGCGAATCGATTTATAGGGTGCAGAATGCAGATATGTGCGATTTACAGGGTGCAGAATGCAGATATGTGCGATATACAGGTTGCAGAATACAGATATGTGCTATATACAGGTTGCAGAATGCAGATATGTGCGCTATACAGGTTGCAGAATGCAGATATGTGCGAATCGATTTATAGGGTGCAGAATGCAGATATGTGCGATTTACAGGGTGCAGAATACAGATATGTGCGATATACAGGTTGCAGAATACAGATATGTGCTATATACAGGTTGCAGAATGCAGATATGTGAGATTTACAGGGTGCAGAATGCAGATATGTGCGATATACAGGTTGCAGAATGCAGATATGTGCGATATACAGGTTGCAGAATGCAGATATGTGCGATTTATAGGGTGCAGAATGCAGATATGTGCGATTTACAGGGTGCAGAATGCAGATATGTGCGATATACAGGTTGCAGAATACAGATATGTGCTATATACAGGTTGCAGAATGCAGATATGTGCGCTATACAGGTTGCAGAATGCAGATATGTGCGAATCGATTTATAGGGTGCAGAATGCAGATATGTGCGATTTACAGGGTGCAGAATACAGATATGTGCGATATACAGGTTGCAGAATACAGATATGTGCTATATACAGGTTGCAGAATGCAGATATGTGAGATTTACAGGGTGCAGAATGCAGATATGTGCGATATACAGGTTGCAGAATGCAGATATGTGCGATATACAGGTTGCAGAATGCAGATATGTGCGATTTATAGGGTGCAGAATGCAGATATGTGCGATTTACAGGGTGCAGAATGCAGATATGTGCGATATACAGGTTGCAGAATACAGATATGTGCGATTTACAGGGTGCAGAATGCAGATATGTGCGATATACAGAATGCAGATATGTGCGATTTACAGGGTGCAGAATGCAGATATGTGCGCTATACAGGTTGCAGAATGCAGATATGTGCGAATCGATTTATAGGGTGCAGAATGCAGATATGTGTGATTTACAGGGTGCAGAATACAGATATGTGCGATATACAGGTTGCAGAATGCAGATATGTGAGATTTACAGGGTGCAGAATGCAGATATGTGCGATATACAGAATGCAGATATGTGAGATTTACAGGGTGCAGAATGCAGATATGTGCGATATACAGGTTGCAGAATGCAGATATGTGCGATTTACAGGGTGCAGAATGCAGATATGTGCGATATACAGAATGCAGATATGTGCGATTTACAGGGTGCAGAATGCAGATATGTGCGAAATACAGAATGCAGATATGTGCGATTTACAGGGTGCAGAATACAGATATGTGCGATATACAGGTTGCAGAATACAGATATGTGCGATATACAGGTTGCAGAATACAGATATGTGCTATATACAGGTTGCAGAATGCAGATATGTGAGATTTACAGGGTGCAGAATGCAGATATGTGCGATATACAGAATGCAGATATGTGAGATTTACAGGGTGCAGAATGCAGATATGTGCGATATACAGAATGCAGATATGTGAGATTTACAGGTTGCAGAATGCAGATATGTGCGTTATACAGAATGCAGATATGTGAGATTTACAGGGTGCAGAATGCAGATATGTGCGATTTACAGAATGCAGATATGTGAGATTTACAGGGTGCAGAATGCAGATATGTGCGATATACAGGTTGCAGAATGCAGATATGTGCGATTTACAGGTTGCAGAATGCAGATATGTGCGATTTATAGGGTGCAGAATGCAGATATGTGCAATTTACAGGGTGCTGAATGCTATTTACAGGGTGCAGAATGCAGATATGTGCGATTTACAGGGTGCAGAATGCAGATATGTGCGATATATATACTCTGTCCTGTGATGCTGGGGCTATATACTATGTCCTGTGATGCTGGGGCTGTATACTTCTGACACTATGAGTGGAAGCAAGTGGAATACAGGGGACAGAGTGGGTGGATTCTATAAGGGGTGTGGCTTATTAGAAGTGGGAGGGGCCAGACGTGGAGGGTCAGGGTCTTGCGCCCCCCCATCCTAAAACTTCACCAGCCGCCACTGATATATATACTGTGTTCAGTGTTCCGCCTATCATGGACCTTCTCTTGTCCGAGGATGAAAGAATGTCCGTGATTGGCGGAACACTGAACACAGTGTCTGCTGGGAAACTGAGTCCGAGGATGAGAAGACGTCCGTGATAGGCGGAACACTGTACACAGTGTCAAACGCCTATCACGGAACGGGACGGGACCAGGGGGAAGCCGCGAGTTTTAAAAAATGGACGCCCGCAGCCTGTCAAGAATTTCAGGTACGCTGCAATGGGCACAGTGAGGTTGCAATGGGCACAGTGAGGTTGTAATGGGCACAGTGAGGTTGTAATGGGCACAGTGAGGTTGCAATGGGCACAGTGAGGTTGCAATGGGCACAGTGAGGTTGGGCACAGTGAGGTTGCAATGGGCACAGTGAGGCGTGCAAATGGGCACAGTGAAGCTGCAAATGGGCATTGTTGACCCTCTTTTCCGCTTACAGTAGCTGCTGAATTCTCACCCTCGGCTTATACTCGAGTCAATACGTTTTCCCATTTTTTGTGGTAAAATTAGGTGCCTCGGCTTATATTCGGGTCGGCTTATACTCGGGTATATACGGTAATTGACAAAAAAAGCCTTTGGCATTTATGAAATGCTTGTAATTATACTTCAGTATACCATAGTAACATCTGCCAAAAAGATAAAAAAAAATTGAAGCAGCAGACTTTGTGAAAATTATTATTTGTGTCATTCTCAAAACTTTTGGACACGGCTGTAGTGCAATTACAGCATTGCTACATCACAGACTTTATTTTTATTTATACAAATTTAACTGATTGTTTGCTTTAGACAACAAGCCCAATTTTATGACAGATTTCTCTGAATTAATTGATATTATTTATTAATTATTATACATGAAGTCTTTGAAAATAAACTAGAGGGGCATAGAAATGGTACGTTCATATGGCTGAGAATTTGAAAGTAAGGAAAGTATGTTTTCTGCTTTAAAATGTGGGTGACTTATGCCTTGTACACACGATTGGAATTTCCGATGAAAAAAGTCTGATGGACTTGTTTCAAAGGAAATTCCGATTGTGTGTGGGCCCCATCAGACTTTTTTCCATCAGTGTTTATAAATAGAACATGTTTTAAATTTTTCCGATGGAAAAAAAAAACTATAGGAAATTCCTATCGTCTGTGTGGAATGGAGAAAAAACCCACGCATGCTCAGAATCAAGTCGACGCATGCTCGGAAGCATTGAACTTAATTTTTCTCGGCTCGTCTGAGTGTTTTACGTCACTGCGTTTTGGACGGTCAGAATTTAGTCTGACAGTGTGTATGCAAGACAGCTTGAACGGAATTCCGATGAAAAATTCCATCGGATTTTAGACCATCGGTTACTCCGATCGTGTGTACAGGGCATAATGCTCATAGGACAAACACAGGAAAAGCTCTGTGTCTGAATGTGGTTTACATGCTTTGTAATGATGTAAAGAAGGAACTAAATATAACCGGTTTTATTTCACTACATAATGCAAGGAGGCTTAGACGGGCCAAACATGGTGCAAATTCATTTCCTGCAACTACAGGTTGCAGGAAATAAATTTGCATGATTCCCCCATCAACACAGTCAGTGCTGAACAGGGAAATTACCAATTGTCTTCTCCCGGTGGGGAGGCGGAGAAGCTGTCCCCATCGGGAGAAGACTGTAATTATTGCTAGCATCTATAGCAGCTGCTAGCGATAATCGCAAGGCAATCCGGCTGGCTGGTCATATATAAGCTGATCCATCGGTCAACTTGGTACATTCAGCCTGCCCATTAACGGTTCAAATCTCGGGCGGTTCCTGTTGAACCGTGTGTGGCCAGCCTTAGTGATGGGAACCATGACTAAGCAACATTGGTGTGGTGAAACATGTCAGGGGAGTGGCCTGGATGGTGTTTAGCCTGAGGCTGTCATCACTCTTTACATGAGGGTTTTGTGCGATGTGCGGCTCCCGGAACTTTTCTCTATTGATTGACTTCTATGGAGTTGACACAAGCAATTTCCCTGCCTTCACTCCTACATGTTGTCAACACATAAGGACTTTCTAGAGCCTGGAGCAGCACCCTCAATCCCTTTGTATGGGTAAACAGTTTGGCAACGTCCTTTTTCTGATCCAGCATGACTGTGCCCTTGTGTACAAAACCAGCTTCATAAAGACATGGTTTCATGAGTTTGGTAGGTAGGAAATCTGGTGACCTGCTCTGAGCCCTTATCTACCCCCTACTGAATACCTTTGGAATTAATTAAGAAACTGACCACATTTTGCGGTCTTCTTCTCATATGATATCAGTACCTGATCTCACAAATGCTTTTTTTTGGAAAGCTTTCCTAAAAAAATTAAAGCTAAAGCCTTCCTAGAAAAATGAAAGCTGTTATAGCCACAAGGGAGGAGGGCAGAACCATATTAAAGGCCATAGTTTTGAAATGTTCAACAAGACCAGAAAGTTTTGGTAATAGCAGTCACAGCAATCTTTTTTTATGATCCAATTTTCTAATTATCTCTTTATTTTTTATCTAACTGTAGCGCCCATCCCAATTTATGGGATGCTATATGTGTAAATTTAGGGGTGGTCCGATCCAATAGTTGGGCTCGGACCTGTTGATTAGAACAAATTGTGCTTCTGCTCTGGGTGCAATGCTGCCTGGCAGTACAGTTCCCTGTTGCCTGGGGGTGGCGCTGTCACTTCGGGCTCAGGTTGAACCACAGGGGGTATCGCAGCACTATTGGGTGTCTTCTCTCGGCAGCTGTGCAGTGGGCGTGGTCTACCCGCTGTGCATGCTGGAAGAGGGTACAAAAGGGGCAGACACCTTTTGGCGTGAGGCGATTCCAGGGGGGCCCCCCAAGGCGTTCGGGGGGACCTCTGGTCCAGTGAGAGTGTCTCTTGGCCCTCATGGCACGGGATGCGTGTGTTTGGTCTCGGGCACCTTTAGCCCGGGGCTCTGCTGCTGCATAGTAGGCCCAGCTCTCCTATTGAGGGCCTACGCTTCGGAGAAGGATCCCAGACTGCCCGATTGAAGGGGGCCCATCTTTAGGGAAGGAGTTTCAGGGGAAGATCAGTCCCGGCGGAGATAGCGACGGTACTGATTTCTCGGGGAGAGGCCTACCTAAAGGGGGATCCATCATCTCTGACATCTGTGCTCCACTCCGGTTTCCAGGACCGCTCTCAAAGAAACTATGCGGGTGAGCAATACCAACTCAGGCTTGAGTGGGGACGAAAGTGTTCTCTGAGTGTTGCATGCCTGAACCTTCCCCTACTCTGCCGTTTCTACTCTCTCTCTCTTCCAAGTTTTACCATAAGAGAAGAATAAAACCTTGCTGCTTAGGTTTTACACCTGTGTGGACATTGGCTTTATTACAAGACAACGGAGACCAGGGATCCACTCTGGAGAGGTAACTCGCCACAAGACCCAAAAATCTAACACCACTCGCCTCTCCATACCTGGAGTTGGATACCGGGCAAGTAGCAGGTGTGCCCTGACTGCAGAGTGTCAGAAAAGCAGAAAGAGGGTGGTGAGTGCTACATAACATTGTTTTTTTTTTCTTTTTTACAAGGAGCACTGAACGGTATACAGTATATCAATTTATGACCCTAAAAGGAAATGTATGTCTTTTGTTCACTCTAAAGTCATACATGCAGACACGTGTCATTGAATATAACAGACTGTAAGATTAACCCACACATATAGAAGATTCTGACTATAAAGTCTTACTGTTTGCTAAAAAGAACTGTACAATTACAGTGGTAATTTTTGCAATGTTCTTAAATTACTCAAAAACTATAACCTTTGATCCAATCACTGTCTTATACGGCCACATGGTTTGTTTGTGATTGGTTTGGCCCCACTGGATCAATGGCATGTGTTCATGTGTAAACATCAGTTTTTTCAGGAAAGCAGTTAAAGCTGAACTCCAACGATGACCTATTTTGCATACTTTCACTGGGTCAGCTTGATCCATTGTAAGTATGCATATGTGATACATGATTGGTCTTTGTGGAAGCTATGAATTATTGTAGTAGCTCGAGCTACTACAGTGATGGCTGTGATCTTCTGTGTTGGGAGGCTACCGTACTGCGTAGTGTTTATTCATCTTGACTGCCATTAAGAGAAATCCTTGCATTTTTCTCAGTGAATGTAAAGTATTCTTTGATTGGACAAAGTGGAGATCATGACATCATCCTCTCACCATCCAGTCATTGGGGAAAATGCAAGGCATTCTCAGAATGGCCGCTATGCCAAGTGGGTGACCTCCAGTGGTTGTTATGCCGAAGGGCAGTATGGTACCCAGAAGATCACAACCGTCAGTGTTGTAGCTCTGGCTTCTACAGTGATTTACAGCTTCCACAGGGGTCAATCAGGTATCACTTATGAATACTTACATTGGGCTAAAGCTGACCCATGGTAAGTGTGAAAAATACATTATCATTAAGATCCAAGGAGATACCTACCCTCACTTTCTTACTAAGTGGGAGGCAGACCTGGAATCCAGTATCCCAGACAGCCAAAAGGATAAGGTCCTGCAGCTGACTCATATCTCTTCAATTACATCAAAGATGGCAGAAGTCAATTACAAATTGTTAACTAGATGGCACTATACCCCATCAAAGCTTCATCGGATGTTCCCCACTAACTCCCCACTGTGTTGGAGGAACTGTGGGAACAGAGCAACTCATGCTCATATATGGTGGTCGTGTCCTTTTATCCGCCCTTATTGGTCTAACATTATTTGTATCATTCAACTAATATCTAGTATTAACCTTCCTGTGGATGCATGGACCATCCTCTTCCATGCTACTAAGGAATCTGTCAGAAAATATAAATGCTCCCTAGTCCCACATCTGCTCAATACGGCTAAAGCACTTATACCTACCCTTTGGGGCCAGCCTGAGATTCCATCTGTGAAAAAGTGGTTTAAAAAAATATCAGAGGTTCATCTCATGGAAGAAATTACTCATCGAAACAAGGACACTTTTCAACGACATACTCTAACCTGGACTCCGTGGACTCCGTCAAGGATACTAAAATCTATAGAGAGATACTGGCACAATCTCATTGAGATGCAATCTATAAATACTGAATAAGTTAATTATATCTTTAGGTTGAACCCTAGGGGCTGTTGTTGGACCTATCCCTTAAGAGTTTAAAATATACTGAGACATATATACTACTAGATACTATGCATGCCGGCCTATCCCCCCCCCCCCCTTTCTTTTTTTTTCTTTTTTATTAACACTTAGAGATAGGATTTAATAAAATCGGGATAAATTATTTATGTTTAAAGCATAAGAGGAAAGGATGGAGACGTATATATATATTATTATTATTTATTTATTTATTTATTTTTTGTTAATATAGCTAACTGTAGATTAATCTCTCAGTTTCCTAAATAGTCCAATAGATTTTAACACTAGGATTATAGTTTGAAGTAACTTTTGGAATCACTCCATCTTAAAGGATACCTAGTGTATCAATATTAGAACTACATCACATAAGATACCGGGGGGAGAAAAAGGGAACCGTATTCCCCTACCCCCCCCCTACACAATCTTCCACTTTTTCTCCCGCCCCCTTCCCCCTCCCTTTTTTTTTTTTTTCTCCTCTCACATATTGGCGGGGTCACTTGTCCTTGTCACATTTTACCTCCATATACATGTTTTGTCACTTCATTAACACAGTCACTGGTAAATTTATTTTACAGTCATTTATATAGCCCATAGGTGGATTTTAATATTGGTTGGGGGTTTTTCCTTTTTTATTTAGTTTTGAAGAAATTTTTGGAATCACTTTTTGTCACCTCACATTATGTATTTTCACTTAAAAGGGTACTAATATTAGAGATCTAGCACATAATTAAACCTTAAAATACTCAGGGGGGGGGGGGGGGAGGGAAATGAGAGACTATATTCCCTCTTTCCCCCTCTCCTCCCCCTTTTTTTCACTCTCCCTTTTTTTTTTTTCTCCATCTCTTCCTCTCTCCTCTCTATTTCTTCCTTTTCCTGAGCACCTCTCCCTTCTCTCTGTCCAGAGCCAGGGTGGAATGTGGGGCTACATGGCTCGGCTCTTTATATAGGAATGTAGATTATTGTTCTCTATTTCCCCCCCCCCTTTTTTTTTCCCTCTTAGGGGAAATATTGAGACTGTATATGTGTTTTATGTATTGTAAAGTGTGTGATATGTTGTTGAAAAATTAATAAAAGAGATATTAAAAAAAAAAAAAGTGTGAAAAATACATCATCAATGGAGTTATGCCGCGTACACACGATCATTTATCCCATCGAGAAAAATTTCATTTTTTCCTTTGGACGAGAAAAACGATCGTCTGTGGGATTTTTGTCGTTTTTCTCGACGGGAAAAACTGCATTAATCACAACGAGAAAAATTAGAACATGCTCTAATTTTTCTCGTCGTGATTCCCGTTGTTTTTTTCCGCTAGGGAAACACTGCCGGGGAGCCCACACACGGTCGTTTTTTTCGACCAAAAAAAAATGTCATTTAAAAACGGCCGTGTGTGGGGGGAACAAGCTGTTCCTTGTTTTTCACATCGATTTTCTCGACGGTGTTTTCACCGTCGAAAAAAATCGATCGTGTGTACGCGGCATTAGGCTTAAAGATTAGGCTTGTGAATAGTGTTGAGCGGACCCGAACTGTAAAGTTCGGGTCCGTACCGAATTTTGGCGTTTTCTCGACCCCGGACCCGGACCCGGATTTTGCGCTAAAGTCCGGGTTCGGGTTCGGATTCGGGAATTTAATGGCGCAGTTAGAAATGCTTCAGGGGCCAGCCAATCACCATTTGATTAGCTGGTGTGCCCTTAGAAGCCATCATAGCCATGCCTACTAATGGCATGGCTGTAATTGGTCAGTGCAACATGTGACCCAGCATGTGACCAGCTTCTATATAAGAAAGAGGCACACAGCACAGATCGTCACTCTGCTTTTAGACAGTGTAGGGAAAGGATCCTGGCTGCTGTTGCTGTGAGGGAGAGAATAGGAGTTAGTCCTGATTCTGCAATCTACTGATAGAAAAGATAGGGAGACAGTGTAGTGTAGTGTAGTGTAGGGGCAGGATCCTGTTTGTGCTTTCAGGGAGAGAGATTTAGATAGGAGTCCAGATTGAGAGATATAATAGCTCAGCGATCTGCATAGGTTTATCTGTTTGTGTTGCAAGCTCAGTGCACCAGCACTGCATTACGTTGAGTGATACACCTATTCCATACTGTGGCTGTATTGTGCTCTTGCTAAAAGACCTATTTTGGTCAGAAAAAAAAAAAAAAAAAAAGGCACTTTATTGTGCTTTTGCTAAAAAGACCCATTTTTGGGCCCCCAAAAAAAAAAAAAGGCACTTTATTGTGCTGTTGCAAAAAAAAAAACGGCACTTTGTTGTGCGCAAAAAAGACCTATTTTTGGGCAAAAAAAATATTTTGCAGTGTATATCTCTAGTTGTGTGAAATAACCAATTTCTATATATTTTTCTTGTACTATGCTATACTAAAAAAAAAAAAAAACTTTTTTTTGAATAGCATTCTCTGCAGCTGTGCGATTCAGCGGTTATATACTGTGGTTGTGTTGTGCTCTTTCAAAAAACGCCATTTAGGGCCACAGAAAATATTTTGCAGTGTGAAATACACATGTGGAGGTGTGTAAAATAAACAATTTCTATATATTGTACAGTGCTATACTAAAAAAAACAAAATTTTTTTTGAATAGCATTCTCTGCACTTCTATAGCTGTGCGATTCAGTGGTTAAATACTGTGGTTGTGTTGTGCTCTTTCAAAAAACGCCATTTAGGGCCACAGAAAATATTTTGCAGTGTGAAATACACATGTGGAGGTGTGTAAAATAAACAATTTCTATATATTGTACAGTGCTATACTAAAAAAAACAACATTTTTTTTGAATAGCATTCTCTGCACTTCTATAGCTGTGCGATTCAGTGGTTAAATACTGTGGTTGTGTTGTGCTCTTTCAAAAAACGCCATTTAGGGCCACAGAAAATATTTTGCAGTGTGAAATACACATGTGGAGGTGTGTAAAATAAACAATTTCTATATATTGTACAGTGCTATACTAAAAAAAACAACATTTTTTTTGAATAGCATTCTCTGCACTTCTATAGCTGTGCGATTCAGTGGTTAAATACTGTGGTTGTGTTGTGCTCTTTCAAAAAACGCCATTTAGGGCCACAGAAAATATTTTGCAGTGTGAAATACACATGTGGAGGTGTGTAAAATAAACAATTTCTATATATTGTACAGTGCTATACTAAAAAAAACAACATTTTTTTTGAATAGCATTCTCTGCACTTCTATAGCTGTGCGATTCAGTGGTTAAATACTGTGGTTGTGTTGTGCTCTTTCAAAAAACGCCATTTAGGGCCACAGAAAATATTTTACAGTGTGAAATACACATGTGGAGGTGTGTAAAATAAACAATTTCTATATATTGTACAGTGCTATACTAAAAAAAACAACATTTTTTTTGAATAGCATTCTCTGCACTTCTATAGCTGTGCGATTCAGTGGTTAAATACTGTGGTTGTGTTGTGCTCTTGGAAAAAACGCCATTTAGGGCCACAGAAAATATTTTGCAGTGTGAAATACACATGTGGAGGTGTGTAAAATAAACAATTTCTATATATTTTCCTTGTACTGTGCTATACTAAAAAAAACAACCTTTTTTTTTGAATAGCATTTTCTGTAGCTGTGCGATTCAGCGGTTACGTGCTGTGGGTGTGTTGTGGTCTGGCAAAAAACGCCATTTAGGGCCACAGAAAATATTTTGCAGTGTGAAATACACATCTGGAGGTGTGTGTAAAAAAACAATTTATATATATTTTCCTTGTACTGTGCTATACTAAAAAAAACAACCTTTTTTTTTTGAATAGCATTTTCTGCAGTTCTGTAGCTGTGCGTTTCAGCCATTACGTACTGTGGGTGTGTTGTGGTCTTCCAAAAAACGCCATTTAGGGCAAGATCCTAAATTTGGAAAATATGAGGGGAAGGTCAAAGGGACGTGGTGGCCCCGGTCGTGGTGCTGCTGGTGGAGCTCCTGTTGCAGGGAGAGGACGTGGTGGATCTGTGCCAGCTACACGCACAAGTGAAACACCTTCCTCAGGTGCGAGTAGGCGACCGAGCCTGCGGCGGTATTTTGTCATGCCTAATGAGGCTGTACCAATGTTTAGGCCAGGACAAGTACAGGCGATAGTAGATTGGGTTGCTGACAGTGCCTCGGGTTCCTTCACATTGTCTCCCACCCACTCTTCTGCTGAAAGATCAGAGTTGGCACCTGAAGCCCATGTCCATCAGTCTTTCACCTCACCCCCTTGCAAATCAGCCAAGCAGTCTGAGCCCCAAATCATGCAGCAGTCTCTTCTGCTTTTCGATGACTCTGTTAGCAGGGTTTCCCAGGGCCATCCACCTAGCCCTGCCCCAGAAGTGGAAGAGATTGAGTGCACCGATGCCCAACCACTTATGTTTCATGATGGGTACATGGGAGGACCATCGCAGCACGTCTCGGATGATGACGAAACACAGGTGCCAACTGCTGCTGCTTTCGCAATTGTGCAGACAGACATGGAGGGCAGGGGTGAAGACTGGGTGGAAGATGATGTGGAGGACGATGAGGTCCTCGACCCCACATGGAATCAACGTTATGCAGGTGACCAGTGTAGTTCGGAGGAAGAGGCGGTGGTCGCACCGAGCCACCAGCACAGCAGAAGAGGGAGCAGGGTGCAAAAACGGAGCATTCGTCCCCTAGACAGTACATCTGCTACTGCCCAACGCAGCAAGGGACCGAGCACACCAAAGCCAGGTCCAAGGACTTCCCTAGCGTGGCAGTTCTTCACACAGTGTGTTGATGACAAGACACGAGTGGTTTGCACGCTGTGCAATCAGAGCCTGAAGCGAGGCATAAACGTTCTCAACCTGAGCACAAGCTGCATGACCAGGCATCTAAGTGAAAAGCACGAGCTGCAGTGGAGTAGACACCTCAGAAACCAAGAAAGGTCTCTGGCTCCTCCTGCTTCCTCTTCTGCTGCAGTCTCGGCCTCTTCATCCACCTCTGTAGTGACAGTGGCACCTGTCACCACGCAAACAGAGGATCTGCCAGCAACACTACCACCTGGGTCACCGACCATCTCCACAATGTCCCATGGAAGCGTTCAGCTCTCTATCTCCCAAACATTGGAGCGGAAGAGGAAGTACCCCCCTAGCCACCCGCGATCCCTGGCCCTGAATGCCAGCATTTCAAAATTCCTGGCCTTTGAAATGCTGTCATTCCGTCTGGTGGAGACGCAGAGTTTTAAAAGCCTGATGGCATTGGCTGTCCCGCAGTACGTCGTGCCCAGCCGCCACTACTTTTCCAGGCGAGCCATCCCTTCCCTGCACAACCAGGTGGGGGACAAAATCAGGTGTGCACTGCGCAACGCCATCTGTGGCAAGGTCCACCTAACTACGGATGCGTGGACCAGTAAGCACGGTCAGGGACGTTATATCTCCCTAACAGCACACTGGGTAAATGCAGTGGCTGCTGGGCCTGAGGCAGATAGCGGTTTGGCGCATGTCCTTCCACCACCGAGGATTGCAGGGCGCTTCAGTTTGCCTCCTGTTGCTAACTCCTCCTTCTCCGCTTCCTCATCCTCTACCGCCTCCTCATCCATTCAGCGTAACACCTTCACCACCAACTTCAGCACAGCCAGGGGTAAACGACAGCAGGCAGTTTTAAAACTTTCCTGTTTGGGGGAAAATCCCCACACCGCGCAGGAGTTGTGGAGGGACATGGAACAACAGACCGATGAGTGGTTGCTGTCAGTGAGCCTCAAGCCCGGCCTGGTGGTGTGCGATAATGGGCGAAATCTCGTAGCAGCTCTGGGTCTAGCCGGTTTGACGCACATCCCTTGCCTGGCGCATGTGCTGAACTTGGTGGTCCAGAGGTTCCTTAAAAATTACCCCAATATGCCAGAGCTGCTGCAGAAAGTGCGGGCTGTGTGTGCGCACTTTCGGCGTTCTCACCCTGCTGCTGCTCGCCTGTCAGCGCTGCAGCGTAACTTCGGCCTTCCAGCTCACCGCCTCATATGTGACGTGCCCACAAGGTGGAACTCCACCTTGCACATGCTGGCCAGACTGTGCGAGCAGCAGCAGGCAATAGTGGAGTTTCAGCTGCAGCAATCACGCGTGAGTCGCTCTGCGGAACAGCACCACTTCACCACCAATAACTGGGCCTCCATGCGAGACCTGTGTGCCTTGTTGCGCTGTTTCGAGTACTCCACCAACATGGCCAGTGCCAATGACGCCGTTCTCAGCGTTACTATCCCAGTTCTATGCCTCCTTGAAAAAACGCTTCGTGCGATGATGGAAGAGGATGTGGCACAGGAGGATGAGGAGGAGGAGGAGGAAGCGGGATCATTTCAAAGGCTTTCAGGGCAGTCTTTCACAAGTGGCTACGAGGGTGGGTTCCTGCACCAACAAACGCCAGGTACACAATTGTCCGTCAGAAAGGGCACAGTTCTGGAGGATGACGAGGTGGAGGAGGAGATGGAGGAGGAGGAGGAGGAGGAGCCATGTTCACAGCAGGGTGGCACTCAGACCAGCTCGTGGCCATTACTGGTGCGTGGCTGGGGGGATACAGAGGACACAGACGATACACCTCCCACAGAGGACAGCTTTTCTTTGCCTCTGGGCAGCCTGGCACACATGAGCGATTACATGCTGCAGTGTTTCCGCAACGACAGCCGAGTTGCCCACATTTTAACTGGTGCTGATTACTGGGTGGCCACCCTGCTGGATCCCCGTTACAAGGACAACGTACCGTCCTTAATTCCCTCACTGGAGCGGGATCGTAAGATGCGCGAGTACAAGCGCACGCTGGTAGACGCGCTGCTGGTGGCATTCCCACCTGACAGCGGGCGTACGGTGGAAGCACAAGGCGAAGGCAGAGGAGGAGGAAGAGGTCGCCAACGCAGCCGGGGCACCGGCAGCACCTCAGAAGGCAGGGTTAGCATGGCCGAAATGTGGAAAAGCTTTGTCAGCACGCCACAACAACCAGCACCACCAGCTGAGATGGAACGTCTTAGCAGGAGGCAGCATTTCACCAACATGGTTGAGCAGTATGTGTCCACAGGCCTACACGTACTGGATGACGGGTCTGCCCCCTTTAACTTCTGGGTCTCCAAATTGGGCACATGGCCTGAGCTTGCCGTTTATGCCTTGGAGGTGCTGGCCTGCCCTGCAGCCAGTGTATTATCTGAACGTGTATTTAGCACGGCAGGGGGCGTTATCACAGACAAGCGCAGCCGCCTGTCCAGAGCCAATGTGGACAAGCTCACGTTCATTAAAATGAACCAGGCATGGATCCCACAGGACTTGTCCGTACCTTGTGCAGAATAGACATGTATACCGGTGTTGTGACAAAAACTGTCCGGCCATCGGATTGTGCCCGGCCCGTACTGCGCAGGCGCAGCGCTTGCGCAGTACAGAGGACAAGGAGATTCACAAAATCTCCGAAGATGAACGGCGCCTGCGCTGTGAGTGCAGGTTCAAGCCCCACCATCCAAGAGGACATACGGTAGCACATAGTAACAGGGCCCCTCACGGGCTCGCTTCGATCGCGGCCTTGCTTGGCTCGGCTTGAACCACGGATGGTGTGGCCTTCACCTGAACTCAACACGCAGGCGCCGTTAGTCTTGGGAGATTTTTGAAATCCCCTTGTCCTACATACTCAGCAAGCGCAGTACAGGGCGGACACTATTCGACAGGGGACAGAATTCGACACATCACCGGCCTTACCCAGCCATTGTTGTATTTTTGAACCAGTGTTGGCTACCTCGTCCTCCTCCACCGCCGCTTCCACCTACACAGCCACATCCACCGCCACCTCAACCTCCTACTCCATATGGACCTCGTCCTGCTAGGCCAAGATTAAAATTTTTATTTAATTTTTTTGTAGCGCACAGATCCTTTCCCCCTTACCTGCCTTTATGTTGTTGGCTCTTTGCAGGAGGGAGAAAGGCACACCGCACTACCAGCCCGTATCATCCTATATAAAGAGGTTGAGCGGTGTACTTGACGGGCCGTGTCCACAGCCGGAGTCAAAACTCCTCCAGAGGATGATTCTCACCTCTACTGTAGGTAGAGGCAAGTCCTTTAATTGCCAGTAAAGTCAATGTCCACACCAGCTGAAACTCCAACTCTTATTCTCTCATGGCAAAATAAACTGTACTCAGATAGAAAAGGTTAGAGCAAAGAAACAGGACAGCTTAAGGTGTGGAGGAGGTCCAGGCACAAACGTAGCACATTCACTTCACTGCTTAGGTTTCTCAAACAGTTTTTGGCGCACGGTCTCTGCCACAGACATTGAGGTTGGTCTCTGCCACAGACCGGGTGTACAAGGCCCCTGCCACGAGCCTGGAGAACTTTGGTCTCAGCCACAGACCAGGGTGTATAAGGCCCCTGCCACGGGCCGGTTGAATAAGGCCTCTGATACAGTCAAGGTGACCTTGAGCTTCTCCTTCTACGAACCTAGCCCATATCAAGGGGAAGACATCTCTCCAGGGAGTCAACAGACCATTCCTTCACCGTGACTCCCGCATCGGTCCATCAGAATGATCCTCCCTTCCCTGGAACAGGGTCCCCTACACGAGGCGGCTCTGGACTCCAGGCTTTACTCCCGCCCCTAGGCCTCCATACCCAGGGCAGCAAGAACTCCAGGATAGTACCTCACCCCGGGCTAAAGGTGCCCGAGATGGAACAGGAACACATGCACCCAGGCCGAAGGCACCTGGGCGCGGACCCCACTGGACATCAGCCCCCAGGCCAAAGGTCTGCCCCTTTTATATGCTCTCCCGGCAGGCACAGCAGGTTCCCCGCCCCGCTGTACTACTGCCAAGAGGGGACACAAAAGGCGCCACCTGTAGGCCGCAGGGAACTGCACACCAATACTGTCCCCCGAGGACAAAATGGTCCATGAATCCTACAGAATTAGGGTATTTGAGCCTATTTACCACTCAAACACTTTCCTTAAATTTAGCACCCCGCTACATTTTTATTTCAAAGTATTTTATTTTCCCACTAGCTTATCCATTAAATTAAATAATTTATTCCAGAAAGGGCGTATTCTGGGGCATTCCCACCATATGTGTGGCATTGTGCCGTTGAGTTTCTGAGGTTCTTAATGACTTCCTGTACCTCTTCTGCTGAAAAGGGGGCCTCCAGCATATTTTTTTATTTTTTAATTTTTTTTATGTTCTTTTAAGTTATTTCCTATCCACATTTGTTTGCAGAGCACTTGCCATGTTCTTAACAACATTTTGCTGCCATTTGCAGACCTCTAGCCCTTTCCATTACTTTTTTAGAGCCTTTTTTAGTCGTCGGAAGTCCGGGTCCCCATTGACTTCAATGGGGTCCGGGTCCGGGTTCGGGTTAAAGTTCGGTCCCGAATCCGAACTTTTTTCCGAAGTTCGGCCGAACCCGCCGGACCCGAATATCCAGCTACCTGCTCAACACTACTTGTGAACATTTGAAAGAAACCTAGAACTACACCTGTGTGTGTCATCGTAAATATATAATGTTTCATAGCTTAGGGCACCAACATGGTCCTAAATGACCCAGAGAATAACTGTATGAAATATAATATAACTCCCTTTTTTGGTCTAGTGCATCTGTTCTTATTTTTGAGCCATTGCTATGTTAAAAAAAAAAAATACCCATTGCAGATTTAAAACTGGCCTGCTACTCCTCAAATTTGGGAATAATTCTAAAACGTTATCAGCCCTTACATAAGAATCAGTAAAGTTTATTTTCTAGAATATGTGCTACGCTGTGAGTGAGGCTGTGTAATTATTGTTAATGATGTCCCAGAAGTTTGTCATAAAATCTTTGGTACAATAAGCACCAAAATGTTTTGCAGCGTAAATCATTTTTAAAACCAGATAAGAGTTTTACTGCAATTTTATATGGAGTGTATATTATTCTTGATCTAAATCTGGAATCTGACTTGATAAGAGGGATGCCGATCTGCAGGCAGTTCTGCGTGTCAGCGATGTATTTGTGTCACACAAAGTGAGCCATTGTCGGGCTTTGTGATGAATACTGTTATTGCAGCCAATATAAACATGACGGTTCATGCTTCGCTCTTTCAGAATCTTCCTACTGCATTAAACATGGTTATTTTATTTCTTTTTATTTTCTGTATCACTGAGGCAGTATTTTTTTTTTTACTTTTGGTTGTTTCCTTCCTTTAGTGATATCATATCTTTCAGTGGACATCACAGGAGAATTAACCACTTCACCTCTGGAAGATTTACCCCCCTTCCTGATCAGGCCATTTTTTTGCAATATGGCACTGCGTTACATTAACTGACAATTGCCTGGTCGTGCAACATTGTACCCAAATAAACAAATATATGTAATTTTTTTCCCCCACAAATAGAGCTTTCTTTTGTTGGTATTTGATCACCTCTTTGTTTTTTATTTTTTGCACTATAAACAAAAAAAGAGCAATTATTTTGAAAAGAAAAAAAAAAACAATATTTTTTACTTTCTGCTATAAAACGAACAAACAAACAAAAATCTAATTTATTCATCAATTTAGGCTAATATGTATTCTGCTACATATTTTGGGTAAAAAAAAATCCCAATAAGCATTTATTGATTGGTTTGCGCAAACGTTATAGCGTCTACTAACTATGGGAATAATGGAATTTTTATTTATTTTTTACTATTAATGGTGGCGATCAGCGACTTATAGCGGGACTGCAATATTGCGGCAGACAAATTTAGACACCTAACTGACTCTTTGGGGACCAGTGACACTAATACAGTGATCAGTGCTAAAAATATACACTGTCACTGTACTAATGACACTGGCTGGGAGGGGGTTAACACCAGGGGCGATCAAAGGGTTAAAATGTGTGCTTAGCTGGTGTTTCAGTGTTATGGGGGAGGTACATGGAGAACGTACTTTTACTGGTGGAAGGCATCGATCTGTGTTTCTGCTTTATAAGAACACAGGATTCATGCCTTCTGTACTGGCAGAGCGGCAATCTGCCTTGTTGATGTAGCAATATGGACTATAATTGCAACAAACAGTTTTCCCTGCTCTATCTGTATATTATCTTATCCCTCTAGTGCCCGGTGTTACTAAACTGACATAATATTTGTGAGCCCAACCAAAGGGATTGTGGGATTAGTAGTTCCACCAGGTGGCTATTTCCCTGCATGGCTATATGCTCAGACCACATATCCCAGGGATCTTTGCTACTATCAGCGAGATTGCTGGGAAGGCCTAAAAAAGAAACCTCTCTTCCTTCCGGACCTCGTGTATGATGGATCTCTCCATGCAACGAGAGTGGGATTGCGACCTACCACGCGGTGTACAACATTCCTGCCTGACCGAAAAGGGGTCCAGCGCTGCCTGCTGTTCATCGGACATCTGACCAGCACCAACTTGACCATTCAGCAACCCACGCTTCCTGTTCAGCATTAGGGTGATCATCACAAGCGGGTCCGCAGCCAGGATCTCTATTCGGGAGTCGCTATCTGGAAGGTGCTTCATCGGCCTGGTCCTTGGTGAGAGGGCAATTGCCCACCTTTGGGAACACTTCACTGCACTTCTATTTGAACACTTATATAGGCACCTTTAGCTGCAGGAAGCACAAGATTAACTACCACTTTGTTACTACACCTGATTGAATACAGTAAATGAGCTCCGACTGCCAGTGAAGAGCGGTAGATCTGCAACGGGGACATTCTGTCATTGCTACGTAAGGGGCCCTTATACTATCCTTGTGTAGCTTCATCTCTCATTAGGATAAAAGGTTAAACAGACTGGCCTGGGTTTCTCTTTCTAGAAGTATTGTCAGAACCTATGCTTAACTCTGCTTATTCAATTGGTACTTCATTGTACATATGTATATATAGTATCCTGTTGTTGCCAACTGTCTTAACTGTTTTATTGAGGGAATCATTCTACTGAGCTTGTGCTGTTAACCAAAGCTCAGTTGATCCATTACCCTTCTTGTACAACTATATCTTATCTGAACCATTCCAGTAAATATTAACAGAATATAAACATATTGAGTGTTGTCTTATTACTCAAAGGTATTGCAAGGATGTCTGAACCCAGAGTGTCAGGTGGGTTGGAATGTTCACAGGGTCATGGCGATGCAGATGAGCAGGTAGATCCAAGCAGTCCCCAAGGGGGCCATGCTACATTTACATAGGCAGACTGCTGTTCTGCCTGTGTACTGAATAATTAGCAGGCGCCGGCGGACATCAGGTTTGCGGTACCAAGTGATCGGCTCCCGCTGTGTAAAATCACGATACCCGGGCATGATCCTGTGCAGTGCGGCCACGCTGTAGCAGTAAGTGTGCTATGAGGCAGTCGGCAAGTGGTTAAAGTGGTATTCAACTCACAAGCAAAAATTGAATATACTGCAGATTACTAATCCTTAGATGTGGTGGCTGCATTGATTTTCCTTCTTTTAGTCTTTTTTCTTCTATCTCACCTAGTCATCTGGCCAGTAACATACTTTCTATCTCTGGGTGTCTCCACTCTAGACAGAGTAAAGCTGGTCATACAATATACAATTTTCTTATTCAATTTTTTTAAGATTTACATTCAGCTTGTACTGTAAGGGCCTGCCTAATTGCATACAAATTGAAAGTGTTTAGATTTGACCTCATATTATATGGTTTTGGTAAATCTAAAGGAAATTGTACAAGAAAGGTGTATAATGTATGGCCAGCCTAACAGAGACACCTTTAGACAACAGTATTGTTGAGTGCAGTGTTAGATGAGCAGATTTAGATGGACTTGACTAACAAATTAAAGCCTAACTCCAGCTAACACTTTGTAAGTAGTTATAACAACAGTTTATTTTACTTTTGGGATAAAAGTTTTAAATTGTTGATTTGGGGTAGCACAAGCAGTTAGCACTTCTGCCTAGCAGCAGTGGGGTCATCGGTTCAAATCCCAGCCACGGCACTATGTGCCTGGAGTTTGCATGTTCTCCCTGTGCCTGCATGGGTTTCCTCCCATACTCCAAACACATGCTGATAAGTGAATTGGCTCCTGACTAAATTGGCCCTAGTATGTGTATGCATGAATAAGCTCCTTGAGGGCAGGGACTGATGTGAATGTACAATATATACAGTAAATGTAAAACGCTGCGTAAATTGATGGCGCTATATGAGTACCTGTAATAAACAATCATTGTAAGCACCCCTGTCAGTGTTAAATGGCTTTTCTCAAACCTGTAACTGGCAATTTTGCTGGGGTTCTTGGTCTGTAAAAAATAATAGTCTTACTGGCCGGATCAACAGGTAAAAAAAAAAAGGAAAGGAAAAGGGGCTAAAAAGAAAACAAATGCAGCCAACACATCTAAGAATTGGTGAGTTGCCATAAATTACATTTTTGTTTTTGGGTTAATATACTTTATTATATTTTTTAAAGCTGAAGTCCAGGTAAACAGCTAAATAAACATATGGACTTGTGTTACTAGAAGATTTGTATAAGACCTTGTTTAGGCCTGTGGCAATCTCTATTGTCTCTCTGAAAATTGATCCATGGAGGAAAAGAGCAGTAGAGTAGCGGCTTCCAGGCATTCAAGAGGTGATACTGCCTCCTCCTGAATGCCTTTTTTTGGTTGATTTTTTTTCCCACAAAATTTTGCTGTAAAATCAGGGGGGGGGGCCGTCCATTTTGGATGCCGCCCCTCTGTCAAGCCACCCCCTCTATGTAGAATGGGCACAGTGGCGGCATTTGATGGGTACAATGGCAGCATTTGATGGCACAGTGGCAGCATTTGATGGGCACAGTGGCTGCATTTGATGGGCACAGTGGCAGCATTTGATGGGCACAGTGGCAGCATTTGATGGGCACAGTGGCTGCAATTGATGGCACAGTGGCTGTATTTGATGGCACAGTGGCTGCGTTTGATGGCACAGTGGCTGCAATTGATGGGCACAGCGAGGCTGCAATTGATGGGCACAGTGAGCTTGCAATTGATGTTTTTTTCAGAATTTTTCAGTTTGTTTGCGCCCCCCAAAAATTTTTGAAAAGCAGCCACCACTGAGTGAAATACTATGCTGCACCTGCAAGCCAAGCATTTGGATCAGTGGGTATCAAGCTCAGCATGCCAAGATAACTTTGATGTAGCCATGAAGCAAAGCATTGCATCCAGGGCACAACCACTTCTGGCTGCATGTGATGTTTTAGGTGAGTGGTTGGGGTTAGTTAAACCACAGCTAAACATCTTGTTTTTACCCCCCCCTTTCCTTTCTGCCCGTGTAAACAAGGCCTAGCTGTCCATCCACTCCTGAGATTTATACATCCCCACCACACAGCACAGTCAGGTGGATGAAACCACGTACAGTTCAGGAATACAGAGGTGTCCTCGCTCCGCCCTCAGCCTTGTACGTGGTAAACCTTTTCTAATCAATATATCCAAAGATTGATCAACTTGATGTATCCTCCTACTGCCCAATATCACTGCTATGCTCTGACGTCAAAATTTTGGCTAAGGTGCTAGCAACACGTCTGAACGGATGTATTCAAAAACTTATACATCCTGATCAGTTGGGCTTTATCCCCAACAGGTCAACCAGTATCAACATTAGAAGAGTATTTTTGAATATGCAGATTCCAACAGACAGGGTAGGCTCTAGGCCCTAGAGCCTACACCGTCTGCAGGGCTATATTGGCCTTGGATGCCGCCAAGGCCTTTGATAGCCTGGAATGGGATTATCTGTAGTGGGTCCTGGAGAGACTTGGGTTTGGTCCCTCCTTTATCAGATGGGTGAAAATACTCTATAGTGAACTAAGAGCAAAAATAAAAATGAACAATGAGCACTCAGAGCTGTTTCAGCTGGAGAGGGGGACGAGGCAGGGTTGCCCCCTGTCCCCCTTATTGTTCGCCCTTGCGATGGAACCACTAGCAATTATGACCAGATCAACGCCAGGTATACAGGGGTTTCGGAGGAAGACAGGAGAGGACAGGATAGCATTGTTTGCGGAAGATGTCCTGTTTTTCCTTGGAGATGTTGAAACATCATTGACCACAGTTATACACATGGTAGGGGAGTTCGGACGGTTTTCAGGTCTGGTTATCAATTGGGATAAATCGGCTTTAATGACGGTTGACCTGCTTGGCAACCACATATTGTCTGGAACCCCCCACCTAAAAGTAGTTGCGACGTTGAAATATTTGGGTATCTGTATAACGAGTGACATAAACCAGTATGTTAATAATAATCTTGCCCCACTATTGCTTAAATTTAAGCAAAAAGGAGATATCTGGAGCCGGCTCCCCCTATCCATAGCGGGGCATTGCAATTTAATAAAAATGATTTGGCTATCGCAGATATTATACCTGTTCCACAACTCCCCGGTTTGGATAGGTCAAAAGTGGTTCAAAAGAATAGAATCCCTTTTCAGGGAACTAATTTGGAAAAAGGGTCAATCTAGGATTAACCTGCATACTATGCAACTACCGATTAAAGAGGGGGGCATGGCGGTCCTGCACCCGAGGTCTTACTTACTGGCATCCCAGCTGCAACATCTAGTGGGGTGTGACACTTTAGGGGGTGGGAACTCTAGTGGTAGAATGATGCTAATGGGGGCCCCACATAGTATATTAGTGGATTCACTAGAGGCAGATTCATTTATTCACAGATGCCCGACTATAAAGTTGGTTAGTAAAGTATGGCAGGCAACGAAGGCACTAATGGGGTACAATGGGGCAGCAGAATACACTCCTCTATGGAACAACAAAAATCTGGTGGAAGTAAGGGGTATAGAGATGCCCAGGGAGTGGGAGAGACAGGGCATTAACCGACTAATCCATCTATATGAGGGCAGCATCATGAAAACATTTTTAAATTTAAGGCGGGAATTCATTATATCAAATAGTTCCTTCTATAAATATCTTCAGATCAGACATGCCCTCCAGGTACAGTTTAAGACACAAATAATTGAATGGAGCCAGATCCCCACTCTCCAAAAAATTATTAAATTAGATACATCTAAAGGGCTGATCTCTGAGCTATACGCCAGGTTGGGGGCCAGAATTATAAGTGGAGCAGGACCCTCCAAAAGCAGGTTAGGATGGGAGAGAGATGTGGGGGAAATAATCACGGAACAGTGGGATAAGATTTTAGAACTGGGGCCATTGGTCTCGATCTCCCCCTCACAGAAAGTATCCCACCTATTCCTGGTACACAGAGTCTACTATACCCCTAAAAAACAGTTTAAGCTTGCTTGGCGACAAGATGACGAGTGCCCCAGGTGCAAGGCGACAGGAGATTTCATCCACATGATGTGGAGGTGCCCGAATCTATTCAGATACTGGGTCGAGATAATTGATATAATAAACAAAACTTTCAGGACTACATTAGAACCAGAGGCTAAGACATGTCTGCTAGGGAGTATGGAGGAATTTAGAGCCCCGGTCGGCACCATTAAAGTAGTGCTGAGATGCCTATTCAAAGCGAGGAAATTAATCACACAGAATTGGCAGGCACAGACCCTCCGGCAGTTGGAAATTGGATTGAAACCATTAATACAACAGTCTGGAGGGAGAAAGGACCATTTACTAGACGTGGCAACTACAAGAAGTTTGTGAGGATGTGGAGGCCTTGGTTGGACAAAATGGACTGCCCCTTGTGAGGAGATGGTGGGGGGCGGATGAGAGCACGCTCTCGCTCTCCACCACCCCCCCCACTTCCTCTCCTCCTTCCTTTGTGACTCCATTTCTTCCTTTCTTTCCCTTCTTTTTTTATTATTTTCTTTTTCTTCTTTCTTTTTCTTTTCCTTCCTCTTCTTTTATCGCGTTTATGCCCCCTCTTAGTAGAGGGATAATGGACTTGCATGCAAAACCAATGTTTGGTGGGTGTAGGGGGGGCAGGGTATGGGGTGGGAGGGGAATGGGTGGTAAAGTAAAGCAACAAATGCCTTATGTAATGTAATTTACTACACAATGTTTCATGGCAAAGAAAAATTGTAATGGAGAAAACAATAAAGAGTATTGAATTAAAAAAAATAAAAAATATAAATATATATCCAAAGTTGTAGTTATATACACAGATTATTACCCACAAACGACTCGATGAGCTGTTTATTAATTATGGCTAATACATGCTAGATGTATGAGTCAGTTATTCTCATGGGTATTCTTTTCTAATGTTCTAATGTAAGTTTGTCAATTATCAGGAACAGTCATGTATAACAAGCAGTTGTCAATCCTTCTGTAAGGGCTCTTTCACACGGGGCGGATCCGTGCAGATCCGCCCCGTGAAGCTCCGCTTGCTCAGCGGGGATCGCTCCGTTGATCCCCGCTGAGCCGACGGATGACTGGGCGGTCCCCGCACACTGTGCAGGGACCGCCCTGTCAGAGCGCCGCTCTCCCCTATGGGGAATCGGATGATGACGGACCGTAGAGTCCGTTGTCGTCCGATCCGCTCCGCCGACGGAAGGAAAAATAGGGTTTTCCTCCGTCACACTTTGGCGGAGCGGAGCGGAGCGGAT
Organism: Rana muscosa; assembly: GCA_029206835.1. Classification (NCBI taxonomy): domain Eukaryota; kingdom Metazoa; phylum Chordata; class Amphibia; order Anura; family Ranidae; genus Rana; species Rana muscosa. The sequence continues at coordinate 211,777,137 of CM055123.1, read as the reverse complement.
GTCAGCGGACATGTCTCCGCTGACATCCGTGCTTCCATAGGGGTACATGGAGGATCCGTTTCAGGTCCGCCTAAAAAACTGACAGGCGGACCTGAACGGACCTCCGTGTGAAAGGGGCCTAACTCTTCTAAATAAAGAATAAAAGAACAAAAAACAAACAAAGAGCAGTGAGAGACTTATCAGGGCATCCCTCTGCTCATCCTATTAGCAGTTTTTTATTAACACATTTACATGGCTCCTAGTCCTGTCCCTTCCTTTTCCGGTTTAAAATACGGTTACTACATTTAAAGTGTTACTAAACCCAGGAGCCTGCATTTACTATATCTGGTCTCCCACAGTACACAGAACATGGAAATGTAATTATTTTAATAAATATAAACACCAATCTAAATACCTTTTTTCATCAGCAGTTAGAGCAGAATTGTGACTTCTATTAGTATCTGGTTAAAGCTTGTAGGCAGAGTTTTCATTCTTCCACGATTGTCCAATGAGAATGCAGGACCCCTGACCCTCTGTCTGGACAGTGCTGATTGGCCCACTTCACATGCACACTTCCAAGATAAAAAAACTCTCTACCAATACACACCAAACTGAACATGTGCATCCTCTCCCCTTGCTCTGTAAATATCAGGAGATGGATTGGGGACTGTGGAAGAAGGGGTGGAACAGAGAAGATAGGATCAAGCAGCCATTTTTACGCAATGTAGAGGATTAACCCCGTAGGTTCCACAGTGAGAATAACAAGCATGCTTTACTGCATATACAGGCTGAAAATTTGTATTTATTTTTTTGGGGGGGGGGGGGGGATAGTTATTATAGCAAAAGTTAAAAAAAAAAATATTTTTTTCAAAATTGTTGCTCTTTTTTGTTTATAGCACAAAAAAATAAAAACTGCAGAGGTGATCAAATACCACCAAAAGAAAGCTCTATTCGTGGGAAAAAAAAGGACATCAATTGTGTTTTGGTACAATGTCGCACGACCGCGCAATTTTCAGTTAAAGCGAAGCAGTGCCATATCGTAAAAAATGGCCTGGTCAAGAAGTGGGTAAATCCTTCTGGTCCCTAAGTGGTTAATATGATACAATGTTTTAGATCTCAATGAGCATTAATGAAGCCACCAATCAGAATACTGTTGTCATGTACCATGCCTTAGAAACTGTAGCCAGAAATTCGATTGATGGCTCTGAGCAAGACAGACACATTTTATTAGTGATGACACCCAAACCTGTACACTTCTGTAAACCTGATAAATGCTTACTTTTCGCTGACCATGATACTGTATTCCCCTATGATGTAACCTGTGTTTTCTGACTTGTGCGTCTTGGTTTGGCATGAGATCTACATGGTATATAACCATCTATTAATGTTCTACACGTCTAGCAGGTACTATAGCCGGATGAAGCCATTAGCTGCTCTTTCTCACTTCATGGTTGGCTGGCCACATAAACTGAACATTATTTTGCTCATCCTCTGTGCTCCCAGGTGCAGAGCCGAGTTTCTGAGTAGCGGAAGGGAAACCAATGATGCAAAACATGTCTGAGTAACTGTATTTCAAGAGCATGGCATGAACAATGCAGAGGAGTCAAACAGTTTCACAGGCTAAAAAAGAATTCTTAAATTTATATGTGTAGTGCGGTCAATATCTTATTAATCAGCCGTGGAATTTATGAGGAAAACATATAAATTTCTATTGTGCTTGTCACATTTTATTCCATTGTTATACATGGTGAGAATCATTTTGGCCTTGCTCTGTAAAGCTTATTGTTGTAATCTGTTAGTCCCAGGAAGTAACCAGCCACAAATCTTTTATTTATCTGATGGCACTAAACTAAAGTCTCCTGGCATTGGGTTTCTGTACATGGTGCTTCTGTATAGCCCTTTGTATTGCCCTATTCATTAAGCTTGCATGATATTTGTGTAGCGCCCTGCTCCTGTTGACCAGGCACTCGCATGTAAGTTTAGTGGGTTATCTGTTCTGTACATAGTTCAGATTCAATATTATGGCTAATTTAGCCTCTGCTCCAGCATTGGCTGTGTTGCGTGCAGTTCCACACTGTCGCCCGTAGGTGTTGTTGTCACCACAGGCCAGTGATGGAAGAACAACAGGCTAAGGTGTATTGGGTGTCCTTTTCCCCAGAAACAGCCCAGTGGGAGTGGTTTACTGCTGTGCATTCTGGGAGAGGATACTTAAGGGCAGAGCCATATTTTTCTCTCTCTCACCTCATGGCCCGCCTGGCCTAAGGTATGTGACAACTCCTCTTCTGCCTCGGGGCCCTGCTGGCCCGAGGCTACGTGACTGCAAGTAGGCCCAGAAGCTGTCTGGGGCCTACTGGTTCAGAAGTGGTCCTGTGCTGTCTGTCCTGCGGGAAGAAGCCAAGCAATTGAGAGGATCCAGGGGAGGACTCATCTTGGAGAGGACCGAGCGAAAGTCTGGTATCTCAAGAGGAGCCTGGTGACTCAATTGGAGGATGCACCCTAACAAATCTACCTCACAGTACTGCCAGATGGCTAAAAGGGACTTTAGGTACTGTGTAGCTGTGTTCGCTTGTCTATTGCTGAGTGATCATCGAATCCTGTGGCAGAGGATTGTACAGATAGTTATTGCTATCATCAAGTCTGTGGCAGGGACTTTTGTCCGTGCATCATTCCGGCTGCTAGGTTAGTGAGAGAGGCCTATCCGTGTGAGCAAGATCCGCTGACAAGGAGTTGTATTTGTCTTCCGGATCTCAAGTTCCTCAGTGATCTGCACAAGGTATCTGAACTTTCCCCTAAACCTCCAACCCTTTACTGCTCAAGTTGTTTATAAAAAGCATTGGAAAAAGAACTAAGTGACTGGTGCATACATCTGTGGGCGCAAGGCCCAGTATAGACTCTACGTTTCTGACCTGGTGAATTGTGGGTAGGGGTGACGGCAAAGACCCAAAATAATAACCAACAAAAACAAAAACCGCTCAGGTGTAGATGTCCTCCAGGTGACTATCTCCTCCTAACAGCCAAGGGTGCAGGCAATGCAATTTCAGGCAAAACAAAAGATCAAGTCTTCTGGACAGCAGCACTCTAATAAAAAGCCTTTATTATTTTGAAGATTTTACATAATAAAGGCTTTTTATTGGAGTGCTGCTGTCCAGAAGACTTGATTCTTTGGTTTTGCCCAAAATAATAACCAGCAGCTCCTACGGGGGTAGTGCTACATTTGTTTACTCAAGGTTGGTTTATTTTGCATCCTTAATCTAAGTCCATTTAAAGTACACCTGACCTGGCCTAAAAAACAACAGAAACTCAAGCATCATTTGATGTCTCCAGGTATCTGTTTTGGTCATCAAATCAATCCATGTGTCCTTGTGGGGCCCCTGGATTCTAGTAGTGTCGCCAAGCTACCAGATTGAAATTTACTGACACAACACCCAAATAGTGATGAGCCGAACACCCCCGGGTTCGGTTCGCACCAGAACCCGCGAACGGACCGAAAGTTCGAACGAACATTAGAACCCTATTAAATACAATGGATGCGAACGTTCGAATTCTAAAGTGCTAATTATAACAACTATTATGCATGTTATTGTCCTAAAAAGGGTTTGGGAACCCGGGTTCTGCACCAGGGGACATGTATCAATGCAAAAATAAGTTTTAAAAACGGTCGTTTTCCGGGAGCAGTCATTTTAATGATGCATAAAGTGAAAAAAAAAAAGTCAAATATTCCTTTAAATATCGTACCTGGGGGGTGTCTAAAGTATGCCTGTGAAGTGCCACGTGTTTCCCGTGTTTAGAACTGTCCCTGCACAAAATGACACTTCTAAAGGAAAAAAAAGCCATTTAAAACTGCTTGCGGCTTTAATGTAATGTCTGGTCCCGGTAATATGGATGAAAATCTTTAAGAAAAATGGCATAGCTACCCCATGACCCCCCCCCTACCCCAGCCCATTACCAGCCCCTTTGGGTCTTGTATGGATATTAAGGGGAACCCCGCACATAAAATAAAAAAGGCCCTATATACTCTGAACAGCCGTATACAGGCGGTGCATACAAGACAGGGACTGTAGGTTTGTTCTTATGTAGAATCTGTTTGTAATTTTGAACAGGTACATTGTTGAAGTGTAGCTCCAGACCAAAAATCTATTTTTAAACTTTTTGGAAAACATAGGTAAGGGTTATCACCCCTGTAACATTTGTTTTGCTGTCTGTGCCCCTGTTCAGAACATTTCACCTCACTTTCCGTCCTAATGACAACTGTTTTTGAAATGTGGTGTTTTTCTTGAAACAAGGATTGCTGATAAAGCATCAGTACAGAGGAGACACCTTTCTCCCATATTTATTCTTACAGGAGAGAATTTTCCTTCCTAGTGGTAGATTTCCTCTCACTTCCTGTTGTCTTCTTGCGTTTGCAAGTAGGAGTCGTTTGTAAGTTGGATGTTTGAAAGTAGGGACCTGCCGTATATACTCTGCAGAAATAGGCCCCTTAGTTGTTGGTGTTGGCACAACACTGTAAGCACTCACAGTTACTCTTGGTTGGTGCTGGAACGCCCTGCTGTCAACTATTATATCAGGAATTTTAATTACATATAATTGTTGAACAGTGGTAGTAAAAATTGGGCCTTTGATGGTGGTGCTGGTGCCACAACACTGTAAGCCCTGACAGTTACTCTTGGTGGGTGCAGCAATGGGCCCTGCTGTGAATTATTAGATCAAGAATTGTAATTACATGCCCCTGTTGAACAGGGGCTGAAAAATTGGGCCTTAGGCACTGGTGGCACAACAGTGCAACCCTTCACAGATACTGTACTTGGAGCACAGCAATGAGCCCTGTTGCAAAGTATTGCTTCAAAAATTGTAATGACACGCCCCTGTTAAACAGGGGCTGAAAAATTGGGCCTTAGGCACTGGTGGCACAACACTGCAACTCCTCACAGATACTGTACTTGGAGCACAGCAATGAGCCCTGTTGCAAAGTATTGCTTCAAAAATTGTAATTACACGCCCCTGTTAAACAGGGGCTGAAAAATTGGGCGTTAGGCACTGGTGGCGGCACCCATAAACAAAAATGATCTTCCAAGCTATCATCATCAATCGTATCATTGAGGACTCGGAGGAGGAGGATAGCCAGTCAACATAACAGCACAGGCACTCAGCATCAGCATCAGTCTTGAAGGGATGTGACATTTTAAAATCAATTAGTCTGTTATATCAGCATCAGGTGTGTGGTAGCTGGTGGTGATCCAAGACTGGTTCATCTTGATGAAAGTCAGTCGATCAACCGAGTCGGTGGACAGGCGCACCCTGGGATCCGTGACAAATCCTCCAGCAGCACTGAATGTGCGTTCCGAAAGAACGCTGGATGCAGGACAGGCCAGTAGCTCAATTGCATACTGTGCAAGCTCTGGCCAGTGATCCATCCTCAAGACCCAGTAAGCCAGAGGATTTTCGGTGGGGAAGGTGTCCAAGTCTGACCTTGCCCCTAGATATTCCTGCACCATGTTTATCAGACGCTGGCGATGGTTGCTGGAACCGATCATACTTTGGGGCTGCGGACTAAAGAATTGTCTGAACGCATCGGTCAGACGGCCACCTTCCCCACCGCTCCTTCTTTGACTGGCCGAAGCCTCAGCAACTCGTTGTCCAGGACCAGGAGTTTGCAACCTCCCAGTCTCTGGGAACGCGTTGCACAGACCTTTCTGCAAGGCCTCCCGGAGTTGTCTCATCCTCTGCTCCCTCTGCGACGGTAACATAAGGTCCGCAACCTTACCCTTGTACCGTGGATCAAGGAGAGTGGCCAGCCAGTAATGGTCCCTCTCCTTGATCCGAAGAATACGAGGATCCTTCCGCAGACTTTGCAGGATCAGGGAGGCCATGCAGCGTAGGTTTGCTGAGGCATTCGCTCCGGAGTCCTCTGGGTCACTAAGGACGACATGATCCGCAGCCACCTCCTCCCAGCCACGTACAAGTCCACTGGTTTCTTGGGACTGTAAATCATCCCTAAAAGACTGCTGCTGATGATGCTGAGTGCCAGCCTCCACCTCCATGCTGACACAATCCTCCTCCTCCTCCTCCTCCTCCTCCTCCTCCTCCTCTTCCTGTGCGATGGGTGGGACAGAAGGAACACTGTCTGGGTAAAGGGGGCCTTGAGAGGCAAGGAAGTCCTCCTCTTCCTGCCTCTGTTCTGCCTCAAGTGCCCTGTCCATTATTCCACGCAGCGTGTGCTCCAACAGGTGGACAAGAGGTACAGTGTCACTGATGCATGCACTGTCACTGCTCACCATCCTCGTGGCCTCCTCAAATGGTGCCAGGACAGTGCATGCATCCCTGATCATGCCCCACTGGCGTGGAGAAAAAAAACCAAGCTCCCCTGACCCTGTCCTGGTGCCGTAGTCGCACAGGTACTCATTGATGGCCCTCTGCTGCGTGTGCAGCCGCTGCAGCATGGCCAACGTTGAGTTCCACCTGGTGGGCATGTCACATATAAGGCGGTTCTTGGGCAGGTTCAACTCCTTTTGCAGCTCAGCCAGGCGAGCACTGGCATTATAAGATCTGCGGAAATGCACACAGACTTTCCTGGCCTGCCTCAGGACATCCTGTAAGCCCGGGTACCTGCCCAAGAAGCGCTGCACCACCAGGTTAAGGACGTGAGCCACACAGGGCACATGGGTCAGTTGTCCCTGTCGGAGGGCGGAGAGGAGGTTGGTGCCATTGTCGCAAACCACCATTCCTGGCTTAAGCTGGCGTGGCGTCAACCACCTCTCGGCCTGGCCCTGCAGAGCAGACAGGACCTCTGCCCCAGTGTGGCTTCTGTCCCCCAAACACACCAGCGCAAGCACGGCATGGCATCTTTTTGCCTGCGTACTTGCGTAGCCCCGTGAACGGCTACGGAGCACCGCTGGTTCATAGGACAAACCACAGGAAGAGGCCATGGAGGAAGAAGAAGAGGAGGGGGTGGAGGAGAGAGGTGTGTCACAACCAGTAGTAGCATTTTGGAGGCGTGGCGGTGGGACAACCTCCAACACTACTGCACCTTGTCCTGAATCCTTCCCAGCTGCCAAAAGAGTGACCCAATGGGCCGTGAAAGAAAGGTAACGTCCCTGTCCATGCCTGCTGGACCATGAGTCAGCGGTAATATGCACCTTACCGCTGACCGCCCTGTCCAGCGAGGCCAAGACATTGCCTTCCACATGCCGGTAGAGAGCCGGAATAGCCTTCCGTGAGAAAAAGTGGCGTTTGGGAACCTGCCACTGAGGAACCGCACATTGCACAAACTCACGGAAGGGGGCCGAGTCTACCAACTGAAAAGGCAGCAGTTGAAGCGCTAGCAATTTAGCCAAGCTAGCATTCAACCGCTGGGCATGTGGATGGCTGGGAGTGAACTTCTTTCGACGGTCCAGCAGCTGGGGCAGGGAAATTTGCCTGCTAGAATCGGACGTCGGTGTACTGCTAGCAGAGTGGGCGCAAGTACTTGGCTGTGACACACCTAATTCTACACCTTCATTCCTCTCAGTGCATGTTTCAGAGAGGACTGAAGTTATAGTGGGGTTGGAGATCCCAGCTGATGCGGTGCAAGGAGAGGTCCGCTTTGTTCTTTGGTGTGGGTCTTTGAGGTAGGCTTGCCAACGAGCTGCATGGCAGGTCAACATATGTCTGGTCAGGCATGTGGTACCCAAGCGGCTGATGTTTTGGCCACGCGATATACGCTTGAGACATATGTTGCAAACAGCAGCTGTGCGATCTGATGCACTAGCCTCAAAAAAGGCCCACACCAAAGAACTTTTTGAATGACGGGCAGAGGCAGCGCCCTGCACAGGCGGAGCTCTGCGGTGTGATTCCGTCGGTGTACTGCCCTTACGCTGGCCACCAAAGGGCATCCTGCCTCGTTGGAGATGTGCCTCCTCCTCATCCTCCTCCTCCTCCTCTCTCCTATTAGGCACCCACGTGGAGTCATTGACCTCATCATCCCCTCCCTCCTCATCACTGGAGCCAATCTGGCAGTATGCTGCAGCTGCTGGAACATGACTGCCAGATTGGTGTCCTTCTTGAGCATCCCCTCTGTCTGCTCTCACGCTACTGCCTTCCTCTAGCTGGGTTTCATCATCAGACCCTTCGAAACGCTGGGCATCCTCCTGGAGCATGTACCCAACACTGTGCTGAAACAGTTCGGGGGACTCCTCAGGAGGAGGACATGGTGGGTCTAGGGAAGGAGTGACTGATGATTTGTCTGACATTGATACCAGGGAAGACGACGCTTTGGCAGCTGCTTTTCCAGTACCCTGAGCCTGGGTGAGAGAGGATGAGGAGGAGGAGGAGGGCTTGGTCATCCACTCTACCAAGTCTTCGGCATGATGTGGCTCAACATGTCCAGCTGCCGAAAAGAAGGACAAGCGTGTCCCATGGCCATGTGCTGATGACAATGCACCGCGTCCACGACCAGCACTGTTGCCCCCAGACACAGAGCCTGCTTGCCCTCTTTTATTGCCTCCTGACTGTCTGCCTCTCCTTGTTTGCCTTCCAGACATTCTAATAGATGGCCTGCAGGGAGATGGGAAAAAAGCAATAAGGGCTACCTTCAGGTGTCCTTCTCTGTCCCTTGAAACAAGGACTTTCACAGTGAAAGAAACTGACACTGTCCCTACCTAGAGTTTTCTGTCCCTAGAATAAATGTTTTTTTTAATCACAATATAGCACAAGGACAATTCACTCAATGTCTCTCCAGGTCCCTGGAAACAAGGACTTGCAGAGTGAAAGAAACTGACACTGTCCCTACCTAGAGTTTTCTGTCCCTAGAATAAATGTTTTTTTTAAGCACAATATAGCACAAGGACAATTAACTCACTGTCCTTACAGGTCCCTGGAAACAAGGACTTGCAGAAAGAAAGAAACTGACACTGTCCCTACCTAGAGTTTTCTGTCCCTAGAATAAATGTTTTTTTTAATCACAATATAGCACAAGGAAAATTAACTCACTGTCCTTACAGGTCCCTGGAAACAAGGACTTGCAGAGTGAAAGAAACTGACACTGTCCCTACCTAGAGTTTTCTGTCCCTAGAATAAATGTTTTTTTTAATCACAATATAGCACAAGGAAAATTAACTCACTGTCCTTACAGGTCCCTGGAAACAAGGACTTGCAGAGTGAAAGAAACTGACACTGTCCCTACCTAGAGTTTTCTGTCCCTAGAATAAATGTTTTTTTTAAGCACAATATAGCACAAGGACAATTAACTCACTGTCCTTACAGGTCCCTGGAAACAAGGACTTGCAGAGTGAAAGAAAAAAAACACTCTCCCTACCTACAGTTTTCTGTCCCTAGAAAAAATGTTTTTTTTAATCACAATATAGCACAAGGAAAATTAACTCACTGTCCTTACAGGTCCCTGGAAACAAGGACTTGCAGAGTGAAAGAAACTGACACTGTCCCTACCTAGAGTTTTCTGTCCCTAGAATAAATGTTTTTTTTAAGCACAATATAGCACAAGGACAATTAACTCACTGTCCTTACAGGTCCCTGGAAACAAGGCCTTGCAGAGTGAAAGAAAAAAAACACTCTCCCTACCTACAGTTTTCTGTCCCTAGAAAAAATGTTTTTTTTAATCACAATATAGCACAAGGAAAATTAACTCACTGTCCTTACAGGTCCCTGGAAACAAGGACTTGCAGAGTGAAAGAAAAAAAACACTCTCCCTACCTACAGTTTTCTGTCCCTAGAAAAAATGTTTTTTTTAATCACAATATAGCACAAGGAAAATTAACTCACTGTCCTTACAGGTCCCTGGAAACAAGGACTTGCAGAGTGAAAGAAACTGACACTGTCCCTACCTAGAGTTTTCTGTCCCTAGAATAAATGTTTTTTTTAATCACAATATAGCACAAGGAAAATTAACTCACTGTCCTTACAGGTCCCTGGAAACAAGGACTTGCAGAGTGAAAGAAACTGACACTGTCCCTACCTAGAGTTTTCTGTCCCTAGAATAAATGTTTTTTTTAATCACAATATAGCACAAGGAAAATTAACTCACTGTCCTTACAGGTCCCTGGAAACAAGGACTTGCAGAGTGAAAGAAACTGACACTGTCCCTACCTAGAGTTTTCTGTCCCTAGAATAAATGTTTTTTTTAAGCACAATATAGCACAAGGACAATTAACTCACTGTCCTTACAGGTCCCTGGAAACAAGGACTTGCAGAGTGAAAGAAAAAAAACACTCTCCCTACCTACAGTTTTCTGTCCCTAGAAAAAATGTTTTTTTTAATCACAATATAGCACAAGGAAAATTAACTCACTGTCCTTACAGGTCCCTGGAAACAAGGACTTGCAGAGTGAAAGAAACTGACACTGTCCCTACCTAGAGTTTTCTGTCCCTAGAATAAATGTTTTTTTTAAGCACAATATAGCACAAGGACAATTAACTCACTGTCCTTACAGGTCCCTGGAAACAAGGACTTGCAGAAAGAAAGAAACTGACACTGTCCCTACCTAGAGTTTTCTGTCCCTAGAATAAATGTTTTTTTTAATCACAATATAGCACAAGGAAAATTAACTCACTGTCCTTACAGGTCCCTGGAAACAAGGACTTGCAGAGTGAAAGAAACTGACACTGTCCCTACCTAGAGTTTTCTGTCCCTAGAATAAATGTTTTTTTTAAGCACAATATAGCACAAGGACAATTAACTCACTGTCCTTACAGGTCCCTGGAAACAAGGACTTGCAGAGTGAAAGAAAAAAAACACTCTCCCTACCTACAGTTTTCTGTCCCTAGAAAAAATGTTTTTTTTAATCACAATATAGCACAAGGAAAATTAACTCACTGTCCTTACAGGTCCCTGGAAACAAGGACTTGCAGAGTGAAAGAAACTGACACTGTCCCTACCTAGAGTTTTCTGTCCCTAGAATAAATGTTTTTTTTAAGCACAATATAGCACAAGGACAATTAACTCACTGTCCTTACAGGTCCCTGGAAACAAGGACTTGCAGAAAGAAAGAAACTGACACTGTCCCTACCTAGAGTTTTCTGTCCCTAGAATAAATGTTTTTTTTAATCACAATATAGCACAAGGAAAATTAACTCACTGTCCTTACAGGTCCCTGGAAACAAGGACTTGCAGAGTGAAAGAAACTGACACTGTCCCTACCTAGAGTTTTCTGTCCCTAGAATAAATGTTTTTTTTAAGCACAATATAGCACAAGGACAATTAACTCACTGTCCTTACAGGTCCCTGGAAACAAGGACTTGCAGAGTGAAAGAAAAAAAACACTCTCCCTACCTACAGTTTTCTGTCCCTAGAAAAAATGTTTTTTTTAATCACAATATAGCACAAGGAAAATTAACTCACTGTCCTTACAGGTCCCTGGAAACAAGGACTTGCAGAGTGAAAGAAACTGACACTGTCCCTACCTAGAGTTTTCTGTCCCTAGAATAAATGTTTTTTTTAATCACAATATAGCACAAGGAAAATTAACTCACTGTCCTTACAGGTCCCTGGAAACAAGGACTTGCAGAGTGAAAGAAACTGACACTGTCCCTACCTAGAGTTTTCTGTCCCTAGAATAAATGTTTTTTTTAATCACAATATAGCACAAGGAAAATTAACTCACTGTCCTTACAGGTCCCTGGAAACAAGGACTTGCAGAGTGAAAGAAACTGACACTGTCCCTACCTAGAGTTTTCTGTCCCTAGAATAAATGTTTTTTTTAATCACAATATAGCACAAGGAAAATTAACTCACTGTCCTTACAGGTCCCTGGAAACAAGGACTTGCAGAGTGAAAGAAACTGACACTGTCCCTACCTAGAGTTTTCTGTCCCTAGAATAAATGTTTTTTTTAAGCACAATATAGCACAAGGACAATTAACTCACTGTCCTTACAGGTCCCTGGAAACAAGGACTTGCAGAGTGAAAGAAAAAAAACACTCTCCCTACCTACAGTTTTCTGTCCCTAGAAAAAATGTTTTTTTTAATCACAATATAGCACAAGGAAAATTAACTCACTGTCCTTACAGGTCCCTGGAAACAAGGACTTGCAGAGTGAAAGAAACTGACACTGTCCCTACCTAGAGTTTTCTGTCCCTAGAATAAATGTTTTTTTTAAGCACAATATAGCACAAGGACAATTAACTCACTGTCCTTACAGGTCCCTGGAAACAAGGACTTGCAGAGTGAAAGAAACTGACACTGTCCCTACCTAGAGTTTTCTGTCCCTAGAATAAATGTTTTTTTTAAGCACACTATAGCAGAAGCACAAAACACACTGACACTCTCCCTACCTATCCTTCTCTTTCCCTAAACTAAAGGAATCCAGGTTAAGCAAGAAAGAAATAACAGTCACTGTCCCTGCCTATGCTACTCTATCCCTGCTCCGGAACACACTACACTAGGCCGCCGTGCTGGCGGCCTTTTATAGTGTGGGGCGTGTACTAAACACCCTCAGCAATAATTGGCCACAGGCATCCTGCCTGTGGCCAATCATTGCTCTCCTCGCTGCCGGCGCTGTGATTGGCCAAGCATGCGGGGTCACAGTGCATGCTTGGCCAATCACAGCGCCTGGATGACACTGCGATGGCGTAGTGCATTGTGGGCCGTTCGCGTCACTCGAATTTGGCGCGAACGGCCCAAATCGTTCGATCTTCGTCGAACGATCGAACAGCCAATGTTCGAGTCGAACGTATGTTCGACTCGAACACGAAGCTCATCCCTACACCCAAAATCTACTGGCACAACCAAGTTTTTACTGCCATTTCCAAAAGTTAAAAAATTACAGTTTTAAAGAGGTTGTAAACCCTCAAGGTTTTTCACCTTAATGCATTCTATGCATTAAGGTGAAAAACCTCCTGTGATGTAGCTGCCCCCCCCCCCAGAGCCCCCCTTTTAGTTACCTGAAACCAGTCTTTCCAGCAACGGGGACCAGCACACCAGCTCCAGCCGGTATCTTGGGTCCTGATTGGATATATTGATAGCAGCGCAGCCATTGGCTCCCGCTGCTGTCAATCAAATCCAATGACACGGGGTCGGGGCCGAGTCCTGCTGTCTGTGTCAATGGACGCAGCAGCAGGACATGGGAGCATGCCCACATGAGTGCCCCCGAGGGAGAGCGGCTCTCCAATGGGGCACTCGAGAAGAGGAGGAGCCAGGAGCGCCGCTGAGGGACCCCAGAAGAAGGGGATTGGGGCCACTGTGTGCAAAACCAAATGCACAGAGGAGGTAAGTTTAACATGTTTTTTTTTTTAAATAAACAAAAAAAAATTAACCTTTAGATATCCTTAAGGCCCCTTTCACACGGGCGGACCATATGTCCGTTTTTCATCCATCTGTTTTCGGATGAAAAACGGACATACATGTATACCTATGGGATAGCGGATGTCAGCAGATGAACATCCGCTGCGCTGACATCCGATCTTATCTGTGTCTGCAATGCTCCATTTTTCTGGATAGAAAAATTCCTATTTTTCTATCCGTCTGCGGATCGGATGATCACGGACAGATGGTCCGTGTTCATCCGATCCCCCCATAGGGGAGAGCGGAGATCTGACAGGACGGTCCCTGCACAGTGTGCGGGTACCGCCCTGTTATCCACCGGCTCAGCGGGGATCAACAGAGCGATCCCCGGTGAGCAAGCGGAGGTTCACGGGGCGGATCATTACTGATCCGTCCCGTGTGAAAGGGGCCTTAAGTGCAAATTTCAGTAGTTAGCCTACAAACAGTACAACATGCAGTTAGCAGTGTGATTAAAGTTAGATGTTAAGGCAAAAATATATTTATTATCTTATTTTTAATATAGTAAGTAGCTCAGGGACAGGACTTAGGAGGGTAAGAAATTAGAATGGGCAGGTGCACACACATGAAAACGACTCACAGTTACACTGACAACAGTGTGCAGCAGAACAGATGATGATGAAACGTCACCGACACGGCACGTCCTGTGCACGTTTTCAGCACCACATTCAAATGCATTGCCCTTGCGAACTGCATGCAGGTGGCAATGTAATGTTAACGGAACCTAAAACACAGATTGCAAATGCACCAAATTGGCCAATACTGCAGTACCATGTGACTTGGTGTGGCATGTTTTTAGTGCATGCATTACTTTTTCTGAATTCCCGTGTATTTTGCAGCCCATTCACATGAATAGGCGCTAGCGCAATTACTAGTTGATGGTGTTCAAAATTACACCACATAGGAACATGCAGAAAGCACATGGGAACGCATTCCTTTGTGATCCCAGTTTGATCCAGCCATAAAACATTTCATAGTTATATAGTTAGTCAGGTTGAAAAAAGACACAAGTCCATCTAGTTCAACCAATAATTTCAATTTGCTAAATCATAGGAGTACGTAAGTAGTCCCTTCAGCAACTTGCTGCCGGTGGCAGGATATTAGAAAGCCAGGGGGGGGGGGGGGGGGGGAAATCACTGATTACATTTAAAGCCCTGTGTTAAATTCTGGTTCTTGGATGGAAAGGGTTCAAGGGGAATAGGGAACCGTTCAAAGACCATATATACTTCAGGCACAGCAAAGTGTTTGCATATAAACGCTATTGTGACCTTAGACACGGTTTAGACCAGGATAGTCCCACATTAACCACTTAAGGACCGGAAGGAAGGATTTACCCCCGTAATGACCAGGCCATTTTTTGGGATAAGGCACTGCGTTACTTTAGCTGACAATTGTGCGGGCTGCGACGCTGAACCCAAATAAAATTGATGTCCTTTTGTTCCCCACAAATAGAGCTTTCTTTTGGTGGAATTTAATTTTTTGCGCTATAAACCAAAAAAGACCAACAATTTTGAAAATAAAAAACAATATTTTTTTATTTTCTGCTATAAAACATACCCAATAAAAAAAATGAATCTAATTTCTTCATCAATTTAGCCCAATATGTATTCTGCTACATATTTTTGTTAAAAAACGAAAACAACTATAAACGTATATTGATTGGTTTGCGCAAAAGTTATAGCGTTTCCAAAATAGGGGATAGATTAATGGCATTTTTAATATTATACATTTTTTCTACTAGTAATGCTGTGGTTTTTAATGGGACTGCGACATTGCGGCAGACAGTTCGGACACCTAACTGACATTTCTGCTACTTTTTTTTTTAGGAACCAGCGACATTATTACAGTGATCAGTGCTAAAAATATGCACTGACATTGTACTAATGACACTGGCAGGGAAGGGGTTAACATCAGGGGCGATCAAGGGGTTAATTGTGTTCCCTCAATGTGTTTCTAACTGTGTGGGGGGATGGGCTGCCTGGGACAACACACAGATCCGTCTTCCTGCATAGCAGAAAGACAGGATCTCTGTGTGATCCCATGTCAGAAAGGAGATCTGCCTTGTTTACACAGGCAGATCTCCGTTCTGTCTCTGCGGGGAACAATCGCAGGCGGCCGGCGGACATCGAGCCAGCCAGAGCCACTGGTGGCACAGAGAGTCGTGTATGAGCCCGACGTACACCTACGGCGATTTGCGCAGCCAAGCCAGCTTGCCACAGTATAACTGCGGCGACAGGTCGGCAAGCGGTTAAAGTGGTATTAATCCCTCAAAAAATATTATACTGCAATTTTTAGATGTAGTTGCATTAGTGTTCTTTTTATAGTGTTTTACCTTCATTTTTACCTGTTGATCTGGTCATTCTTTAACAGAGCCCGCTGTCCAGCAAAAGTGGCCATTAGAGGATTAAGACAAACCATTTAACTCTGACATGGGCACTTACAATGGTCAGCTTATTTTAATGTAAAAATCATTATCCCAAAGAAAAACAAACTTTTGCTGTAACTGCTTAAAAAAAGTGTTAGCTGGAGTTCAGCTTTAAAGTGGTTCTAAAGGCAGAAGTTTTTTTACCTTAATACATTGTCTGCATTAAGGTAAAAAAAATATATTTTCCTGAGCCTGATCTCAATCCAGCGATGTGCACAAGAGCAAAAGCTCTCTCAACTCTCTCCCACTTATTGGCACAGAGACAGCAGCTGGAGTCATTGGCTCCTGCTGCTGTCAATCACAGCCAGCGAGTAGGGAGGAGGGCAGGGCCAAGCTGCACTCTGTGCGTCAATGGACTTGCTATTCGGGCACTCGGCAGGGCAGAGGATCCAGGAGCGCAGGTGGGGAACCCAGAAAGAGGAGGATCGGGGCTGCTCTAGTGCAAAACCAGAGCAGGTAGGTATTGCATGTTTGTTATTTTAATTGAAAAATTGAGCATTTACAATCATTTTAAGTTGTTTGTCAAGTCCATCTGAATCTGCTAGAGCATCTAACACTACCGTTTCCCCAGACTGACAATGCTACTGTCCCCAGACTGACAGTGCACACTTCCTGATCTAGCCACCCGAAGACAAGAAGCATGTTAAAGGCCGAATCACCAGGTTGAATTAAAATAAAAAAAGTGAAACCACCACATTTAAAGTGGTTGTAAACCCACAAAAAAAACCTGCAAGACAACGGCATAATGAGCTAGTATGCATACTAGCTCATTATGAATTACTTACCTTAGATCGAAGCCTCAGCGGTCCTCGTACACTGCTCAGGCCAGCGAGATTGCTCCCGGAGTTACTTCCGGGTATCGCTGGCTCCAGCGCTGTGATTGGCCTACTACATACTAGCTGAAGCAATGGCACGATGACGTCGGCACATGCTGATACATGGGATATCTCCTAAACCATGCAGGTTTAGGAGATATCCGAGGTAGCTACAGGTAGGCCTTATTATAGGCTTACCTGTAGCAACAAGTGGTTGTAAAGGGTTTACAAACACTTTAAGAATTGGTAAGCTGCAATATATTACATTTTCGTTTTTGGGTTTAATACTGGTTTAAGGGTTCATTAACACTTTTCTGCAGTAAAATATTTTCAACAGCATATGGCTGATTTATATACTGTATACAGTATGTGCTGTAGTTTAGTGTGTTTTTAAATGAAAAATAGTGTATAAGGGCCCATTCACACCTACACATTTTAGATCAGTAAGATATCACACATCAAACCGGAATTGGACCTTGTATGGTGAGTCTTGTAGCAAACAACGGGCAGCATTAAAATAAACAAGTAAAACATGTCGCCAACACACCAGTCTCTGCATGCAGGGAGCTTTTCTTTATTAATAAATCATTGCTTAATTTAACATTTAATGCATTGAACTGTGACAAATGCAATGATGCATTGTTTAAAAAAAAGGGCTCTGAAGAGACTGGCATTCTGGCGACATGTTTTACTCATTGATCATGATACTGTTCATTGGTTGCTACAGCAACCAAAATACAAGATCCAATTCTGGTACTGTATGCTTAAAAGAGAAGTATGGGATTTTTTTCCCCCCATAATCTTACTTATGCTGCATCTGTCCCCCGCCACCTCTTCACTGAGAACCAAGCCACCGAACATCGCCAATGGCTCGGTTCTCACAGATCCCTGAGCGGAGAGCCGCTGCCTGTCAATAAGCAGCTCTCCTCTCTGCTCCTCCAAACTAATTGGAGCGCTGAGCTGTGGAGGGGCGGGGAGCGGCTGTGTCAGCGGCTCGGTGAGAGGCTGAGAAGGCCTTCAGTACAGGCACCTGTCAAAGTCCAGACTTCCAGAGTCGGGATGACTCGGTGCCTGGACTGATCTGTGTGACTTCAGACCGCTCTCTGCTGAAAACATGGTGACACAATGCCTGGACTGATCTGTGTGACTTTAGACCGCTCTCTGCTGAAAACAGGTCACAGGAGTGCAAAACAAATTGCACTCATGTGACCCAGAGGAGAAGCCCAACCAAACAAGCTTAGGCTTGACTTCTCCTTTAATTACGTATGTTGCAACACATGTTAGAAATTCTGTATATAGCCCTACAGAACAAACAGACAGTGCACAGTCCACATAGGCTTTGCTGCTTAAATGCAGACAGAAAACTTTATTATACAGAGAAAAGACATAGAGTTTACCATAGAGCAGCTACAAACCTATAAACGCTGCCATCTACTGGCTGATGAAGTTGTTGCACATAAAACATGAACATTGTATTCCAACACATATCCATAGGGGAAAATAGGTATTTTCTCCTCCTGACCATCATCTTGGCAGACAAATATAGTTTTCATACACTGCACTGGTACTTGGTAAACCAGTAAACCAGTAAACCAGTATAATGGCAATATCTGGCACAGTATGCTACTGTACATATGGTATCAGAATACAATGTGGTTATAGATGGAACCTGTAAGAGTGAATATTATTCTAAACTTCCACCTCTGTTTCTACTTTATCAACTGTTTTACATAATCACATGTATTGCAGTGCAGAACCTGAAGACTTCTACGTCATTAGGACTCATGTATGCCAAGAATGTGAATAGAAAAGTGTGTTTCTGACAGCAGCCAATCAGACTCTGTTTATTTTTTTTAGAAGGGAAAAGATGAAAGATGAGAGAATAATGTAGCTGTCAACAGGCAACACAAAACATTCCACAGGACAATGATGAACCCATGAGGTATTTATTGCCAACGAAGGGAAGTTGGAAGTTTGAGGCATCCAATGTACCTTGCAACACAATAATCTGATTTATTCCATCATAGCATATGTAACAAACTAGGTTATATAATATGCCTTTTCAGGGTAAATCCAGTGTGGATAATCTCCAATAACCGTTTTATGGCTGTGACCAAAAAACGTATTCAGAGGCCACTAAGACAGATATGGTAGTTTTTTTCTCAGCATGAAGCTGATCTTATTTTGGACAGAATCTGCTTGTAACACCAAGCCCACCAGCTTCTTTTTTTTTTTTTTTGCCCAAAGTCCAACATTCTGTAAAAGGACAATATAATATAAAAGTATGATAACCATTTCTGGTAGGCTAATTTTACAGATTGGCCCTAGTATGTGTGTATGCATGCATGTTAGATAGGGCCTTAGATTGTAAGCTCCTTGAGGGTAGGGACTGATGTGAATGTACATGTAAAGCGCTGCATAAATTGTTGGCAATATATAAATACCTGATATGAATACAAAAATAAAGATTTACCAAAGTCAACAGGGTTGATTTACTAAAACTGAAGAACAAAATCTGGTGCATGGTACCCAATCAGCTTCTAACTTCACCTTAAAGTGGAGCTCCACCCTAAATAGCAACTTTTGCTATTTGGAACCCTCCCCCCCTCCGGTGTCACAATTGACACCTTTCAGGGGGGAGGGGGGTGAAGATACCTGTCTAAGACAGGTATTTTCACCCACATCCGAGAGTCCTCTCTTACGTCACTTCCCGCAGACTTCCCTTGGTGTTCTGGGAGACACTCGGCTCCCAGAACACAGGAGCACCAATCAGAACGGCGCAGCGCGACTCGCGCATGCGCCGTAGGGAACCGGGCATGAAGCCGCAGGGCTTCACTTCCTGGTTCCCTCAGCGAGGATGGCGGAGGGAGCAGCAGAGCGACGAGCGGTCGCTCGTCCTCTGCTGCGGACGTCGCTGGACTCCAGGACAGGTAAGTGTCCAAATATTAAAAGCCAGCAGCTGCTGTAGCTGTAGCTGCTGGCTTTTAATTTTTTTTTTCCGGTGGAGCAACCCCTTTAATTAATCTTTGACAAATTAACTTGATTGGTTTCTATACAGAGCTGCACCAGATTTTGCACTCTCCAGTTTTAGTAAATCAACCCCAATTACTGTATAGTGAAGTTGACTTGGAAAATTGCCGGAGATTGAGTTCCAAACCCTTGGACAGTCCCCTTGAAAGCCAAGCTAGCTAAGTGTGCAAAACCATGCTTACTAAACCCGTTATACAATCCTGGTTATATTGTTAACATGACTAAAATATGTTGGATGAATATGCAATCTAGCAGGCATAACCTATCAGCAATGCGTAAGAGAAAATCTCTGCATTTGTTTTTGGAACAATAACGTCTTATCTAGCTTTTACTCCCTTACTGTGATCTATGCATCTGTCCTACTACTGACGTTTTAGGCTGGCTCACCCATTATCTTTGCCTCATCTTGCTTCCATTTCTGACTTATTTCCTGCCACATTCTGGAATTCCCCTTTCTAGACTGTATAATTCAACTGGCATTTGCATTGCATTATAATAAGGAAGGAGCTCTCCTGGCCTAGCGCCCTAGGTTTTTGGCACTGGAAACTCACTAACACAACTCTGTACACTTCTGTAATATGTCAAAAGTTAGTCATAGTTACATAAAGCTGATTTAATAAAGAGTAATTTTAATACTGATTCTGAGTTTAAAACTGAACTCAAACAGCATAAACACCAAAGCACGTGAACTCTATTTCACCTGCCAAGTGATAGGTAATTGTGTTCAGTCAGTCGTCCCTAAAGACGGAACCACTAGGTCAGCAACCTCTCTCTTCTCTACTGTACTTAGGCAATTTGGTTTTGGTCAAGGATTTACCCCTACCTGCCGATTGGTCTATAATTAACAGCTTTCCTATGAGATCAGTACAAATAATAATAACCCTACATAATATCAGGTTGTATGAGCTTGCTGTTTCTTCTGTACTTCCAATGACTTTTGCAAATGCCCGAAAGTAGCTTTTTCTGTAATCAGATTGAGGGAATTAGAGACAATTCAGGGTTTGGCCTGAACTATGTGGACTTTTTCCAAGCACTAAAATTGTTTGTGATTACAGATAGAGCAGTAATCAATTGCAAACTGATGAAACAGATGGCTCCCTGTGGTATAAGCGTGATTAATTGTACAATGTGGATTGTCTAGGGTTGTATACATCGTAGTGTTTATTTTACCCAGTATTTAACCATGTGTTCCATCAGCTGGAAATCAATCACTACTCTTCCATGGTTATAAAAACTGCATCCAGAAACATATAGGCATCAGCAATTAAAGGTTGCATAATGCTCAACTCTGGTAATAAAAAAAATGACCCTTATGCCCCGTACACACGAGCGGTTTTCCCGACGGAATTCCTCTCAAGCCTGCCTTGCATACACACAGTCACACAAAAGTTTGGTGAACTTTTGACTGCCAAGAACGCGGTGACGTAAAAGACTACGACGAGCCGAGAAAACAAAGTTCTATGCTTCCGAAACATGCGTCGATTTGTTCGCGAGCATGCATGTTTTTTTTCCCCGTCGGAAAAGCATACAGACAAACGGTTTTCCCGCTAGGATTTTTTCCTGACGGGAAAAAAGAGATCCTGCTCTCTTTTTTTCCCGGCAGTTTTCCTGTGGGAAAAAGTCAGATGGAGCATACACACGGTCGGGATTCCAGGCCAAAAGCTCTCATCAGACTTTTTCCTACAGGAAAACCAGTCGTGTGTACGGGGCATTAGAGTGGAACAACGCCAACACTGCAAAGGTTAAATGTGTGTATCTAGGGGGCACAGAAAAATGATTTATGCTAACCATATCCCTTGCTCCTGCAGGCTTTCTGCGACCAGTAGAAACCACTTTTTGATGTCATCTAGTACAATGCGTGGCCACCAGTCTTGCACTGTAAGTGAAAATTCCAAGGGCCTGTCCACATCCTGGGACATCAGAGAGAGGAGAATAGTGCTGGCTGCTGAGGCAGCAAAGGATATAATAAGTATAACTGCTTTCTCTGTTCCCTCTAGACAAAAACGTACATCCAACCCTTGCAGTGCAGGGTGAACCTTTTTTATTTGAACTGGAGCTTGGTTTTAAAATAGGGATGGTCTCGATGTGCAAGTTCACCAACCGCGGAGCGCCCTATAATGCACTGCAAGATCGCAGTGCATTGACGGCTGCTGATTGGCCAAAGAATGCGCCTGACCTGCATGATTTGGCCAATCACAGTGCGATAGCGCGAGTGAGCTGTAAAAGCCATGATTGGCCAAAGGCAAGGTGCCTTTGGCCAATCATGGCTCAAGGGCGAAGTCCACCTCCCAGACTATTTAAAGCTGCTGCTTACACGGCAGCCGTATATAGTGAATGAATGGTGATTAGGCAGGTAGTGTAGTGTGCAGTCAGTCAGTCAGTGTAGTGTAGGCTTGTGCAATTAGTTTCGTAACGAATCGAAATTCGTCCGAATTTAGCAACTTTCGGACATTCGGAAGCATTCGAATTTCCGAACAAAGCAATTACGAATAAAACCGAATCCGAAATAAATTATATCGCAAATAGCGAATGCCCGAATGTCTTCGGCATAATTCGTTATGAAAAAAGTTACGAATGTACGAATCCATTCGAAGCACAATAACACTCTGCTCTGCTCTCTGCTTCTCCCTCACCGTGCTGAACTCCCTCTCAAAATGGTGTACAGGGGTGGAGGCTATAGCCGCATGTAAAAAAACGAAAGTAAAATACGAGATTTCGAATCGTTACAAATAACCGCTATGTATTTAGAAAAGTACAAATCTATTCGAAGCACATTAGGCATAATAGGCAGCGTCGTTGTGAGAGAGACACGGAAAATTACGAATCAACGAACACAAAAAAAGTTATGAAAGTAGGAGTTGTGTCCAGAATCAACGAAAAACAATGTACTCTACCGAAAGTACGAATTATAAATCAACTAAAAATAAGGCTTACATTAATACGAATCATTCCGATTCAACGAAAAATGTCGCTTGCGAAAATACGAATTAGTCTGAACACTAAAAGTCCCGTCTAGCAAAATTACGAACGATTACGAATCAAAAGGACCGAAAAGAAAACGAACCGAAACTAAACAAATTTTTCCGTTGTGCACAAGTCTAGTGTAGTGTATATATAATACAGTTCAGAGTATATAGTGCAGTTAGTGTAGTATATATAATACAGCTCAGAGTATATAGTGCAGTCCGTGTAGCATATATAATATACAGTTCAGAAAGTATACTGCAGTCCGTGTAGTATATATAATATACAGTTCAGAGTATATAGTGCAGTCCGTGTAGTACAGGGATCTTCAAACTATGGCCCTCCAGCTGTTGCAGAACTACACATCCCATGAGGCATTGTAAAACTCTGACATTTACAGACATGACTAGTCATGAAGGGAATTGTAGTTCCTGAACAACTTGAGGGCCATAGTTTGAAGACCCCTGCTGTAGTATATATAATACAGTTCAGAGTATATAGTGCAGTCCATGTAGTATATATAATACATGTCAGAGTATATAGTGCAATCAGTGTAGTATATATTATATAGTGCCATCAGTGTAGTATTTATAATACATTGCAGAGTATATAGTGTAGTCAGTGTAGTATATATAATACATTGCAGAGTATATAGTGTAGTCAGTGTAGTATATATAATACATTGCAGGGTATATAGTGCAGTGCAGAGTATATAATACAGTGTATTGAAGTGGTTAAGGGGAACCCCATGACAGAATTAAGAAAAAAATGGGTGCCCCCCCCAAAATCCATACCAGGCCCTTTGGGATGGCATCGATTGTAAGGGGAACTATATATACAGTGCAGGCAGTCTAGTGTGTGTGTATATATATATACAGTGCAGTGAGTGTACAGTATATAATATAGTGTATTGAAGTAATAATTAAGAAAAGAAACGGCATGCCCCCCCAGTCCATACCAGGCCCTTCGGGTCTGGTATAGATTTTAAGGGGAACTCCAGGTCAAAATAAAAATAAAAAAACAGCGTGGGGTCCCCCCAATCCCTTTGGGTCTGGCAAAGAATTTAAGCGAAATTCCACGGGAATTTTTTTTTTAAAATTGGCATGGGTCCCCCCCCCCAAAATCTATACCAGACCCTTATCCAAGCAAGCAGCCTGGCAGGCCAGGATAGGGGGGGACGAGCGAGCGCCCCCCTACCAGAACAATACCAGCCCGCTTGCCCTCAATATGGGGAGGGTGCTTTGGGGTCCCCCCAAAGCACCTTGTCCCCATGTTGATGGGGACAAGAGCCTCATCCCCACAACCCTTGCCCGGTGGTTGTGGGGGTCTGCAGGTGGGGGGCTTATGGACATCGCGGGACCCTTTTTTTAAAAAAAAGGAATTGTCAAAAACTCTGTTTTGTTTTTTTGGTGAATGGGTAGGGGTACAATGTACCCAATACCTATTAACATAACCCAGCCCATACCAGGCCCTTTGGGTCTGGTATGGATATTAAGGGGAACATCACAACAAAATAATAAAAGAAAAAACAGCGTGGGGTCCCGTTTTTTTCCTTATTATCGGCAATAAATGACATCCGCAAGCAAGTTTAAATATAGAATTTCCTTTAGAAATGTCATTTTGCTGCGGGACAGTAAAACACATCGCACAGATGCACTACTTTACAGGCAGACTAAGGGGACCCCCCAGGCACACTATTTAAATGAATATTTCATTTTTACCTTAAGTATTATTAAAATAACTGCTCCAGAAAAAAACAGCCATTTTTAAAACGTTTTTTTTTTTCCCCACAAATAGAGCTTTATTTTGGTGGTATTTGATCACCTCTGCGGTTTTTATTTTTTGCGCTATAAACAAAAATAGAGTGACAATTTTGAAAAAAATTCAATATTTTTTACTTTTTGCTATAATAAATATCCCCCAAAAATATATAAAAAAACGTTTTTTTCCTCAGTTTAGGCCGATACATATTCTTCTACATATTTTTGGTAAAAAAAAATCTCAATCTGCGTTTATTGATTGGTTTGCGCAAAACTTATAGCGTTTACAAAATAGGGGATAGTTTTATGGCAATTTTATAAAAAAAATAATTTTAAGTAGTAATGGAGGCGATCAGTGATTTTTTTCATGACTGCGACATTATGGCGGACACATCGGACACTTTTGACACATTTTTGTGACCATTGTCATTTTCACAGCGATCAGTGCTATAAAAATGCACTGGTTACTGTAAAAATGACACTGGCAGTGAAGGGTTTAACCTCTAGGTGGCGCTAAAGGGGTTACGTGTGCTCCTCTGATGAGTGTTTCTAACTGAGGGGGGGTTTGGCTCTGTGTGACATGACACCGATCTCCGCTCCGAGTACACGGAGCCGAGATCCGTGTCATTGTCACTAGGCAGAGCAGGGAGATGCTTGTTTACACAAGCATCTCCCTGCTCTATGCCTCCGTGAGACAATCGCGGGGATCCTCGCGACGATCGAGTCCACGGGACCCGCGGTCCGACTCACGAGGAAAGTAGCGGGGTCGTGAGCATGCCACCGGCGGCATGTGCGCGACCCCCACGTCGCCAGTTAAAGGGGACGTACAGGTACGTTGATGTATGTGCCATTCTGCTGACGTATATCTACTGGAGGCGGTCCTTAAGTGGTTAAATAATAATGACAACAGAAACTACCCAAGTGACCTTGATAAAAAGTTTACATACCCTGGTGATTTTGGCCTGATAACATGCACAAAAGTTGACACAAATGGGTTTGAATGGCTATTAAAGGTAACCATACTCACCTGTGATCTGTCTGCTTGTAATTAGTGTGTGTGTATAAAAGGTCAACGAGTTTCTGGACTCCTGACAGACCCTTGCATCTTTCATCCAGTGCTGCACTGACGTTTCTGGATTCAGAGTCATGGGGAAAGGAAAAGAATTGTCAAAGGATCTGTGGGAAAAGGTAGTTGAACTGTATAAAGCAGGAAAGGGATATAAAAAGATATCCAAGGAATTGAGAATGCCAATTATCAGTGTTCAAACTCTAATCAAGAAGTAGAAAATGAGGGGTTCTGTTGAAACCAAACCATGGTCGGGTAGACCAACTAAAATTTCAGCCACAACTGCCAGGAAAATTGTTTGGGATGCAAAGAAAAACCCACAAATAACTTCAGGTGAAATACAGGACTCTCTGAAAAAATGTGGTGTGGCTGTTTCAAGATGCACAAAAAAGGAGGCACTTGAAAAAAGATAAGCTGCATGGTCGAGTCGCCAGAAGAAAGCCATTACTACGCAAATGCCACAAAGTATTCCGCTTACAATAAGCCAAACAGAACAGAGACAAGCCTCAAACCTTCTGGCACAAAGTCATTTGGAGTGATGAGACCAAAATTGAGCTTTTTGGCCACAACCATAAATGCTACATTTGGAGAGGAGTCAACAAGGTTTATCATGAAAGGTACGGAGGTGGATCGCTGATGTTTTGGGGATGTGTGAGCTTCAAAGGCACATGAAATTTGCTCAAAAAGATGAATGCAGCATGTTATCAAAAAATACTGGAGGAACATTTGCATTCATCAGCCAGGAAGCTGCACATGGGACGTACTTGGACATTTCAACATGACAATAAACCAAAACACAAGGCCAAGTCGACCTGTCATTGGCTACAGCAGAATAAATGGAAGATTCTGGAGTGGCCATCTCAGTCTCCTGACCACAATATCATTGAGCCACTCTGGGGAGATTTCAAATGTGCAGTGAGGAGCTCCTGCCATCCTGATTTACTCCTGTGAAGTTTGTTCATCTATTCATGGCTGGAGATAGCTAAAATAGCTAAGGGGCTGCTGGCTCTATCTGCCTGTCTGCTGCCTGAGGAGGACGGCTACTCATCTGCGCTGTTGTTCTGTTGTGGAGGACAGCCTTACGGTCAGCTTCCTGGCGTGGAAAAGAGAGGTGAGAGGGGAAAAGGACTGTGACTGAAAACGAAGGATTGTGGCTTGAGGGGGGGGGGGGGGGGGGATAGGAGATTGTGGTGTTAGCGTGGAGAGCCGCTGTCGGACATCACAACTTGATTAAAACTTGTATCAGCTGTCAACTCCATCTCCCCCTGCCTCTCTGTGCATCTCTCTGCTGGCTATCTCCCTGGCTATCTCCCTCTACCGCAACAGTTTGTGTTTGTGTAAGCTACGGCTGCAGTATGAACATGTACTAAAACTGTGATTGATTGCTGCTTATCTGCTGCTTATCTGCTGTTGCTCCCTTGACCCCGGGATTGTGCTGGGAGCTGCACACTGAAATACTGAGGAATATCAGGACGGCCCAGTGGTAGCTTTTCCAACAGCTCCCTTCTCCCCTCTTCTGTTTTTTTTTAATCAGGACTAAGGACAGTAGAGAAGGATTGATTTCTCCCATTGAGGAGATATGAAAGTGTGCTGAAAAGAGAGATAAGAGGAGTTGAAAGAAGCTGAAAGGGGGTAAGGTGATTGCATCCTGTGTCAGTGTGGTGAGAAACTGTGGGATATCAGCGCAGCTTTGTTTTGCACTGCATTATATTGCCTCTGCCTGAATTTCTCCCCCCTAGGCCTCGTACACATGACCGATTTTCTCGGCAAGAACCAGCAAGAAACTTGCTGGCAGAGAGGTCTTGCCGAGTAAATCGGTCGTGTGTACGCTGCTATCGGGTTTCTCGTCGAGAAAACCGACAAGAAACCTCAACGAGAAAATAGAGAACCTGCTCTCTATTTTCTCGTCGAGATTCTCCTCGGCATGTTTCTCGACGAGAAAAGTGAGTGTGTGTACACTTACCTGTCCACCCGGAAGCCCGCGCATGTTCGAAATGAATTAGACGCATGCGCGGTAGCTTCCTAGGCATACGTAGGGTATACCAAGATGGCGGCGACGGCATCGAATGTGACGAGCGCATGCTCGACGTAGTCGATGACATCACCGCGTACACTCCTTTCAAAGAACCGCGGGTTCTTTGAAACGAGCGTGTGTACACTCGGCCGGGACAAGTTTCTTGTCCAAGAATCTCGTCGAAAAAAACGACATGTTTTTTTCAACGAGAATCTCGGCCGTGTGTACGAGGCCTCACTCTTGTGCAGCTGACAGTGTGGTGATATGTTGAAGATTCCTTCCTTTTTTTTTTTTACACCACGTTAGAATTTGGATTAATCTACCCCCACTCCTCCTCCTCCTGCATTTAATCTCTTCTGGGTTGTAGTTTTTACAATTAAAATATGAATTATGAATCTGAATAAGGACTTGAATTAATCTGATTAGAATGAGCTTGAACTGGAACTAAATTAAACTAGTACTGCTACCATCAATTAATTATCAATCAATTGCTGCTGCTGCTGTTTTCATTGTGTTGATGCTGTCATTTCCATTTACACTATTAATTACCACCGCTGCTTTCACTGGGTTATTGCTGCTATTGCTATTCCCATTGTTGCTGTAGGCTGTTTTTCTGTTTTCCTGGGATTTCCTTGGACTTTAATATAGCTTGGTCCATTCTATGGGCCTGCTCCGCCCAATCATCTGCTGACAGAAATTTGAATTTTAACTTAAATCTAAATAGGCTGCAATTCAATTGTTAGCTGCAGGTGGGCTCTGATATACCATCATTGACTCCTACTGTTTATTGACGCTTGCTGTCTGGTGGAGCAATTAATCCACTGCAACTATACACAGAAAAGAGGATCCTCTGTGGCTGGAGATAGATGTCTCAGCCGCAGACACGCTCAGCAACATCAAGCAAGTTAGCGACATTAAGTAAGCCAGATACAATCTCTGCAGCTATAACTATTCCTACAAAGAAAGTAAAGACAGCAAAAGCAAGAATGACTGCTATTTCTCAACCACCTAGTGATACATCAGCTACTTCCTTGGGGGATCCCTCCTTTGCTGAAGTTATTTTAGCAGCTATTGAGGAATGTAAAGAGACTCTTAAAGGACAAATGGATCTTATAGCCTCAGATGTTTCTCGGATCCGTCAGGACTTAGATGGGTTTAAAACCAGGGTCTCTGAAGTGGAAAATAGGGTCTCTATATTGGAAGACTCTGCTCAATCAAACTCTAAAGAAATGCGAGCTTTACAGTTACAGGTCAGACGGTTGCAGGAAAAGGCAATTGATACTGAAAACCGTCTCAGACGGAATAATATTCGCATTCTGGGTTTACCCGAAAGGGCGGAAGGGACTAAGTCAATCGAATTTGCTGAGCAACTACTTATCTCTGTTCTGGACCTAAGTAGTGGGCCACCCGCATTTGTGGTTGAGCGGGCACATAGGGTTCCATCAATACCACCTAAACCTGGCGCTCCCCCTAGGACCTTTCTGCTACGATTACTGAATTCAAGAGATAGAGATAAGGTTCTGGCGGCTGCCAGAGCCAAACAAGATATATCCTATGAAAATACCAAATTATTATTTTTTCCAGATTATTCTCAAGAAGTTCAGCAACGCCGAAAGTCCTATACAGAGATTCGTAAGAGATTACGAGAAAAGAGTATACAGTTCAGCCTACTGTTTCCAAGTAGATTGCGCATTATAGATGATGGACATACATTTTTTTTTGATACTTCGGCTGCTGCTTCAGCTTGGCTAGATGGAAGATAATCAAATCGCTCACAAATCCTTGATCAGGAGCTCCAATCAGCACCTCATGGACGACTTCCTAACACCCCCTTAGAATAAACTGCAGTCTGCCCCTCCTGTCTCGGAATATAGACCTGGGGCGGTGGGGGTGGACTGTTTTTGTTGGGGCACTTCTACCTGCTCCTCCCCCTTCCTTTTTTTTGGGGTTTTTTTTTTTGGGGGGGGTTCTTCTTCTTTTATTTTTTCCCCTTTTAGGACAATTAGGGTATAGTTGCCTATTTTCTGATAGATTTTGGAATAAGGCCTTCCCCACGCCCCCCCTGTTTTTTTGGGGGGATGGCGCTGGAGAAAGGTAGGGTGGGTTGGGTTTTTGTTAAATGTTTATACACATTATCTCATTTTTATTATTGTATTTTTTCTGAAATATATTCACTCAGATGTTTGTTGTTTTTGAGGTCCATCACCTTGCAAGCCATTTTGAAATATAAATTATTAGTTAAGTATTACTTTTACTTTTACTTTTTTCTCTGTTTAGATGGTATCACGTGATCAGGAGGTCTTATCTATTCTGTCATGGAATGTTCGTGGCCTAAATTCCAAATTTAAGAGAGCGTTGTTATTTAAGTATTTGAAAAGTTATCTTCCCCATATAGTATTACTTCAAGAAACTAACCTTATGGGGAGTAGGCTACTGACCCTAAAGAAGCCATGGGTACAGAAGGCTTACCACGCTACATACTCCACTTTCTCTAGAGGGGTTTCGATATTGATTAGCAGATCTTTATCCTGTACGGTGGAAGATGTATTCTCTGACCCTCAGGGTAAATATGTTCTTGTGTTTTTGCTATGGGGCCAGAGATATATAATTGTTAGTGTGTATATACCACCTCCTTTTTTGGTGACCCCCTTATATAGTCTTGTGGAAAAAAATTCTTTGTACGGTCTGGCTAAGTTACTGATAATGGGTGACTTTAATTCTATACTTGATCCTGTTTTGGATAGACCAACTCCTGCAAAAAAATTCTCTGCAGGGCTCCTTAATTGGGCCCAGATGGTAGATTTGGTAGAAGTATGGAAAAATCCACTAAGTAGAACGTATTCATGTTTTTCAACTTCTTATAAGACAGCTTCACGTATAGACTTAGCCTTTGTCAATTCAGCGATATTAGCAGATATAGTAGATGCTAAATATTTGCCGAGTGGGTTATCCGATCATGCTCCGCTCATGCTTACACTCTGCATGCATCACCTTCGTGATGCAGCACAGTGGAGACTGGGCACGCATTGGATCTCACACTCAGACATAGTTAAAAAAATCCCGCCCCTTTTAGTAGAGTATTGGGAGTTTAATGTAGGATCATCCACTTCGGCAATATTATGGGATGCTTTTAAGGCATATGCAAGAGGACAATATATATCCGCTATTAAAGCGGTTAATAAGTCTCAACGAGCAAAAAATTACGCTTTGAAAGTTATAGTAGAGGAACAAACAGCCCAATATACCGCGGATCCCTCAGAATTAAATTTTAATGCCTTATTACATAGTAAACGGACCCTACATTTGCATATAACAGAGGCTACGAGGATAGATCTATATAAAAATAAACAGAAATCTTTTGAGCAGGGGGACCGTAATGGACGGTTTTTGGCCATGATGGCTAAACATGAACAATCTAGTACCCAGATTTTGGAAATACATAACACTTCTGGAGATACGGTCCGTACACAGCCTAAAATTTTAGAGACGTTTCGACAATTCTATCAGACATTATATACATCTCAGCTGCCTTCTAGTTTTCAGTCGACTGAGTTAGCGGAGTTACTGGACTCAGTCGCATTGGCATGGCTATCCGATAATGAGAGGGAGATGCTAGTACGTCCTATAACATCGGAGGAGGTCCTTTCTGTTATTGGCTCCTTTTCATTGGGGAAGTCACCAGGGCCTGATGGTCTTCCTATTGAATTCTATAGGGCTCATGGAGAGCTTTTATCTCCTGTACTGGCCTCTCTTTACTCAGATTGTCTGAAGGAGGGATCCATGCCAGACTCAATGAGTCAAGCTCATATAGTCCTAATTTACAAGCATCCGAAAGACCCATCCTCCTGTGCTTCATATAGGCCTATTGCACTCTTGAATGTAGATTTCAAGATTTTGACAAAGTTAATTTCCCGACGATTACAACCGTTGATGTCTAATATCATTGATTCAGATCAGACTGGTTTCATGCCAGGCAGATCCACTGATGTGAACTTGAGGAGATTATATACCAATATTTATGCTTCACATCTTAATATGGGATCTAGGGTTATTGCCTCCCTGGACATTGAGAAGGCCTTTGATACCTTGGAGTGGCCCTTTCTGTGGGAAGTACTCCGCAGAATGGGCTTCCCAACGGTATTTATAAAATGGTTACAGGTCTTATATAAGAATCCCAGAGCTGCAGTAAAGATGGGAGGAGGGTTGTCAGCTTCCTTCTCACTATTTAGGGGAACCCGTCAGGGCTGCCCTCTCTCTCCAGCCCTTTTTGCGATTGCTATGGAACCGGTGGCTGAGGCTCTACGTACTTCACCTAATATTAGGGGATTGCGGATCGGTTGGCTGGAGGAGAGGGTAGCTCTGTATGCAGACGACCTCTTATTATTTTTAAATGATGCTGGCCCCTCGTTACAAGGGGCCTTGGATATACTGGATTCATTTTCAACGGTTACAGGGCTGAAGGTAAACTGGACTAAGTCATTGCTGTTTCCAATAGATATGGAGGCTCGCAGTATGGCTATGAAGGATACTCCACTGCAGTGGGTAGATCATTTTAAGTATTTAGGAGTGGTAATTTCTCGTCAATCTTCTGAATTTATGTCTCTGAATCTGACCCCAATTTTGGGAGATACTGAGTCTAAATTAAAAGTATGGAAGTCTCTACCATTGTCTCTATTGGGGCGTATTAATCTTTTAAAAATAAAAATTATACCTAAATTCATGTACCTATTTAGACATTCTCCTCAATGGCTCCCTGTATCCTTTTTCAAAAGACTAAATCAGTTGTTTTCATCTTTTTTATGGGGGATAAAAAATCCTAGGTATAAATTAAGTACTCTGATGCGCCCTTGTGAAGAGGGAGGACTAGCTTTTCCGGATCTATACAAATATTTTTTGGCCACTCAGTTGGTTACGGCCGCATGGTGGTTAAACCCAGATCTATATAACTCTTCTACCCGGTTAGAAGCAGCAGTAGTAGGTTCCGTAGAAGCTCTTAAGGTTCTCTTATTTAGGGGCCGTAGGGCACTTCATCAGGTGATTATTCCTATGCTTAATACTATTCAAGCTTGGGAGGCCGGCCTTAGATGTGAGGGTTATCCAAAGGGAGCAATTTCTCCAAATGTCCCTCTATGGCTAAACCCTACCCTTCCTCAATTCCTTAAAACACCAGAGCCTATTGCATGGACCAAATACAATATTAAATTACTTGTCCAAGTGGTTACTGATCAGAGGTTATCCACCTCTATATATACACTATACATTATACACTAACCTCAATGTTTAATCTTCCTAGCTCTTATCTATTTAGATACTACCAGCTTTCACATACTTTTCATGCAGAGTTTCCACAGAATAGTTTAACGATGATACAATCTACCTTGGAGTTAGTACTTAGGTCTGAGTGTCTGGATAAGCCTACCTCGAGACTCTATTCTCATCTTACTTTAATTTCTATCCTGCCATTAGAGAGTCTTCGAGCTAGGTGGATTCGAGATATACCAGATTTGAGTATGGAGGACTGGAGCTGTGTGTGGGATTTCCCTTTGAGATCTCTGGTCTCCTTGAGGGATCGTGTTATCCAATTTAAACTCATACACAGAGCATATATCACGCCATATAGACTTCAAAAGATAAATCCTGCTTGTTCCTCTAAGTGTTGGAGGTGCGGAGTAGCTCGAGGGGATTTCACACACATCTTCTGGACCTGTCCATATATAGTTACATTTTGGATGGAGGTAGTGGATCTATTAAACTCTATTACCTCTGCTCCTTTACCGTTTTCAATGTCAGTCTGTTTGCTGGGCTTAGTAGAGGATATTACCCCTATAGAGACCGAACGAATATTTATTAATACAACATTATTCTATGCAAGAAAATCTATTGCATTATATTGGAAGGAACCTCATCCTCCTCCGTTTATATATTGGAAACAATTGATTAATAATAATCTTCCATTGTACAGAGATACCTATAGGAATAGGGGTCGCCCTAGTAAGTATGATGAGGTTTGGGCAAAGTGGCTGGATAAGCCATATACGGCATCTAACATAGAGGGAGGTAACAACTCATAGAAGGGATGTTCCCTATATGGGATATTTGTGTTTAGAAATGATTGGAAATAATAGTGATAATCATAATTTCTTTATTTCTTGTTTTTTGCTATGCAAGGTGATGGGATCGTGTTATTTTACTAATATATTTTAGATTTAATGTGTATGATGTGTTGTCATGTTATGTTATGTTTTGTTTGTTTAAGAAATTAAATAAAAAGATTTATAAAAAAACAAAACAAAAAAAAACGTGCAGTTCAAGCAAGACAGCCCAAGAATTTACAGGAACTGGAAGCTTTTTGCCAAGAGGAATGGTCAGCTTTACCATCTGAGCAGATAAAGAGCCTCATCCACAGATACCACAAAAGACTTCAATCTGTCATTGATGTTAAAGTATTAATAGCTGGGGTATGTAAACTTTTGATATGGGTCATTTGGGTAGTTTCTGTTGCCATTATGATCTAAAAAGAGTAAACAGAGTTCATTGATAATAAATGGCTTCAGCCAAACACTAACCATGAGTGAAAGAAAAGTTTTTGTGTTAATCATATTCTCTGAAAAATGGCAAAGAAATCATAAATTATGTAAACTTAAGAGCACAACTGTAAGCCTTTAAAATTAGCACTTTTGATTCTTCATGTCCGTGTCCCATAGACTTTAACAGTGTTCGGCATGTTTGCACAAATTTTTTCCTGCTTGCATGTTCTGGCACGAACAGACAGAACCGGGGGGTACGGGGGGGGGGGGGGGGTGTTCGGCTCATCCCTACTGCTGAGTTTGGCCTTGACAATCCCTTTGTCTTCAGTGTTCTTAATACGAGAAGTCATAGATTTGTATTGTAGCAAAAACCAATGAAGCCATTCTATTGATGTGAATGCCAAAATAAACCTTTTCAAATTTTCAGATGTACGACTGCTAGTTGACAGAGCATGTCTACATTCTCCATATTCAATAACACTTGATAGCGTTTGTCAGCAAAGATGGAGAGCTAAATAGTTTCTCGGTTTTTAATTCAACGTTCTGTTCACTTCATATCATTTATGAGAACATTAGGTATTCAAACATCACACAAAGATTGATGGTCTAGACTTTGTAAATAATATGCAAATAAAATGCTAATGACGTACCACCAGCCCCTATGAATATTCATTATATATTTATTTATGTTTCTCTTTCTCAGTTCATCTTTAAGATGCTATAACAGAGTAATGTATAACCAAAGGCAAAACTTTTTATATACTAGGATAGAGTGGGGAGGTCAGGTTTCTTGCTGTCTGTGTCCCCATTACAGATATTTGCTCTCTAATAACTGTTTACCAATGTCACCAGGAATGAAAGTGAGGGTAAATCCAAAATTTTGAGTTTCCACCAGAACATAAAAAGAGGGGAAATCTTCCAACGGGAATAATCTGTCTCATGACAACTGTCTAGGAGGGGATATAGATATCTTCTCACTTCCTGTTGAGTCTACAGGACAGGGAGTGAATGGAAACCAACCTTATGAGGGACAGGTAGCAAAAAAAAATTGATCTGTAGACATGGACCATAGGGTTTGTCCATTTATAGAAAACTGGTGTGGTAAGTGGGATACCCCAAGGCTCTGTCCTAAGACCAATTGTTTAATTTATTCATAAATTAAATAGAGGGTGGTATAAATAGCTCAATCTCAGTTTTTGCTGACGACACAAAAATAAGTAGGGCAATAACATCACTGCAGGATATAAAAACTTTACAAGAAGACCTCAATAAAATTATGGGGTAGGCAACTACATGGCAAATGAGGTTTAATGTTAAAAAATGTACAGTCTTCTTGGGGGATACAGATCATTCACTTAAGCAGGCTATGAGTATCTTTGGAGAATTTGGTAGACTCTCGGGATTGGTTATAAATTGGGAAAAATCAGCCTTGATGCCGGTGGACCCGATTGCCAATCAAACCTTTGTAGAAATACCCCAATTAGAAATGGTGGATACAATGAAATACCTGGGAATATATATAACAATTGACCCAAATAAATATATAAATAACAATATAGTACCCCTCCTGTCTAAATTTAAAAATAAAATTCAAATATGGAGGCGGCTCCCACTGTCAGTTGCAGGGAGATGTAACCTGATCAAAATGCTGTGGATACCACAATTATTATATGTATTGCATAATACACCAACATGGATACATAAGAAATGGTTTAGGAAAATTGACACACTATTTAGAGAATTAATATGGAAAGGAGGCCAGGCGAGGATAGGACTACAGACCCTGCAACTGTCAACAAGGGAGGGAGGTATGGCGGTACCACACCCACGGTGCTACTTCCTGGCAGCACAGCTGCAGCATATAGGAATGAGACCAGAGATGGGAGGGGATACAAATGGGCGGTTGATGACAATGGGGTCACCCCATAAGTTGGTGATGGAGGCATTGGAGGCAAACTAATTTTTATACAAATCCCCTACGGTCAAGATGGTAATAAAGGTGTGGAAAGCTGTGAAAGCAATAGGGGGATTAGAAGGAGAGACAGAATATACACCGCTTTGGGATAACAGGAATCTTCAGGAGCTGGAGCCGATGGGGAAAATTAAGGAATGGGAAGGGAAGGGGATAACTAGGCTGGCCCAGCTGTATGAGGGAGAAATCCTAAAAACATTTGCTACACTTGGAGAGGAATATGATGTCCCTAAACATACATTTTATAGATATTTGCAAATTAGACACGCATTAAATATGCAGTTTGATAGACAGGGACCAACCTGGCATAAATCCCCTATCTTTCAGAGATTGGGCAATCAGAGTGAGACCGGGGGCCGTATATCCGAAATATATCCACATTTATGCAAAGGAAGTATTACAGCTCCTGAACATCTTAAAAGTAGAGGGAAATGGGAGGAAGATATGGGGCCCATATCCGGGGGGCAATGGAAAAAGATACTAGAGAGTGGACACCTTGTATCTGTGTCACCGGCCCAGAAGTTTTCATTCTTAATGCTATTACATAGGACATATTATACACCAAAAAGGCTGTTTGATTTTGGATGGAGAACAGATGCAGGGTGTCCCAGATGTCAGGACACAGGGGACCTGATACATATGCTATGGAGGTGCCCGAAATTATTTAGGTATTGGACAGGGGTACTGGATAGCATAAATAGGACATATATAACAACAATAGAAATGGACCCTAGAATGTGTGTCCTGGGATTAGAGGAGGGAACAAGCAGAGCAACCAGTACAACAAAAGCAGTGCTTAGATACCTTTTTCACGCTAGAAAATTGATAGCGCAAAGATGCCAGGCAGAAGACCCCCCCTCAGTGAGAGAATGGGCTAATATAGTCACCGCAACAATATGGAAGGAGAGGGTAGTATATATTAAGAGAGGGAACACAAGAGAGTTTGAAAAGGTGTGGAACCCGTGGTTGGAAAAAATAGGGACACCCCTGCAAAGCGGAGAGTGAGATAAGGAAAATAAATGAAAACAAAAATAAACTTTGAATAATGTGTAAAAATGGAAGAAAAAACCTAATATGAGAAATAGTAAGGGGGGAGGGGGGAAGGAGGGAGGGATGAGGATCAATAGAGTGAAAATTACACTGATAACATTTTGCTAATTTATTGTTGTGAAAAATAAATATATAAAAGCATGTATAATGTTAATTTGAATATATAAGAAAATTAATAAAGAGAATATAAATAATAATAAAAAAAAAATGTACAGTAATGCACCTGAGGGTTAAAAACTTAAACACACTTTTTCTATAGTAGTTAAATAACCTACCTATCGGTAGTTTACTGTTGGACCTTAGAGTTTTACCATATCTGTTAAACACGTATGGCTCATTGTAATATTTATTACAACTGTATTGTAATTTACTTGCTTATTCAATCAATAAAATACTTTGACAAGGAAAACTTAAATGCAAATTACTCACTAGGGGGAGAATCTCTGAGGGAATCCAGGATGAAGAAACATCTGGGGGTCCTAGTAGAAGACAAACTGAGCAATAGCATGCAATGTCAAGCTGCAGCAAGGAAAGCCAGCAGACTATTAACATGCATTAACACCTTCCTGCCCAGCCAATAGCAAATTGACGGCTTGGCAATGGTTCAGTTATTCTGACTGAGCGTCATATGATGCCCTGTCAGGATGTGCTGACCGCACGGCCACGCAGGGGCGTGATCTTTTCACGACCGTGTCCACGGGACAAGACCGATGACTGATCCGAATACAGGCACGCTGCCAGTACCATGTGATCGCCAGGTTACATGACAGTTGTAAACAATAGATGGCATCCTTTCATGCCATCCATTAAATACAACTGTGTTGTTAGCTGCGGCCAATCACAGCTAATCAAAACAAAGCAGACTGAATGAATCAGTTTCATTCAGTAAAATGCTTGCTTGTAGCAATGTAATGCATTGCTATGTGCAAACATAATGTGTAAAAAAATATCCTAATCACTTCCCCAAAGTAGTACATTGTTACTATGGTAACATTATATTGTTCTGGTTACAGTGTGTTAAAAAGAAAAAAAAAAATGATAACATTTATTTTTTTGCACTGTCACCAGTCAGTGTCCCTGATTGCCGCCACACCCGTTTTATGATAACCCTGTACTGCACTGTGACAATATGTTAAAAAAATTATAATACTTTTTTTTTTTTTTTTTTTATGTTTTTGTCTTTAATTCCCTCCTTTTCGAAAAAAAAAATTGTATTTGTATTGCCCTGGCATTTTCGGGCCTCAAGAAATTAGATAGGCCATTAGTACATCAGGATTGATACATTTTTAGATATATCCCATAGTTTGTGGACTCTATTAGGCCTCTTTCACACTGAGGCGCTTGAAAAACTGCCAGTAAAACACTGAGCGCTTTTGAAGAGCTTTCAATTAATTTCAATGGAGAGGGGTGTTTTTTCACCGCTCTGTCAGCGCACTGCCCCAGTGTGAAAGCATTCATTGATTGTAATGGAAATACGTTTTCGTAAGCTTTTCAGGCGCTTTTTTTAGCGTGAAAGCGCCTGAAAAGCGCCTCAGTGTGAAAGTGGTCTAACTTTCCTACAGACTAAATAATCTACACTGGTTTGGGGTATTTTCATCAAATTTAGCAGAATATATAGCAGACTATACTTTGACGTAAATTTATCAAGAAAAATTATTTATTAGCAAAATTTTATAACAGAAACAAACAAAAGAAACAATTAGTTTTTTAAATTTTCAGTCTGTTTATAGTTTATTTAGCAAAAAAATAAAAAAGCTGTGGTGATTAAATACCACCAAAAAAAATCTCTATTTGTGTGAACAAAAGTCCAGAGAAGGGCAACAAAATGAATAAGGGAACTAGAGGACCTCAATTACGAGGAACAAATACAAGCACTATACTTATTCTTTAATACAGAGTCCCGCCTCCTATGATAGACAGAACAGTCGTCCAATGCCAGCCCAGGAGACGGGACTTTCTATTACAGAGGCCGCCGAGTAAACAGGAGATTCTCCTGTATGCAATCTGATGGCACTCGTCCCGCCCTCTCCCTGTCCCCTCTGGGGAACGATAAATACAGTATATATCTTTTGTGGCCCCCAACGAATCACTGAGATTCCTGCTCTGTATAATTCGTCTGCTCACCTTTAATCGCTATGCACTGATCAGACTGTATTGATGACCACAGGAAAGGCTGAGCTGATGGGCACTAATCAGGCTGCATTTATGGGCACTGAACAAGCTGAGCTGATGGGCACTAAACAGGCTGCATTAATGGGCACTGATGAGACTGCATTAATGGGCACTGAACAGGCTGAGCTGATGGACACTGAACAGGGTGAGCTGATGGACATTGAACTGGGTGAGCTGATGGGCACTGAATAGGCTGAACAGGTGAGTATAATACACTCTTCAAATGTACTTTAAAATGTATGGGTTTTCCATTTTATTATAAAGAAAATGACGTTATGCGGTTGGGCTGGTATAATAATGCTATGGGGCTGGTATGAAATTATTTCCAGGGCTGGTTTTTACACCCAGTCCGGGCCCTGCCAATTTCCCTCTGCAGCCACGCCAATGCTGCTAAGTAAATGTACAGTACCACCATATGAATACAGCGCTGCTATGTGACTACAGCGCCGACCTGAAGTCTCCTCCATCTGCCTCTCTCAGCACTCCCCAGTGCTCCCGCTCAGTGTCCTCCAGTGCTGCTTGCAGAAAGACTATAGAGGCAGAGCTTCCGGCTGCTAATAATCCTGCTGGAAGGATTACTGCAGGAGTTTGTTCTGTGGGATGTGTGGAGGGAGGTGTGTTGGTGGGTTTTGCAAGATGTTGAGACTTGTGTGCAGGGACTTGAGAAGGGGGGTGGGGCAGTGACAGCAGTGTCTGCAGCAGGGTAGGTGGCCAGTGGCCTCTGCAGTGCTGGAGAAATTAATTATGACTCATTCACACCATATACTTTTATATCATCTGCCTTCACCCTTCTGCACATACTACCCACCACTATACAAACTGCACCCCTCTAATTCTTTATAAGTTTTTTTTATCTATCTTATCCTTCTAACATTTGGTAGTTATAGCCCAAAAAGTTCTAAGAAATATCTCATGGACAAAATGTGAGAAATAATGCATATATCATACAATCATTCCATAAACACATACACTGCATATATCATTTGAGGAAAATATGCTTATAAAAGTTTACTATTTGCCAGTAAAAAAACATAAAAATATGTCCCCAGATTTAA
This sequence comes from Rana muscosa, assembly GCA_029206835.1. Taxonomy (NCBI): domain Eukaryota; kingdom Metazoa; phylum Chordata; class Amphibia; order Anura; family Ranidae; genus Rana; species Rana muscosa. The sequence goes on along the minus strand of CM055123.1, from coordinate 211,737,043 downwards.
TTTAAAAAATCTGCTCACCTTACCTTAGGGACATAATCATTCAAGCTTTTCTATTAAAATCTTTCTATTTTCAAGAGATAAAAGAACATCAATGTTTCCTGTGCAGGATATAAACAACAGGTCCATAAGCATACATCAATGGTCATCAGGAACCTAGACTGGCAAGAAAAGCCTTGGCATACACCCTACCCACACAGGCCAGTCAGGCATCCTAGCCAAGATGTCCTGTACTGAGGCTAGCCTAATTTCAAAGTTCTAAAGGTAAACAAAAAGAAGTAGAAACAAAAGACAATGAAAAAATCAGAGGGAACAGGAAGAGGAGAAAATGAAAGTCGAAGGATGACAGGAGAGAAGGGAGGGAGCATAAGGACGAGGAGAGAAGGTATTCCTCTCTGAGGCTCAGAGCCAAACATTCTAGGATTGTCTATAGGTAACTTATGCCTCGTTTCCACTGCGCGGATCGGTTCGGTACGGTTCGGTACGGTACGCTATTTTGGGTGTTTCCATTATGAAAGCGTGCCATTAAACCGAACCGTACCGCACCATTCAGGGTCCTGCTTCAGACGTGGGGCCATAGAAAATGGAACGGTACGGTTAGGGCGGAGCTACTGGCGTCACACGATACATTCCACTGATTGGTGGACAGAAAATCGTCAATGCTGACGTCAAAGCAAAGCGCCAAACAAGCACCTTGTCGCCCTCAATATAAAGGAGAAGGATGCCTGCAAACAACAGCAGGGTCTGGTCATTTGAGGAACTATCTACTTTCCTAAGGATTATTGGTGATAGCGTTATTCAGAGTGAGCTTGATGGATCAGTGAGAAACGAAAAGGTGTACAAAGATATTTCTCAACGAATGGCAGCCGAGGGATTTGAACGGACATCGGGGCAGTGCAGGGCAAAGCTTAAGAAGCTTAAAGGACAATATAAAAAAATTAAGGACGACAACAGCCGTAGTGGAAACAGTCGGAGTACTTGGAGGTGGTACGACGACATGGACGCCATTTACGGACATAGGCCGGCAAACCAAGGCAGGGAGGGTGGTCTGGACTCTGCAACTGCAATTCTCTAATCCATGGTAGACCCCTTTGGTAAGTTTTAATTTTTTTTGATGCCATAGGATTTCGCTATGCTAACCTGTAAAAAAAATATATATAACCAAATGTTTTTTTCAGAAACAGCTGATGGACTCTCCAATGATGCGTCAAACTTGTCAGATGATGGACCTTCAACGTCTTTCAGCAGCACCAGTAGTATCTCATCAAGCCAACCACAGAGTACCCAACCACAGATTAGCCTACTACAGAGTACCCAACCACAGAGTACGCCCAATGCACCCCGGCACAATGGTAAGACATGATGATAATAGTGAAATGTGTGCATTTTCTTAAAATAACTAATCAGTGGGGTAGAAGAGCAGTGGGTACAGAGGTGTAAGAGGTGAGAAGGGGGTTCAGCAGTGGGGCAGATGTGCAGGGGGTACAGAGGTGTAAGAGGTGAGAAGGGGGTTCAGCAGTGGGGCAGATGTGCAGGGGGTACAGAGGTGTAAGAGGTGAGAAGGGGGTTCAGCAGTGGGGCAGATGTGCAGGGGGTACAGAGGTGTAAGAGGTGAGAAGGGGGTTCAGCAGTGGGGCAGAAGAGCAGGGGGTACAGAGGTGTAAGAGGTGAGAAGGGGGTTCAGCAGTGGGGCAGATGTGCAGGGGGTACAGAGGTGTAAGAGGTGAGAAGGGGGTTCAGCAGTGGGGCAGATGTGCAGGGGGTATAGAGGTGTAAGAGCTGAGAAGGGGGTTCAGCAGTGGGGCAGAAGAGCAGTAGGGCAGATGTGCAGGGGTTACAGTTGTGGGGCAGTAGATAAATGTGATGTAGTCTGGTGTGGCAGATGAGAAAGGGGGTTACAGTATTGTTTTGACAGATGTTACCAAAAACACTAGTTTGATATTTTGTATATTATAGGTCATAGGAGACGTTTGCAGTTGGATCTGCGCACAGTCATGGAGGATATGAGGGCAGCAGAAGAAAGGCAGCTGGAAAGAATTGAGAACGAATCTGAAAGGCGGTTTCAGGCACTGCGTCAGGATGCACAGGAAGCTATGCGCCAGGAGGCAGAAATCGCCCGTCAGCAGATGGAGCAGCTGTCTACCTTTAACCAATCCTTCCTCTGTGTCCTAGGTCAGCTTGTTCAAGTCCTTTCAGCCAGTCGTGAACCCAGGTCACCACCCAGACCGTAGTGCCTTTCATGTAGCAAAGGACCTGTACCCATTTTTTTTTTATTCTTTTTTTATAAAAAAAAAATGTTAGTTTTCTTTAACAGAATATATGGAACGATGAGTTTTTTGTGAAATAAAAACCATGAGCGAATTTTTTGAGTATGTATTTTTTATTATAAAACATTATTAACAATATAGCAAAAAGGTATTAAAATTTTTAATAAATCATGGTAAAAATTTAAACATTGAGGTGCAGCATCAGAGCCTGGCGTATTTCACTGCACTCTTCTTCCATATCATGGGATGCTATTACTGGTACTGGCTCTTCTGAAGATGTATTCCAATCCTGGTCAAAGTCTTCTCCATGACTTTCACAAAGATTGTGAAGAGCACAGCAGGTAAGCACCATGGATTTGGCAAGTTTAATGTCACTGTCATTCCTCTTCATAAGACACCTCCATCTACCCTTAAGTCTTCCAAAAGCATTTTCCACTACGACACGTGCCCTGGATGTTTTTTTGTTGTAGGTTTGCTGTTCTGTTGTCAGGCGGCCATTGTCAGGAAATGGTTTCAGGAGCCAAATTTGTAAAGGGTAGGTAGAGTCCCCAAGAACATAATACCCAACATTGACCCCACAAATGTTCTTAGTGGAACCAGGGTACAGTCCTCCCTGGCCAACCCAGTCCCAAAATGTGGACAATCGTAGAACACGAGCATCATGCAAACTCCCAGGCTTTCCTACATTCACATTCCAGAATAGTCCCTTGCCATCCACTTCTCCCTGGAGGATGATAGAATGCCAGCCTTTCCGGCTGAAATAGTCAGTGTGGTATTCTTGTGGTGCTATTATTGGTATGTGTGAGCCATCAATAGCACCAACACACTGTGGAAGGCCCCACCTGTTCTCAAAGTACTCAGCCATGTCTTTAAGCTTTTCCCTGTCCGGAAAATGCACAATTTCAGGAGCTAGCAATGTGCAGACAGCCTTACAGAAGTCCTGCACACACCGGCACACTGAAGATTTACTGACACCGAAAAGATGACCAATACTTCTATATTCACTGTTGGTAGCCAGCTTCCACAGTGCAATGGCAACTCTTTTCCTCACTGGCAAACTGGCTCTGAAGTTGGTGCTTTGCTTCTCCATCGCTGGACGTAGCTTGGTACAAAGATATGAGAAGGTTTCCTCAGTAGGGATGAGCTTCGTGTTCGAGTCGAACATACGTTCGACTCGAACATCGGCTGTTCGATCGTTCGACGAAGATCGAACGATTTGGGCCGTTCGCGCCAAATTCGAGTGACGCGAACGGCCCACAATGCACTACGCCATCGCAGTGTCATCCAGGCGCTGTGATTGGCCAAGCATGCACTGTGACCCCGCATGCTTGGCCAATCACAGCGCTGGCAGCGAGGAGAGCAATGATTGGCCACAGGCAGGATGCCTGTGGCCAATTATTGCTGAGGGTGTTTAGTACACGCCCCACACTATAAAAGGCCGCCAGCACGGCGGCCTAGTGTAGTGTGTTCCGGAGCAGGGATAGAGCAGCATAGGCAGGGACAGTGACTTTTATTTCTTTCTTGCTTAACCTGGATTCCTTTAGTTTAGGGAAAGAGAAGGATAGGTAGGGAGAATGTCAGCGTGTTTTGTGCTTGTGCTATAGTGTGCTTAAAAAAAACATTTTTTCTAGGGACAGAAAACTGTAGGTAGGGAGAGTGTCAGTTTCTTTCACTGTCAAAGTCCTTGTTTCCAGGGACCTGGAAGGACAGTGAGTGAATTCTCCTTGTGCTAAATTGTGCTTAAAAAAAAACATTTTTTCTAGGGACAGAAAACTGTAGGTAGGGAGAGTGTCAGTTTCTTTCACTGTGAAAGTCCTTGTTTCCAGGGACCTGGAAGGACAGTGAGTGAATTCTCCTTGTGCTAAATTGTGCTTAAAAAAAACATTTTTTCTAGGGACAGAAAACTGTAGGTAGGGAGAGTGTCAGTTTCTTTCACTGTGAAAGTCCTTGTTTCCAGGGACCTGGAAGGACAGTGAGTGAATTCTCCTTGTGCTAAATTGTGCTTAAAAAAAACATTTTTTCTAGGGACAGAAAACTGTAGGTAGGGAGAGTGTCAGTTTCTTTCACTGTGAAAGTCCTTGTTTCCAGGGACCTGGAAGGACAGTGAGTGAATTCTCCTTGTGCTAAATTGTGCTTAAAAAAAACATTTTTTCTAGGGACAGAAAACTGTAGGTAGGGAGAGTGTCAGTTTCTTTCACTGTCAAAGTCCTTGTTTCCAGGGACCTGGAAGGACAGTGAGTGAATTCTCCTTGTGCTAAATTGTGCTTAAAAAAAACATTTTTTCTAGGGACAGAAAACTGTAGGTAGGGAGAGTGTCAGTTTCTTTCACTGTGAAAGTCCTTGTTTCCAGGGACCTGGAAGGACAGTGAGTGAATTCTCCTTGTGCTAAATTGTGCTTAAAAAAAACATTTTTTCTAGGGACAGAAAACTGTAGGTAGGGAGAGTGTCAGTTTCTTTCACTGTCAAAGTCCTTGTTTCCAGGGACCTGGAAGGACAGTGAGTGAATTCTCCTTGTGCTAAATTGTGCTTAAAAAAAACATTTTTTCTAGGGACAGAAAACTGTAGGTAGGGAGAGTGTCAGTTTCTTTCACTGTGAAAGTCCTTGTTTCCAGGGACCTGGAAGGACAGTGAGTGAATTCTCCTTGTGCTAAATTGTGCTTAAAAAAAACATTTTTTCTAGGGACAGAAAACTGTAGGTAGGGAGAGTGTCAGTTTCTTTCACTGTGAAAGTCCTTGTTTCCAGGGACCTGGAAGGACAGTGAGTGAATTCTCCTTGTGCTAAATTGTGCTTAAAAAAAACATTTTTTCTAGGGACAGAAAACTGTAGGTAGGGAGAGTGTCAGTTTCTTTCACTGTCAAAGTCCTTGTTTCCAGGGACCTGGAAGGACAGTGAGTGAATTCTCCTTGTGCTAAATTGTGCTTAAAAAAAACATTTTTTCTAGGGACAGAAAACTGTAGGTAGGGAGAGTGTCAGTTTCTTTCACTGTGAAAGTCCTTGTTTCCAGGGACCTGGAAGGACAGTGAGTGAATTCTCCTTGTGCTAAATTGTGCTTAAAAAAAACATTTTTTCTAGGGACAGAAAACTGTAGGTAGGGAGAGTGTCAGTTTCTTTCACTGTCAAAGTCCTTGTTTCCAGGGACCTGGAAGGACAGTGAGTGAATTCTCCTTGTGCTAAATTGTGCTTAAAAAAAACATTTTTTCTAGGGACAGAAAACTGTAGGTAGGGAGAGTGTCAGTTTCTTTCACTGTCAACGTCCTTGTTTCCAGGGACCTGGAAGGACAGTGAGTGAATACTCCTTGTGCTAAATTGTGCTTAAAAAAAACATTTTTTCTAGGGACAGAAAACTGTAGGTAGGGAGAGTGTCAGTTTCTTTCACTGTCAAAGTCCTTGTTTCCAGGGACCTGGAAGGACAGTGAGTGAATTCTCCTTGTGCTAAATTGTGCTTAAAAAAAACATTTTTTCTAGGGACAGAAAACTGTAGGTAGGGAGAGTGTCAGTTTCTTTCACTGTCAAAGTCCTTGTTTCCAGGGACCTGGAAGGACAGTGAGTGAATTCTCCTTGTGCTAAATTGTGCTTAAAAAAAACATTTTTTCTAGGGACAGAAAACTGTAGGTAGGGAGAGTGTCAGTTTCTTTCACTGTGAAAGTCCTTGTTTCCAGGGACCTGGAAGGACATTGAGTGAATTCTCCTTGTGCTAAATTGTGCTTAAAAAAACATTTTTTCTAGGGACAGAAAACTGTAGGTAGGGAGAGTGTCAGTTTCTTTCACTGTCAAAGTCCTTGTTTCCAGGGACCTGGAAGGACAGTGAGTGAATTCTCCTTGTGCTAAATTGTGCTTAAAAAAAACATTTTTTCTAGGGACAGAAAACTGTAGGTAGGGAGAGTGTCAGTTTCTTTCACTGTGAAAGTCCTTGTTTCCAGGGACCTGGAAGGACAGTGAGTGAATTCTCCTTGTGCTAAATTGTGCTTAAAAAAACATTTTTTCTAGGGACAGAAAACTGTAGGTAGGGAGAGTGTCAGTTTCTTTCACTGTGAAAGTCCTTGTTTCCAGGGACCTGGAAGGACAGTGAGTGAATTCTCCTTGTGCTAAATTGTGCTTAAAAAAAACATTTTTTCTAGGGACAGAAAACTGTAGGTAGGGAGAGTGTCAGTTTCTTTCACTGTGAAAGTCCTTGTTTCCAGGGACCTGGAAGGACAGTGAGTGAATTCTCCTTGTGCTAAATTGTGCTTAAAAAAAACATTTTTTCTAGGGACAGAAAACTGTAGGTAGGGAGAGTGTCAGTTTCTTTCACTGTCAAAGTCCTTGTTTCCAGGGACCTGGAAGGACAGTGAGTGAATTCTCCTTGTGCTAAATTGTGCTTAAAAAAAACATTTTTTCTAGGGACAGAAAACTGTAGGTAGGGAGAGTGTCAGTTTCTTTCACTGTGAAAGTCCTTGTTTCCAGGGACCTGGAAGGACAGTGAGTGAATTCTCCTTGTGCTAAATTGTGCTTAAAAAAAACATTTTTTCTAGGGACAGAAAACTGTAGGTAGGGAGAGTGTCAGTTTCTTTCACAGTGAAAGTCCTTGTTTCCAGGGACCTGGAAGGACAGTGAGTGAATTCTCCTTGTGCTAAATTGTGCTTAAAAAAAACATTTTTTCTAGGGACAGAAAACTGTAGGTAGGGAGAGTGTCAGTTTCTTTCACTGTCAAAGTCCTTGTTTCCAGGGACCTGGAAGGACAGTGAGTGAATTCTCCTTGTGCTAAATTGTGCTTAAAAAAAACATTTTTTCTAGGGACAGAAAACTGTAGGTAGGGAGAGTGTCAGTTTCTTTCACTGTGAAAGTCCTTGTTTCCAGGGACCTGGAAGGACAGTGAGTGAATTCTCCTTGTGCTAAATTGTGCTTAAAAAAAACATTTTTTCTAGGGACAGAAAACTGTAGGTAGGGAGAGTGTCAGTTTCTTTCACTGTCAAAGTCCTTGTTTCCAGGGACCTGGAAGGACAGTGAGTGAATTCTCCTTGTGCTAAATTGTGCTTAAAAAAAACATTTTTTCTAGGGACAGAAAACTGTAGGTAGGGAGAGTGTCAGTTTCTTTCACTGTGAAAGTCCTTGTTTCCAGGGACCTGGAAGGACAGTGAGTGAATTCTCCTTGTGCTAAATTGTGCTTAAAAAAAACATTTTTTCTAGGGACAGAAAACTGTAGGTAGGGAGAGTGTCAGTTTCTTTCACTGTGAAAGTCCTTGTTTCCAGGGACCTGGAAGGACAGTGAGTGAATTCTCCTTGTGCTAAATTGTGCTTAAAAAAAACATTTTTTCTAGGGACAGAAAACTGTAGGTAGGGAGAGTGTCAGTTTCTTTCACTGTCAAAGTCCTTGTTTCCAGGGACCTGGAAGGACAGTGAGTGAATTCTCCTTGTGCTAAATTGTGCTTAAAAAAACATTTTTTCTAGGGACAGAAAACTGTAGGTAGGGAGAGTGTCAGTTTCTTTCACTGTCAAAGTCCTTGTTTCCAGGGACCTGGAAGGACAGTGAGTGAATTCTCCTTGTGCTAAATTGTGCTTAAAAAAAACATTTTTTCTAGGGACAGAAAACTGTAGGTAGGGAGAGTGTCAGTTTCTTTCACTGTGAAAGTCCTTGTTTCCAGGGACCTGGAAGGACAGTGAGTGAATTCTCCTTGTGCTAAATTGTGCTTAAAAAAAACATTTTTTCTAGGGACAGAAAACTGTAGGTAGGGAGAGTGTCAGTTTCTTTCACTGTGAAAGTCCTTGTTTCCAGGGACCTGGAAGGACAGTGAGTGAATTCTCCTTGTGCTAAATTGTGCTTAAAAAAAACATTTTTTCTAGGGACAGAAAACTGTAGGTAGGGAGAGTGTCAGTTTCTTTCACTGTCAAAGTCCTTGTTTCCAGGGACCTGGAAGGACAGTGAGTGAATTCTCCTTGTGCTAAATTGTGCTTAAAAAAACATTTTTTCTAGGGACAGAAAACTGTAGGTAGGGAGAGTGTCAGTTTCTTTCACTGTGAAAGTCCTTGTTTCCAGGGACCTGGAAGGACAGTGAGTGAATTCTCCTTGTGCTAAATTGTGCTTAAAAAAAACATTTTTTCTAGGGACAGAAAACTGTAGGTAGGGAGAGTGTCAGTTTCTTTCACTGTCAACGTCCTTGTTTCCAGGGACCTGGAAGGACAGTGAGTGAATTCTCCTTGTGCTAAATTGTGCTTAAAAAAAACATTTTTTCTAGGGACAGAAAACTGTAGGTAGGGAGAGTGTCAGTTTCTTTCACTGTGAAAGTCCTTGTTTCCAGGGACCTGGAAGGACAGTGAGTGAATTCTCCTTGTGCTAAATTGTGCTTAAAAAAAACATTTTTTCTAGGGACAGAAAACTGTAGGTAGGGAGAGTGTCAGTTTCTTTCACTGTCAAAGTCCTTGTTTCCAGGGACCTGGAAGGACAGTGAGTGAATTCTCCTTGTGCTAAATTGTGCTTAAAAAAAACATTTTTTCTAGGGACAGAAAACTGTAGGTAGGGAGAGTGTCAGTTTCTTTCACTGTGAAAGTCCTTGTTTCCAGGGACCTGGAAGGACAGTGAGTGAATTCTCCTTGTGCTAAATTGTGCTTAAAAAAAACATTTTTTCTAGGGACAGAAAACTGTAGGTAGGGAGAGTGTCAGTTTCTTTCACTGTCAAAGTCCTTGTTTCCAGGGACCTGGAAGGACAGTGAGTGAATTCTCCTTGTGCTAAATTGTGCTTAAAAAAAACATTTTTTCTAGGGACAGAAAACTGTAGGTAGGGAGAGTGTCAGTTTCTTTCACTGTCAAAGTCCTTGTTTCCAGGGACCTGGAAGGACAGTGAGTGAATTCTCCTTGTGCTAAATTGTGCTTAAAAAAAACATTTTTTCTAGGGACAGAAAACTGTAGGTAGGGAGAGTGTCAGTTTCTTTCACTGTGAAAGTCCTTGTTTCCAGGGACCTGGAAGGACAGTGAGTGAATTCTCCTTGTGCTAAATTGTGCTTAAAAAAACATTTTTTCTAGGGACAGAAAACTGTAGGTAGGGAGAGTGTCAGTTTCTTTCACTGTCAAAGTCCTTGTTTCCAGGGACCTGGAAGGACAGTGAGTGAATTCTCCTTGTGCTAAATTGTGCTTAAAAAAAACATTTTTTCTAGGGACAGAAAACTGTAGGTAGGGAGAGTGTCAGTTTCTTTCACTGTCAAAGTCCTTGTTTCCAGGGACCTGGAAGGACAGTGAGTGAATTCTCCTTGTGCTAAATTGTGCTTAAAAAAAACATTTTTTCTAGGGACAGAAAACTGTAGGTAGGGAGAGTGTCAGTTTCTTTCACTGTCAAAGTCCTTGTTTCCAGGGACCTGGAAGGACAGTGAGTGAATTCTCCTTGTGCTAAATTGTGCTTAAAAAAAACATTTTTTCTAGGGACAGAAAACTGTAGGTAGGGAGAGTGTCAGTTTCTTTCACTGTCAAAGTCCTTGTTTCCAGGGACCTGGAAGGACAGTGAGTGAATTCTCCTTGTGCTAAATTGTGCTTAAAAAAAACATTTTTTCTAGGGACAGAAAACTGTAGGTAGGGAGAGTGTCAGTTTCTTTCACTGTGAAAGTCCTTGTTTCCAGGGACCTGGAAGGACAGTGAGTGAATTCTCCTTGTGTTTAAATTGTGCTTAAAAAAAACATTTTTTCTAGGGACAGAAAACTGTAGGTAGGGAGAGTGTCAGTTTCTTTCACTGTCAAAGTCCTTGTTTCCAGGGACCTGGAAGGACAGTGAGTGAATTCTCCTTGTGCTAAATTGTGCTTAAAAAAAACATTTTTTCTAGGGACAGAAAACTGTAGGTAGGGAGAGTGTCAGTTTCTTTCACTGTGAAAGTCCTTGTTTCCAGGGACCTGGAAGGACAGTGAGTGAATTCTCCTTGTGCTAAATTGTGCTTAAAAAAAACATTTTTTCTAGGGACAGAAAACTGTAGGTAGGGAGAGTGTCAGTTTCTTTCACTGTGAAAGTCCTTGTTTCCAGGGACCTGGAAGGACAGTGAGTGAATTCTCCTTGTGCTAAATTGTGCTTAAAAAAAACATTTTTTCTAGGGACAGAAAACTGTAGGTAGGGAGAGTGTCAGTTTCTTTCACTGTGAAAGTCCTTGTTTCCAGGGACCTGGAAGGACAGTGAGTGAATTCTCCTTGTGCTAAATTGTGCTTAAAAAAAACATTTTTTCTAGGGACAGAAAACTGTAGGTAGGGAGAGTGTCAGTTTCTTTCACTGTCAAAGTCCTTGTTTCCAGGGACCTGGAAGGACAGTGAGTGAATTCTCCTTGTGCTAAATTGTGCTTAAAAAAAACATTTTTTCTAGGGACAGAAAACTGTAGGTAGGGAGAGTGTCAGTTTCTTTCACTGTCAAAGTCCTTGTTTCCAGGGACCTGGAAGGACAGTGAGTGAATTCTCCTTGTGCTAAATTGTGCTTAAAAAAAACATTTTTTCTAGGGACAGAAAACTGTAGGTAGGGAGAGTGTCAGTTTCTTTCACTGTCAAAGTCCTTGTTTCCAGGGACCTGGAAGGACAGTGAGTGAATTCTCCTTGTGCTAAATTGTGCTTAAAAAAAACATTTTTTCTAGGGACAGAAAACTGTAGGTAGGGAGAGTGTCAGTTTCTTTCACTGTCAAAGTCCTTGTTTCCAGGGACCTGGAAGGACAGTGAGTGAATTCTCCTTGTGCTAAATTGTGCTTAAAAAAAACATTTTTTCTAGGGACAGAAAACTGTAGGTAGGGAGAGTGTCAGTTTCTTTCACTGTGAAAGTCCTTGTTTCCAGGGACCTGGAAGGACAGTGAGTGAATTCTCCTTGTGCTAAATTGTGCTTAAAAAAAACATTTTTTCTAGGGACAGAAAACTGTAGGTAGGGAGAGTGTCAGTTTCTTTCACTGTCAAAGTCCTTGTTTCCAGGGACCTGGAAGGACAGTGAGTGAATTCTCCTTGTGCTAAATTGTGCTTAAAAAAAACATTTTTTCTAGGGACAGAAAACTGTAGGTAGGGAGAGTGTCAGTTTCTTTCACTGTGAAAGTCCTTGTTTCCAGGGACCTGGAAGGACAGTGAGTGAATTCTCCTTGTGCTAAATTGTGCTTAAAAAAAACATTTTTTCTAGGGACAGAAAACTGTAGGTAGGGAGAGTGTCAGTTTCTTTCACTGTGAAAGTCCTTGTTTCCAGGGACCTGGAAGGACAGTGAGTGAATTCTCCTTGTGCTAAATTGTGCTTAAAAAAAACATTTTTTCTAGGGACAGAAAACTGTAGGTAGGGAGAGTGTCAGTTTCTTTCACTGTGAAAGTCCTTGTTTCCAGGGACCTGGAAGGACAGTGAGTGAATTCTCCTTGTGCTAAATTGTGCTTAAAAAAAACATTTTTTCTAGGGACAGAAAACTGTAGGTAGGGAGAGTGTCAGTTTCTTTCACTGTCAAAGTCCTTGTTTCCAGGGACCTGGAAGGACAGTGAGTGAATTCTCCTTGTGCTAAATTGTGCTTAAAAAAAACATTTTTTCTAGGGACAGAAAACTGTAGGTAGGGAGAGTGTCAGTTTCTTTCACTGTGAAAGTCCTTGTTTCCAGGGACCTGGAAGGACAGTGAGTGAATTCTCCTTGTGCTAAATTGTGCTTAAAAAAAACATTTTTTCTAGGGACAGAAAACTGTAGGTAGGGAGAGTGTCAGTTTCTTTCACTGTGAAAGTCCTTGTTTCCAGGGACCTGGAAGGACAGTGAGTGAATTCTCCTTGTGCTAAATTGTGCTTAAAAAAAACATTTTTTCTAGGGACAGAAAACTGTAGGTAGGGAGAGTGTCAGTTTCTTTCACTGTGAAAGTCCTTGTTTCCAGGGACCTGGAAGGACAGTGAGTGAATTCTCCTTGTGCTAAATTGTGCTTAAAAAAAACATTTTTTCTAGGGACAGAAAACTGTAGGTAGGGAGAGTGTCAGTTTCTTTCACTGTCAAAGTCCTTGTTTCCAGGGACCTGGAAGGACAGTGAGTGAATTCTCCTTGTGCTAAATTGTGCTTAAAAAAAACATTTTTTCTAGGGACAGAAAACTGTAGGTAGGGAGAGTGTCAGTTTCTTTCACTGTCAAAGTCCTTGTTTCCAGGGACCTGGAAGGACAGTGAGTGAATTCTCCTTGTGCTAAATTGTGCTTAAAAAAACATTTTTTCTAGGGACAGAAAACTGTAGGTAGGGAGAGTGTCAGTTTCTTTCACTGTGAAAGTCCTTGTTTCCAGGGACCTGGAAGGACAGTGAGTGAATTCTCCTTGTGCTAAATTGTGCTTAAAAAAAACATTTTTTCTAGGGACAGAAAACTGTAGGTAGGGAGAGTGTCAGTTTCTTTCACTGTCAAAGTCCTTGTTTCCAGGGACCTGGAAGGACAGTGAGTGAATTCTCCTTGTGCTAAATTGTGCTTAAAAAAAAACATTTTTTCTAGGGACAGAAAACTGTAGGTAGGGAGAGTATCAGTTTCTTTCACTGTCAAAGTCCTTGTTTCCAGGGACCTGGAAGGACAGTGAGTGAATTCTCCTTGTGCTAAATTGTGCTTAAAAAAAACATTTTTTCTAGGGACAGAAAACTGTAGGTAGGGAGAGTGTCAGTTTCTTTCACTGTCAAAGTCCTTGTTTCCAGGGACCTGGAAGGACAGTGAGTGAATTCTCCTTGTGCTAAATTGTGCTTAAAAAAAACATTTTTTCTAGGGACAGAAAACTAGGTAGGGAGAGTGTCAGTTTCTTTCACTGTGAAAGTCCTTGTTTCCAGGGACCTGGAAGGACAGTGAGTGAATTCTCCTTGTGCTAAATTGTGCTTAAAAAAAACATTTTTTCTAGGGACAGAAAACTGTAGGTAGGGAGAGTGTCAGTTTCTTTCACTGTGAAAGTCCTTGTTTCCAGGGACCTGGAAGGACAGTGAGTGAATTCTCCTTGTGCTAAATTGTGCTTAAAAAAACATTTTTTCTAGGGACAGAAAACTGTAGGTAGGGAGAGTGTCAGTTTCTTTCACTGTCAAAGTCCTTGTTTCCAGGGACCTGGAAGGACAGTGAGTGAATTCTCCTTGTGCTAAATTGTGCTTAAAAAAAACATTTTTTCTAGGGACAGAAAACTGTAGGTAGGGAGAGTGTCAGTTTCTTTCACTGTGAAAGTCCTTGTTTCCAGGGACCTGGAAGGACAGTGAGTGAATTCTCCTTGTGCTAAATTGTGCTTAAAAAAAACATTTTTTCTAGGGACAGAAAACTGTAGGTAGGGAGAGTGTCAGTTTCTTTCACTGGGAAAGTCCTTGTTTCCAGGGACCTGGAAGGACAGTGAGTGAATTCTCCTTGTGCTAAATTGTGCTTAAAAAAAACATTTTTTCTAGGGACAGAAAACTGTAGGTAGGGAGAGTGTCAGTTTCTTTCACTGTCAAAGTCCTTGTTTCCAGGGACCTGGAAGGACAGTGAGTGAATTCTCCTTGTGCTAAATTGTGCTTAAAAAAAACATTTTTTCTAGGGACAGAAAACTGTAGGTAGGGAGAGTGTCAGTTTCTTTCACTGTCAAAGTCCTTGTTTCCAGGGACCTGGAAGGACAGTGAGTGAATTCTCCTTGTGCTAAATTGTGCTTAAAAAAACATTTTTTCTAGGGACAGAAAACTGTAGGTAGGGAGAGTGTCAGTTTCTTTCACTGTGAAAGTCCTTATTTTCAGGGACCTGGAAGGACAGTGAGTGAATTCTCCTTGTGCTAAATTGTGCTTAAAAAAAACATTTTTTCTAGGGACAGAAAACTGTAGGTAGGGAGAGTGTCAGTTTCTTTCACTGTCAAAGTCCTTGTTTCCAGGGACCTGGAAGGACAGTGAGTGAATTCTCCTTGTGCTAAATTGTGCTTAAAAAAAACATTTTTTCTAGGGACAGAAAACTGTAGGTAGGGAGAGTGTCAGTTTCTTTCACTGTGAAAGTCCTTGTTTCCAGGGACCTGGAAGGACAGTGAGTGAATTCTCCTTGTGCTAAATTGTGCTTAAAAAAAACATTTTTTCTAGGGACAGAAAACTGTAAGTAGGGAGAGTGTCAGTTTCTTTCACTGTGAAAGTCCTTGTTTCCAGGGACCTGGAAGGACAGTGAGTGAATTCTCCTTGTGCTAAATTGTGCTTAAAAAAAACATTTTTTCTAGGGACAGAAAACTGTAGGTAGGGAGAGTGTCAGTTTCTTTCACTGTGAAAGTCCTTGTTTCCAGGGACCTGGAAGGACAGTGAGTGAATTCTCCTTGTGCTAAATTGTGCTTAAAAAAACATTTTTTCTAGGGACAGAAAACTGTAGGTAGGGAGAGTGTCAGTTTCTTTCACTGTCAAAGTCCTTGTTTCCAGGGACCTGGAACGACAGTGAGTGAATTCTCCTTGTGCTAAATTGTGCTTAAAAAAAACATTTTTTCTAGGGACAGAAAACTGTAGGTAGGGAGAGTGTCAGTTTCTTTCACTGTGAAAGTCCTTGTTTCCAGGGACCTGGAAGGACAGTGAGTGAATTCTCCTTGTGCTAAATTGTGCTTAAAAAAAACATTTTTTCTAGGGACAGAAAACTGTAGGTAGGGAGAGTGTCAGTTTCTTTCACTGTCAAAGTCCTTGTTTCCAGGGACCTGGAAGGACAGTGAGTGAATTCTCCTTGTGCTAAATTGTGCTTAAAAAAATCATTTTTTCTAGGGACAGAAAACTGTAGGTAGGGAGAGTGTCAGTTTCTTTCACTGTGAAAGTCCTTGTTTCCAGGGACCTGGAAGGACAGTGAGTGAATTCTCCTTGTGCTAAATTGTGCTTAAAAAAAACACTTTTTCTAGGGACAGAAAACTGTAGGTAGGGAGAGTGTCAGTTTCTTTCACTGTGAAAGTCCTTGTTTCCAGGGACCTGGAAGGACAGTGAGTGAATTCTCCTTGTGCTAAATTGTGCTTAAAAAAAACATTTTTTCTAGGGACAGAAAACTGTAGGTAGGGAGCGTGTCAGTTTCTTTCACTGTGAAAGTCCTTGTTTCCAGGGACCTGGAAGGACAGTGAGTGAATTCTCCTTGTGCTAAATTGTGCTTAAAAAAAACATTTTTTCTAGGGACAGAAAACTGTAGGTAGGGAGAGTGTCAGTTTCTTTCACTGTCAAAGTCCTTGTTTCCAGGGACCTGGAAGGACAGTGAGTGAATTCTCCTTGTGCTAAATTGTGCTTAAAAAAAACATTTTTTCTAGGGACAGAAAACTGTAGGTAGGGAGAGTGTCAGTTTCTTTCACTGTCAAAGTCCTTGTTTCCAGGGACCTGGAAGGACAGTGAGTGAATTCTCCTTGTGCTAAATTGTGCTTAAAAAAAACATTTTTTCTAGGGACAGAAAACTGTAGGTAGGGAGAGTGTCAGTTTCTTTCACTGTCAAAGTCCTTGTTTCAAGGGACAGAGAAGGACACCTGAAGGTAGCCCTTATTGCTTTTTTCCCATCTCCCTGCAGGCCATCTATTAGAATGTCTGGAAGGCAAACAAGGAGAGGCAGACAGTCAGGAGGCAATAAAAGAGGGCAAGCAGGCTCTGTGTCTGGGGGCAACAGTGCTGGTCGTGGACGCGGTGCATTGTCATCAGCACATGGCCATGGGACACGCTTGTCCTTCTTTTCGGCAGCTGGACATGTTGAGCCACATCATGCCGAAGACTTGGTAGAGTGGATGACCAAGCCCTCCTCCTCCTCCTCATCCTCTCTCACCCAGGCTCAGGGTACTGGAAAAGCAGCTGCCAAAGCGTCCTCTTCCCTGGTATCAATGTCAGACTCATCATCAGTCACTCCTTCCCTAGACCCACCATGTCCTCCTCCTGAGGAGTCCCCCGAACTGTTTCAGCACAGTGTTGGGTACATGCTCCAGGAGGATGCCCAGCGTTTCGAAGGGTCTGATGATGAAACCCAGCTAGAGGAAGGCAGTAGCGTGAGAGCAGACAGAGGGGATGCTCAAGAAGGACACCAATCTGGCAGTCATGTTCCAGCAGCTGCAGCATACTGCCAGATTGGCTCCAGTGATGAGGAGGGAGGGGATGATGAGGTCACTGACTCCACGTGGGTGCCTAATAGGAGAGAGGAGGAGGAGGAGGATGAGGAGGAGGCACATCTCCAACGAGGCAGGATGCCCTTTGGTGGCCAGCGTAAGGGCAGTACACCGACGGAATCACACCGCAGAGCTCCGCCTGTGCAGGGCGCTGCCTCTGCCCGTCATTCAAAAAGTTCTTTGGTGTGGGCCTTTTTTGAGGCTAGTGCATCAGATCGCACAGCTGCTGTTTGCAACATATGTCTCAAGCGTATATCGCGTGGCCAAAACATCAGCCGCTTGGGTACCACATGCCTGACCAGACATATGTTGACCTGCCATGCAGCTCGTTGGCAAGCCTACCTCAAAGACCCACACCAAAGAACAAAGCGGACCTCTCCTTGCACCGCATCAGCTGGGATCTCCAACCCCACTATAACTTCAGTCCTCTCTGAAACATGCACTGAGAGGAATGAAGGTGTAGAATTAGGTGTGTCACAGCCAAGTACTTGCGGCCACTCTGCTAGCAGTACACCGACGTCCGATTCTAGCAGGCAAATTTCCCTGCCCCAGCTGCTGGACCGTCGAAAGAAGTTCACTCCCAGCCATCCACATGCCCAGCGGTTGAATGCTAGCTTGGCTAAATTGCTAGCGCTTCAACTGCTGCCTTTTCAGTTGGTAGACTCGGCCCCCTTCCGTGAGTTTGTGCAATGTGCGGTTCCTCAGTGGCAGGTTCCCAAACGCCACTTTTTCTCACGGAAGGCTATTCCGGCTCTCTACCGGCATGTGGAAGGCAATGTCTTGGCCTCGCTGGACAGGGCGGTCAGCGGTAAGGTGCATATTACCGCTGACTCATGGTCCAGCAGGCATGGACAGGGACGTTACCTTTCTTTCACGGCCCATTGGGTCACTCTTTTGGCAGCTGGGAAGGATGCAGGACAAGGTGCAGTAGTGTTGGAGGTTGTCCCACCGCCACGCCTCCAAAATGCTACTACTGGTTGTGACACACCTCTCTCCTCCACCCCCTCCTCTTCTTCTTCCTCCATGGCCTCTTCCTGTGGTTTGTCCTATGAACCAGCGGTGCTCCGTAGCCGTTCACGGGGCTACGCAAGTACGCAGGCAAAAAGATGCCATGCCGTGCTTGCGCTGGTGTGTTTGGGGGACAGAAGCCACACTGGGGCAGAGGTCCTGTCTGCTCTGCAGGGCCAGGCCGAGAGGTGGTTGACGCCACGCCAGCTTAAGCCAGGAATGGTGGTTTGCGACAATGGCACCAACCTCCTCTCCGCCCTCCGACAGGGACAACTGACCCATGTGCCCTGTGTGGCTCACGTCCTTAACCTGGTGGTGCAGCGGTTCTTGGGCAGGTACCCGGGCTTACAGGATGTCCTGAGGCAGGCCAGGAAAGTCTGTGTGCATTTCCGCAGATCTTATAATGCCAGTGCTCGCCTGGCTGAGCTGCAAAAGGAGTTGAACCTGCCCAAGAACCGCCTTATATGTGACATGCCCACCAGGTGGAACTCAACGTTGGCCATGCTGCAGCGGCTGCACACGCAGCAGAGGGCCATCAATGAGTACCTGTGCGACTACGGCACCAGGACAGGGTCAGGGGAGCTTGGTTTTTTTCTCCACGCCAGTGGGGCATGATCAGGGATGCATGCACTGTCCTGGCACCATTTGAGGAGGCCACGAGGATGGTGAGCAGTGACAGTGCATGCATCAGTGACACTGTACCTCTTGTCCACCTGTTGGAGCACACGCTGCGTGGAATAATGGACAGGGCACTTGAGGCAGAACAGAGGCAGGAAGAGGAGGACTTCCTTGCCTCTCAAGGCCCCCTTTACCCAGACAGTGTTCCTTCTGTCCCACCCATCGCACAGGAAGAGGAGGAGGAGGAGGAGGAGGAGGAGGAGGAGGAGGATTGTGTCAGCATGGAGGTGGAGGCTGGCACTCAGCATCATCAGCAGCAGTCTTTTAGGGATGATTTACAGTCCCAAGAAACCAGTGGACTTGTACGTGGCTGGGAGGAGGTGGCTGCGGATCATGTCTTCCTTAGTGACCCAGAGGACTCCGGAGCGAATGCCTCAGCGAACCTACGCTGCATGGCCTCCCTGATCCTGCAAAGTCTGCGGAAGGATCCTCGTATTCTTCGGATCAAGGAGAGGGACCATTACTGGCTGGCCACTCTCCTTGATCCACGGTACAAGGGTAAGGTTGCGGACCTTATGTTACCGTCGCAGAGGGAGCAGAGGATGAGACAACTCCGGGAGGCCTTGCAGAAAGGTCTGTGCAACGCGTTCCCAGAGACTGGGAGGTTACAAACTCCTGGTCCTGGACAACGAGTTGCTGAGGCTTCGGCCAGTCAAAGAAGGAGCGGTGGGGAAGGTGGCTGTCTGACCGATGCGTTCAGACAATTCTTTAGTCCGCAGCCCCAAAGTATGATCGGTTCCAGCAACCATCGCCAGCGTCTGATAAACATGGTGCAGGAATATCTAGGGGCAAGGTCAGACTTGGACACCTTCCCCACCGAAAATCCTCTGGCTTACTGGGTCTTGAGGATGGATCACTGGCCAGAGCTTGCACAGTATGCAATTGAGCTACTGGCCTGTCCTGCATCCAGCGTTCTTTCGGAACGCACATTCAGTGCTGCTGGAGGATTTGTCACGGATCACAGGGTGCGCCTGTCCACCGACTCGGTTGATCGACTGACTTTCATCAAGATGAACCAGTCTTGGATCACCACCAGCTACCACACACCTGATGCTGATATAACAGACTAATTGATTTTAACATGTCACATCCCTTCAAGACTGATGCTGATGCTGAGTGCCTGTGCTGTTATGTTGACTGGCTATCCTCCTCCTCCGAGTCCTCAATGATACGATTGATGATGATAGCTTGGAAGATCATTTTTGTTTATGGGTGCCGCCACCAGTGGCTAAGGCCCAATTTTTCAGCCCCTGTTTTACAGGGGCGTGTAATTACAATTTTTTTAGCAATAATTTGCCATAGGGCTCATTGCTGTGCTCCAAGTACAGTATCTGTGAGGGGTTGGAGTGTTGTGGCACCAGTGCCTAAGGCCCAATTTTTCAGCCCCTGTTTAACAGGGGCGTGTCATTACAATTTTTGAAGCAATACTTTGCAACAGGGCTCATTGCTGTGCTCCAAGTACAGTATCTGTGAGGGGTTGTAGTGTTGTGCCACCAGTGCCTAAGGCCCAATTTTTCAGCCCCTGTTCAACAGGGGCATGCAATTACAATTCTTGATCTAATAATTCACAGCAGGGTCCATTGCTGCACCCACCAAGAGTAACTCTGAGGGCTTACAGTCTTGTGGCAACGCCACCACCACCACCACCACGAAAGGCCCAATTTTTCAGCCCCTGTTCAAAAGGGGCATGTAATTACAATTCTTGATCTAATAATTCACAGCAGGGCCCATTGCTGCACCCACCAAGAGTAACTGTCAGGGCTTACAGTGTTGTGGCACCAGCACCACCATCAAAGCCCCAATTTTTACTACCACTGTTCAACAATTATATGTAATTAAAATTCCTGATATAATAGTTGACAGCAGGGCGTTCCAGCACCAACCAAGAGTAACTGAGTGCTTACAGTGTTGTGCCAACACCAACAACTAAGGGGCCTATTTCTGCAGAGTATATACGGCAGGTCCCTACTTTCAAACATCCAACTTACAAACGACTCCTACTTGCAAACGAAAGAAGACAACAGGAAGTGAGAGGAAATCTACCCCTAGAAAGGAAAATTCTCTCCTGTAAGAATAAATATGGGAGAAAGGGGTCTCATCTGTACTGATGCTTTATCAGCAATCCTTGTTTCAAGAAAAACACCACATTTCAAAAACAGTTGTCATTGGGACGGAAAGTGAGGTGAAATGTTCTGAACAGGGGCACAGACAGCAAAACAAATGTTACAGGGGTGATAACCCTTACCTATGTTTCCCAAAAAGTTTAAAAATAGATTTTTGGGCTGGAGCTACACTTCAACAATGTACCTGTTCAAAATTACAAACACATTCTACATAAGAACAAACCTACAGTCCCTGTCTTGTATGCACCGCCTGTATACGGCTGTTCAGAGTATATAGGGCCTTTTTTATTTTATGTGCGGGGTTCCCCTTAATATCCATACAAGACCCAAAGGGGCTGGTAATGGGCTGGGGTAGGGGGGGGGGGGGTGTTGATGGGGTAGCTATGCCATTTTTCCTAAAGATTTTCATCCATATTACCGGGACCAGACATTGCATTAAAGCCGCAAGCAGTTTTAAATGACTTTTTTCCCTTTAGAAATGTTATTTTGTGCAGGGACAGTTCTAAACACGGGAAACACGTGGCACTTCACAGGCATACTTTAGACACCCCCCAGGTACGATATTTAAAGGAATATTTGACTTTTTTTTTTCACTTTATGCATCATTAAAATGACTGCTCCCGAAAAACGACCGTTTTTAAAACTTCTTTTTGCATTGATACATGTCCCCTGGTGCAGAACCCGGGTTCCCAAACCCTTTTTAGGACAATAACATGCATAATAGTTGTTATAATTAGCACTTTAGAATTCGAACGTTCGCATCCATTGTATTTAATAGGGTTCTAATGTTCGTTCGAACTTTCGGTCCGTTCGCGGGTTCTGGTGCGAACCGAACCCGGGGGTGTTCGGCTCATCACTATTCCTCAGACATTCTAAAATTCTGCACCCACTGTGTGTGTGTGAATTAGGGATGAGCTTCGTGTTCGAGTCGAACATACGTTCGACTCGAACATCGGCTGTTCGATCGTTCGACGAAGATCGAACGATTTGGGCCGTTCGCGCCAAATTCGAGTGACGCGAACGGCCCACAATGCACTACGCCATCGCAGTGTCATCCAGGCGCTGTGATTGGCCAAGCATGCACTGTGACCCCGCATGCTTGGCCAATCACAGCGCCGGCAGCGAGGAGAGCAATGATTGGCCACAGGCAGGATGCCTGTGGCCAATTATTGCTGAGGGTGTTTAGTACACGCCCCACACTATAAAAGGCCGCCAGCACGGCGGCCTAGTGTAGTGTGTTCCGGAGCAGGGATAGAGCAGCATAGGCAGGGACAGTGACTTTTATTTCTTTCTTGCTTAACCTGGATTCCTTTAGTTTAGGGAAAGAGAAGGATAGGTAGGGAGAGTGTCAGTGTGTTTTGTGCTTGTGCTATATTGTGCTTAAAAAAAACATTTTTTCTAGGGACAGAAAACTGTAGGTAGGGAGAGTGTCAGTTTCTTTCACTGTCAAAGTCCTTGTTTCCAGGGACCTGGAAGGACAGTGAGTGAATTCTCCTTGTGCTAAATTGTGCTTAAAAAAAACATTTTTTCTAGGGACAGAAAACTGTAGGTAGGGAGAGTGTCAGTTTCTTTCACTGTGAAAGTCCTTGTTTCCAGGGACCTGGAAGGACAGTGAGTGAATTCTCCTTGTGCTAAATTGTGCTTAAAAAAAACATTTTTTCTAGGGACAGAAAACTGTAGGTAGGGAGAGTGTCAGTTTCTTTCACTGTGAAAGTCCTTGTTTCCAGGGACCTGGAAGGACAGTGAGTGAATTCTCCTTGTGCTAAATTGTGCTTAAAAAAAAAAAAATTTCTAGGGACAGAAAACTGTAGGTAGGGAGAGTGTCAGTTTCTTTCACTGTGAAAGTCCTTGTTTCCAGGGACCTGGAAGGACAGTGAGTGAATTCTCCTTGTGCTAAATTGTGCTTAAAAAAAACATTTTTTCTAGGGACAGAAAACTGTAGGTAGGGAGAGTGTCAGTTTCTTTCACTGTCAAAGTCCTTGTTTCCAGGGACCTGGAAGGACAGTGAGTGAATTCTCCTTGTGCTAAATTGTGCTTAAAAAAAACATTTTTTCTAGGGACAGAAAACTGTAGGTAGGGAGAGTGTCAGTTTCTTTCACTGTGAAAGTCCTTGTTTCCAGGGACCTGGAAGGACAGTGAGTGAATTCTCCTTGTGCTAAATTGTGCTTAAAAAAACATTTTTTCTAGGGACAGAAAACTGTAGGTAGGGAGAGTGTCAGTTTCTTTCACTGTCAAAGTCCTTGTTTCCAGGGACCTGGAAGGACAGTGAGTGAATTCTCCTTGTGCTAAATTGTGCTTAAAAAAAACATTTTTTCTAGGGACAGAAAACTGTAGGTAGGGAGAGTGTCAGTTTCTTTCACTGTCAAAGTCCTTGTTTCCAGGGACCTGGAAGGACAGTGAGTGAATTCTCCTTGTGCTAAATTGTGCTTAAAAAAAACATTTTTTCTAGGGACAGAAAACTGTAGGTAGGGAGAGTGTCAGTTTCTTTCACTGTCAAAGTCCTTGTTTCCAGGGACCTGGAAGGACAGTGAGTGAATTCTCCTTGTGCTAAATTGTGCTTAAAAAAAACATTTTTTCTAGGGACAGAAAACTGTAGGTAGGGAGAGTGTCAGTTTCTTTCACTGTCAAAGTCCTTGTTTCCAGGGACCTGGAAGGACAGTGAGTGAATTCTCCTTGTGCTAAATTGTGCTTAAAAAAAACATTTTTTCTAGGGACAGAAAACTGTAGGTAGGGAGAGTGTCAGTTTCTTTCACTGTCAAAGTCCTTGTTTCCAGGGACCTGGAAGGACAGTGAGTGAATTCTCCTTGTGCTAAATTGTGCTTAAAAAAAACATTTTTTCTAGGGACAGAAAACTGTAGGTAGGGAGAGTGTCAGTTTCTTTCACTGTGAAAGTCCTTGTTTCCAGGGACCTGGAAGGACAGTGAGTGAATTCTCCTTGTGCTAAATTGTGCTTAAAAAAAAATTTTTTTCTAGGGACAGAAAACTGTAGGTAGGGAGAGTGTCAGTTTCTTTCACTGTCAAAGTCCTTGTTTCCAGGGACCTGGAAGGACAGTGAGTGAATTCTCCTTGTGCTAAATTGTGCTTAAAAAAAACATTTTTTCTAGGGACAGAAAACTGTAGGTAGGGAGAGTGTCAGTTTCTTTCACTGTCAAAGTCCTTGTTTCCAGGGACCTGGAAGGACAGTGAGTGAATTCTCCTTGTGCTAAATTGTGCTTAAAAAAAACATTTTTTCTAGGGACAGAAAACTGTAGGTAGGGAGAGTGTCAGTTTCTTTCACTGTCAAAGTCCTTGTTTCCAGGGACCTGGAAGGACAGTGAGTGAATTCTCCTTGTGCTAAATTGTGCTTAAAAAAAACATTTTTTCTAGGGACAGAAAACTGTAGGTAGGGAGAGTGTCAGTTTCTTTCACTGTCAAAGTCCTTGTTTCCAGGGACCTGGAAGGACAGTGAGTGAATTCTCCTTGTGCTAAATTGTGCTTAAAAAAAACATTTTTTCTAGGGACAGAAAACTGTAGGTAGGGAGAGTGTCAGTTTCTTTCACTGTGAAAGTCCTTGTTTCCAGGGACCTGGAAGGACAGTGAGTGAATTCTCCTTGTGCTAAATTGTGCTTAAAAAAAACATTTTTTCTAGGGACAGAAAACTGTAGGTAGGGAGAGTGTCAGTTTCTTTCACTGTGAAAGTCCTTGTTTCCAGGGACCTGGAAGGACAGTGAGTGAATTCTCCTTGTGCTAAATTGTGCTTAAAAAAAACATTTTTTCTAGGGACAGAAAACTGTAGGTAGGGAGAGTGTCAGTTTCTTTCACTGTGAAAGTCCTTGTTTCCAGGGACCTGGAAGGACAGTGAGTGAATTCTCCTTGTGCTAAATTGTGCTTAAAAAAAACATTTTTTCTAGGGACAGAAAACTGTAGGTAGGGAGAGTGTCAGTTTCTTTCACTGTGAAAGTCCTTGTTTCCAGGGACCTGGAAGGACAGTGAGTGAATTCTCCTTGTGCTAAATTGTGCTTAAAAAAAACATTTTTTCTAGGGACAGAAAACTGTAGGTAGGGAGAGTGTCAGTTTCTTTCACTGTCAAAGTCCTTGTTTCCAGGGACCTGGAAGGACAGTGAGTGAATTCTCCTTGTGCTAAATTGTGCTTAAAAAAACATTTTTTCTAGGGACAGAAAACTGTAGGTAGGGAGAGTGTCAGTTTCTTTCACTGTGAAAGTCCTTGTTTCCAGGGACCTGGAAGGACAGTGAGTGAATTCTCCTTGTGCTAAATTGTGCTTAAAAAAAACATTTTTTCTAGGGACAGAAAACTGTAGGTAGGGAGAGTGTCAGTTTCTTTCACTGTCAAAGTCCTTGTTTCCAGGGACCTGGAAGGACAGTGAGTGAATTCTCCTTGTGCTAAATTGTGCTTAAAAAAAAAACATTTTTTCTAGGGACAGAAAACTGTAGGTAGGGAGAGTGTCAGTTTCTTTCACTGTGAAAGTCCTTGTTTCCAGGGACCTGGAAGGACAGTGAGTGAATTCTCCTTGTGCTAAATTGTGCTTAAAAAAAACATTTTTTCTAGGGACAGAAAACTGTAGGTAGGGAGAGTGTCAGTTTCTTTCACTGTCAAAGTCCTTGTTTCCAGGGACCTGGAAGGACAGTGAGTGAATTCTCCTTGTGCTAAATTGTGCTTAAAAAAAACATTTTTTCTAGGGACAGAAAACTGTAGGTAGGGAGAGTGTCAGTTTCTTTCACTGTGAAAGTCCTTGTTTCCAGGGACCTGGAAGGACAGTGAGTGAATTCTCCTTGTGCTAAATTGTGCTTAAAAAAAACATTTTTTCTAGGGACAGAAAACTGTAGGTAGGGAGAGTGTCAGTTTCTTTCACTGTGAAAGTCCTTGTTTCCAGGGACCTGGAAGGACAGTGAGTGAATTCTCCTTGTGCTAAATTGTGCTTAAAAAAAACATTTTTTCTAGGGACAGAAAACTGTAGGTAGGGAGAGTGTCAGTTTCTTTCACTGTCAAAGTCCTTGTTTCCAGGGACCTGGAAGGACAGTGAGTGAATTCTCCTTGTGCTAAATTGTGCTTAAAAAAAACTTTTTTTCTAGGGACAGAAAACTGTAGGTAGGGAGAGTGTCAGTTTCTTTCACTGTGAAAGTCCTTGTTTCCAGGGACCTGGAAGGACAGTGAGTGAATTCTCCTTGTGCTAAATTGTGCTTAAAAAAAACATTTTTTCTAGGGACAGAAAACTGTAGGTAGGGAGAGTGTCAGTTTCTTTCACTGTCAAAGTCCTTGTTTCCAGGGACCTGGAAGGACAGTGAGTGAATTCTCCTTGTGCTAAATTGTGCTTAAAAAAAACATTTTTTCTAGGGACAGAAAACTGTAGGTAGGGAGAGTGTCAGTTTCTTTCACTGTGAAAGTCCTTGTTTCCAGGGACCTGGAAGGACAGTGAGTGAATTCTCCTTGTGCTAAATTGTGCTTAAAAAAAACATTTTTTCTAGGGACAGAAAACTGTAGGTAGGGAGAGTGTCAGTTTCTTTCACTGTCAAAGTCCTTGTTTCCAGGGACCTGGAAGGACAGTGAGTGAATTCTCCTTGTGCTAAATTGTGCTTAAAAAAACATTTTTTCTAGGGACAGAAAACTGTAGGTAGGGAGAGTGTCAGTTTCTTTCACTGTGAAAGTCCTTGTTTCCAGGGACCTGGAAGGACAGTGAGTGAATTCTCCTTGTGCTAAATTGTGCTTAAAAAAAACATTTTTTCTAGGGACAGAAAACTGTAGGTAGGGAGAGTGTCAGTTTCTTTCACTGTCAAAGTCCTTGTTTCCAGGGACCTGGAAGGACAGTGAGTGAATTCTCCTTGTGCTAAATTGTGCTTAAAAAAAACATTTTTTCTAGGGACAGAAAACTGTAGGTAGGGAGAGTGTCAGTTTCTTTCACTGTCAAAGTCCTTGTTTCCAGGGACCTGGAAGGACAGTGAGTGAATTCTCCTTGTGCTAAATTGTGCTTAAAAAAAACATTTTTTCTAGGGACAGAAAACTGTAGGTAGGGAGAGTGTCAGTTTCTTTCACTGTGCAAGTCCTTGTTTCTAGGGACCTGGAAGGACAGTGAGTGAATTCTCCTTGTGCTAAATTGTGCTTAAAAAAAACATTTTTTCTAGGGACAGAAAACTGTAGGTAGGGAGAGTGTCAGTTTCTTTCACTGTCAAAGTCCTTGTTTCCAGGGACCTGGAAGGACAGTGAGTGAATTCTCCTTGTGCTAAATTGTGCTTAAAAAAAACATTTTTTCTAGGGACAGAAAACTGTAGGTAGGGAGAGTGTCAGTTTCTTTCACTGTCAAAGTCCTTGTTTCAAGGGACAGAGAAGGACACCTGAAGGTAGCCCTTATTGCTTTTTTCCCATCTCCCTGCAGGCCATCTATTAGAATGTCTGGAAGGCAAACAAGGAGAGGCAGACAGTCAGGAGGCAATAAAAGAGGGCAAGCAGGCTCTGTGTCTGGGGGCAACAGTGCTGGTCGTGGACGCGGTGCATTGTCATCAGCACATGGCCATGGGACACGCTTGTCCTTCTTTTCGGCAGCTGGACATGTTGAGCCACATCATGCCGAAGACTTGGTAGAGTGGATGACCAAGCCCTCCTCCTCCTCCTCATCCTCTCTCACCCAGGCTCAGGGTACTGGAAAAGCAGCTGCCAAAGCGTCCTCTTCCCTGGTATCAATGTCAGACTCATCATCAGTCACTCCTTCCCTAGACCCACCATGTCCTCCTCCTGAGGAGTCCCCCGAACTGTTTCAGCACAGTGTTGGGTACATGCTCCAGGAGGATGCCCAGCGTTTCGAAGGGTCTGATGATGAAACCCAGCTAGAGGAAGGCAGTAGCGTGAGAGCAGACAGAGGGGATGCTCAAGAAGGACACCAATCTGGCAGTCATGTTCCAGCAGCTGCAGCATACTGCCAGATTGGCTCCAGTGATGAGGAGGGAGGTGATGATGAGGTCACTGACTCCACGCGGGTGCCTAATAGGAGAGAGGAGGAGGAGGAGGATGAGGAGGAGGCACATCTCCAACGAGGCAGGATGCCCTTTGGTGGCCAGCGTAAGGGCAGTACACCGACGGAATCACACCGCAGAGCTCCGCCTGTGCAGGGCGCTGCCTCTGCCCGTCATTCAAAAAGTTCTTTGGTGTGGGCCTTTTTTGAGGCTAGTGCATCAGATCGCACAGCTGCTGTTTGCAACATATGTCTCAAGCGTATATCGCGTGGCCAAAACATCAGCCGCTTGGGTACCACATGCCTGACCAGACATATGTTGACCTGCCATGCAGCTCGTTGGCAAGCCTACCTCAAAGACCCACACCAAAGAACAAAGCGGACCTCTCCTTGCACCGCATCAGCTGGGATCTCCAACCCCACTATAACTTCAGTCCTCTCTGAAACATGCACTGAGAGGAATGAAGGTGTAGAATTAGGTGTGTCACAGCCAAGTTCTTGCGGCCACTCTGCTAGCAGTACACCGACGTCCGATTCTAGCAGGCAAATTTCCCTGCCCCAGCTGCTGGACCGTCGAAAGAAGTTCACTCCCAGCCATCCACATGCCCAGCGGTTGAATGCTAGCTTGGCTAAATTGCTAGCGCTTCAACTGCTGCCTTTTCAGTTGGTAGACTCGGCCCCCTTCCGTGAGTTTGTGCAATGTGCGGTTCCTCAGTGGCAGGTTCCCAAACGCCACTTTTTCTCACGGAAGGCTATTCCGGCTCTCTACCGGCATGTGGAAGGCAATGTCTTGGCCTCGCTGGACAGGGCGGTCAGCGGTAAGGTGCATATTACCACTGACTCATGGTCCAGCAGGCATGGACAGGGACGTTACCTTTCTTTCACGGCCCATTGGGTCACTCTTTTGGCAGCTGGGAAGGATGCAGGACAAGGTGCAGTAGTGTTGGAGGTTGTCCCACCGCCACGCCTCCAAAATGCTACTACTGGTTGTGACACACCTCTCTCCTCCACCCCCTCCTCTTCTTCTTCCTCCATGGCCTCTTCCTGTGGTTTGTCCTATGAACCAGCGGTGCTCCGTAGCCGTTCACGGGGCTACGCAAGTACGCAGGCAAAAAGATGCCATGCCGTGCTTGCGCTGGTGTGTTTGGGGGACAGAAGCCACACTGGGGCAGAGGTCCTGTCTGCTCTGCAGGGCCAGGCCGAGAGGTGGTTGACGCCACGCCAGCTTAAGCCAGGAATGGTGGTTTGCGACAATGGCACCAACCTCCTCTCCGCCCTCCGACAGGGACAACTGACCCATGTGCCCTGTGTGGCTCACGTCCTTAACCTGGTGGTGCAGCGGTTCTTGGGCAGGTACCCGGGCTTACAGGATGTCCTGAGGCAGGCCAGGAAAGTCTGTGTGCATTTCCGCAGATCTTATAATGCCAGTGCTCGCCTGGCTGAGCTGCAAAAGGAGTTGAACCTGCCCAAGAACCGCCTTATATGTGACATGCCCACCAGGTGGAACTCAACGTTGGCCATGCTGCAGCGGCTGCACACGCAGCAGAGGGCCATCAATGAGTACCTGTGCGACTACGGCACCAGGACAGGGTCAGGGGAGCTTGGTTTTTTTTCTCCACGCCAGTGGGGCATGATCAGGGATGCATGCACTGTCCTGGCACCATTTGAGGAGGCCACGAGGATGGTGAGCAGTGACAGTGCATGCATCAGTGACACTGTACCTCTTGTCCACCTGTTGGAGCACACGCTGCGTGGAATAATGGACAGGGCACTTGAGGCAGAACAGAGGCAGGAAGAGGAGGACTTCCTTGCCTCTCAAGGCCCCCTTTACCCAGACAGTGTTCCTTCTGTCCCACCCATCGCACAGGAAGAGGAGGAGGAGGAGGAGGAGGAGGAGGAGGAGGATTGTGTCAGCATGGAGGTGGAGGCTGGCACTCAGCATCATCAGCAGCAGTCTTTTAGGGATGATTTACAGTCCCAAGAAACCAGTGGACTTGTACGTGGCTGGGAGGAGGTGGCTGCGGATCATGTCGTCCTTAGTGACCCAGAGGACTCCGGAGCGAATGCCTCAGCAAACCTACGCTGCATGGCCTCCCTGATCCTGCAAAGTCTGCGGACGGATCCTCGTATTCTTCGGATCAAGGAGAGGGACCATTACTGGCTGGCCACTCTCCTTGATCCACGGTACAAGGGTAAGGTTGCGGACCTTATGTTACCGTCGCAGAGGGAGCAGAGGATGAGACAACTCCGGGAGGCCTTGCAGAAAGGTCTGTGCAACGCGTTCCCAGAGACTGGGAGGTTACAAACTCCTGGTCCTGGACAACGAGTTGCTGAGGCTTCGGCCAGTCAAAGAAGGAGCGGTGGGGAAGGTGGCCGTCTGACCGATGCGTTCAGACAATTCTTTAGTCCGCAGCCCCAAAGTATGATCGGTTCCAGCAACCATCGCCAGCGTCTGATAAACATGGTGCAGGAATATCTAGGGGCAAGGTCAGACTTGGACACCTTCCCCACCGAAAATCCTCTGGCTTACTGGGTCTTGAGGATGGATCACTGGCCAGAGCTTGCACAGTATGCAATTGAGCTACTGGCCTGTCCTGCATCCAGCGTTCTTTCGGAACGCACATTCAGTGCTGCTGGAGGATTTGTCACGGATCACAGGGTGCGCCTGTCCACCGACTCGGTTGATCGACTGACTTACATCAAGATGAACCAGTCTTGGATCACCACCAGCTACCACACACCTGATGCTGATATAACAGACTAATTGATTTTAACATGTCACATCCCTTCAAGACTGATGCTGATGCTGAGTGCCTGTGCTGTTATGTTGACTGGCTATCCTCCTCCTCCGAGTCCTCAATGATACGATTGATGATGATAGCTTGGAAGATCATTTTTGTTTATGGGTGCCGCCACCAGTGGCTAAGGCCCAATTTTTCAGCCCCTGTTTTACAGGGGCGTGTAATTACAATTTTTTTAGCAATAATTTGCCATAGGGCTCATTGCTGTGCTCCAAGTACAGTATCTGTGAGGGGTTGGAGTGTTGTGGCACCAGTGCCTAAGG
Organism: Rana muscosa; assembly: GCA_029206835.1. Classification (NCBI taxonomy): domain Eukaryota; kingdom Metazoa; phylum Chordata; class Amphibia; order Anura; family Ranidae; genus Rana; species Rana muscosa. The sequence goes on along the minus strand of CM055123.1, from coordinate 211,706,980 downwards.
CCCAATTTTTCAGCCCCTGTTTAACAGGGGCGTGTCATTACAATTTTTGAAGCAATACTTTGCAACAGGGCTCATTGCTGTGCTCCAAGTACAGTATCTGTGAGGGGTTGTAGTGTTGTGCCACCAGTGCCTAAGGCCCAATTTTTCAGCCCCTGTTCAACAGGGGCATGCAATTACAATTCTTGATCTAATAATTCACAGCAGGGTCCATTGCTGCACCCACCAAGAGTAACTCTGAGGGCTTACAGTCTTGTGGCAACGCCACCACCACCACCACCACGAAAGGCCCAATTTTTCAGCCCCTGTTCAAAAGGGGCATGTAATTACAATTCTTGATCTAATAATTCACAGCAGGGCCCATTGCTGCACCCACCAAGAGTAACTGTCAGGGCTTACAGTGTTGTGGCACCAGCACCACCATCAAAGCCCCAATTTTTACTACCACTGTTCAACAATTATATGTAATTAAAATTCCTGATATAATAGTTGACAGCAGGGCGTTCCAGCACCAACCAAGAGTAACTGAGTGCTTACAGTGTTGTGCCAACACCAACAACTAAGGGGCCTATTTCTGCAGAGTATATACGGCAGGTCCCTACTTTCAAACATCCAACTTACAAACGACTCCTACTTGCAAACGAAAGAAGACAACAGGAAGTGAGAGGAAATCTACCCCTAGAAAGGAAAATTCTCTCCTGTAAGAATAAATATGGGAGAAAGGGGTCTCATCTGTACTGATGCTTTATCAGCAATCCTTGTTTCAAGAAAAACACCACATTTCAAAAACAGTTGTCATTGGGACGGAAAGTGAGGTGAAATGTTCTGAACAGGGGCACAGACAGCAAAACAAATGTTACAGGGGTGATAACCCTTACCTATGTTTCCCAAAAAGTTTAAAAATAGATTTTTGGGCTGGAGCTACACTTCAACAATGTACCTGTTCAAAATTACAAACACATCCTACATAAGAACAAACCTACAGTCCCTGTCTTGTATGCACCGCCTGTATACGGCTGTTCAGAGTATATAGGGCCTTTTTTATTTTATGTGCGGGGTTCCCCTTAATATCCATACAAGACCCAAAGGGGCTGGTAATGGGCTGGGGTGGGGGGGGGGGTGTTGATGGGGTAGCTATGCCATTTTTCCTAAAGATTTTCATCCATATTACCGGGACCAGACATTGCATTAAAGCCGCAAGCAGTTTTAAATGACTTTTTTCCCTTTAGAAATGTTATTTTGTGCAGGGACAGTTCTAAACACGGGAAACACGTGGCACTTCACAGGCATACTTTAGACACCCCCCAGGTACGATATTTAAAGGAATATTTGACTTTTTTTTTTCACTTTATGCATCATTAAAATGACTGCTCCCGAAAAACGACCGTTTTTAAAACTTCTTTTTGCATTGATACATGTCCCCTGGTGCAGAACCCGGGTTCCCAAACCCTTTTTAGGACAATAACATGCATAATAGTTGTTATAATTAGCACTTTAGAATTCGAACGTTCGCATCCATTGTATTTAATAGGGTTCTAATGTTCGTTCGAACTTTCGGTCCGTTCGCGGGTTCTGGTGCGAACCGAACCCGGGGGTGTTCGGCTCATCACTAGTGTGAATCCCGGAACGGTCACATCCCACCACTCATTGGCACGGGGGAAAGCCCAAATGACTGGTCGGCGGCGCTGATTTGCCAAAAGCAGAAGCATCTAAAAAAAAAAAAACACAGATGGTAACATATCACTAAAAAAAAAAACATTATACATATATAACATATGTGTCTGGTGGGTCATTGTGTGTGTGTGCATGTCAGGTAGGTGGGTCAGTGTGTATGTGTAAGTCAGGTAGGTGGGTCAGTGTGTGTATGTGTAAGTCAGGTAGGTGGGTCAGTGTGTGTTTGCATGTCAGGTAGGTGGGTCAGTGTGTGTGTGTATTTAAGGTAGGTAGTGTGTATGTCAGGTAGGTCTGAGTTAAGTTGGTCAGTTGTGCTTACCCTATAGCGCTGCCGTCTTTGTCTTTGCCGCACAAAGGTGTACTTCTCCTCCCGGCTAAACATCCAAGCTAGCAAATTTATTTTCTTGAATGCTGTGTTTCTCATTGCCGCTCGCAACCTTCTCTCATACAGTGCGGCATGTATTTGGACTACAAAGAACCAAAAGGCCAGTAGAGAAAACACAAGCTGCTGGATAACCTTCATTATTGTTTTTGTTGTGTAGCTGGCGCTGACTGACGCTGCGTCACGTTTCTCGTCGCACTAGTGTGACATCACGCAAGGCATTTTTTCTAAAATCTGTATGGCCCCTGGCGGTCCGACTTGCAGTGGAAACGCTCACGAGAATAGACCGGACCATTCTAACCGTTCCAAACCGTACCGACCCGAACCGTTCTGCTCAGTGGAAACGTAGCATAAGAGTAGCTGGGTCCAGGGTAGGTAGGGTAGAGTTTAGCAGAGCCAGGGTTTTAAAACATTAAGAAATGTTGGTTCTGTATTAGTGAGAATCTTTTTACCTCAGCTAAATGAACTCTAAAGCCCTGTACACACGATCGGATTTCCAATGGATTGTAATCCGATGGATTTTTCCATCGGAAATCCGATGAAGCTGACTTCCATCAGTCTTGCCTACACACCATCAGTCAAAAATCCGACCGTCCCAAACGCCGTGACGTAAAACACTCCGATGAGCCGAGAAAAATGAAGTTCAATGCTTCTGAGCATGCGTCGACTTGATTCTGAGCATGCATGGGTTTTTTGTCAGATGGAGTTCCACACAGACGATCGGAATTTGCTTTCGTTTTTTTTCCCATCAGATAAATTTATAACATGTTCTATTTTTTCTCACCAATGGAAAAAGGACCGATGAGGCCCATACACGATCGGTTTGTCCAATGAGAATAAGGCATAAGGCTTCATATATGTGCGAATTAGATGCGAAAAGTCCATCGGACTGTTTTCATCGATAAAACCGATCGTGTGTACACGGCATAAGTTTCAGAAGAAACATAAAAGGAAACAGCACAAGGGACACATCCTACTGACTGTAAGTTATGTCCCTTGTACTAATTTTTCTGTTTTTATTTTTGATTGCACTTTGGGTTTAAGGGATGTATTTAGGTGCAATTAAGGTGGGCCTAATTTAGGTAGGGAGCGATGTAATGCAGGTGGACTAACTACTGTACTTCCAGGAAAAGTCTGTGGAAGTACAAGAAGGTGCAGGAAGTTACTGCTCCCCAAGGGATCAGCCTCTAGATGAGATAATGTTTTGAGGAGTGTTTGGCTTTGTTTTAGGGTCTTTTAATGTATAGTTTAATAATCATGCAGGGTCCCTGGGAGGGAGGTTGTTTTATAAATGTAGGGGTACATTTTTATGCAATGGAGAGGAGAACCACAATTTTTTAGATAGTGAGGCTTTGTAAGCCATAAATCTGGCCCATCTCTTAGGCTGGGTTCACATATGTGCAGCCGCGGTTCCCAGTATGGGGTCCGGTGCGTTTCTGTTCATCGGTTCGGGTGCAAATCAGGTCCAAATTTTTGCCTGAATTCGCACCTGAACCGGACCCAAACAAGTACAGGACCCTTTTGGAATCCGGATGTTCTGAGAGCTGGTCACACTCATCTGTCATGCGAATTGGATGTGGAGAAAACCGCATCTAATTCGCACATATATGAAGCCTTATGCCCTGTACAAACGATCAGTTTTACCGATGAAAACAGTCCGATGGACTTTTTTCATCGGACAAACCGATTGTGTATGGGCCCCATCGGTCTTTTTTCCATCGGTGAGAAAAAATAGAACATGTTTTAAATTTATCCGATGGAAAAAAAAACGATAGCAAATTCCGATCGTCTGTGTGGAACTCCATCGGAGAAAAAACCCACGCATGCTCAGAATCAAGTCGACGCATGCTCAGAAGCATTGAACTTCATTTTTCTCGGCTCATCTGAGTGTTTTACGTCACGGAGTTTGGGACGGTCGGATTTTGGACTGATGGTGAGTAGGCAAGACTGATGGATGTCAGCTTCATCGGAATTCCGATGGAAAAATCCATCGGATTAGAATCCATAGGAAATCCGATCGTGTGTACAGGGCTTGAGACCTTTCCCTGTTATAAATGCTAGAAGAGCATTTGGCCAACAACGTTTGTTAATAAAGTTTAATCCTGGCACTTCCTGATCCACATCTTGTACTCTAATAGCTCATGTGTAAGGCAGTTACTGTATAAGGTAGTTTGTCAATTATTAGATATCATAGACAGAGACTAATATCAGATAGCTGTGCAAAGTGTAAATGTCTTTGTTAGGATTTGATAGCATTTCAGCTCAGGTCTTCCCAAAGCAGAGACCATCTCCTGATCCTGCTGGTTCAGAGAGAGCAGGTTTTGTGCTTTCAGTTTTATCTTTTTGACTTTAAAGTAAAGACAAACAAAGTGCAGTCCAGGGATTTACACCACTTCCTCCTCTTTGTACAAACTGTCTGTATAAATGCAATACAGTCTCGCAGTAAATGAGCATTTGTAGAAGGCATTTGAACTGACATGTTCATTGTCAGTCTATTACATCCAGATGGCACAATCCTTGGACCACGTGGAGGGCAAGAGAGGGAATACTCTAAGGTTCATTTGCTAAAGAATTGAAAAGTGAATGCTCATTTAGCTTAGTAATTAAAGTGAAGTTATGTTCATCTAAATCATCCAATCATTTGAAAGCAAAATACTTTTGATCCACATAATTGAATAATTAAAGTGAACATAGCTTTATCTTATTCATTAAGCTAGTAGACATTACCATTGATAAATGTATGATCTTTAATTCTTTACTAAATCAACTAGTTTTTCAAAGTTTTGTGCACAGCAGAATGAATATATTATATTAATAACAAATTGTAGCGCACTATGATACCTAAAGCACAAGTGGCCCTGCAAGGGAACAGGAACTTGTAGGGATTAACCACTTGGCGTCCTCGTTATAGCCGAATGATGGCTCCAGTGCGGACCTGAATTGCCGGGAGGCCATCAATAGACGTCCACCCATGCTCGAGTGGCCTGCTCTGTTATCAGCGAGTCTATAAGACTCGCTGGATCACAGATCGGAGTAAGGGGTCGATCCCGACCCCCTTACCACATGATCAGCTGTCGGCCAATGACAGCTGATCATGTGATGTAAACAGAGCCAATAATCAGCTATTTTTTCTCCTCACGCTGATAGCGTGAGGAGAAAAAAAAAGCTGGTCACCGGCAGGTGACAGAGGAACATTGGTCCCGATCAGGGAGAGCTGCCCAGCTCATCTGTGCCCATGTTTGCCACCTGTCAGTGCCACCTACCAGTGCCCAACAGTGCCGCCTACCAGTGCCCACCCTGCCACCCATCAGTGCCCACAGTGCCACCTATCAGTGCCCACAGTGCCACCTATCAAAGTCACTAATCAGTGCCTCATCAACAGTTCTGCCCATCATTGTCACCTACCACTGCCCATCATTGTCACCTACCAGTGCCCATCAGTGTCACCTACCAGTGCCCATCAGTGCCACATATCAGTTCCCATCAGTACCATCTATCTGTGCCCATCAGTGCCACCCATCAGTGGCATCCATCAGTTCCATCCATCAGTGCCACCAATCAGTGCGGCCTTATCTGTGCCCATCAATACCGCCTTGTATGACCGCGCAATTGTCATTCAAAGTGCATCGGCGCTGAAAGCTGAAACTTGGTCTGGGCAGGAGGGGGGTTTAAGTGCCCAATAAGCAAGTGGTTAAACTGCTCTATCTTCTGTTTGAGGCTGACACTGTGGCACCATTGTAATATTTTTGCATCAGACTCCCTAGGGTTCCAGCTTCTCACATGGGGAAAATACATAAACATCAACCCCCTTGAGAACTCTAGGCAAGTCCAGCTTGGGCTAACCATGATACAGTCCCATTACTGAGCAATTTCCTCTCTGTGTAAATCCAGTAAGTCCAGGTCAGATTGCAAAAGGATTGATCAACACTTTGCTGTACATATCAACAATGGAACAATGATACATCAGTAGCAGCTTTTACTCCACATGTACATCTGAAGGCCCATAGCTTGATCAATTATGCAAACATATGTTTGAATGCAAATGTTACAAATAGGGATGAGTCATTAATTCAGTCTAAACTTGGGTTCAGACCGAACGGTTGCTCTTCGGCCGTTCAGACAAAACTCAAAGATGAAGGTCGTATTTGATGTTGGCACTATCCCCACCCCTTCCCTGTTATAGCTGATGACAGCTAAGGGAGCTGTCATTTAGCTTGTGTTGCTATTGGCAACGCTGTATCCTGGCCTAGGCCAACAAGGCCCAGGCCTAGGGCAGCACTTTGCAGGGGGGCAGCACGGAAAGAGTCCCAGTCGGCTTGCCCTACACCGTTAGTGTAGCGCCAGTCTTATGGGGCAAACTGGGCTAAGAGGCGAATTAGTCTAGCGCCCCCATAAAGGGGCTGCACTGCTTCCGGTATGCGGGCAGCCAGCACTCTGCAACTGTGGGGGGGGGGGGGGGGCGGCACTGTGCTTAATGTTTTCTGCTGCACCATTTGCATTGTTATATGTTATATCTTCTTAGCCCTCTCCATAAAATTATCAGAAATTTGTGCTTAAAGTAGAAATATAGGCAACACTTTTTTTTTTTCATTTTGGATAGAGTAAGGGAGGGTTATAGCCCCTATCAGTTTATTTTTTACCATCCCTGTCCCATTGCAGAGATTTCCCTTTGTCAGGGTCACCTGTGGCCAGGTGACAGATGCACACCGTAGGGGGACAGGAGTGCACCGCGAGGTAGTGAACCCTATGGCTGGCTTCTGTGGATAGGGAACTGGGTGGTTGTGGAAAGCGGGACCAGAGGAGCACAACCGGGATCCAAACGGAAGCTAGAGCCAAGATTCCCCAGGGCGCGGAGTCTAAGACCCAGCTGGTCTTCTCCAGGGCCTCTAGTGGTGAGGATGTTAGCTGCAGGCTGGGACCAGGTCGCGGCCCCTGGAGTTTCCTAGCTCACGCCCCGTAGGATAAGGGGAAAAGAGGGGAAGCAGCAGCACACGATAAGAGAGAACCGAATAACAAGCTGAAGGTCAGGGGCCACAAGCAGACAAGGATAACGAAGAACGAGCCGAAGGTCAAGGGTCACGAGCAGACAGGGATAGTCAGGGACAAGCCAATAACGAAACAGAGAGACAGACGTAGCACACGGCAGGCAGGAACCCAAACACACAATGCCTAACAAACACGTTGATCAGCCAAGCAGGCTTGCAGTGCACAGGTTAATATAGTGTTCAGTGATAGGGCCTGGGGTGGAGTCAGGCTGGGAGGAGATTATAAAGGAAGCCAGGTGAAGGAGGTCTGGTCTCTAGATGAACACATGAGGAGGAAGGTAAGATGGCAGACAAACACTACTGCATATCCATGACACCCTTCACTTCCTATGCAAATTAAGGGAATCTATTCCTCCCCCCCCAGGCCCCTAAAACTAGTGTCCACACTCAAAAATTTCAGGGCGGGTCTTAAACAGAAAGAGGTGTGGCCTTGACAGGAAGGGGTGGGTCATATTTAAATTAGGGGGTGCACGAGTTTAGTTAGGCCTAGGGCAGCACATAACCTAAATATACTACTGGCTATTGGGATTAGTCACTGGCACTGGGTCATCAGGTTCTTTTCTCTCGGCGAGTCTGCTGGTGACAGGCGTTATGATTGGCAATGGAATTACAATGAGGGGTCTTTTTTTGGGGATTATTGTTTTTTTTTTTACAAAAAGGACTTGTCAAACATTTGGGTATCTTTATTTCTACGTTACTACTTTTTTTTTGTGAATGAGTAGGTGTACTATGTACCCCATATTCATTTATAGAGGGTGGGCCTGTATCTAGAACCCCCTTATTAATTTATTTAATTTACCTTTTTAATATAATTAGGAAATATGCTTACTATAGGCAACAGTAACACGTTGGTTCTCGTTTCTGTCCCACAAGAACTGCCATTGAGACGCAGTATGTGTTATACTATTTTACCATGCTATGCATACTATAATTCCTACTGTTTATCGGGTGATTTAAAGTGGAACTTTACTCTTTGCATCAACATTGCCTATTTTTAATCCTTTTGCTGCTAGCATTAGTAAATAGATAGGAAGTGATATTTTATTCAAAAAAGGGTAGAGAAAAAGGAAGCGCCACCTAAGTGCAGTATTAAAAGATTATTTTAATGACACACATATCAATCACACTTACAGGAAAGGAAGCAAAGCAAGGCTCATCTGTAAAGATCCTGTAGTCCTCGTCCCGGATCCATGGGCTGCACAGATGTAGAAGATGCAGAGTAGGAAACAGGAAATACAAAGGCTCATCTGTGTGTCAGTGGTCTGTAGGGAAGCTTCAGATCCGGATCCGTTTTTCTATGCAGAGATGGTAAACTGCAGTCGTTGTTGCTGCTCAGCCTGGAACAGATCCTGTGGCCATCAGGAAGAAGCTGTGGCTGAGGTCACGGGTCACGGGATCACTTCCGGGGGAGGATTCCACAGCGTGAGAAGGGTTGGATAGGCAGGCTACGTGCTCTGAGTCACTGCTCCTTCTATATTAGTGATATTTTATTCAGCCATTTTAATTTTTTTTTTTTTTATTTATGACATTTTTTCTGGATTCCTGGCCTAGGTCAAAATGACGTATCTGGCACAGCCTGCAGACTTCTGGGATATCATTGTCATACACCCCAGGAGTCTTCATGGGCATTTCTTTTTCATCTTGCAAGACTGAAAGAGGAGGCTTTTTGAGTTCAGCACGCGATCCTGCCACCACGACTGACTTTATGTAAGTGCAGCCACAAGTGGATCACCTTGCATCGGCAAGGCCTTGCATATTGTACTGTGCATGCTTGAGATTTTCAAGGGCATCATCACAACAAGGTCAGATATATTCAAGAAATTAAATACTATGTAGCGGGTATTTGAATTTAGGGGAAGCATCTGGGTGGTAGTGTAACCCAGATGCACTGATTGCTAGGGAATCTGAGACCCTTTTACGGTTCTTGGAGGACTCTGGTGGTGTGAGGTTCCCTGGGCCTATAGGTGGCGTTGTTGCCGGGGGCCGGAGGTGAACTCACACCGCAAGACTGTGCCTTTTTTTCCTCCCCTTGAGCTGGTACAGCGGAGCGGGGAACCCGCTGTGATGCAAAGGGAGAGAGGGGATAAAGGGGGCGGACGCCCTTTCCATGGGGTTCAGAGTTCAGAGTTGGAGGATGCGGCCGCACCCAGGCACCTTCAGCTTGGGTGCTGGCATTCCGGTGTTCCGGGCCCAGGTGCCCTTGACCTGGCCGGAGCGGAGATGGAGTCCATCTCAGGCACCTTTAGCCTGGGGTGAGGTACTATGGCGGATGCCTGGGGCTCAGTACTTTCGACTGAGTTCCGCGAGGGTGGAGGAATCCGAGGGGGCCCTAACTCCTTGGGTGCCCGTGTCTGAGTTTGTGAGGTCTGGTGAGCAGAACTTCTCTGGAGAGTCCGGCGCAGCATCGCTGGTGACAGAGAGGCCTCTGGTATCTCCCTTGGACGGATATCCTTCCCCTGACAGGGGCCTTGCTGGCGAAGGTAATTCACGTTCTACTTCACATAGTCAGTGGCAGTGACTATTCGCCACTGGTGATATCACAGTGGTTGGCAAGAGAAGGGAAAGGATTGTGCCTCGACCTATTCCCATTACTACTAAGTTGTTGCAAAAGAATCCAACTTAACCGTGCTTCGTGTTTATTCACTGAGAAGAATAAAACTGTGTTGGACCTATTCACTGTGTGGAACTCTGGTTACTAGGAGCAAAGGAGTCAGGGACGAAGGACAGGACTTGATTCTAGGACACCTACACAAAGCCCGATCTTTCTGGCCTTCACCTCTTCACTATGGAGGACATGGGCCGTGGTGTATCTCATCCCTCCCCCCAGCACTAACACCTCTAGACAAAGAAAGACAAGCCGAGAATGAGAAGGGGCGAGAGGGGTGAGGCCGCTACAACTAAATGAATCATCTGCCGTTATTCAACATGGTTATGGGTAGAAAACTCTTGGGGGTGTGTTTTGCAAAGTGATTTCTCCATAAAATAAAGCATGGAGACATGTATGGATATGTGAGTTTGCTTTGACAATTAAAGATGAAATAAATAGCATTTTTGGTTTGTGGTGCTCTGCTACAATTAAAGCAGAACTTGACTGTATCTGAGCACCACAAACCAAAAATGCTGTATAATAAATTTTTAATATTCAGAGCAAACTCCCTCATCCATCCATGTTTCCACGCTTTGTTTTGTTGAGAAATCACTTTTGAAAATGCAATCCTAGCATTTCTAGCTGTGGCCATTTTGAGTAAGGGCTAATTCATGTAGAATTTACTTTCTGGAATTCATGTGCCCCTTGGTTAGGCATTTAGACAGGAAGGTGTGCTTAGTTTAAAAAAAAAACCTCCTCCAGATCAAAGAAAAAAAAAATGCCCATGAAGATTTCTGGGATGTATGACATCATTTTGGCCTAGGTCAGAAACCTGGAAGTGACTAAAGAAATAAAAAAAGTTAAGTAAATATAATAAACCTTCCTATCTATTTACCAGTGCTATCAGCATAAGAATGAAAATGTTGATTGAGTGAGTAAAGTTAGCTTTAATCAGTACGTTAAGTGAAACTTATACAGGAAATTCATCATACCCAAAAAAGGGCAAAATACACAATTGTTTTGCAATTTTAAATAAATTGCCTTTAAAATGTATTTGGATCTTTGACCAATTTTCATTGTAGAGGATAATAAATCATACACTGACAATTTTCTCTTTGTTATTATTTAATTTCTAATTACTGAGACACAAAATTAATATTTATATTTGACATTTTATGTTAGAAAAGCTTTGTTTAAAGGTGAAATATGCTTTTTTTGTGCAACTACTGAATCCCCACAGTTTTTATTCCATAGAGCTACCCTAAAAGCTTTAATTACAGTGCTGTAGTACCAGGCCCAAATCCATAGAACAGTTTGAACAAAAGTTGTCAACACCACAGCACACATATCAGCAACACTTGCTGAGGAGATCAATAAATACATGTAGAATGCCTCCAAATGCCAATTCCTGCTTGTTTTCTCAATGGTTTTCCTAGAAGTCTGCACTAGGATAAAAAAGGGATTTTTATAACAGCTTACCTGTAAAATCCTTTTCTTGGAGTACATCACGGGACACAGAGCGACTTAGTCATTACTAATGGGTTATATAGTTTACCTTCAGGTGTTGGCACTGGCCAATTCCAAACCGGAAGTACCCTCCCCTATATAAGCCCCTCCCACCCGGGAGCACCTCAGTTTTGTAGCCAAGCAATAAGTGTCCCAAAAAGAGGGGTGGGAGCTCTGTGTCCCGTGATGTACTCCAAGAAAAGGATTTTACAGGTAAGCTGTTATAAAAATCCCTTTTTCTTTTTCGTACATCACGGGACACAGAGCGACTTAGTCATTACTAATGGGACGTCCCAAAGCAATGCCAAATGAGGGGGGGGGGGTACATAAGCTGGGCGCCATCAGGCATGAGGATCTTTTGCGGCCTGCAACACACTGCGCCCAAAGGCGACATCCTCCTGACTTCTAACGTCTACCTGATAGAATCTAGTAAACGTGTGTACCGAAGACCATGTTGCGGCCTTACATACTTGAGCCAGGGAGGCCTGGTGATGCACTGCCCATGAAGTTCCAACCGCTCTTGTGGAGTGCGCCCTAACTTTGAACGGAGGCGGTCTCTTTCTCAAGCCATAGGCTTGTATTATGACCTGTCGAATCCACTTGGCTAAAGTAGATTTTGATGCTGCCTGACCCCTTCTGGGGCCTTCCGGCAGAACAAACAAAGAATCCGTTCTGCGAATCTGAGCAGTGGCTTTTAGATAAGCTTTAACTGCTCTTACCACATCCAAAGAATGTAATAACTTTTCCTCTACTGAGCTAGGTTTGGGGAAAAAGGAAGGAAGAACCACATCTTGGTTCAAATGAAACCTCGATACCACCTTAGGAAGAAAGGCTGGATGAGGACGTAATACTACTCTGTCCTTATGGATAACCAGATATGGCTCCTTACAGGACATAGCTGCTAATTCCGACACTCTTTTAGCCGAACAAATGGCTACTAAGAAAACCAATTTCCTGGTGAGAAGAACCAAGGAAATGTGTTGTAATGGTTCAAACGGTTGTTTCTGTAGAACCGACAGAACCAGGTTTAAGTCCCAAGGACATATGGGAATACTAACCGGAGGGCTAATACGCATCACTCCTTGTATAAAGGCTTTGACTAGTGAATGCGAAGCCAAGGGCCTTTGAAAAAATATTGACAAGGCCGAAATCTGACCCTTGATAGTACTCAAGGCCAGCTTCCTATCTACAGCCCACTGTAGGAAGTCCAGAATCCTCCCTATCATGTACTTACGTGGATGCCATTTCTTGGTCTCACACCACGTAATGTACGCTTTCCAGATCCTATAATAGATCTGCCTGGATACCGGTTTCCTGGCATTGATCATGGTAGATACCACAGAATTAGAGAGCCCTCTCTTTTTCAGAATGTGGGCTTCAATAGCCAGGCCGTCAAACCTAGGGCTGGTAAGGAAGGGTGGTATATCGGTCCTTGCGACAGCAGGTCCGGACGAAGTGGGAGGGTCCACGGACTCCTCACTGACATTTTTACAATCTCCGCGTACCATGCCCTTCGGGGCCACGCTGGAGCCACCAGAATCACTGGTTTCTTTTCTACCCTGATTCTGCGGAGTAATCGCGGTAACAATTGTGGCGGTGGGAATGCATATATCAGCTTGAACCGATCCCAAGGGAACACTAGAGCATCCGAGCCGCAAGCTAGGGGATCCCTTGTGCGAGACACAAACCTGTCCACCTTTGCGTTGAATCTGGATGCTAGCAGATCTACATCCGGTGTTCCCCACCGCTGGCATATTGCCTGGAAAACCTCGGGGTGAAGAGACCATTCCCCCGGGCATAATTGTTGGCGACTTAGAAAGTCCGCTCTCCAATTTTCCACTCCTGGGATGAAAACCGCGGATATGGCTGGGACATATCTTTCTGCCCACTCCAGGATGCAATTTGCTTCCTTCTGGGCTGCACGACTTTTGGTGCCACCCTGATGATTGATATATGCCACTGCCGTGGCATTGTCTGATTGAATTCTGACAGGGGACCCCTGGAGTTTGGATGTCCATGCTACTAGGGCATACCGGGCTGCTCGTATCTCTAAGAGATTGATGGGCAGGGCCTTTTCTGCTTCTGACCACCTGCCCTGGAGAGACCATTGCTCCAGCACTGCCCCCCAGCCGATGAGGCTGGCATCTGTAGTGACCACCTTCCAAGAAACCGGACTGAAGGGTTTCCCTCTTTCCAGATTCTGGGGCACCAACCACCAATGGAGGCTCTTGCGAACGGAAGGGGACAGGGACATTGGTAAGTCTAAAGCCTGAACTTTTTTGTTCCAGGCTGACAGTATGGCCCTTTGCAAATTCCTTGAATGGAATTGACCGTAGGGTACCGCTTCGAATGAAGCCACCATCTTTCCCAGCAGCCTCATGCAGAGACGTATGGATGGTTTTCTTTTTGTACCCACTAAGTGGGTCAAATTTCTTAAAGACGACACCTTCTCTGGAGGTAAGAAAATCTTTCTCTGATTTGAATCCAGCCTTAGCCCTAAGTATTCCAGACTTTTGACTGGTCTTAGAGCTGACTTGTCCCGGTTGATAATCCAACCGTGATATTCCAGATACTCGATTGTCTTGTGAATAGCTACTTCCAGCTTTTCCACTGAGTGGTCTATTAGTAGCAGGTCGTCTAGATATGCCATTATCGTTACACCCTGTGTTCTTAGATTGGCCAATAATGGGGCCAGAATTTTTGTGAACACTCGTGGTGCTGTGGCCAGACCGAAAGGTAAGGCTCTGAACTGAAAATGGCGCCCTTCTACTGCAAAGCGTAGAAATTTCTGATGGGCCGGAAAGATGGGAATATGCAGATAAGCATCCCTTATGTCGATCGAGGCTAGCCATTCCTGCCCTTGTAGGGCGGTGGCCACTGATCGGATCGACTCCATCCGAAAAGTCCTGATATTTAGGAACTTGTTTAGCCCTTTTAGATTTAATATGGGCCTCACGTCCCCATTTGGTTTGGGGACTGTGAAAAGGTTCGAGTAAAACCCGAATCCGCTTTCTTCCAGGGGAACCTTCATGATTACCCCTTGGAGCAATAGTTGTTCTAGTGCCAGAAGGAGGGATCCTCTCTTTTGGGGATCTCTTGGCACGTTTGACCTCATAAATTGGGCAGGAGGAGTGCCTTTTAACTCCAGCTTGTATCCCAGACTTACTGCGGAGAGCACCCATCTGTCTCTGATGGTGTCCCGCCAGGTCTCTGTGAACAACTGAAGTCTTCCCCCCACCCGATTGAGCGGGGGCAACACTTCATGCCTTAGGGGGAGGTTTTGTACCTCTTTTGATCCAGGGCTTCTTGTTACCCTGTGATTGTCCCTGATTTCTGCCCCCTGAATTTGACCGCGGAGGCCGTCGGAACTGCTTCACAGCCGATGTGCCCGGGACTGGAGAGGTAGGCCTCTTAAAAGAAGGACTTCTACCCTTGTTCTTAACCGGTAAGAGTGAACTTTTACCGGCAGAAATTTTCTGGATATATTTGTCCAGATCTTCTCCAAATAAGCGTTCTCCATGAAATGGGAAGCTAACCAGCAGTTTTTTACAGGGAGCTTCAGCAGACCAGTTTTTGAGCCACAGAAGCCTACGCATATGTACTATAGACAGCGTAAAGCGGGAGGCCTGTTGGATTGTATCCTTTATGGCGTCCACCGCAAAACACAAGGCTCTAGGCAGGTCAGCTAGGGCATGAGCCTGCTGATCTGGTAAGTCCCTTAAGACTTGTTTCAACTGATCTTTCACTGCTTGGCAGACTCCAATCGCTGCTACCGCAGGTTGTGTCACCATACTTGCTGTAGAGAAAGCAGATTTTAGTAAAGACTCCAATTTTTTATCTATTGGGTCTTTGAACATTGGAACATTATCTACTGGACATGTCAGTGATTTGTTAACAGAAGAGATGGCTGCGTCCACTATAGGGACCCTCCATTTTCTTATGAACTTATCCTCCATGGGATAGATCACCGGAAATCTCTTGGGGGGAGCAAATATTTTATCAGGATGCTCCCAATCCTGGTAAATAAGCCCTTCTAATAAAGGGTGGATTGGGAAGGAACAGACCGCCTGGGGAGCTTTTAGCGACCCCAGCGAGGAAACCGTAGTGGATGGTGGTTCCGCCAGAGGCATTTTAAATGCTGATCGGACCATGTTAGTCAGAGACTGAACCCATAATCTTTCAGCCTGAGAAGCTGAGAAAGGTTCTTCCACTGTTGATTCCTCTATAAGTGAATCAACCTCATCCTGATCCCCTTCAGGTAGGTCGATCTCTGTGTGGGGCTGTTCCTCCACTAACAGGCACTCTGAAGGAGGAGACGGAGATCGGACGCGCTTTCCCTGAGATAGGGAAGCAGCGATCAATGCTGTTAATCTCTCTTCTAATCCTCCCAGAGTTGAGGATAAAACCTCCTCTGTTATATATACAGGAGCAGGTGGACTGGGGACAGCCGCAGCACCAGGCATTCCTGCGGGGTTTCTACGGCTACTGACCTCTGCATTCTCAGGGGAGATTGGTGCAGTGCAAGCATGCCCAATATCCTCAGAGCCCGATGGAGACCCCTTTGGCTTCCTGGAAGATTTATTTCCGGAGCGTCTGGACGACATATCCTTTAAGCACAAAGCTGAGGTATTCCCGTCGTCATACACCAATTTTTGCTGGTAATAGTCTAACACAGGTGCTGCTATATACCAGCTGGTGTCCACTAAAGTGCCTTTCTATGGGGATGCCTGCATCAACCGCCTCTGTGTGCCACTGTTTGTTGCTAGCTCTGTTTGCATGCAGCTGACACTTGTACTGTGTCTTTTAACCATGCTGGGACGCCCGCACATGCGCAGAAGCGCCGCGGCGCGCATCGAGCGTCATCCACCCGCCCCGCCCCTTTTTTTTCATAGGAGGCGCGTGCACGCGCCCGCGCGCGCGCCCGTGCGCCAACGGCGCCCTTTTCGAAAACCAACAGAGGACTAGGAGCCAGGGCCCTTTTTGCCGGAGGGCCTGTGCGGTGGATGAACGCAGCAACAGGGCAGAGGAAGTGGATTCCCACAGAGAAACTTACCAGCTGCCTGGACCTTTTGAGTTGAGAAAACCAAAGATCCACATTACAAGAAAAATGGACTACAGCGGCCTCTAGTGGTTTAACACAGGTACCGCGGTCCCTGTTTTTTTTTTTTTTTCTTGACTACTATTAAAATTTTACATTTTCAGTAGTTATAGGCAAACACAGATATTTAGCGGGAATACCGTTAGGTAACAGACAGAAAGACAAATTAGGCTTGGGGGTCCCCCAATAGAACCAAGTTCCTGGGGGCCCCCACTTACCTGATCCCCGCCGCAGGACTTTGTTTGGTCCACAAAAGTCCAAACTTCACCTATCACGGCAGGCATTGTAATTAAACCTTCAGGGACCGGGTTCCCAAGGATTCCACTCCCCTGGACCTGTATAGCACCCTGCACAGACAGCGTCTTGGTCGTGGGTATGACCAGAGCTCTGGATCCCAGGGTCCAGCCCTCCTAAGAGAAGCATTACAGGCAAAACCTTGCTCTTCTGCTGCAAGGCCCGGGTACCGACCGTTTAGCTATGAAGCTTTTTTGGTGGGATCCGGAACAGCTTACTAAGGCCCAAAAGAACCTGTACGCAAGCCCAGTGAAAACACATGTTACTCTTTGGCCAACACCTTAGACACTGGCAAAAAACTGAGGTGCTCCCGGGTGGGAGGGGCTTATATAGGGGAGGGTACTTCCGGTTTGGAATTGGCCAGTGCCAACACCTGAAGGTAAACTATATAACCCATTAGTAATGACTAAGTCGCTCTGTGTCCCGTGATGTACGAAAAAGAAAGTCAGATTTTAGGCATGCTCTGCAACAGATACTACATTTTTGTCCCGATATTCCCTAAGAGCCCATTCACAAAGGGGCGGCACGACTTTGGGGGCGACTCGGCAAGGTGATCTGAAGACGACTTCAGAGGCGACTTGCAAACTGACTTCTGTATAGAAGTCAATGTAAGTCGCCCCGAGTCGCCCCCAAAGTAGTACAAGAACCTTTTTCTAAGTCGGAGCAACTTGCGTCGCTCCTATTAGAACGGTTCTATTGAACAGAGCGGGACGCGACTTGTCAGGCGGCTGAGTCGCCTGATGAGTCGCCCCTGTGTGAATGGGCTCTAAGGGTTAATGACTTCTAAAGGGATGCAGACACTGCAACTTTCCTCATTAGAAGACTGAGAATGCACCTGGTGATTATAACTATCACACACCGTCCAATTTAGTTAGTATGCCTAGGACATTTTCAAACAAACAGATATTTATTCAGAGCAGAAAGGAATTGCAACAAAGTTTGTTAAAATCCTTGAAGTGTACATTGATCACCCAGAAGGGATCACTTTTTTTCTCAACATAAGTAGGGTTACATTTTAAAAAATTTGGTGCTATTTTGAAGTTGACTTTAATTGTACTTATATTTTCTTTTTTGCTACATGCATGGTACAGTGGTAAGCTGGGCATGTCTGCTGTACATGACAATGATTGGTGTATAGTGCTTTCATTGCAACAATTACATCAATACTGCTTTCTTATGCTGCTGAAAAAGTGTTATTTATATCCAAGGAACTGGTATACCACATTGGCGAATTCACATTCTATGTCAATTGTGCATGATATATTAACACTTTCTGTGTAGCGTGATGTTTACCACTTTCTCTGGAACTTCAGTTTTCATGTGGACTTTGATGTACATGTGGACTTTGCTTCTTCTGTATATGTGTACTGCAAAGGCAATGAAAAGAGCAGTCTAGTCTGGAGTACAGCTACATAGGGCTATTCTGGAGCCAGACAGACCCTCACCTTGGAAGGTGTTAAATAGAAGTGACAATTAAATTGTGAAAAGTTTTTGCTATAAACTGGCAATAGCTGGAGTCACTTTGTAATCATATCACATGAACATAACACTTAAAGATGAGATTAAGAGGGTTGCAAAGCTGTGTAGACTATCAGGAACCATTATAGACTATTGACCAGGAGCAATTTAGACAAGGAACAATTAATTATCTACCAGCATAATTTATGCTGATAAATCTAAAGAAGATTGTACCGATATAGTTCAATCACAGTGTATTGTGTGGCACTCTTTAGATCTGCACCATGCATACTGCTTTAAAGTTTGGCCAATGGATGCATCTTGGTCTCATCTGATAACAAAACCTTTTTTCCACAGTTAGGTTAAATCCCAACTTTGGGCTTAATATCTCTTTCCCCTCCAACCTATAAGAGCACTACTGCATAATTTGTTTTTTTTAGCAAATTAAAACAATTACGACAGTTCAGGCTGTTTACACTATTTAAATTTGCTGATCTGCATTTCTGTGCAGTCAAATAAAAAATGCAATCTATTTTTGTTGAAAGGGACCCAAAAGAATTAATGGTACAATATGAAAATGCATTGACACAAGTTTTTATCCATGTCTTATACTGCATCATTTGTTTTTCTCTAATGGCGCGTACACCCGCTCGGAATTTCCGATGGAAAAAGTCAGACGGAATTTTTTCATTGCATATTCCGACCGTGTGTATGTCCCATCTGACTTTTTCAGTCGGAAATTCAGACGGAATTAGATAGAGAACATGTTCTCTATTTTTCGGAATTTCCGTCCGTCTAGATGCAATTCCGACGGACTAAAAACCACGCATGCTCGGAAACAATTTGACGCATGCTCGGAAGCATAGAACTTAATTTTCTCAGCTCGTCGTAGTGTTTTACGTCACCACGTTCTTGACGGTCGGATTTTAGTGTGACCGTGTGTATGCAAGACAGCTTGAGCGGAATCCCGTCAGAACTCCCTAAGTTTAACCTAAAAACAGAATGAAAAGAAGTATGTTCACATGCATAAAAACACATACAGCAGTGCATGCAGCAATGTACATATAGGCGCACATTAGTGCATGTGCAATAACTAAATGGGCCTTTAGTCTACCTTGATATTGTTTTATACGCTTTCAAAATGTATGCATTTGTATTACTTTTTCCTCTACGCTTTTGGAGTGCTTTTTAATCTTTATTTCATTCATAAATCTTCATCACAGCTGTCTTCAAGATACACAACTTGAATAATGATCCCCTAACTGCAAGGATTTTATCTGTTGTTTTCCACCATAAAACACTGTCACATTAAAAGGAAAAACTCATTTGGAGCTTCAGTAATTTAAATGAGGATATCACATGGAGCCAAATGGCACTACAGGGGTTGTTATTTAGCAAAATCAGAGAAAAGCAAGAGTCTAAATAGTTTTTCAAGGCTCTGTATACTCATGCTTGAAAGGAAAATGCAATGAAAAATTAACATGAATTGCACAAAATTACCTAATAAAAAAAATCATTCAAGTACAATAATCATTTCTACCACTAGATAGCACTGTTTTCAAAGCAATTTAATGTGGGTTTTATTAATCTCTATTCCAATACAATAGTACAAGATTTTGTTCTATAAGGTCTCAGTCACACCATAGAGTGCATGTCACTGTGCACATAAGGCGTATGTGCTGTTGTATGTTTTAAATTGCACTGTAATGAGATTTTAGCATTCATTTCAGTGCATTTTTTTAAATGTATTGTTATTTATTGCAGTGCATCCTATGCTGTGCAAAAAATGCAACATGTTCCATTTTCAACAATTGCACACCAACATTGGTGTGTATTGGGAGACTTAGAAACAAGCATTTGTGTTATCCTTTACATTCAGATTGTATCCTATTTTGTATTTATGGTGTGAGATATCCCTTTTGCTCAGGAATATGTATGATCCTATTATGAGTTTGCATAATTAGATTTATTGGCATATTTGGAAAATGAATAACAAACAAAATCTCCTGCGCTCTAAAGTGATGTGACAGTGGAAGATATCGCCTAGAATTTCTATGGCTCCGGGTAAATGCACAGACCTTGCTGCCCTCCAAGGGTCAGGGGACACCCAATGGAAACACTGTAGAAAAAAACGAAACGAGGGAACACAAACCTTGCACATTACCCAAGTGGTGTTTATTGGTATAAAAAGAGAGGAAATATACTCACAAACAAGTAGGTCATAAAAACATTTCAAAGTCCACAATGGACACAAAGCGACCAGGTCACCGGGACCGTGTCCAGCACGCCGGAGAAGGGTTTCGAGGGGAGATCCCCTCTTCCTCAGAGCCACTCTGTGGCTGTGCTGCTTTTTTTCTCTTTTGTTCATTGACGGACACAGCACGAGTCTTGACCTTAGGGTTATATGCCTTCTATCAGGAGAGGACTAGGCAGAATCATGTTAAAAACATCAAACTTTCACAGTACCGGGGGTGGTCCTACTGGCTATAACCCCTCACACTGCATCCAGCAGCTCAGTTTTTTTCTGCCTAGCATAGGAGAAGGACCTGGCTCCCGGTTGGGGCCATTGGTACTGGAGATTTTTTGCTTTTTTCTACTTTTTTGATCCTGAGATCTACTATCAACAGCCGGCTGGGTGACAGGCTGGATAATATAGATCCTGGTAGTCTCCTCAGCCCGGCCATCGAGCGTGAGCAGACCTTTAGCTACGCGCTGGGTCGGCCACGACATGCCCTGTTTGCTCCGTAGGTGGCCGGTGAGCTATATGCTCTGGGGCAAACATATGACCGGGCTACTGCTGTCCGAGTTACAGTGTGCCGTGGCCGACAGCCACCCCGTACCGCTCGGGTGATGGGTCTGTCCGGAATGCATCCAGCAGTCCCCGCAGGATGGGTAAGTAGGGTTCCACCTGTTTCGGCAGGATGGAACAGCTGGGCATTCCTGGGGAGGTCGACTAGGGGGTCTCTCACTCTCCCTTTCTTCTCTCCCTGTCCTTTCCCTCCTCCCCATGCATCTGTGGTGGCTGGGCCTGCTGTGTACCTGACCGGGGGTCCTCCGGGGGGGGGGGCTCCGAGTCCTGGCTGGGGGCTGCACTGGGTGTTCGGGGTCAGCTCTCCACAGGGACTTGTTCTTGTTCTGTCCATGTGGGATGCCTCTGCGTGGAGGATCGGCGTGTTCGTGGTCGTTTTCTTTACCTCAGGATGGCTGGCGGCCATTTTGGCAGAGCTCGGCGGCCATTTTCTTGTAGCCCGCGCTTGTTTTTGCTGTATACAATACAAATACATTAAAACACATGACATCACTTTCGATTTTTTTTCCTGTCGTACTAGAATTTTCATGACTTTGTAACCTATTCAATTTCTACTTGCGAGTATTAAGTGAAAAAAGTCGGATGATCTGTCGTCCGATTTTCGGATTGTGTGTACGGGCCATTGGAGAGAGAGCTGCGCATGATGTCATAAGCCTAGGCTAATGACCAGACAAGAAACAGGAAGTGGGCTGTATAAGGCATTTACTGGTAGAAATGTTTTTTTTACTATCCAAAGGGCAACAAGGGCAGAAGATTTAATAAAATAGATTAAAGTTGAAAAAAAACGACGGAAGGTCCGCTTTAAGTTACTCAGTTGATGATGATTATGGTTATGATAATAATGAAGATGATGAATGGCCTAAATGGGTAATTTTTTTGTCAACTGCTATTTGTTGAGAGTATGCAGTGTGGAAACATTAAAGAGTTAAAGGTGTAAAGGTTAATTTTTTTAGCTAATATGTGATCTCGGTGCTATACAGATAGTGAATATAGTTGTTATTTCCGTTTAAAATATTTAGTTACCTGTTAAATTAGTATGCTATTTCTCCACCTCATCGTTTCCTCTCTTGATTCTCTCCTCTACTTCCGGGTTTTGGAGCGCGTTCACTAAAGTTACGTCACAGCATCAAAGGAACTACATTTCCCTTGAGACTTAGCGGCATCGCGCATGCTCAGTGCCGCTTTTCCGCCATGTGTCCAACTCTAAATGCAGCAAGTAAGGGGGCGGAGTTAAGGCGGGCTGTGCTGCTTAGATGTTCATTCAGCACAATAACAAGGCAATGGAGGCGGAGCTACAGCGTCTTATACATGCCCACGTATCCCCTGCCTCCTGTGCCTGTGAACATACAGAGCGTCTCCCCGCAGGCATGGGCTTAGCATAAGGGGTTGCAGGGGTCACAATCGCAACCCCGCCCCAAGCTCCAGGGGGCCCCAGCAGCCTCCCTGTCATATTATCATATCCACCACAAAGTCCAGCTTCGATCTGCCCTAGGGCCCCACAGCCACGCTCCAGTACTGGGCTTCTACTTTGCCTTCCACAGTCCACACCCCTCTGTTCTCATTGGCTGGGGAGAAGCTGTGAGGCATTTCCCGAATGGAGAGGAGCACGAGATGAGAACAGCCCAGGATGGGGAAGTGTTTGTGCTGTGTGCTGGCAACATGGAATGGTAACCGTGCTTAGCGAGGCAAGAGGAGGAGAATGCCGTCCTATAGCCACGATGGGACCGATGTCACTGGTGAAGTAAGACACCGCTCAGCGTCTCCTGTCACCAGCTGGGATTCTCTGTACCCCCCCACCCGGGGATGTCCGCTTACCCCACTTCCCTGACAACTGGAGAAAAGACACACACCTGACCTTCCCCAACACCTGCCAACACTATCAGAGAAACCTTCAGAAATTGCTAAAACAAATCCCTTAACACCTCCTCAGGGGGCCCCTGAAGGGCTGCAGGCTCCAGATTTTGTGTCACATAGCTTTGCCCTCCCAGATCTAAGTTGCACCCCCCCCCCCCCAAAGCCCCCTGACCACCCTCTCTGTCCTGGATACAATGCCTGGCTGCTGAGCTCCTTTCCCATTACAGCACTCTATACTGTTCCTCCTCTGCAGGGTTGCAATCACATTCCTTTACAACACAGCCAGTTAGCCATGCTCTGCACAGGGTGTATCGCCTACTGCAACTACACTGCCGTTCTGGCCGGAGAATTTCATAGGTCAGAAGGGCAACATAAAAGCCAGATGCACCCTGTGAAGATTGTGGCTGACAGACTTGTGTAAAGGAATGTGATTTCAGCCCCGTGTAGTGTGTGTGTGGGGGGGGGGGGGGGAGCTGTATACAGTGCTGGGATGGGAAAGGAGCTCTGCCAAGTGTCCTTGTCCTCTGATTCTCCAACGGTGATTCCTGTCCTCTGATGTAAAGAGGAACTCTGGGAACTCAAAACTCTTAAGCCACTTTGAGTATCTTGGCGTGCGGTGGATGTATCTGCACGCACGATGGAAGTGGTGGGTGGTAATGGGGAGGGGCCCAGGTCAACTTTTGCATCAGGGCCCACAAGCTTTAAGCTACGCCTCTGCCTGCAGGGATGTAGTCCTAAGGGAGGGGGCGAGCACGCTGACTAACCCCCAGCCAGATTGGCTTGTATGATGGGGGCAAGCTTCATGAGGAGGAACAGGAAGTGAGATATTCAGACAAAGAAAAAAAACATTTAGAAGGGAAATAGAAGGAAAAGGTAAGTGAACCAACAATGCACTAGCAGCTAGCTTAAAGGAAGCTATTTAGAAAATAAAAAACGAACCTTTACAACCCCTTTAAACTGCTGTAACTAAAAAGAAAAAGTCTTTGCTGTGCAGCATTAAGACATAAATCATTGGTGAATAATAATTTTGTTGTGCTATGCTTATTGTTATAATACAGTATATCCATATTGATAATGATGGCAAGCCAAACCAAATTGACTGTATGATGACAAATTTCCCATCGCCCCCTGCTAATCCGAAGTTCTTCCTTGTCCAAAAGTTCTCAGGTATGTTTATTTGTGGCCCCTCAACATCCAAGTCAGAAACAAGACTAATCAAGCTTGTTGACATGCTTGCTCAGGGAAAAGAGTGTCTTCCTAAGCCTTCACATATTGCTGTGCCATTTGTTTCGTTTAATAAATTGTAATGTCAAAAGGATTAGAAATTCAAAAAAAAATAATTTTTTTATGCAAATAGAGCAACAAAGGTAAACAGTGCTTATTGTCTGTGTTCCTGTGGAGCAGCCGATATTTACCCAAACAAAGTCTATTCTGACTAATGTTAGTTGAAGGATCCAACTACTTTCACTAGACCATTCATTTCAAGAAATACTTTCCCCAATACATTTATATGTGCACTTAAAGTGGATGTAAACCCAGTTTTTTTTTAACCGCTTCAGCCCCAGAAGATTTTACCCCTTTCCTGACCAGAGCACTTTTTACAATTTGCCACTGCGTCGCTTTAACTGACAATTGCGTGGTCGTGCGATGTTGTACCCAAACAAAATTTGCGTCCCTTTTTCCTGGTATTGTATCACCTCTGCGGTTTTTATTTTTTGCGCTATAAACAAAAGAACAGCGACAATTTTGAAAAAAAAAACACTATCTTTTACTTTTTGCTATAATAAATATCCCACGTTTTTTTTCAAAAATATTTTTTCCTCAGTTTAGGCCGATATGTATTCTTCTACATATTTTTGGTAAAAAAAAAAATCGCAAAAAGCGTATATTGATTGGTTTGCGCAAAAGCTATAGAGTCTACAAAATAGGGGATAGATTTATGGCATTTTTATTATTATTATTTTTTTTTACTAGTAATGGTGGCGATCTGCGATTTTTATGAGGACTGCAACATTATGGCGGACAGATCGGACACTTTTGACACATTTTTGGGACCATTGACAATTTTACAGTGCTTAGTGCTATAAAAATGCACTGATTACTATAAACATGTCACTGGCAGGGAAGAGATTAACACTAGGGGACGATCAAGCGGTTAATTGTGTTCCCTCTGCATGTTCTTACTGAAGGGGGGATGGGACGTACTAGTGGAAATGACAGATCGCTGTTCATACTTTGTATGAACAGACAATCAGTCATTTCTCCCCTAAGAGAACCGTGAGCTGTGTGTTTACACACACAGCTCCCGGTTCTCGCTGTGTCACGAGCGATCGCGGGTGCCCGGCAGTCGCATCGGCTTTGGGGGGCGAGCAGCGGACGCGTGCCTCCGGCGGTGCGTGCGCGCCCCTAGTGGCCACAGGGCCAAGCAACGTGACATAACGTTGTTTCGCTCAGCCGAGCCATGTTGCCGCATTAAAACTGCGGCGGTTGGTCGGCAAGTGGTTAATTAAGGCTTGAACCTTGTACAGTATAGGATTTCATGTCATCTGTGCCCAGTCTTGCCACGGACAGTTAATCCACCTCTGAGCAGTCCTGGTATGGTTTTTCAGTGAGATAAAAACTCACACTGAGAAATAGGAGTCAGTTCTTCCCCCTTGCTGTGAGTGACAGGTGATTTACATATCTCATGCAAGAGCCTGAAAGAGGCATTCTGTGTACTTCAGATCCCCTCCTCCTTTCTTCTCCAGCGCTCCCAGGATTGGCTGCTCCACACCTCAGCATGATTGGGCATGCTGAAGTCATGTTGTGACTTTTCTGGATTTTGACTGGATGTTAGTGATCATAGCAGAAGTTCAGTATAAGAAATACACAGGAGAAAATGCATATTGACAAGGGGAGTGTAGAGGAGGGCGGGAGTATACTGACATCACGACTCCACCCACCGAGCTCCAGACAACAGACCCACCCACAGAATTTGTAGCTTTTCCAGTCTCATAACAGACAGAGGGGAGACATCTGACAGGTAATGATACATGCAGGAGGCATGTATATCCTTATAAATAACCACTATGGCAGTAGTTTAGAAAGGATCAGAGTGGGTTTACATCCACTTTAATGTATTTTATATATGATATTTACCTGTAGTGTAGACATACAAAAGTCCTTGGACTGCTGCCAGGCACCACCATCTTGGATGTGATGTGAGAAACTCAATTAGACTCAGGAGACGAGGGGAGGAGCAGAGTGGCTTGGCCAGCACAGACAGTAATTAGACACTCCCAAATGAGGAAAGGGCTATAATGGGCTATAATGAGCTATATTAACCACTATTTTTTGCGCTATAAACAAAAATAGAGCGTCAATTTCGAAAAAAAGCAATATTTTGCATTTTTTGCTATAATAAATATCCCAATTTTTTTTTTAAAAAAGCAAATTTTTTCTCAGTTTAGGCCGATACATATTCTTCTACATATTTTTGGTAAAAAAAAAATCGTAATAAGCGTATATTGATTGGTTTGCGCAAAAGTTATAGCGTCTACAAATAGGGGTCGTTTTATGGCATTTTTATTATAATTTTTTTTTGTACTTGTTATGGCAGCGATCTGCAATTTTTATCGTGACTGCGACATTATGGCGGACACATCGGACACTTTTGGCACCATTCACATTTATACAGCGATCAGTGCTATAAAAATGCACGGATTACTGTGTAAATGTGACTGGCAGTGAAGGGGTTAACCAGTAGGGGATGCTGAAAGGGTTAACTGTGTCCTAGGGAGTGATTCTAACTGTTAGGGGGCGTGGCTTACTGTGACACTTCACTGGTCGCTGCTCCCGATGAGTGG
This sequence comes from Rana muscosa, assembly GCA_029206835.1. Lineage (NCBI taxonomy): Eukaryota > Metazoa > Chordata > Amphibia > Anura > Ranidae > Rana > Rana muscosa. The sequence goes on along the minus strand of CM055123.1, from coordinate 211,680,431 downwards.
AAGCAGACGATCAGTGCTGTGTCACAAGACAGAATAGGGAGATGTCTTGTTTACAAAGACATCCCCCCGTTCTGCCGTTCCGTGACCCGATCACGAGACACCAGCGGACAACGAGTTCGCAGGTCCCACAGGCATGGTCATGGAGACCGCGGCGGGCACACGCGCCCGCTAGGGTGCAGGTTTTAAGCAACGTATATATACGTTGCTTTGCCTGCCCGTGCCATTCTGCCAATCTACGTGAGGCGGTCGGCAAGCGGTTAACCATTTAAAGACCTGAAAGTTTTACCCCCTTCCTGACCGGGCCATTTTTTGCGACGCTGTACCCAAATAAAATTAAGGTCCATTTTTCCCCCCCAAATAGAGCTTTCTTTTGGTGGTATTTGGTCACCTCTACAATTTTAATTTGTTTGCACTATAAACAAAAACAGAGCGACAATTTTGAAAAAATATATACATATTTTTTCTACTTTCCAGGAAATTGATTAGTGACATTTTCCATCAAATTTAGCACCATTCTGCATAAAATATAATTTATGGAAATAATTATAAAAAAAAAAAATTCAAGTGAGCGTGTAAGATACTTGATTTTTCAGGTGTCAGGTATCCAAGTGCAGTGCAATGGTAAGATCCTATCAGGACATGTAAATAAACAAATATAGCAGGCACCTGCTGTACCTCTTGCGATACTTTATGTCCTCCAGGATCACGCGTTTCGACCCTAAGTGAGCCTTAATCCTATAATTAAGACCCACTGAGGGTCAAAACGCGTGATCCTGGAGGACTGTATGTTGTATTCCCTCAAGAAAATAAAGCAATACAGGTGCCTGCTCAATTCAGTAGGTACGAGCTCAGATCTTTTCTTACACAATTTAGTCAGAAAAAGTGTTAGGAGGGGGGATGGATCATTTTTAGGCTAGTTAGGCTTTGACCTGAATTCTACTTATAGTAATATTTCTAAAAATAATAGCTTTACAAATTAAAGTAACTCATATAATAATTACAGCAACCCAAGTAACCATTATTAACTGATCTGATTTGCCTATAACCCTATTGGGGAGATTTCCCCTCACTTTCACTCCCTATAGCCCTGTACACATGATCCGAAAATCGGATGAGAGAACATCCGTTTTTTTTGCATGCCTTTTTGCATATCAAACAAAAAGAGTTTACTAAAGTTACGAAAAATCTCGTACAACAGAATAAAAAATGTAATTTGTTGTAATGTATTTGTATTGTATTTTCAAACTGTACTGATTAATTTGTGCTTGTCCAATCGGATAATATCGGATGAACTGTCGTGATCGGCTCTCCAAAGCTCTGTACTAATGATTAGATTGTCGTATGTTTGCTTCGACAGCGGTATTTTTTGTACGATCTTCGGATCGTGTGTACGGGTTATAAGACAGCAAGACAAGAAACGGGGGGTGCAGTTGTCGCCACTACAGGAAGGCACAGATCAACACAAGAAATAAGGAGAACAGGTGTCACTGGGATAGAAAGGAAATAAACATTGTGAGAAGTTCTAATCTGTCCTTACTCTACTACAAACAGCAATATCATCCTAATAGAGACCTGTGTCCCATCCCTGCTATATCCAAATCATAGTACAAGTTGGCGTTAAGCCAGAATCAATTACAAGGGTTTAAAGCGGAGTTCCACCCAAAAATGGAACTTCCGCTTTTCGGAACCCTCCCCCCCTCCGGTGTCACATTTGGCACCTTTCAGGGGGGTGCAGATACCTGTCTAAGACAGGTATTTGCACCCACTTCTGGGAACAGACTCGTGCGGGGGTCACGCCCCTACCCACACCCCCGCTGTCTTCTGGGAAACACACTGTTCCCAGGAGAGAGCGGGGAACCAGTGACGGCGCGCAGCGCTACTTGCGCATGCGCAGTAGGAAACCGGGCAGTGAAGCCGCAACGCGAAAAAACTGAAGATTGGCCTGGGAAAAAAAGTGCCCTGTAGGCAAGTACTTAAAGTCTAAATCCAGGTTTTACCTAACTTTAAATAGTTAGTTTGGGCCAAGCTGGTGCAAATGAACTATTTCCTTTACAAACACATGAGGCCACTGTCAGTCCTGTATAAACTGTATGCAGCATTAGCTACCTACAATATACAGCACTATGTTCCAGCAGTGGTACAGGGACTTCCTGTCCCATTCCTGAAGCAAAGTAATGAGTAATGCATTTCATTTTGGATTTTTTGAAAAACTATTTTGGTGTACCAATACTGATATCCACAAAACAATTCCACAAATATCATCGTACCACAAATCAAATTAACTCACACAGCAACCAATCGGATTTTTTGCAACTTATTGTAGCTAGACTATTGGTTTAACTTTGCATGTTACTCTTAGTGATAACATCAGTAAACGATTGCTTTGTATTCACTGTCAAGATTGCTAATACATGATTAATGGGAAACAATTTTCCATTTTTCTCTCTTTTTGCTTTTACTTTTACCTCTCTGATTTTTTATTGCTTGTGTTTTTTAAGGGAATGTCATTGTTTTTATTCTCTTTATGCTTAATAAAAATGTTTCTTTTTATTAGACATGTGCACACTGAAATATTTCGTTTCGGAATTTCGTTTTCGTCCGAAAAATAAATTTATTTAGTTACTCCCGAAATTCGTTTTTATTTATTTCGTTTTTCGTTAGAAATTGCATTCGTCCGAAAATCTGAATTAATTAAGGTCGAATCTGTCATTGAAGGCTTATGGTGTCTGTCGAATGTTCAAAGAAGATTTGACGGAGCAGTGAAACTGTACGACGCTGCAATCATACATTTCCGGTCGAATGTTCCGCCCACAAGCTATAGAAGAATTCTAATGTTGTATGACTAGTAATAATTATATTTATTCATTACTATTACTAGTCAACCAACATTAGAATTCTTCTATAGCCTATGGGCGGATGCATTTGACCGGAAATGTACGATTGCAGCGTCGTACAGTTTTGCTGCACCGTCGAATCTTCTAACTTTCGATGCTTTGTCGAATCTTCGTCATTCTAGCTATTTTACTGCTCCTCCTCTTTGGTTACAATCAGCCAATAACATTCATCATCAACTTTATTTTTATTTTACTTCCCCCACCCAATTCCAGCAGTGATCTTTTCTCTCTATGTCAAATCTTTTCTCTCTATAATGTCAAATCTTTTCTCTCCTTTGTCGAATCTTTTCTCTCCTATGTCGAATCTTTTCTCTCCTATGTCAAATCTTTTTTCTCCTATGTCGAATCTTTTCTCTCCTATGTCGAATCTTTCTCTCCTATGTCGAATCTTTTCTCTCTATAATGTCGAATCTTTTCTCTCCTATGTAGAATAATCTTGGACTAATAGAGTTAAGGTTAGGCACATTCGACCACAGGTTCGATAGACACAGATTGTTATTGTCCAGCATCACGTCGAATCTCCTATCTATATCGAACTGTTGTAGCAACGAAAACGAAAATAAAGCATTTGTTTATGTCGGATCTTTCGGTTTTCGGATTCTGTGCTTTCGTTTTCGTTTGTTAAAACGATAACGAAAATAGCTGAAATTCGGACGAAAATGCATTCGGACGAAAACGAATGCACATGTCTACTTTTTATATTGTGTAGCATCCTTCTAGGTAGGTGCTAGAAGAGAGCACAGTTTTTGGGTCTTTCTGCTTACCATGAAGGCTGCCAGGTAAATTTAGATGTTCTCTGCCTATCAGGGAGCAGGGACCCATTGATATGGTCTGCTGATGGTGCTCAGATCCTGCTTATGTTGTCTGAATGTTTCACACTGGTCAAATAGGATGGGGTATATTTGACAGTGGGAGGAAACCTGACAAGTGAGAGCACAGGCATAGTTAGAGCCCAGGCCATTGGTAGACTAAAGTGCCTCAGTGCATGCTGGGTGACTGTATATACGCCAAGGGCACATTTGCTAGGGGTCTTCGGCTGGAGAGCGGGGTCCCTGACAGAAGGGGCGGCTGCCCCTCCTCTGCACAGGCTGCTATGTGGCCTCAGGTGGCCAACCCGAGGGCCTGAATCTGAGTAAAGCTGACTGGAAGGGAGGAAACAAATCAGGAAGGATTTGTTTATGCCTACTGTAAGTACAGCTCTGTGTCATGGAGCCTTTTCTGTGAGGACCATCCCTTTAGCTAGTAGAGTCAGTGGACGGGTGTCAGCCAAAGGGGTTGCTAGTAAGTGTCCTGAAGATAAAACAGTATCATCAAGTCTGCTGCCAGAGCAAGCAAAGGACTTATTTCTCCCTTACGAGTGCAGTATGGTATAGCCGAGAGTCTGCTACAACATTCAATCTGGTGAGGCCAAGTGAGGGTTGTCCTTATCTGTAATTAGTTCCAATTGGATTATCCCACTATTCTCTTCTCCCATCCAAGTTCCAACAATAAATACCAAAAAAAAACAAACAAAAAAAAACACCCTGGCTTGATTATTGGAAAATGAATGAATGAGAGTACGGTTGGTCCCGTGAAAGTGGAAGTCTACATACAGCAATCCCTACAGGGGAAGTGCTACATTTGCAAAGGTACTGTTTCCACATTAGGAATGGGACAGGATTGACCCAACGCATTTTACTGTCTACTATTACTAAAATGGAGTTGATGTCACAAGCTGTTTGTCCAACACACACCACACAGGAGGCGCGACTAGTCAAATCCTCCTTTCATCAGATACAGGAGCTTGGTTTTCAAGGTTAATAGAACCTATAGCAAACTATCTCAATTGTTCTTATCAATGGAAATATTCAGTAAATGCCTCTATCTGTTTTTGCTGTGCTAATGACTCTTGTAGACTTGCACAGCCATGGGATCTATTCAAAGTGGAACTTCACTCTCTCAATCATCATCAACTAATTTTATTCCTTATTTGCTAGCATTACTAAATAGATAGGAAAATATAGCATATTTACTTGTTTTAAACTTTTTTTTACATTTTTTCAGTTACTTCCTGGTTTTCATGCCTAGGCAAATGATGTCATACATCACAGGAGTCTTCAGGAGGGGAGGAGGGGTTTCCTCAGTTCACACTTATTAGCAAAAGTATTTAGGCATAGGACACACACCCTGTCACGCCCCCATAGGCTTCATGGACACTTGGCCGCCATTTACTGCGGCCAGCGTTAAAACGTTCCTATCCTGAACGCGATTCTTCTGCGTTTATGAGAGGGAGGTTGAACCTTAACGCAGCAGCTTCTAAACTCTGCTAAAAGCCTATGGGGTTGATTTACTTAAGGCAAATCCACTTTGCACTGTCTACAAGTGCACTGCAAGTGCACTTGGAAAAGCAGTCGCTGTAGTACTGAGAGGAAGATCTGAAATGAGGGGAAGCTCTGCTGATTTTATCATCCAATCATGTACAATCAAAAATGCTATGAGCTGATGTCAGGGCCAGAAAATATATATATAAATTTACCCGTGCTAAGGATATTATTGCATCAATAAATTAATGTGTTAAATACAGTGGCGGTGCGTCTATAAGGGCGCAGGGGTGCTGTCCCCTCTCTCCTGCCACCCCCTCTATCACCAATAGATAGATTCATGCGTAGCATGAATCTATCCATGGCCGCCACTGCCACCCTCTATTCAGGCGTCCGGACCCTTTTCGGGAGGCGGGCGCCTGAATTACAGCGGTGTTTTTTTTTTTTAATCACCTGATTAGAGCCATAGGCTCTAATAGGCATCAAAAAAGGTGACCTGCGAGTGCCATGCTTAGCGCTCGCAGTTCACCCAGGTGTGTTAGAACATCGAATGAATATTTGCTTTCCTAACACTGAACCGGCTCTCCGCCAATTAGGTGCTCAGGTCTGTTACCCATCACCTGATTGGCTGAAATGACAGGCGCTGTGATTGGATGCTTATCAGGCGTCCAACCGCCTATAGGAAAGGACAGAAGGAGAGGACGGGAGAAGGCATGGAGGAGCATGGAGAACACTGCTCGCCGCCATCACCCGCTGCCCCACCGAGACAGGGTAAGTGCCAGGCAGACGGTGACCGGGCGGAGGGGTCACAGTGGCAGCATTCGATGGGCACAGTGGCTTCATTCGATGGGCACAGTGGCAGCATTTTATGGGCACAGTGGCAGCATTTGATGGCACAGTGGTAGCATTTGATGGGCACAGTGGCTGAAATTGATGGGCACATTGGCTGCGTTTGATAGCACAGTGGCTGCGTTTGATGGCACAGTGGCTGCGTTTGATGGGCACAGTGAGACCAACAAAAATTTTGAGCACCAGCCGCCACTGGTTAAATATTAAAAAATTCTTAATGTGAAAAACAAAATTATTAACGTTAAAAACCAAATCATGTAAATTTTGTGAGAAACTATCAAAAAATACGGCCACTGCTGAGTTTGGGTAAACACCCTTTAGATTATCGAACATACTGCATCAACTCTAATCGCTGCCCTTTCAATACATTAGATATAAACTCATTATAAACAGTGATCAAAGTAATGTCATCTAAAGATGCCTTGTGGGAGGGGCGAAATGCATTAGTGGGAGAATGGTTACTGACGACACACGCCAGTGTGCGACTTTTTGGGTAAGTGATCTATGTGCTTTTTTATTCAGTTCTTTTATGTAAGTGCGGTGAAAAAAAACCTCTGTTGTTTGGGGATTTTTTAGGCAACAAAAAAAAGGGAAAAAAGAATTTGTATGTAAAAAAAGAAAATATATATATTTATTCACAAAAATTACAATATCATTTTACATAAATACAATAGAATATAGGTGACTGTAACCATCTCCATAAAAATCTGCATATATGAACAATTTGAATACAATGCCTAGATTGGTGACTCAAGATTGCAGAAATCACTCAGAAACAGGCTTCATCCAGGCTTTTATGTAAGTGCAACCAACATTTTTCATCACTTTAATAAAACGTAATTATGCTATGTTGAGCCCCTCTTGCCATTCTTGGACATGCACGAGTAAATCAGCTTCCTGACATTGGTCAACATGGTAGCGGAATAGGTGACCTGGAGGAATACTAGACCTAACGAGGTTGGAGGAATACAAGTCCCAGCAAAGCCTGAGAGATCTATCATACATATGCATAAAGACTCTTTACTGTAGATGCAAGAGTCCACAATTGTCAGTGAGTGCGGGACCACAGGAGGGGAGCACAGCACAGTGATGTCTGCACGTATTTGTATGGAGGAAGTGTTGTGCTATGTCACTATAAATGGCACTACAAGATTAATTTTGAACATTACTATGAACACTATATATATATATATATATATATATATATATATATATATATATATTTATTTATATATACACACCGGTATATATATAATTTTATAGTTTGTAGCAAATTTATTGGAAGGGCAGCGCTTAGAGTTGATGCAGTTAGTGCATTGATGTCAGGCCAGGATTATGCTGTGTTTGTAGACATCTATGCATACGCTGTACCTAGAAGGTGAGCAGCTGAAAGTCTGCAGGTTGCCTGCTTCTACTTTAGGCCATAACCGGTAGCCTATGCAAACTGTTAAAAAAGAAACATTGTTAAACTGAATGATGGCTCCCAGTTTAATCCCATGACCTCATCTGCATGTGATGTGAAGATGAAGGGGCAGAGTAATTGGTTTAAATTACAGCTTGCAGGAGAATCGTCTTATGTTTAATTTTCCAAATGCGTTTCTGCCCTTTCACTAGCTTTCATAAGCAAAAGGTGTTTGATCGCAGAATGACAACATAATTGTTGCCAAATAAATAAAGTGAATGTGAAATGAGAGCGCACTTGTATATCAAACAAGACTTGTAAATTGGCCTTCTGTCTATTAACCTGCCTATAATCAGGTTAATGCACCACCAAAGCAGGTTATTTTTGAAGAATTAATTCTCAATAGTTTTTTGCTAAAAGGGTATCAAGCAGTGTTGACAGTTACAATAGCTAACTTAGGAAAGATTTTTAATGGGAAGTAACTTGATGTTAAAACCAAACTTCAGCTAAAACTTTTTTTTTTTTTGCTTTGTAAACAGCTTGTTTTAGCATGTCCTATTAACAGATAAACACTCTTTTATTCCAGATAGTAAACTGATAATAATAAATTAATAATAAACATATTAAAGTATATTTCTTGTTCATACATCACGGGACACAGAGCAGCATAGTCATTACTATGTGGGTTATATAGAATTACCTTCAGGTGCTGGCACTGGCAACTTCCAAAACAGGAAGTACCCTCCCCTATATAAGCCCCTCCCATCCGGGAGTACCTCAGTTTTTTGCCAGTGTCTAAGGTGTTGGCCAAGGTTAACATGTATTCATCTGGGCTTGTGTACAGGTTCTCTGGGCCTTAGCAAGCTATTCCGGATCCGACCAAAAAAGCTTCATAGCTAAACGGTCGGTACCCGGGCCTTGCAGAGAAGAGCAAGGTTTTGCCTGTAATGCCTCTCTTAGGAGGGCTGGACCCTGGGATCCAGAGCTCTGGTCATACCCAAAACCAAGAGGCTATCTGTGCAGGGTGCTATACAGGTCCAGGGGAGTGGAATCCTTGGGAACCCGGTCCCTGAAGGTCTAGTACAATGCCTGCCGTGAGAGGTGAAGTTTGGGCTTCTGTGGACCAAACAAAGTCCTGCGGCGGGGAAAAGGTAAGTGGGGGCCCCTCAGGAACTTGGTTCTATTGAGGGGACCCCCAAGCCTAATATGTCTTTCTGCCTGTTACCTAAAGGGTATTCCCGCTAATAGCTGTATATGCCTAAGTAATCCTAGAAATGTTTTTTCATAAGGGAAATTTTAAAAAAAAACGTAAACCTGGAAATGTTTTTTCATAAAGGAGGTTTTAAAAAAAAAAAAAAAGACAAAGGTGCGGTACCTGTGTTTGTCCACTAGAGGCCGCTGTGGAACGTCTTTTTTCTTGGGACTATTCCTTCCATGGTGAAAGTCCAGGCAGATGAGTGAGCTCTCTATCAGGGAAGCTGCATTCCTCTGTCATGCTGCCAAGTAGTTTCCTTCCATCCCCGAGTCCTGGTGAAACAGGGACCCTGGCTCCTCTCCCTACATGGCGCCAAGAGCGCACACGTGCACGCGCGCGCGCGCGCACACATGCTTTCCTTTTATAAGGTTTAGCTTCAAAAAAGGGGGGCGGAGCCTGGCGGATGACGCGCTCTGTGCGCCCAGCGCTTCTGCGCATGTGCGGGCGTCCCAGCAAGATAAAAGGACTCAGTCCACGCTGCTTGCTATGGACACAGAGCATGAAAAGGAGCTGGTAGCATGGTATAGGGGCTTACAGCGGGCGGTTGATACAGGCATCCCCAGAAAGACGCATTAGTAGACACCCACTGATGTACATAGCAGCAAATTGCATTAGACTATTTCAGTAAGGGGTGTATTGCGGCTGGAATACCTCAGCTTTGAACTAAGGAATATGCCGCCTAAAAAACTCCGAGATATACCTCTCAGGAAGTGTAGGGGGTCTCCATCGGGCTCTAAGGATCTGGAGCAGTCATCTGCACCCTCCTCCCCTGAGAAATCAGAGGTTAATACCCATAAGGAACCCCCGGGAGTGCCAGGTACTGCGGCTGTCCTCAGTCCACCTGCTCCTGCATATATAACAGAGGAGGTTTTTTCCTCAACTCTGGAGGGATTGGAGCAGAGATTGGCTGCATTGATCGCTTCTTCTCTACAGGAAAGAAAGCGCGCCAGATCTCCATCACCTCCATTAGAGTGCCTGTTGGCAGAGCAACAGTCCCAGGAAGGGACCGACCTACCTGAAGGGGATCAGGAGGAGGTTAGCTCTGTTTTTGTGGAATCGACAGTAGATGAACCATTTTCAGCATCACAGACTGAAAGATTGTGGGTCCAGACCCTAACTGACATGGTTCGATCTGCATTTAAAATGCCTCTTGTTGAACCATCAACTACTGCTGTCTCCTCGTTGGGGTCGCTAAAAGCTCCCCAGGTTAATTGCTCCTTTCCAATACATCCATTATTGGAAGGACTTATATACCAGGACTGGGAACATCCTGATAAACTATTTGTTCCGCCTAAAAGGTTTCCGGTGATCTATCCCATGGAGGAAAAATTCACCCAGAGATGGAATGTTCCTACGGTGGACGCAGCCATCTCTTCTGTGAACAAATCACTGACATGTCCAGTAGATAATGTTCAAATGTTCAAAGATCCAGTGGATAAAAAATTGGAATCTTTATTAAAATCTGCTTTTTCCACAGCAGGGGCTGTTACACAGCCAGCAGTGGCAGCTATTGGGGTCTGCCAAGCTCTAAAGGATCAAATGAAAATGGTCCTGAGGGATTTGCCAGACCAGCAGGCCCAGGCTCTGGCTGATCTGCCTAGAGCATTATGCTTTGCGGTTGACGCCATCAAGGATTCTATCCATCAGGCCTCCCGCCTCACGCTGTCTTTGGTACATATGCGTAGGCTTCTGTGGCTCAAGAACTGGTCTGCTGAGGCTCCCTGTAAGAAGCTCTTAGTTAGCTTCCCATTTCATGGAGAACGCCTTTTTGGCGAAGACCTGGATAAGTATATCCAGAAGATTTCCAGTGGTAAAAGTACTCTCTTACCGAGTAAAAAGAGGTCTAGGGGTCCATCTTTTAAGAGGACTACCTCTCCTATCCCTGCGACGTCTGCTACTAAGCAGTTCCGACGGCCTCCTCGGTCAAACTCAGGAGGTAAAAATCAGGGACAGCCACAGGGTAATAAAAAGCCCTGGATCCGAAGAGGTACTAAACCAGCCTCCAAGTCAAGCCTATGAAGGGCTGCCCCCACTCAAACGGGTGGGGGGAAGACTTCAGTTGTTCGCAGAGACCTGGCGGGAGACGATCAAAGACAGATGGGTGCTCTCCGCAGTAACTCTGGGTTATAAGTTGGAGTTAAAAGAGTCTCCTCCGTCCCATTTTATGTGGTCAGGCATGCCAAGAGACCCTCTGAAAAGAGGGTCTCTCCTATTGGCGTTAGAACAACTATTGCTCCAAGGAGTAATTATGGAGGTTCCTATGGAAGAGTGGGGGTTGGGTTTCTACTCAAACCTTTTCACAGTCCCGAAGCCAAACGGGGACATAAGACCCATATTGGACCTAAAGAGTCTAAACAAATTTCTAAACGTCCGGTCTTTCCGGATGGAGTCGATCCGATCGGTCACCGCTGCCCTACAAGGGGAGGAATGGTTAGCCTCGATCGACATCAAAGATGCTTACTTGCATGTTCCCATCTTTCCAGGTCATCAAAAATTCCTACGCTTTGCAGTAGAAGGGCGCCATTTTCAGTTCAGAGCCTTACCATTCGGTCTGGCCACAGCACCACGAGTGTTCACAAAAATTCTGGCCCCACTGTTGGCCGATCTAAGAACACGAGGTGTAACGATAATGGCATACCTAGACGACCTGTTGTTGATGGACCACTCAGTTGCCAAGCTAGAAGTGGTAATTGTCGATACAATCAAGTATCTAGAGTCTCACGGTTGGGTCATCAACCTGGACAAGTCAGCCCTACAGCCAGTGAAAAACCTGGTATATCTAGGGCTACGGCTGGATTAAGACCAGAGGAAGATTTTCTTACCTCTAGACAAGGTATCCTCTTTGAGGGCCTTGGTCCGTCTGCTTTGTGCAAAAAGACAGCCGTCCATACGCCTGTGCATGAGGCTGCTAGGAAAGATGGTAGCATCATTCGAAGCTGTGCCATACGCCCAATTCCACTCAAGGAATTTACAAAGGGCCATATTGTCAGCCTGGAACGGAAAAGTTCAGGCTCTAGACTTCCCGATGGCTTTGTCCCCTTCCGTTCGGAAGAGTCTCTGCTGGTGGTTGATCCCCCAGAATCTCCAGAAGGGAAAACCCTTCAGCCCGATATCTTGGAAGGTGGTCACTACAGATGCCAGCCTTATAGGCTGGGGGGCAGTACTGGAGCAATGGTCTCTCCAGGGCAGATGGTCAAATGTAGTAAAAACCCTGCCCATCAATCTCTTAGAGATACGAGCAGCCCGGTACGCCCTAGTAGCCTGGACATCCAGACTCCAAGGGTCCCCTGTCAGAATTCAATCAGACAAATGCCACAGCAGTGGCATATATCAATCATCAGGGAGGCACCAGGAGTCGTGCAGCCCAGAGGGAAGTAAGTCACATCCTGGAATGGGCAGAAAAGCATGTCCCATGTATATCAGCTGTCTTCATTCCAGGGGTGGAGAATTGGAAGGCGGACTTTCTGAGTCGCCAACAGTTATGCCCAGGGGAATGGTCCCTTCATCCCGAGGTCTTCCGAGCAATATGTCAGCGGTGGGGAACACCGGATGTAGATCTGCTAGCATCCAGATTCAACGCAAAGGTGGACAGATTTGTCTCCCGGACAAGGGATCCCCTCGCTTGCGGCTCGGATGCTCTGGTGTTCCCTTGGGATCAGTTCAGACTGATATATGCATTCCCTCCGCTACAATTGTTGCCTCGACTCCTTCGCAGAGTCAGGTTGGAGAAGAAGCCGGTAATCCTGGTGGCTCCAGCGTGGCCCCGAAGGGCCTGGTACGTGGAGATCATCAAAATGTCTGTGGGGAGTCCTTGGACCCTTCCACGTCGTCCGGACCTGCTTTCGCAAGGACCGATATACCACCCTTCCTTACTAACTCTAAGTTTAACGGCCTGGCTATTGAATCCCACATCCTAAAGAAGAGAGGTCTCTCTAACTCTGTGGTATCAACTATAATCAATGCCAGGAAGCCTGTATCCAGGCAGATCTACTATAGAGTTTGGAAGGCGTACATCACTTGGTGCGAGGCCAGAAAATGGCATCCACGTAAGTACGTTATAGGCAGAATTCTGGACTTCCTACAGTGGGCTGTAGACAGGAAGTTTGCCTTAAGTACTATCAAGGGCCAGGTTTCGGCCTTGTCAATACTATTTCAAAGGCCCCTGGCTATGCATTCACTTGTCAAATCCTTTATGCAAGGTGTGACTCGTATTATTCCACCGATTAAGGCTCCCATATGCCCATGGGATCTAAATTTGGTTCTGTCGGTTCTGCAGAAGCAGCCATTTGAACCTTTGCGGCACATTTCCTTGGTTCTACTCACCAGGAAATTGATATTTTTAGTAGCCATATGCTCGGCTAGAAGAGTGTCGGAATTAGCCGCCATGTCCTGTAAGGAGCCATATCTGGTTATCCATAAGGACAGAGTAGTATTACGTCCTCACCCAGCCTTTCTTCCTAAGGTGGTATCGAGGTTTCACTTGAACCAGGATGTGGTTCTTCCTTCTTTTTTCCCCAAACCAAGCTCGGTAGAGGAAAAGTTATTGCATTCTTTGGATGTAGTAAGAGCAGTTAAAGCTTATCTAAAAGCCACTGCTCAGATTCGCAGAACGGATTCTTTGTTTGTTCTGCCGGAAGGCCCCAGAAAGGGTCAGGCAGCATCAAAATCTACTTTAGCCAAGTGGATTCGACAGGTCATAATACAAGCCTATGGCTTGAGAAGGAGACCGCCTCCGTTCAAAGTTAGGGCGCACTCCACGAGAGCAGTTGGAACTTCATGGGCAGTGCATCACCAGGCCTCCCTGGCGCAAATTTGTAAGGCCGCAACATGGTCTTCAGTACACACGTTTACTAGGTTCTACCAGGTGGACGTTAGAAGTCAGGAGGATGTCGCCTTTGGGCGCAGTGTGTTGCAGGCCGCAAAAGAGCCTCATGCCTGATGGCGCCCAGCTTATGTATGGTGTATCCCCCCCCTCATGTGGCATTGCTTTGGGACGTCCCACATAGTAATGACTATGCTGCTCTGTGTCCCGTGATGTATGAACAAGAAAGTAGGATTTTTATAACAGCTTACCTGTAAAATCCTTTTCTTGGAGTACATCACGGGACACAGAGCTCCCGCCCCTCTTTTGGGGACACGTATTGCTTTGCTACAAAACTGAGGTACTCCCGGATGGGAGGGGCTTATATAGGGGAGGGTACTTCCTGTTTTGGAAGTTGCCAGTGCCAGCACCTGAAGGTAATTCTATATAACCCACATAGTAATGACTATGCTGCTCTGTGTCCCGTGATGTACTCCAAGAAAAGGATTTTACAGGTAAGCTGTTATAAAAATCCTACTATTTCCATCAAACCTTTCTTTTAAACCCTGACTTCCGGGCAAAAAAAGGTTTCCCATACAGCCCACGCTGCACGGATCAAATGCTTGTTTTGTCTAGGGATGATGATAAATCTTATACTCATCCGATCCTTTGTTCCACCAAAAAACAACGCTCCAGTGGTGGTCTATCGAGCCTGATCTGGGCTTGAAGACATCAGGAACAGTCCACAACTCTGGAGTGCAGGGGTGCCGGACTGGTCTTGTGCTGGGAGGATTGGAGGTTTACATGAGCAAATCTCCTTTTTTGCCCGGAGTTGATCTTTAACGTTTTTGATAGAGTGGGGAAGATTTGGAACCTCTGGCAACTTTTTATAGCTGTCTCTGTCCCCACTGGTGAGATTCACGCCTCTACTTGTGACTATTAATGTGATAATAGACACTGAAGCGCTAAAAATGGTGCACAGTAAAGTGCAAAAATAAACCACTGTGAAACCAATCAACTAAGGATAACCAAATAATTAAAGCCGCAATCAATCAAAGTAATTTCTAATACTAAATGTGAATAATATAAATAATATTGATGCGCTAAAATCAACCCTAAAGTGACTATACAGATGATCCGTGATAATTAAATAGCAATAAAACCAACTACAACACATATGCAAAATACAAGTGCAAATTCAAGAAATACAAAAATCCACCAATGAAAAATGCAAAATTGCAAAATAATCTCCAAAGCACCCGATAGGTGCAATCTAGTGCAGTTTATAGTGACCTAAGACACTGCTAGTCCACAGCAGCTCTATGAGATATGACACACACTGATGCAGAAGCCAAAATAAGAACAACAGAGACTCCTTAGTAAGTCCCTCTTATCTGGCTGATCCACGGGTGGGATGGCTGTTTGAATTTCTGATCCAAAGCAGTCTGAACGGTGAGCTTATACCAATCGAATCATACAAAAAAGGAAAAAGAAGAAATCATTGCGCGATGCTATATAACTAATCAGCAATGATTTCAACACTAGGCGCTTTCACTCACGTGACCAAAGACTTAAAGTGCATAAGTACAGTTCAGCTCAGGCAAAGCGATCTTCCCTCACTGCTCCAGCTTCTAATTTCTCGCTGGTATCGTGATTAGGCTCCTCCCCCTACGCGTTGCGTCACACGTCACGTGACTTAATCATGCGTTAGCCATGTACCAGGAAGTACCGTGTATTTATACACTGTTGACGTACTAGTTGCCATAACGACAATTGGGGGATCACCAAGTCATCATCGCTGACAGACAGTATGCACATATACTTTACAATATACATGTGATACATAACATTAAAAAACAACTTTAATCGTCTCTTCAGGAGACTGCATAATAATATTAATAATCCTCAATTAAAACAATTTAAAAAAAACAATACTTCACATCACTATTCTTAATCTGATACTCCCTCCAGTGGTATTTCAATAGTATTACACCCAACTGATAATATACACATTGTAATACTAATATAATTCTTGAACCTGGACAGAACCAATAGTGTACAGTAATCACATAAAATATATAAAAAAATATATAAAAATGCAATATATAATATTCCTAAAAATATTTTGAATATTAAAATACCAATACTTAAAATTCAATAAAAAATATATATATAAAATATATATATTAAGGACAGTTTAATAATTGGATATAAAACAATTTAAATCAAAATCAATATTAAGACCATTAGGCGCAAGAGTACGCATTTGATGTATCCATCTAGACTCACTTTGACTAAGGTCCCTTACTTTATGGCTCCCCCTCCAATGGGGTTTGAATTTTTCAATAGCCCAAAATTTCTATTTTGTAGGGTCTTTTTGGTGGCATAGTGCAAAGTGTCGAGAAACGTTATGCTTCGGGAAACCGTTTTCAATATTTTGCACGTGCTCCCTTATTCGCTTCCACATGGGTCTTTTTGTACGCCCTATGTATTGGAGTGAACAAGAGCACTCCAACATGTATACCACCCCCTCAGTCCTACACGTGATCAAATCTTTTATTTCATAACTTTGTTGTGTAACGGTATATTTGAATTTTGAGCATTTTTGACCATTAAGGTTTGTCTTCCTGCAAGCAAAACACCTTTTACAAGGAAAGAAACCCTTTCCCTGAAAAAAAGTGAGCGCGTTCAACTTGGTTGGTGGATCGGGTACATTTTTGGCCACTATATCTCTCAATGTTGGGGCTTTCCTGTAAATAATCCTAGGTACCGTTGGCAAAATACTCTGTAATTGGCTATCTGCCTAGAGTATTGGCCAATGCTTTTTGAATATGGATTCGATTTGTCTGTGTTGAACATTAAAATTCATTATTATAGGTAATTCTTGAAACGGTGTGTTTGTCTTTTCCTTATCCTGCACAAGGGTAGCCCTCGGAATCTCAAAAACGTCTTGAATTTTATTATTGACAAATTCTTCATTATATCCCTTTGCAATAAACTTCTTTCCCATAATTTTAGCTTGTTCCAGGAATACTTGTTCATCCGTACAGTTTCTCCGCAGTCTAATCAACTGTCCCTTTGGTATATTTATAAGCCATGGTTCAAAATGACAGCTGTCTACTGGAATATAACTGTTACGTTCCACTGGTTTGAAATAAGTTCTTGTAGTTATTGCATTCCCTTCCAGTGATATTTCCAAATCCAGAAATTGTATAATTTTATTGCTCATTGTATATGATAATTTTATATTCTGTTCATTTTCATTAAATTTTTCAAAAAATTGGACTAAAGTTGTTTCATCCCCATCCCAAATCACTATGCAATCGTCAATGAATCTTCTGTATAGCACTAGTTGTTCAGGTATATTTTCATAGATGGCTAACTCCTCCCACTCAGACATAAAAATATTTGCCACACTTGGTGCGTACTTTGCACCCATCCCAATTCCATTGAGCTGCCTATAGTAATTTGAGGAATGCCAGAAATAATTATGCTGGAGTCCAAAAGCCAAACTTCTTAAAACAAACCGTTTTTGTTTAGAAATAAGATCACTGAATTTGTCCAAGGCCCATTTCGAGGCCCTGATCGCATCTTCATGGTCTACAACACATATGCAAAATACAAGTGCTAATTCAAGAAATACCAGCGAGAAATTGGAAGCTGGAGCAGTGAGGGAAGATCGCTCTGCCTGAGCTGAACTGTACTTATGCACTTTAAGTCTTTGGTCACGTGAGTGAAAGCGCCTAGTGTTGAAATCATTGCTGATTAGTTATATAGCATCTTCTTTTTCCTTTTGTGTATGATTCGATTGGTATAAGCTCACCGTTCAGACTGCTTTGGATCAGAAATTCAAACAGCCATCCCACCCGTGGATCAGCCAGATAAGAGGGACTTACTAAGGAGTCTCTGTTGTTCTTATTTTGGCTTCTGCATCAGTGTGTGTCATATCTCATAGAGCTGCTGTGGACTAGCAGTGTCTTAGGTCACTATAAACTGCACTAGATTGCACCTATCGGGTGCTTTGGAGAATATTTTGCAATTTTGCATTTTTCACTGGTGGATTTTTGTATTTCTTGAATTTGCACTTGTATTTTGCATATGTGTTGTAGTTGGTTTTATTGCTATTTAATTATCACGGATCATCTGTATAGTCACTTTAGGGTTTACTTGTTTACTTGTGACTATTGTCATCGAGATAAAAAGTGATAGAAAATTCTAAATTTTAGAGTTGTCCACAGAGCAAAATGTAAGGGGAAATCTTCCATTAGGGACATTTGTAATGGAGATAAGAAGTCTAAGAGGGAAATTTCCCTAATTTTGGGGATTTTCTGTAAAGTGTAAGATAAAGACAACTATAACTATTCCTAAAAATGTCCCTCCCTCGCCTCCTACCTATCCTGCGTACATTATATAAAAAAGATCTGCATATTTAGCTCTTTTCTCTGGTCTGGGTATATGATTGAGCAGCTCTGGCTTCCCTGTGCCTGGGAGCACTTGACAATGGTTGTGAATTCCCAGAGCTGTCATCCACCAGCTCCAATAGTAAATCTAATGTCGGCACTCCCTCTACTCCCCTGTAGCAGCCACTCACTGAAACATGGGAGCTGAAGTTGCAGGATCACATGACAGGACAGGATTAAAGAAACGTTAAGTACACAGATGTTTTTGTATTCAGGCTAATCAGGATAGGTAGGAGGAAGGTGGGAGGGATGTTTTTAAGAATAGTTATAGTTAGCCTTTTCTTCCACTTGAACTTAGTTTTGCATCACTGGGATATAAAGTGAAGTGGAAGTGAAATTTCCCTAAAGGTAAAGAAAGAAATATCCTGTCAGGGGTTCTGAAACGAAAAAAAAGTTGTGGCCATACATACATCATAATCTTTTTATGAGTTTGTTAAGCTGGATGAAATAAAAAATAGTTAGAACCTCTGTCAAGATGTTATTGCCATCTTTGTTCACTTCCTGTCTTGTCGTCTCTTGGACAGGAAGTGACTGAAAATCTCTCCAAGAAAGTTACAAACAATAGAAAAATCACATTTTATCAAAGTGGAAAAAATAGAACCTCTTTCAGGTTTTATTTCTGTCTGTGTATCCACTGGGAAGATTTCATCTTACTTCCTATCACAGGGACCCTATGTCAGTGTACGCAAAGGTGTCACCAGGTACAGAAAGTGAGGAGAAATCAACAGTGGAATAGACAGCAATGAAAACCTGAGGAGAAGAAAAAGAGCCTCAAAATATATATTGATGAGGTGGTTAGTTGGAAATAATTCTGTTCATTAACAACTGCAAGCCAACATATTTTGGGGGTAACAGATTCTCAGGCCTTTAGTGCACTGGATTGCTGCCTTCACATTACACAAGAGAACTTAATTAATGGAAACACAAGCACACACTTTTCACTTCCAAATCACAATCTCCTGCACATCCAAGTCCTATAAATGTTGGTCTCTGTTACCCCCCAAAATGCTTTGGCTTTAAACTGTTAATGAAAGACAATCATTTGCACCCAACAACCTCATCGATTCCTTCTTTTGCCACTTCTTGATTCTAAGTTTACAGCTGAAGTCCCTCAGAGAGTGGGGGGGGGGGGGAAGCACTGGTTTGGGAGCAGCCTAACCACTAATGCCTTGTACACACGAGCGGAATTTGCATCTGAATAAACTCTGACGGGTTTTTCCGACGGAATTCCGCTCAAGCTGTCTTGCATACACACGGTCACACTAAAATCCGACCGTCAAGAACGCCGTGACGTAAAACACTAATTAAGTTCTATGCTTCCGAGCATGCGTCAAATTGTTTCTGAGCATGCGTGGTTTTTAGTCCGTCGGAATTGCATCCAGACGAACGGAATTTCCGATAGAAATTGTTTTCATCTGAAAAATTGAGAACATGTTCTCTATCTAATTCCGTCTGATTTTTCGACGGAAAAAGTCCAAAGGGGCATACACACGATCGGAATATCCGATGAAAAAATCCCGTCTGACTTTTTCCATCGGAAATTTCGAGCGTGTGTACGTGACATAACACTACTAAACCTCAAGTTCTTCACATTTTCGGGACCTAAGAAGAACCTCTGATCCAATGCTGCCCCTGACCAAACTCTTTTTTGTAAGTAACTAAAACCCGAGAGAGATCCTAAGCCTTCAGTATCGGCTTCAAAATGTTTCAGTTTGTCTACATGGATACATGGATACAAACCCCTTTTTGCCCATCTGCTAGCAGGACATACTAGCTGTTCCTCAATCCATGTATGCACCCTTTAGAGATATAAAATAAACACATTGTACAATTTTACATGAAATAGAATAAAAATATTGACATACCATGGAGGTTTTACTTTAATCAGACTTTTACTTTGCCCTGTATACATCGTCTCTCTTCACCGAGTATCTGAGTCCTGGCCCGGCAGGGAAAAGCTTTCTGTAATCCCCCTGTTCTCCGGTTGCACGATGCACCTTGTTTGTTCATAAACGTGTGACAACTCAGTTAATGCTACTGATAAACTTCTATGATCTGTGACTAGGCTTGTCTCAAACTTCCTCATTGCTTTATGTTAATTATTAAAGAAGCTAATGTTAATTCTGATCACAGCATACAAATGTAGCTATCACCAGTCCTTTCAATCTGTGGTACAGATTTTGCTAAAGATATCACTACTGTATACATTTATAAAGCCAAGATAATGTTTCTAGGTTTCAAAAATGATATAACCTTAGATACAGGGATTTGTCTATACCATGTTATTATTCTGTTGCATGCTGGTTGTGCATTTTCAAGTTTGTACATGACTGTTCCTCATTAGTAAGAGAAAGATAAATATTAACTTATTCGTTCAAGATAAGTAATTTTTGAAACTTTCTTTCGAACAGTTACTCTTAAGCCCTGTACACACGGCCGAGAATCTCGGCAGGAAAAAACCCATCGAGCCGGGAATCTTGTCCCGGCCGAGTGTACACACGTACCTTTCAAAAGAACCGCCGTTCTTTTGAATGGCACGAACGCGGTGACGTCATCGACTACGACGAGCGTGCGCTCGTCACATTCGATGCCGTCGCCGCCATCTTGCTACACCCTACCCATGCCTAGGAAGCTACTGTGCATGTGTCTAAGTCATTTCGAGCATGCCCGGGTTTCCACGGCGACAGGTAAGTGTACACACACTTGGGTTTCTCGTCGGGAAACAGGCCGACGAGAATCCCGACGAGAAAAAAGAAAGCAGGTCTTCTTTTTTTCTCGTCGAGATTCTGGTCAGTTTTCCTGACGAGAAACCTGAAAGCCTCGTACACACGACCGGTTTTCTCGGCAAGAAAGCTCTGCAAGTAGTTTTCTTGTCGGTTCTTGCCGAGAAAACCGGCCGTGTGTACGAGGCTTAAAAGGAGTTGTAGACCCGTAAGTATTTACTTTTAAAAATTAAATGTATGGGAAAGTGGAAAGTCACTAATTTTCATAGCACTGGAATATGATTGAGCTGCTTTTGGCAAACTTTTATCAATTTCTCTTCTAACCAACTCTATACCAGCATTTTGCACCCCTTCTTTTCCAGGGTACTGAATTAAAATTCATAGAGGTCCGATTAGTAAAATTTTCTTTCAGCCGAGGTCCGAATCGCAGTTTTGTGCGATGACTCAGATTCTTTACATCGCAGCCCAGGTGTGCAGGCACGACAGTCCATTAATTTGAATGGGCTGCTGTGCCTGCGTTTTCTGCTGGGAAAAGGTCCTGGTACCTTTTTAAAAATGCAGCCGCATGGAAACTGCATGGTGCGTTTGTACAATGCAATTTCCATGTGCCGGAAATTGCACGTTGCATTTCAGTGCGTTTAAGAGTCAATGGTACCCCTACACGTTTTCTGTGCAGCACCTCATTTTGTGCGCAGCTGCTTGTCCCCTTCACATCTTCCCCACCACAGCCCTGCCCTCCTTCACATATCACCCCACACAGTATTGCCCCTCTTCATATATCAGACCACACAGTATTGCCCCCCTTCACATATCACCCCACACAGTATTACCCCCTTCACATATCACCCCACACAGTATTGCCCCCCTTCACATATCACCCCAAACAGTATTTCCCCCTTCACATATCCCCCCACACAGTATTGCCCCCTTCACAAAGCCCCCCACACACAGTATTGCCCTCTTCACATATGCCCCCACACAGTATTGTTTCTTCACATATCACCCACCACACAGTATTGTCCCTTCACATATCCCCCCCCCCACACAGTATTGCCCCCTTCACATATCCCCCCAAACACAGTATTGCCCCTTCACATATTACCCCGCACACAGTATTTTCCCCCCACACAGTATTGCCCCCTTCACATATCCCCCCACATAGTATTGCCCCCTTCACATATCACCCCCCACACAGTATTGCCCCTTCACATATTGCCCCACACAGTATTGCCCCTTTACATATCCCCCACACAGTATTGCCCCCTTCACATATGACACCGCACACAGTATTGCCCCCTTCACATATGACCCCCCACACATTATTGCCCCCTTCACATATACCCCAACACAGTATTGCCCCCTTAACATATACCCCCACACAGTATTTCCCCCTTCACATATCACCCCCCACACAGTATTGCCCCCTTCACATATACCCCCACACAGTATTGCCCCCTTCACATATCCCCCCGCACAGTATTGCCCCTTCACATATTACCCCCCACACAGTATTGCCCCTTCACATATCACCCCCAAACACAGTATTGCCCCCTTCACATATCACCCCCCACACAGTATTGCCCCCTTCACATATACCCCACAAAGTATTGCCCCTTCACATATCCCCCCACACAGTATTGCCGCATCACATATCCCCCCACACAGTATTGCCCCCTTTAAATATGACACCGCACACCGTATTGCCCCCTTTACACGACCCCTTCACACAGCACTGCCCCCATTCCCCCTGCTTCCAATCCTTCACAGTTATGCATATTTTTCCTTCACTCTCCTACCTTTCACAGAGCGGAGAGCAGGAGGGGGGACAATCCTAAACTGAAGGCACAGCAGCACTGGGTGGGGCACGGGAGCTGCCGGGTTGACTTTTCATATTAGCGAACTGGTGATTGGCTGCTAGGACCGCCTCCTAGCAGCCAATCACCTCCCGATTATGTGACAGGCAGCTACCTCTCTCCACGCAGTGCTGGTCCTGCCCCCAGTGCAGAATTGTCCCGCCTCTTGATGTCCACTCCTCTCTACTCTGCTAATGATAGCGGAGGAGACTGGGGACAAAAGCAGTGACTAAATGGCAAGATCGCGGTGGTCCAGAAAGAGCAGCAGCTCGGGCTGGACGTGGGCCGCAGGCCACCATTTAGTGATGCCCGCAATAGACCATACATTTTGGAAAAAAAAGTTTCCCTTGCTTTCTAATATGAAACAAATCAAATGAAAATGCCAGGACAGCATAACCCCTTTTAAGAACATAGATGCTCAAAGGTAAACTCATTTTTTGGTACAATTTTCTGGAAATGAAAAAACCATGCCGGAGGTGTGCTTAGGCCTTCGAAAGTCACCCACTGAAGCCAAATGCAAGTCTCGATGTCCGCCGGCACCTGCCAATCCTTTGGTACTGAAGAAGAAAGGCGTTCTGCCCATGTAAACAAGGCAGTTCACCATTCTGTCAGTACAGAAAGCATGGATTCTGTGTCCCGGCAAAGCAGTGAAAAGGATCCATGTCTCCCCCTAGTGAAAGCGCCTCCCAAAGGACACAGAAATACTGGCTAGGCACACAGTTAACCCTTTGATCACCCCTGATGTTAACCCCTTCCTAGTCAATGTCATTAGTACAGTGACAGTGCATATTTTTTTAGCACTGATCCCTGTATTAGTGTCACTGGTCCCCAAAAAGTGTCATAAGTGTCAGTTAGTGTCCGACTGTCCGATACAATATCGCAGTCTTGCTATAAGTGGCTGATCACCGACCATTAATAGTAAAAAATAAAATAAAAATATCCCATAGCTTGTAGACGCTACAACTTTTGTGCAAATCAATCAATATACACTAATTGGGATTTTATTTTTACCCAAAAATTGTAGCATAATACATATTTGCCTAAATTGATGAAGAAATGTGAGACATCTTTTTTTTTTATATACCGGTGTATATATATATGTTTTATAGCAGAAAGTAAAAAATATTGTTGTTTTTTTTCATAATTATCTGTATTTTTTTGTTTATAGCACAAAAAATAAAAAACACAGGTGATCAAATACCACCAAAGAAAGCTCTATTTGTAGAAAAAAAGGATGCAAATTTTATTTGGGTACAGCATTGCAAAACCGCATAATTGTCAGGTAAAGTAACATAGTGCCTTATCGCAAAAAATGGCCTGGTCATGAAGGGGTAAACCTTCCGTAGGGCAAGTGGTTAAATGAATATGAAGGCACATAAATGTTTAACTAATTTTTGTTTATTTGTAAAATTTTTAATATTTTATTTAAAGTGGAACTAAACCCTCTCATCTTTTACAGCTGTTATCTTAGCCTATGTTTAATCTGTAGCTGCAATAATGCGGACATATGAGCAGTTATATGACACCAGCCATTTGGTCCCTTGACAGTTTAGTTAAGAGCACAAGCAATCTCAGCCCCACCTTTCCACCTGCCCTGTTCAGGCTCTATGGAGATTCTCTAAGGCCCCTTTCACTGGGCTTTCTGATCAGGTCCACCTGTCAGTTTTTCAGGCAGACCTGATCAGACACTCCATTCACTCCTATGGGGCAGCAGATGTCAGGGGTGACATGTCCACTGACACCCGCTGCTATCTGATCTGATCCCATCCTCTCCGTGAAATCCAGATGGCAGATCAGATCGCATGGGATTGGATGAAAACGGACAGGCGGTATGTTTTCATCCGATCTCCCCATAGAGGAGAGCGGGCTCTGACAGGTCCTTCTCTGCAAAGTGAGCGGAGACAGACTTGTCATGCACTTGCTCAGCTGGGATCAGCAGATCGATTCCCCGCTGAGCAAAGCGCCCGTGTGAAAGGTCCCTAATAGAAAGACTGAAAGGAAAGGGCCACTGCTGCATCCTCCCTTTGGAAAATACACACTACTTTGTAGAACCAGTGTCATAGATGTTCCCTGTACTGATGTTTTTTGCAAACAAAAGACTGTATGTAAGCAGTGAAAAAAAAAAAAATCTATTTTAACTTAAAAACTTTTTCTTTAAAACCCAACTTAAGGAAATAAAAAAAAAGACACTCTTACAATCCCCTAAACATAATGAGCAATTAATGCAAGAGTGGATTCTAAGATTTTCTGGGAGTTGGACTTTGGCTCAACAAATGTTAATACACAAGGGTAACCCAAGTAAATACAAAATTCAGTTTTTAAAATGATGATTTAATTTGTTAAGGGAAAAAAGCTGTCCAAACCTGCCTGGCCCTATGTGAAAAAGTAATTGCCCCCTAAGCCTAATAGCTGATTTTGCCACCCTTGGCGGCAACAACTGCAATCAAGCATTTGCGATGACTGGCAATGAGTCTTTTACATCGCTGTGTAGGAATTTTGGCCCATTCTTCTTTGCAGAATTGTTTTAATTCAGCCACAGTGGAGGGTTTTCAAACATGAATGGCCTGTTTAAGGTCATGCCACAGCATTTCAATCGGATTTAAGTCTGGACTTTGACTAGGCCACTTCAAAACCTTAATGTTTTTTTTTTAAACCAGTCAGAGGTGGACCAAGTTCACTTGAGCTTGAGGTCACAAACTGATGACTGGACATTCTCCTTCAAGATTTTCTGATAGAGCACAAAATTCATGTTTCCATCAATTATGGCAATTTGTCCAGGTCCTGAAGCTGCAAAGCAGCACCAGGCCATCACACTACCACCACCATGTTTGACTGTTGGTATGATGTTCTTTTTATGAAATGCTGTGTTAGTTTTTTACACCAGATGTAACAGGACGCACACCTTCCAAAAAGTTAAACTTTTGTCTCATCAGTCAACAGAATTTTCTTCTTTTTTTTTTTGGTTCTTGACACTCCAAGCCAAATAGATAAAGAATAAAGGAGTCATATGATTGGACATCCTCTATGTAGATAAGTAGATACTCTAGGATCTGAAAAAACTATGCTATGAAGGGTCTTTTTGGCAGGGATTTAATTGAGACCATATAAGTGTATTGTTTGTCTGTATGAAATGTTTTAATGTTCCTGTATTGGAATGTTTGTAATTGTTACGGGATAAAGATTAATAAATAAATTTAAAAAAGAAGTGAAAAAAACAAAACAAAAAAAAACTGACTATTTGTCCAAAAGCCTTGGGGATAATCAAGATGTTTTTGGCAAATGTGAGATGAGCCTTTGTGTTCTTTTTGGTCAGCATGGGCTTTTGCCTTGGAACTCTCCCATGGAGGCCATTTTTGTCCAGTCTGTTTATTGTTGAATCATAAACACTGACCTTACCTGAGGCAAGTGAGGCATGCAGTTCTTTAAGCTCCGTACACACGATCCGAAAAGCGGACATCAGATCGTCCATTTTTTTTTGCATGCTAGTCACATATCGAAAATGGAGAGGTTACTAAAGTGAAGAAAATTCTTGTACGACAGAGCTAAAATTCCGAAGTGATGTCACGTGTTGTAGTGTATTTCTATTGTATTTTCGGACGACAACTGATTAAACAAAAATCGTACGTATGGGTATTGTACGAGAAAATTTTTGTTGATCGAATAATATTGGCTGAACTGTCGTGATCGGCTCTCGAAAGCTCTGCACTAATGATCTGATTACCGTACGATTGCTTTCGAAAGTGGTATTTTTCGTCTGATTTTCAGATCGTGTGTACGGTCCATTAGATGTTGTTCTGGGTTCTTTTATGACCTCCTGGATGAGTCATCGTTGTGCTCTTGGATTAATTTTTGTAGGCCGGCCACTCCTGGGAAGGTTCACCACTGTTCCAAGTTTTCTCCATTTGTGGATAATGGCTCTCACCATGGTTCACCGGCATCCCAAAGCCTTAAGCCTCATACACATGACCAGTTTTCTCGGCAAGAAAAGACAAGAAAACTGCTGGGAGAGATTTCTTACCGAGAAAACCGTTCGTGTGTATGGTTTATTGTTGAGAAAACTGCCGGGAATCTCGACGAGAAAAATAGAGAACCTGCTCTCTATTTTCTCATCAGGATTCTCGTTTTTCTCGTCGAGATTCTCGTCGGCCTGTTTCCCAACGAGAAAACCGGTCGTGTGTATGCTTTTCCGAGTCTTAAAAAACGCGCATGCTCAGAATCAAGTATGAGATGGGAGCGCGCCTTCTGGTAAAACGAACGTTCGTAATGGAGATAGCACATTCGTCACGCTGTAACGAACTGAAAGCACGAAGACTGAAAAGCGCAAATTGTCTCTCCCCAAACTTTTACTAACACGCAGTAACACGAGATCAGCAAAAGCAGCCCAAGGGGTTGCGCCATTGGAATCGAACTTCCCCTTTATACTGCCGTCGTACGTGTTGTACGCCACTGTGCTTTACAACGACGAGATTTTTAATTGACAGTGTGTATGCAAGGAAAGTTTGACAAGAAACCCGTCAAGCTTGACAAGAATCTCGTCGAGAAAACCAACGTTTTTTTTTACAACGGGATTCTAGGCCATGTGTACGAGGCTTTAGGAATGGCTTTGTATCACTTTCAGACTGATACATGTCAATTACTTTGTTTCTAAACTGTTCTTGAATTTCTTTAGATCATAGCATGATGTGTTGCTTTTTGAGATCTTTCAGTGTGTTTCACTTTGTCATACAGCTTCTATTTAGGTGTTTTCTTAATTCAACAAGTCTGGCAGTAATCAGACCTGGGTGTGGGAAGTGAAATTGAACCCAGCTTTCCACAAAATGTGGTTAATTACAGTTCAGTCATGATTTAGCAAAGTGTGGGGGGGGGGGGGGGATACTGGTTTGGATAGCTTTTTTCCCCTTAATAAATGAAATCATCATTTTAAAACTGCATTTTGTATTTTCTCGGGTTATCTTTGTATAATAAAAAAAAATATTTGAAGATCTGAAACATTTAAGTATGCGAAATATGCAAAAAAACAATAAAAAATCAGAGAGGAGGCAAATACTTTTCACTTTTGTGTATGTGTCATCATCATACACAATAGGATGTTGATGAAAAAATACAATCAAACAATTCCCATAAAGAATATTTTTTTTTATTACATATCCAAATATAGAATAACTATGTGTTTTTAACCACTTGAGGACCGCCGCACGCCGATGTACGTCGGCAGAATGGCACGGCTGGGCACATGGGCGTACAGGTACGTCCCCTTTAAGAGCCCAGCCGTTGGTCGCGAGCACGGCGCCGGTGGCGCGCTCGCGATCTGGTCCTCTTCTCTGTGACCGTCCCCGCGGGAACAGCGGACCCGATCGCCGCTGGTGTCCCGCGATCGGGTCACAGAGAAGAGGAACGGGGAGAGGTAAGTGTAAACAAACCTCTCCCCGTGCTTCCTAGTGAGCCTGTCACTGATCATCTGTTCCCTGTCATGGGGAACGACGATCAGTGACGTCACACGCTAAGCCACGCCCCCCCACAGTAAGTAAAACACATCAGGACACACTTAACCACTACAGCGCCCCCTCCTTGTTAACCCCTTCACTGCCAGTGTCATTTTCACAGTAACCAGTGCATTTTTACAGCACTGATCGCTGTGAAAATGACAATGGTCCCAAAAATGTGTAAAAGTGTCCGATTTGTCCGCCATAATGTCGCAGTCACAAAAAAAATCACTGATCGCCGCCATTACTAGTAAAAAAAATAATAATAATAAAAATGCCATAAAACTATCCCCTATTTTGTAAACGCTATAACTTTTGCGCAAACCAATTAATAAACGCTTATTGTGATTTTCTTTACCAAAAATATGTAGAAGAATACGCATCGGCCTAAACTGAGGAAAAAAAAAAATTTATATAAAATTTACAAAATGTAAAAAATATTGCATTTTTTTCAAAATTGTCGTTCTATTTATGTTTATAGCGCAAAAAATAAAAACTGCAGAGGTGATCAAATACCACCAAAAAGGGGGGCGTGGCTAGGGCATGCACGAGTGAGGACGTGCTTTCCCTGAGCTCCGTGAGACCCGCGCTCTGATCAGCACATTCGGCAGCTTTAGAGGGGGAGAAACTACCGCAGCCTGGATGCCAACGAAGCGCAATCACTCCCCGTGCCCACAGCGGACACTCCGGGACCGGTCCGGATCGTTGGACAACTTTTTTGGGACACGCAGCAAAACGACAGGTACAGCCAAGATGGCGCCCGGCTCCCACGCTGCCAGGGCTGCCTCCCCTATCGGCTCCCCGCATCTGCCCTCACAGCCCCTGCCTTCTCCCCTTTCTCTCTCTGGCTCGAACAGCGGGGATGAGCCTGCACAGGAGGGAGACCCATGGGATGATAAAGACATCCGTGCACACATCCTCTCCCTCCCCACTAAGGCCGACCTAGAACGATTTGCAGGCAGAGTGGAGATGGCTTTTAAGAAGGACATTGAGGCCTTACAGGCGGACACAGCGCATCTGGGAGATAGAGTGGAGACTCTGGAGGCACAGTGGGATGAGACTAACCCGACCCTGCAGGCCCTCTCTGATCACTGCAAACAACAGGATCGCAGGCTTGAGGCCTTGCTGGATCAAATGGACGATTTTGAGAACAGGAGCCGCAGGGTTAACATTCGGATCAGAGGTCTACCCGAAGCCACTGGCCCCAGAGATATCATCCCCACCCTGCAAGGGGTCTTTAAGCAAATCCTTGGCCGACAGGCACCTGAACATTTTGAAATTGACCGGGCCCACAGAGCCCTGCGGCCCCCTTCTGATGACCCTGAGAAACCAAGAGACATTATCTGCAAACTGCACAAATACTCGCTGAAGGAACGTATCATGAATCAGGTCAGAGGGGTCAGATTTGTGGATTTTGATGGGGCCGAACTGACATTTTTTCCGGATCTCTCCAGACGCACGTTGATGCAACGCCGAGCCCTCAAGCCACTGCTGGCGGCCCTACAAGATGCTCAGCTTCCCTATCAGTGGGGTTTCCCGTTTAGCCTCTCCGCTACTAAAGAGGGCAGGCAGGCCACACTACGGAACAGGGACGACCTACCCCGATTCCTGGAAGCCCTAGACTTGCCTCATGTCGATATCCCGGATTGGAGATCACGTCAGATATCCCTCACCCTGCACACCCTGAACCGTGGCAATCAGCCCATCGGAGACGTCGCCGTGGACCCAGACGGGGCCCTAATGGCTCAGCACCTTCCTCCCGACCCCCGCAGGGAGAGGCCTAGACACCTGAACTATCTGCTGCTGGCTCTTGAGGCGTCTATGTTAATTTTTGATCTCTTTTCCTTTTGTGACTTCCCGCTAGCTGCTGTATCACTTTCCTGCCCCTGGTCAAGGGGCAGTTGCACACTTTCAATATTATGCGGGTCCCCATGCGGACTTGCTCTTGGTGCCCTACCACTTCCCCCCAATAGGTCAACTCCCTGGAGTTATGTGTCCCTTTTTGGGAATGCCTCTGCTCACTGGCCTTCACCGTCTCCTCGGCTTGGGGAGGGGGTGGAGGCTCCCGACCGGTGGTGATGATGCACTTTGTTGCGCCCTTTGGGCTTATCACCTGTTTCTGTGTTTTTGTTTACTGAGTTTTTTTCCCCTTTGTTTTTCATGTCCTTTTTTCCATAACACCTGCTCTAACTTTGGTTTGTACTCTAGGCTACTGTATGTGATCAAGGAGTTCCTGGAGTCCCTTGCTGTGGGCTTGACTGCGCTGTGGGTCTCTCTCCCCTCTTGCCGCTGGCCTGATGGCCCCACCTAGTAATCTCTCATCATGGCTGACATGAAAATCGTGTCGTACAACGTACGTGGCCTGGGCTCCCCATCGAAACGCGGTAAGTTGTGGCTTGAGATGAAACGCATGGGGGCACACATCTTTTTTTTGCAGGAAACGCACTTTCGCACTGACTCGGTCCCCCGCCTTCCAACCCATTTATATAACTCTTGGTACCTTAGCAACTCCCCCCGCCCCAAATCAGGGGGGGTGGCTATAGCGATCCACAAAAATTGCCCTTTTGTAATGACGGACCAATTACTCGACCCAGAGGGTCGATTTGTGTTTGTCAAAGGCACCATATTTGCCCGCAAGTTCACATTTGCAGCTGTGTACGCTCCAAATAGCAAACAGCTTACCTTCTTAGATGCTGTATTGGAGTCCCTGTCCACCTTCCGGGAGGGGCAGTTCATCCTGGGAGGGGACTTCATTGTTAGCCCTGACCCGCTGGTGGACACGTCGTCGGGCCACTCGACTCATTCCTTTGCCTTCCTGAAGCATTTAAAAAAATCCCTGCTGGAACACCATTTGGTTGACTGTTGGCGGCTCCTCCACCTGACAGACAAAGACTATAGCTATTTTTCCGCAACACATAATGTCTATACCCGCATTGACCTTCTTGTGATGGACCAGTACTCACTTGACTCCCTAGCTAGCGCCTCAATAGGGTCCATTACCATATCAGACCACGCGCCGGTCTCCATCTCCCTGCGTCCTCTTTTTAATGGAGGCACAGACGTGGAGCTGGCGCCTGAATGATGGCATCTTGGATGATGCGGTCGCTCAGAAACGAGTGTTGGACACCATCTCCCTGTATTTCACAGAGAACACACAGGGTGAGGTCAGCATGGGTTCTGTATGGGAAGGGAACAAGGCCGTGGTTCGGGGGGAGCTGATATCTCAGGGGGCGAGACTGAAACGGGCCAGGGAGGGAGAACTGCAGGCCCTCTTGGCCAAATTACAGACAGCGGAGTTACGACATAAAAAGAAACTCACCCCAGACTTGGCGTCGGAACTACAATCCCTGCGACAGGAGCTGGCCGCATTGTTAGACACCAAAATTAAGGCACGCCTTCGGCATTTAACACACAGATTTTATGAGTTCGGTAATAAATGCGGGAGGCTGCTGGCAAGGGCCCTTAAAAGCCAACGCGACTCGGGACATGTCCACAAGCTTACTGCCCCGACGGGAACTTCGTTCGTTCACTCCTCAAAAATTGCGAATGTCTTTCGGACTTTTATGCACATTTGTACCATCTCCCTGATACTTTACACGGCGCGACGGAATCCCAACGGGTTGACCGCATTCACCAATACCTCACGGAGGCCAAGTTCCCGCAGCTGGGACCCTCAGTGAGTAAACATCTGGACTCGCCCATCACTACTGCTGAAATTCAGAAGGTAGTGAAAGACCTACCCAATGGGAAAAGCCCGGGCCCTGACGGCTACACAAATGCCTATTACAAGAAATACTCGGAGGTGCTCTCCGGTCCCATGTGTGCCTATTTCACGGCACTGGCTTCTGGCACGGCAATGCCCCCAGAAGCACTGACGGCGCACATCACGGTCCTCCCGAAGGAGGGTAAAGACCATACCTTACCGGGCAGCTATAGGCCCATTTCGCTTCTGAACTCAGACGTCAAGATTTTGGCCAAAATCCTGGCCAACAGACTGATGCCGATACTCCCGACAGTCATTCACCCGGACCAGACGGGGTTCATTACGGGCAGGGAGGCCAGAGATAACTCTAATAGAGCACTCCAGCTGATTCACTGGGCTGAGACGCAGGCGGGGTCCCGCCCCTGTCTCTTGCTTTCCACTGATGCCGAGAAGGCATTTGACAGGGTGGACTGGACGTATATGCAAACGGTTCTGGCTAGGCTTGGCTTAGGTTCAAACATGCTGACGTGGATAGCCTCCCTTTATAGCTCTCCGACTGCCAGGGTGAAGGTGAATGGGCTGTTATCCGAGACCTTCCCGATCAGCAATGGGACACGTCAGGGATGCCCATTGTCCCCTCTCATTTTCGCTCTGACCCTCGAACCGCTGCTTAACAAAATACGCCTTAACAATGACATCAATGGTTTTACGGTCGGCCTGACGGAACACAAATTGTCGGCATACGCGGATGATGTACTTTTTTATGTCTCCAACCCCTTGATATCACTGCCCAACATCCTAGCCAAGCTTAAGGACTTTGGCCTACTGTCTAACTTTAAAATCAACTACGATAAGTCAGAAATCCTGTCATTAAACGTCCCTGCAGGTTTGCGTACACAGCTGCAATCAGCTTTCCCATTTACGTGGTGCCCAACCTCCCTGAAATATTTAGGGGTATATTTGCTCGCGAGCTGTTCGATGCTCTATGACTGTAACTATGCTCCGCTGCTCTCCTCAGTCAGGTTAGACCTGAAGCGGTGGGATAGGACTGCGTTTTCGTGGCTGGGCCGAGTCAGTGTACTTAAAATGAACGTGCTACTCCGTATTCTGTTCTTCCTGCAGATGGTGCCGATCACGTTGCCCAAGACGTTCTTCTCAACCCTCAAAAGCCTGTTCGTACATTATATCTGGAGTGGGAAATGTCCCAGGCTAGCCCTTCGCACTATCCAGCGCCCTAAGAATAAGGGAGGTATGGGGGTCCCAGTAATCCGCAGGTACTATGAGGCTATAGCATTACAGCGTATACTAGACTGGCACCACAATGTCCGGTATAAACTCTGGGTACTTCTAGACAAATTCCTAGCGGGTCGTAACTTGTCACATGCCCCCTGGGTTCCCAGGGAGGCTAGGGGTCTCTCGACACTGGTTTCCCCGTTTGCTGCCCACGCGCTGGCGACCTGGGATAAGCTGAATAAACAGAGCTGCTTGCACCCCCAACTTCTCCTTTGGCGCCCCTGGGAGGCTTCCCCTGGTTCACTCCGGGGGAACACCCTTCCTTTTTTCGGACGTGGGCGGCGGATGGTGAGTCCAGATGCGGCAGATTTATTCAAGACCAGGGCCTATTGCCACTGGCTACCCTACGGAACCAATATGGCCCCTTCCCTATGGATGAGTGGCGCTACGGGCAACTTCAGCATTTTATTACTAGTCTGCCCCAGGGGGTTCGTTCCCCCACTTTGGCTACTCCCTTTGAACGCCTATGCATGTCAGACTCCGCTGTTCCCCATGCCATCTCGGTCCTATATGACATGCTACAATCCTTGCACAGCAAGGAGAAACCGGGATTTATTGGTGAGTGGGAGAGAGACCTCCAGCGCACTTTTACCGAGCCTCAACTGGATCACATGTATAGCTTAACACACTCGAGCACAGTAGACACTAAAATGCAGGAGAATAGCTATAAGGTTCTGACTAGGTGGTATAGAGTGCCGTCCAAGCTTGCCAAGATTTACCCCTCTCTGTCAGATACTTGCTGGCGGGGATGTGGACTCAGAGGCTCATTTCTCCACATCTGGTGGGAATGCCTCAAGCTGAAGCCCTTTTGGCTAGATGTCCATGCACAGATCAAACTACTCTTGGATCTGGACCTTCTGGATTCTCCGTTAGAATCGCTATTGCACTTTCCCACCATCCCCCTCAGCCTATATAGCAAGTCCATCCTGCCCCATCTGCTTAACGCGGCCCGGTGGCTGATCCCGATTCATTGGAAGATGCCCCGGGTACCTTCCCGGGTGGATTGGGTAAACTTGGTCAATAATATCATGGCTGCTGAGGAATGGATGGCTAAGTGCAAAGATAGATATGAGCAATTCTATTCCATATGGGCTACTTGGATAAACTATACTAACCCACCTGTGCTGGGTGTCCCGGACCCCCCTCTAGTCACGGCCGCCACAACGTAGTGGAGATGGGCTGGGCAGGTGGCTGGAGGGCCGCAGACGAGACAGTGGAGCTTTCACAAAATTACAGAAGCTCGCAATGCTGCTTTATACTAGCTGGTGTTACTATTTCCCCTGTTTTCTTTTTCCTTTTTCTTTTTGTTATTTGTTCTTTGTTTTATTGACTTATTACTCTTAAGGCTTGGGCCCGGTAACTGTGGACCCAGTCTAATCCTACCCTCCCTGAGTGGGGTGGTATTCCTGTCAACGGAGTATCTGACAGGGTCATTTGGGGTGATTCATACATGCTTGAATTCATATCACAGTGATTATATGCTGATTATCATTCCCCCGGGTACGGTCGCTGGACTGTACACCTCCCTTGTTTACCTTTTCACTGACTGTTTGTACACGGTGAGGGGCTCCTCATATTTTGATGTACCTAGCAAGCTTTTCTACTTTGTCAATTGTTTATATGTTTGTCCCTTGAATATATATTCTAAAATAAAGATTACATAAAAAATACCACCAAAAAAAAGCTCTATTTGTGGGAAAAAAAGGACGCCAATTTTGTTTGGGAGCCACGTCGCACGACCGCGCAATTGTCAGTTAAAGTGGCGCAGTGCCAAATCGCAAAAAGTGGCCTGGTCCTTATGCTGCATAATGGTCCGGGGCTTAAGTGGTTAATAAATATGTTTAATTATAAAAAAAAAAAAAATATCAAATTTTATTCCACTCTAACCTAAAATAGTAAAAATTTCAAAAAGTGGAAATGAGAGATTATCCACATTATTTAAAGGAAACTCTTAGTACAGTATATGTATCTTTTCAAATTTTCTTTTTTTAAAAAAAAAAAACAAAAAAAAAAACCTTTTTATTTATGTTTACTGGCTCATTAAGAGATTGTAGAAGAGAAACATTTAGAAATGTTATATAGTGATTTACCAGTATATCCAGACTGCAAAATATAAACTGCCAGGTTTTATAGGAGCCAAAAAACAATAATACAGTGTGTTTGTTAAATGATTTTTATAACTTTATCTGTTTGTTATAATGTGTTTATGTAAACTGTATGTCAAATATAAACTAGTCTTTCACAGGCATATGAATTTCCTTAGCAACAAATGAGCATAGCTTTCAAAGCAAAAATTTATGACATTGTTATGCCTCTTTGCTGTCT
Source organism: Rana muscosa (assembly GCA_029206835.1). NCBI lineage: Eukaryota > Metazoa > Chordata > Amphibia > Anura > Ranidae > Rana > Rana muscosa. The sequence goes on along the minus strand of CM055123.1, from coordinate 211,645,090 downwards.
CTTTATAGTGACTATTCCATTGTTAAAGTGACACTATGAGATTTGCTAAAACTCGGAATCTGGTGCAGCTGTGAATGGTAACCAACCAGCTTTAAACTTCAGCTTGTTCAATTAAGCTTTGACAATAGGCCCTGATTCACACTGGTGCGATTTGACATGCGATTTGACATGTCAAATCGGCGAAATTTGCCGCAAATTGCATCTGCGGCGCTGCACCGATTTCAAAAAGTAGTTTCTGTACTTCTTTTTGCGATTTCAGCCGCGATTTACATTGACATCTGTGTCAGATGTCTCTGTAATCGAGCTGAAATCGGGACTGACAGGCAGGAGTGAAATCGTGCAAGTTCAGCTGAACTCGCACGGCTTCACTCCCGCAGCCCCAGTGTGAACCTGGGCTAAATCCTGGAAGCTGCAGAGCTGCACCAGATTTTGCACTGTTGTACTCTTCCATTACTTAATGGCGCAGTAAACTATTTTTCAGTAAATCATTTCTTGCTGTGTTTTTCTGCCTCCTTGTGATGTCCTCCATGAACTTCCAAACCTCTCCTTTTCCCCTCACATACATTTATTTAGAACGAGCAATGCACCTTAGTTGTTATGCGCACTCAGGGCTGCTCATAAGGCAGTACAACCAGTCCTCCTATGCTGGGTCCGGGCTCCATCAGTTTACCATTCTGAAGCTTTCCTCCAACCACTTTGCATATTATTTTATATATAATGTCATTCTTTACTTGCCAAATACGCTGCAGAAATTTCCCTCCACTGAGTCTGGCTGCAACCATTTTAACTGTGGGCAGCTGAAGCTGCTGCCTGGCTACTTCCTGGATTTACACAGACAGAGAGAGGCACACCTCCAGCTCTCATTGACCCTCTTATGACTCACCCACCCTTCCTTCCTGGCAAACTCCCACAAGAGTTAGATAGAGGGCTGTGCATGATGTCATAAGCATAGGCTAATGACCAGACAAGAAACAGAAAGTGGGCTATATAAGGTATTTACTGGCAGAAAAAATAAATGTTTTACTATGTATGTATTGCTACAAAAGGCTGTCAAAGACTGAAGATGGTCATAGACTGTGCTACAGGAGTTGTTGGAGATTGGAATCAAGCTGTCAGAGACTGTGGGCATGTTACTTTAAACTGCTAACAACTACAGCTATTAAACCCCGGTTCACACAGGGGCGACTCCGGACGCGACTTCAAGTCGCCCCGAGTTGCCCCAAGTCGCGCTATTTTTAAAACTAATGGAAGTGAATGGAGATGTTTTAATGTACACGACTGCAGTCGCTCTGACTTAAAAAAAGGTTCCTGTACTACTTCAATCAGACTTCTAGGCGACTTGTAAGCAACTTGTCCCATTGATTTCAATGGAAGTCGCTTAGAAGTCTGATCACTGCTCATTTTGAAGGCAACTTTACAGGAAGCAGAAAGGAATTTACCCAGAAGCCACAAGGAATTTACTTCAAGTCGTGTTGTTAATGACCACAAGTCTGCTGAAGTCTCCTCCAAGTCTCGCTGTGATTCATGCTCAAGTCGTGTCTGAGTTGCTTCTGGAAGTCGTGTTGAAGTCGTGTTGCCCCTGTGTGAACCGGCTCTTACAGAGCCATTACAAAACTCCCACTGCTGACTGCTGGGTCCAAGGGCCGCATTGCAATGCTAATGCAAAAGGGCCACATGTGGCTCTCTGGCTAAAAGTTGGGCACCAGAGCTTTAAAGGGGTTGTAAAGGTTCGTTTTTTATTTTCTAAATAGGTTCCTTTAAGCTAGTGCATTGTTGGTTCACTTACCTTTTCCTTCTATTTCCCTTCTAAATGTTTTTTTTCTTTGTCTGAATTTCTAACTTCCTGTTTCTCCTCACTAAACTTCACACCATCATCCGAGTGGTGTGGAGTCAGCCAGAACAGCTTACTGAACAGCTTACTGAGGAGGAACAGGAAGTGAGAAATTCAGACAAAGAAAACAAAGAAAAAAAACATTTAGAAGGGAAATCAAAGGAAAAGGTAAGTGATCCAACAATGCACTAGCTTAAAGGAACCTATTTAGAAAATAAAAAACAAACCTTTACAACCCCTTTAAGCCCAATCATAGTAGCAATTATTGTCATATGTTTTAGGTGATGTTTTTACATCTGATTTCTGAAATGTTGTTTATAGGCATGATTCTACTTTCCATAAAGTAGGTCTAGAGGTATATAGATCAGTATATATATATATATATATATATATTATTAAAATAAAAAAATTCCCCTAAAAGCTGTATGCGCTTTAAATGAGTACAGTTTACCTATGGATAGAATATGAAGAAATTTGAGGAATGACTTGTTTTTGCAGTCATCTACTTAGTTTATACAGCTGGAACTTGCTGTATTCTGCCACCAACCAGAAACATAAATTAATGTTAAAGTCAGCCTACACCTTGTGTTTTTATTTCATTTCAGAATTATAGATAGTAACTTTGGGTCATGACCAGCTCAGACACACAGTACTCATTAAACTGATACCAATTTTTCCAGTGTGCGATTCAGATTTTTTATCACTGAATGTCTTGCAATAATTACCTATTACAAGCATAAACTCTTGCACACTAATAAGCATTTCATAAAGATGTTGTATCTTTTTACAGCATGGGCTCCACACTTCCTATTACTTATTCCAAGGTATAAATTAAGGCCCCATGCACACAAGACGCTGGTAAACGCGCGTTCAGAGGCAGTTGGACACTTTGATCAACTGCCCCTGAACCCATTCAATGTTATCCTATGTGACCATGTACACACTCTCGTTTATTGCCATTTATATGCAGTTGTGTTTAACCTTGTTTTTCTAGAAGCTAAAAAATGGGTTCAGACGCAAATGTTTTCCACGTTTCAGAACGCGAAACGCCGCTAAACGCGTTTTCGTTTATAAGCGTTTTTAAAGGTGACCTTTTTTTTACATTAGAAATCTCAAAAATTATGGCAAATGATGAAAAAACATAAAACAATATAAAAAAAACTGTAATTGCTTGCATTGCATTGTGGACAATCCACAACTTGTGGCAGGTAACGTGGCAAGTGGACAATCCACATCTTGTGGCAGGTGACGTGGCAGGTGATGTGGCCAGGTGACGTGGCCAGTGGACAATCCACAACTTGTGGCAGGTAACGTGGCAAGTGGACAATCCACATCTTGTGGCAGGTGACGTGGCAGGTGATGTGGCCAGGTGACGTGGCCAGTGGACAATCCACAACTTGTGGCAGGTAACGTGGCAAGTGGACAATCCACAGCTTGTGGCAGGAAACGTGACAAGTGGACAATCCACAACTTGTGGCAGGTGACGTGGCCAGGTGATGTGGCAGGTGACGTGGCAAGGTGACATGTCCAGGTGACATGGCAAGTGGGCAATCCACAACTTGTGGCAGGTGATGTGGCCAGGTGACGTGGCAAGTGGACAATCCACAACTTGTGGCAGGTGACGTGGCCAGGTGACGTGGCCAGGTGATGTGGCACGTGATGTGGCCAGGTGACGTGGCAGGTGACGTGACCAGGTGACGTGGCCAGGTGATGTGGCCAGGTGACGTGGCAAGTGGACAATCCACAACTTGTGGCAAGTGACGTGGCCAGGTGACGTGGCCAGGTGACGTGGCAGGTGACGTGGCAAGTGAACAATTCACAACTTGTGGCAGGTGACGTTGGCAGGTGACGTGGCAAGTGGACAATTCACAACTTGTGGCAGGCGACGTGTCAGGTGGCGTGGCTAATTGACAATCCACAGCTTGTGGCAGGTGACGTGGCAAGTGATACGCTAAATACAAGTACACTGCTGCTCTCTCAGCTGCTACTACTCACTCTGGTCTCACAAAATGGCTGAAATGGTTAAATAATACCTTTTTTTTTAGCTTAGGGAGGGTCTTATGATGTTTCTTAACTAAACGCTTATAGACGCAAACGCGGTAAAACGCTGCTAAAAGCGACTTCAATCGCGGCAAAACAGGCGTTTCTTAATTTCGGTTTAAGCCTTTAAAAATGTGTGTTCAGCAGAATTTGCACCAGCGTCTCGTGTACATGGGGCCTAAGAGGGTCCTCCTTGTACTAGGTTGTAGCTGATATATCAAACAGAAGTAGGAAATTGCCGGCATCCAGGTTTCTGGGTCTCCCCATGTGGTTTTGGAAAATTAAATGCATGGATTTGCACATGGTGGTGCCCAAACTTGCCTAGATAGGATAGTTTACTTTTACAGTGATACTGACAGGTTTGTTTTAAGAGCCCAGTATGGAAGTTGGAAGTTTCATCGGACAAACCGATCGTGTATGGGCCCCATCGGTGTGAAAAAATAGAACATGTTTGAAATTTTTCCGATGGATAAAAAACCGATAGCAAATTCCGATCGTCTATGGGCAAGTCCATCGACTAAAAAGCCCACGCATACTCAGACTGAATTATGAGATGGGAGCGCTCGTTCTGGTAAAACTAGCGTTCATAATGGAGATAGCACATTCGAAATGCTGTAACGGACTGAAAAGCACAGAGACTGAAAAGCGCAAATTGTCTCTCACCAAACTTTTACTAACACGCGGTAACACAAAATCAGCAAAAGCAGCCCAAAGGGTAGCACCATTCGATTTGAACTTCCCCTTTATAGTGCTGTCGCACGTGTTGTACGTCACGTCGTTTTGGTGCGGTCCGTTTATTGACTGATGGTGTGTGGGCAAGACTGATGGAAGACAGTTTCACCGGATTTCCGATGGAAAAAACCATCGGATTAGAATCCATAGGATATCCGATCGTGTGTACAGGGATTGAGTGTTATCATAGGCACATGCTAATTATGCTGTGAGAATATTTAGATAGAGTGACTTTCTTGACCATTGTTGGTCTTATAAATGAGGTAGCTCATCTAGGTAAAGCCTGGTACACACTATGAGTTTTTTTCTCATTCAACCCAGCAGGTTGCATGGAAAAAAAAACTGTCAGCTCCGGACAGAGCCACTGTACTAACTATGCAAAGTTAGTATAGCGATCTCCCCTGCTGAGCTGTTGTGTTATGACAGGGGTATGCCCACCCCCCCACTAGAACACTCAGATCAGCACTCTCCACCATTGGCTAAGAGCGCTGATCGGGAGTCAGTCTGCTGCTAGTTTTCCAGCATGCTCATCCAACAAAAGCCGGCTTCTGTCGAACAGGGTGGCAAACACACGGGCCGAATGTCGGCCATTTTTTTTGAACCGGCAAATGTCTCCCGACATTCAACCCGGGGCTTTAGGCTAATGGCCTATAGATAAGGGGCCTATCTGTGGTCCTTCACCAGGTCCTAGAGGACAATCACTTGGCTTAAGCTTACTTTGAACATGAATAAGTGTGCTACAAAGCACACATATCAAACATCTCCAAGCATTTTGATCCTGAATTGAAACTTTTTATCCTTGAAGTCAAAAATACCACAGACGATGAAAAATAATATGATGAAAAAAAAAGTCTACATTGTTAGCTTTGAGCTATAGATATTCTTGAATAATTGACAGGACTCAGGACAGTGATTCATGTCAAGAGGTTTAATAATATGGTTTCATTTTTTAACATCCTCTTATTGCTGGCCTTTTTCTCTTGTGCTCGATATGGGACCTCATGTGTTGACATTGATCTCTAGGAGCAAATTATTTCACACAGAAATAAGGACACTATGGGGTTGATTTACTAGGCAAATCCACTCTGCACTACAAGTGCACTTGGAAGTGCGGTCGCTGTAGATCTGGGGGGGGGGGGGAGATCTGAAATGAGGGGAAGCTCTGCTGATTTTATCATCCAATCATGTGCAAGCTAAAATGCTGTTTTTTATTTTCCTTGCATGTCCCCCTCAGATATACAGCAACTGCATTTCCAAATGCACGTTCAGTGCACTTTTAGTGCAAAGTGCATTTGCCTTTAGTAAATAACCCCCTATATTGCGTCACTGAAATGTAATGCCGCGTACACACGACCGCTTTTCTCGATGAGAAAAACTGCATTTTTTATTTTCGCCGAGAAAAACGATCGTCTGTGGGCTTTATGTCGTTTTTCTCGTCGACAAAAACGGCATAAAAAACGACGAGAAAAATTAGAACATGTTCTAAATTTTCTCGTCGTTTTTTCCAGCATTTTTTTCCGCGGCAGTTTTCCCATAGGGAAACACTGCCGCGGAGCCCACAGACGGTCGTTTTTCTCGTCAAGAGAAAAAATGACCGTGTGTAGGGAACCAAGCGGTTCCCTCGTTTTTCCTGTCATTATTCACGGCGGTTTTTTAACCGCCGTGAATAATGATCGTGTGTACGCGGCATAAGAGACAGATGCTGGACTGTCATGCGGTTTGCTGATGGTTAAAATAGACAATGGCTTCAACATTGGTTTTTATACAAATGGTACCATAGATGGAAAACATCACAAACTTTTTTTTACAATTTAATGTTATAATTATTGGCTCCAAACTTTACAATTAACATTTGAGATTACATAGTAAGATTTTTTCACAAAGCATTAAATTGCCATTAACACACAACTAGCACCTGGTGGATTCCAGAAACCAAAGCACAATACACACCGAGTGCCATCAAGCTGCATACATACTAACATCTCCGGAGCGTCCAACCTGCTGCCCAAGACGGCTATGAATGTGGACCAACACAAAATGTTGATTTTTGGGGAATTTTTTTTTTGTTGTAAAAATACTTTACACATTGCGAACATATGCTGCTAAAGAAAAAAATGACAGTGTCTCTCAACTGGACTTTTATCTTTGCAAAGAAAAATATCCCACTCTTCACAATTATTCCTTATTCATGTCATCAGTTTTCCACAGCACCTATATTAGTGAGAATTTATTTTCAAGGATGAAGGACACGAAGGGCAAAATTAGAACCAAGATATCGGATGAGCACCTTGTGGATTCATTGAAAATTGCTACTATGTTCATCAAAGCAGATATTGATGCGTTAGTTTATCAAAAACAGTGTCAAATATCGCACTACTTTTATGTTACCTTCTTTTACTTTTTTAATAAAAATATAATAAAATTGTATTACGATACTTAGATAGGTACATTATCTATATCATTGATCATTAATTTGTGATCTGCCTGACTTTTTCTGCTCATCAGCTATCCTTGAGCCTCGTACACACGACCGGTTTTCTCGTCAAAAACAACAAGAAAACAGCTGGGAGAGCTTTCTTGCCGAGAAAACCGTCCGTGTGTATGGTTTCTCGTCGAGAAAACTGCCGGGAATCTCGACGAGAAAAATAGAGAACCTGCTCTCTATTTTCTCGTCAGGATTCTCGTTTTTCTCGTCGGGATTCTCGTCGGGCCTGTTTTGCGTTGAGAAAACCGGTCGTGTGTATGCTTTTCCGAGTCTTAAAAAATTGCGCATGCTCAGAATCAAGTATGAGACGGGAGCGCTTCTTCTGGTAAAACTAGCGTTCGTAATTGAGATAGCACATTCGTCACGCTGTAACAAACTGAAAGCACGAAGACTGAAAAGCGCAAATCGTCTCTCCCCAAACTTTTACTAACACGTGGTAACACGAAATTAGCAAAAGCAGCCCAAGGGGTGGCGCCATTGAAATCGAACTTCCCCTTTATACTGCCGTCGTACGTGTTGTACGTGACCGCGCTTTCCAACGACGAGATTTGGAATTGACAGCGTGCATGCAAGGAAAGCTTGACAAGAAGCTCGTCAAGCTTGACAAGAATCTCGTCGAGAAAAACGACGGGTTTTTTACGACGAGATTCTCGGTCGTGTGTACGAGGCTTTATTGTTAGTGTATTTTATGTATGGCCCAAGACAATTCCTCTTCTTCCAATGTGGTTCAGGAAGGTCAAATGATTGGACAACCCTGAAGTCTCCTGGGAGGACCCATGGCCACGAACTGCCCAACTTTGGCAATTTGCAGATGACATCTTTACACATTTATTCAGCACATGTACAATACCCAAGTATTCATAAAGATAACCATATATCAGGTTGTAACAGAACAAAATAAACTGCAATTGACTTACGGTTGATAAAGAATGCTGAATTTATTCAGTTCATAATCTGTCATGTTCTGTAAAAATATAAGAAGAAATCATAAATCCAATGTACATGAAAATGTGCTCAATAAAGAAAACACTGAAATTCATTCAGCAGCAAAGTCTACTAATTCAGACGTTCTGCTATCATGTAGGCATAGTTGTAGTACCCCAGTCCATCCGACTGTTTTAAAGAGACCCTGTTGCCAGACCATTCATATCAATAACAATTTTAAGATTATATGTGCATTTAACGTATTTTATGTATGGTTTTCAACTGTATAAGCTTCCTATGTGTAGACATCCAAAAGCCCTGGGGCTGCTGCTGGGCACCACCGTCTTGCATGTGATTCAACCACCCCAGCAGAGGCAGGGAAGGAGGAGGCTTTGCTAAGGATATGACTCATCCTGGATCAAGATCCAAGGCACATTGCAACTGAAGAGAAAATTGTTTATGTTGTGCTGTTCTGTGCTTTTACTTCAATTATTTAAGGTGGTGATGGGCCCTCTTTAAAACTTCTGGCATCTGGTATTCTAAGAACACCTCTTACTGAGCCCTGTGACTAGGGTTGCCACCTGTCCAGGATTCACCCGGACAGTTCGAAACCCGGACACATTATTTAGACTGGACTATGACTTCCCAGCAGGGTTGCTGGCTACAGTTGTCTAAGCTGAGAGTGTTGGGGCCGGAAATTTGAAGTACAGCAGCCTCAGATACATCTGGATGAGAGGGGCTGCCTTCCAAGGGGTGAGTGAGCTCACCATCCATCCCTGTCTGTGACTGAAGTCTCTCCCCTTCTCTCTCCTGCCTCTGAGTAAGTACACTAAGGCAAATCAGGGTTCTCAGAGCACCCCTTATATCAGAGTTCCCCATTACACCAGACAGTTCTCTCCGTACATTAGAGTTCTCAGTGTTCCCCCTTAAATCAGGGTTCCCAGAGCATCCCTTATGTTAGAGGCCCCAGAGTTCTCCCTTACATCAAAGTCTGCAGAGTGCCCTCTTACAGTGAAAGGGAACTCTGCAAGTTCAGATGTAAAAGGGGAACTCTGTAGATTCTGATGTAAAAGGGGAACCCTGTGGACTCTGATGTAAAGGGGGACTCTTGTTATTAACTTCATATGATTAGAAATGTTATTTAATAGCAAAATATATGTATAGTTTATATAGTAAAAAAATTATTGCTGTGCACCGCTAAAGTGTTTGGGTTTGAGTTGAAGAAAAGGTGGAAACCCTACCTGTGACTGTACAGGTCAGGTTTTCTTATGCCGCGTACACACGACCATTTTTCTCGTTGGGAAAAATTAAATTTTTTCTCTTTGACGAGAAAAACGACCGTCTGTGGGCTTTTCATAATTTTTCCCGACGAGAAAAACGGCATGAATCACGACGAGAAAAATTAGAACATGCTCTAATTTTTCTCGTCGTGATTCACGGCATTTTTTTCCACAGCAGTTTTCCCATACGGAAACACTGCCAGGGAGCCTACACACGGTCGTTTTCTTGACCAAGAGAAAAAATGTCGGGAAAACCCGGCCGTGTATTTTTCCCGTCGATTTTCTCGACGGTGTTTTCACTCGATCGTGTGTATGCGGCATTAGACCTGTCTTTTTTAGTCTTTGCTTTCCACAGACAGAAAGGAATGTTATGAAGCTAAATTGATATTCAGAAGCAGTTTCGGGAGGTTTCAGAATTTTGTTGCATTCAAGAACACAAAACTCGGGCAGTTTTTCTGACTTACAATAAAATATCCACCCTTCCTCTGGTCTGTGGGCAGAACCTTGCCATCATCACATACAATACAGGGATATTAAAGTGGTTGTAAAGGCACAAGTTTTTTTTTTTATGCATGAAGGTAAAAAAAACTTCTGTGTGCCGCAGTCCCCCTCTTAATACTTACCTGAACCCCCTCGATCCAGGGATGTCCACAAGAGCCTTGCTTCTATAAGGACTCCCAGTGTTAATTAAAGCCAGTGAGACAATCAGGAGACCGAGAGGGCGGGGTCGAGCCTGACACACAGGTCGGGAGCGCGTCTGCTTGGGCGCCCCCATAGCAAGCTGCTTGCTGTGGGGGCACTCGGCAGGAGGGAGGAGCGTCGTCGAGGGACCCGAGAAGAGGAGGATCCAGGCTGCTCTGTGCAAAACCACTGCATAGAGCAGGTAAGTATAACATGTTTGTTAATTGAAAAAAAATAATCAGCCTTTACAATCACTTTAATACTCATATTTTCTTTACAGCCATAATGACTTCATTGGATATATTCTGGTCAACAGTTGTCATTTGGAGCCCTGACTCAGGTAAGGTTAATTATCACAGGAAATATTGGGTACAACAGGAATCAAGAACCAAGAAAAACAAAAAACAAGACGGCACTATCGCTTCAACCTTGTATTGTATGTTTTGGAGGCTGGAGTGCAACTTCAGCCCGTTGCAGTTTACAGAGGAGCAGAGGGGAGCTGGTGGCAGAGCTGGAAGGACCCTGCTAGGACAAGGCAGGTACAGTAAGTATTTTTAAGTATTAATCCTCTGCTCCTAGCAATTAACCTTTGGTGACAATTAATTCAAGGATGAATTTTTTATTTTCATTGGGTTGGACTTTAAGCACAATAACTTGTTTCCTAAATTAACCAAAGTATTACAATTTCTGGAGATAACTTTATGTATGATCAGCTGAACTAACTTCTACTATTACAGTAAGTAATCCAATGAAAAAGCACATATGTTCTTAGGTAATGTAAAAAAGTAGGCATTGAAGGCTGAGCTGCATTTAAAGATCCAGTTGCCCTAGGACAGTGATGGCGAACCTTGTCACCCCAGATGTTTTGGAACTACATTTCCCATGATGCTCAACTATACTGCAGAATGCATGAGCATCATGGGAAAAGTAGTTCCAAAACATCAGGGGTGCCAAGGTTCGCCATCACTGCCCTAGGCACTTGTGAATAGCACTAACCTTTTTACAGCTACCTTACAGCTTTTTTAAATATGGTCTGTACATAGGCGTGTGCCAGGTGTGCCCAGGCACACCCTAATCCGCCTACTGCCCTGGCTCCCCCCCCCCCCGCAGCGCCGCCAGCTTCCCTCCTCTCCTATTAGCTGTTGCTGCTGGGATGTTTTAGGAGTGGGGAAGGGACCAGTAAATATGTAATTTACCGGCCCCTTCCCTTTCTGAATGAACATTGAGTAAGTGATCGGTATTGTGTATTTTGGCTTTGGGGTGCACACCCTAATGCAATAGGCTGCGCACACCTATGGGTCTGTAGATTACAAGACAAATGAAAGGAAAGATGGTTTCATGTTTCCTGAACCACAAAGAACCTTCAGCATGATTTGGATTCACAAGTAGTGGTAGCAATATAGAAGCAAGCAGAAACATAGGGTTTTAAGCCAAAGTTGGTAGCAAAAAGTATTAGGTTTAAAGCAGTGAGCAATAAAGAGTGGTTGGTAAATCTTCAGTCAAGGGTTGGTACATGAGTAGTGGTAGATAAAGACGGCAGATAAAGATAAAGATAGCAAGATACTGGCATACGCACAATAGAAGTTCAAGGGAGGAGCAAGCAGTTTAGATTTCAGCAAGAAATGAATCAATGAAGACTGACCAAGTAATCAGGCAAGCTGCTATTTAAAACAGTGGCTCTCAACCCTGTCCTGAAGTACCTCCAACAAGCCATGTTTTGGGAATTTCTCTTAGATAAAATAGCTGTGAAAAATACCAAGCCATTGACTCTGATTTAAAGCACCTGTGCAAGATACCCCTGTTGGGGGTACTTGAGGACAGGGTTGAGAACCACTGATTTAGAGCTTTGGTTGGCTCAGGGGCAATTAGCAGACACAGCAGAAGCCCTGAGTTTGAATCCAGTTCCTAACCCCCTTCTGATTTCTCTCAGCAGCCTCTGTACCCCCTTCTATCTACAATTCTCCTACTGAATTTAGCCACTAATGTCCAGAGGACATATACGAAAAAGGCTATCAGGACTTGTAGATCTTCAGGTTTTATGCTCCGACACTGGCCCACCAATTCCATTATGGAAAATACATAACTAGCTGAGGGTTAAGAAGTGACACTCTTGTCAGTATGTTACATTTTCCATCACCGCTCTGTACAAAAACCAGTTCCGTGTTTTACACTCAGAACTGGTTGTGCAGAACAGACTTATGACAAAGGAATTATTGAGTCTGGAAGGAGTGTCATGTCAGCAGAGATTTGCATAATATGTAGGGAAAAGTATGCAAACTTTAAAACTCCTATGTGATTATCTTCTGAGAGATCTGGCTGTTGTCAAAATGTCCTCATCTCATTTGTTTTTCTAATTCTTTTGTAGGATGCACTAGTATATGGCTCTGAAAATGGAGAGCTCTATAAGGCCCCTTTCACATAGGGAAGATTCTGTCCAGATCAGCAGGGAATCAGCTCACAGATCACCTGCTGATCGGAGCAGAACAGATAACACATCTGTGTTCATTCAGTTTCTGCAGAGCGGACATGGACAGAGCCCGCTCTATTCTATGGGCGGCCAGGACTCGGAGTAAACAGACTCTACTCTCTGTTTAAATCCGACTACCCTGCGATCTGATACACCTAAATGGAAGAGGACAGATCCCCTTCCGTTTTTTTTTTATTTCTCAGTGGACCGAATTGGACCCAAGGGGGAGGGAGGTGTAAATGGATACAAGTATATACCATACCTGGCTGATGCCCCTGAAAGCTTGAAATTCAGTGATATCCACTTGTTTCCAGGTCCTGAGCTGAGTGGTCAACCTAATGCATTGTGAACACAGGAGGCCGGCCACTCAGCACAGACACCATTCAGAGAATGCTTTACATTTTCTGAATGAATGTAAAGAGTTCTCTGATTGGACAAGGTGGACATCACCATTCCACCTCTTCGCGTCATCCAATCAGAGAACGCTTTGCAGTCATTCAAAAAATGTAAAGCATTCTCTGAATGGTGCCTGTGCTGAGTGGACGATCTATGTTCAGTAAGCAGATGTTCAACCTGGATGCAAATGATCACTAAAATAGAGGTGTCTACTTCAGTGATTTCCATCTTCCAGGGGCATTGGCCAGGTACAGTATATATATATATAGTTACATTGGTCTGAGTTGAATCAATGTAACTACCGTATATACTCGAGTATAAGCCGAGTTTTTCAGCCCTTTTTTTAGGGCTGAAAGTACACCCCTCGGCTTATACTCGAGTCAGTACCTGAAAATCTTCTTATACTGCGGCCGGCGTCCATTGTTTAAATATTGCGGCTTTCTCCTGGTCCCTTCTGTGATAGGCGTTTCCAGAAAACACTGTGTTGAGTGTTCCGCCTATCACGGAGGTCCTCTCATTCTCGGACTCCGTTTCCCAGCAGACACTGTGTTCAGTGTTCCGCCTATCATGGACGTTCTCTTGTCCGAGGATGAAAAGACATCTGTGATTGGCGGAACACTGAACACAGCGCCTGCTGGGAAACGGAGTCTGAGAATGAGAGGATCTCCGTTATAGGCGGAACACTCAACACAGTGTTTGCTGGAAGCGCCTATCATGTAAGGGACTAGGAGAAAGGCGCAATATTTATACAATATACGCCGGCCGCAGTATAAGAAGATTTTCAGCTACACTCGGGCACAGGGAGGCTGCAATGGACACAGTGAGGTTGGGCACAGTAAGCTGGCAATGGGCACAGTAAGGTGGCATTAGGCACAGTGAGGTGGCAATGGGCACAGTAAGGTTGGGCAATTGGCACAGTGAGCTGGCAATGGGCACATTTCCCCCCCTAGGCTTATACTCGAGTCAATACGTTTTCCCAGTTTATTGGGGTAATATTAGGTACCTCGGCTTATACTCGGGTCGGCTTATACTCGAGTATATACGGGTATGTATAATATAGCCATGCATGGAAAAATTCTTTAACCACTTGCTTACCAGCCACAGTATATATACTGCGGCAGGTTGGCCCTCCTGCGCAAACCGGCGTACCCGTACGTCGGTCCGTGCATGTGAAACTGCAGGCGCGCGTGCCTGGGAGTTCCGCCAAAACGATGTCCGCCGGCGACCGACGATCCCGGTACACAGAGGCAGAATGGGGATCTGCCTGTGTAAATAAGGTGGATCCCCGTTCTGTCAGGGGACATCATGGAGATCTGCTGTTCCTAGCGATCGGGAACAGCGATCTCTGTTGTGTTCCAGTAAGCCCATTCCCCATACAGTTAGAACACACCCAGAGAACACAGTTGATCCCTTGATCACCCCCTAGTGTTAACCCCTTTCCTGCCAGTGTCATTTATACATTGATCAGTGCATTTTTATAGCACTGATAAATGTAATAATGTCACTGGTCCCCAAAAAGTCTCACTTGGGGTCTGATTTGTCCGCCGCAATGTCGCAGTCCTGCTAAAACTCGTAGATTGCTGCCATTACCAGTAAAAACATAAAAAAATATAAAAGTCCATAAATCTATCAACTATTTTGTAGACGCTTTAACTTTTGCGCAAACCAATCAATATACGTCTATTGTGATTTTTTTTACCAAAAATATGTAGCAGAATACATATTGGCCTAAACTGATGAATAAATATTTTTTTTAAAAAAATTTTGAGATATTTATTTTAAAAGAAAGTAAAAAATATATTTTTTTTTAAAAATGATGTATTTTTTTTTTGTTTATAGCGCAAAAAATAAAAACTGCAGAGGTGATCAAATACCACCAAAAGAAGGCTCTATGTCAGGGTCACCTGTGGCCAGGTGACAGATGCACACCGTAGGGGGACAGGAGTGCACCGCGAGGTAGTGAACCCTATGGCTGGCTTCTGCGGATAGGAAACTGGGTGGTTGTGGAAAGCGGGACCAGAGGAGCACAACCGGGATCCTAACGGGAGCTAGAGCCAAGATTCCCCAGGGCGCGGAGTCTAAGACCCAGCTGGTCTTCTCCAGGGCCTCTAGTGGTGAGGATGTTATGCTGCAGGCTGGGACCAGGTCGCGGCCCCTGGAGTTTCCTAGCTCACGCCCCGTAGGATAAGGGGAAAAGAGGGGAAGCAGCAGCACACGATAAGAGAGAACCGAATAACAAGCTGAAGGTCAGGGAACACAAGCAGACAAGGATAACGAAGAACGAGCCGAAGGTCAAGGGTCACGAGCAGACAGGGATAGTCGGGGACAAGCCAATAACGTAACAGAGAGACAGACGTAGCACACGGCAGGCAGGAACCCAAACACACAATGCCTAACAAACACGTTGATCAGCAAAACAGGCTTGCAGTGCACAGGTTAATATAGTGTTCTGTGATAGGGCCTGGGGTGGAGTCAGGCTGGGAGGAGATTATAAAGGAAGCCAGGTGAAGGAGGTCTGGTCTCTAGATGAACACATGAGGAGGAAGGTAAGATGGCAGACAGACATTAATGCATATCCATGACAGTACCCTCCCTCTTATGGGCCCTCCCCCGCCTGGACCCAGGCTTAAAGGGAAATCTCTGATGAAACCTTCCCAACAGATGAGGTGCAGCGACATCAGATGCAGCGATCCAAGACGCCTCCTCAGGACCAAAACCTCTCCAATGCACAAGGTACTGAAGAATGCCTCTGCAGAGCCGAGAATCCAGAACTTGTCTAACCTCGTACTTAAGATTATCCTCAGAGACCGAAAACGAGGTAGGGAGATGACAAGAAGATCTATTGAGGACCAAAGGCTCTCTAGGAATAAGCAAGGGCATGAGAGGATCAACAGGAATCTGAGGAGGGTCCCCTAGACCCTTAAAGGGGAACTGGTCATCTTGCACAGGACCATCAGACTGGGCAGATGTCAGTGGAACCCTGAAGTCAGGTTGGTTAGAAGGTGACATGTCGCCGGAGTCAAGCTGAATAGCTGAAGGACAAGCAGAATGTCCCAAACAAGAAAAAGTAGGAGGCTCACTGGGCATGGGCTGGACTGGCATAACTAGTACAGAGGCAGAGTGAATAGCTGAGTCAGGTGTAGCGACTACCTGAATCGCATCGCAAGACGTAGCGACTGCAGGACTCGTAGACAAGCTAGCCTGGCTGTGCGTCCAAGGGTGGTTAGGGACAGAGAAATGTAAATGGTTATGCAACCTGGAATGAATGACCGGCTCAGATTCACAGGGGGCAACCTTGGGTAGGCAGGACGAGGAACAGGAGGGACCCCAAGCCAGGATCTGTCCAGTAGTCCAGTCCACATGAGGAGAATGGAGCTGTAACCATGGGAGACCCAAAATTATAGGCGTTGAGGCCTTGGGTAAGATAAGGAAGGATATCCACTCCTGGTGGAGTGTCCCTACCGACATCTTAACAGGGAGGGTCTGGAAGCGGATAGGTCCCCCTGGGAGAACAGTACCATCGATCGCCAAGACCACCAATGGTGTGGTGAGGGGCAAAAGAGTAAGTCTCATGGACGATGCGATTTCCCAGTCCATAAAATTACCAGCGGCTCCGGAATCCAGATATGCTGAGACCGAATGAGAAGAAGCACCAACATGAAGGAACACAGAAAGCAGAAGACGAGAAGGGGAAGGTGATATTTCTGGGTCCAATACTCCACTTTCCAGATGAAGTGGACCCGAACGTTTTTCTGGACAAAGAGAGCAAGTGTCACGAAAATGACCTTTGCCCCCACAGTAAAGACACAGACCAAGAGTTCTGCGCCTAGCACGTTCCTCGGGGGATAGCCTGGTCCGATCCAGCTGCATGGGTTCCTCAGCTGGTAGGAGATGCTCTACGGGTCGAAGAGAGGGGAGCTCAGGCTGACTAAGGACCAAGGAGTGCTGGCGTTGCTTTTCTAAGGTCCTCTCCTGAAAGCGAATATCGATCTGGTTACACAAGGAGATAACGCCGGCCAGATCAGTGGGGATGGCTCTTCCTGCTAATTCATCCTTCACTCTATCAGACAGGCCATGCAAAACGGTTGCGACTAAGGCCTCATTGTTCCAGCTCAACTCAGCCGACAGTATGCGGAAATGAAGGGCATACTGTCCCACAGAAGCAGACTCTTGGCGGAGACGTAAAAGGGCGCTGGCCGCTGAAGAGACACGAGCCGGTTCTTCGAAGATATTCCGAAAAAGTTTCAAGAAGCCAGACAGGCTAGAAACCACTGGATCATTCAGTTCCCACAGAGGGGCTGCCCAGGCTAAAGCTTCACCAGAGAGGAGGGAAATGATATAGGCTACCTTAGCCCGATCAGACAGGAAGTTTTGGGGCTGGAGCTCAAAATGAATTGTGCATTGGCTAAGGAACCCCCTGCAAGCCTTGGAGTCCCCAGAGAAACGGGACGGAGCTGGCAGTTGTAGTGAGTGTGTGGCTGCGACTGGTGCAATAGGTGCAGCCGCTGGTTGCATTTGAGGTTGCGGATTCAGGGTTCCCAAGGAGGCCTGAAGCTGCTCAAAGCGAGAAGCCAGATCCTGGAGGAATCGCATCACCTGGGTCTGATTCGATTCCTGGGTTTCAAGTCTGCAAACTATGCCCTGCAACGGATCATCCACGGGTAACGGGATGTCAGCCGGGTTCATGGCTGATCAAACTGTCAGGGTCACCTGTGGCCAGGTGACAGATGCACACCGTAGGGGGTCAGGAGTGCACCGCGAGGTAGTGAACCCTATGGCTGGCTTCTGCGGATAGGAAACTGGGTGGTTGTGGAAAGCGGGACCAGAGGAGCACAACCGGGATCCTAACGGGAGCTAGAGCCAAGATTCCCCAGGGCGCGGAGTCTAAGACCCAGCTGGTCTTCTCCAGGGCCTCTAGTGGTGAGGATGTTATGCTGCAGGCTGGGACCAGGTCGCGGCCCCTGGAGTTTCCTAGCTCACGCCCCGTAGGATAAGGGGAAAAGAGGGGAAGCAGCAGCACACGATAAGAGAGAACCGAATAACAAGCTGAAGGTCAGGGGCCACAAGCAGACAAGGATAACGAAGAACGAGCCGAAGGTCAAGGGTCACGAGCAGACAGGGATAGTCGGGGACAAGCCAATAACGTAACAGAGAGACAGACGTAGCACACGGCAGGCAGGAACCCAAACACACAATGCCTAACAAACACGTTGATCAGCAAAGCAGGCTTGCAGTGCACAGGTTAATATAGTGTTCTGTGATAGGGCCTGGGGTGGAGTCAGGCTGGGAGGAGATTATAAAGGAAGCCAGGTGAAGGAGGTCTGGTCTCTAGATGAACACATGAGGAGGAAGGTAAGATGGCAGACAGACATTAATGCATATCCATGACACTCTATTTGTGAAAAAAAGGGACATACATTTTGTTTGGGTACAATAATGCCCGGGGCTGTGACGTCATAAGGGGGCAGGGTCACCAGGTGGCACTGGAGAGTGGGAGAAGAGGCCGGAGAGTCGGAAGAGACCCCCCAAGTCGGAAGAAGTCCCCCGAAGTCGGAAGAAGACCTCCAGAGCTGCCTAATAAATTTACTTTAACCTGTCTAGTGTGTTTTTTTCTTGACATTTTCCCCCCAGGTGAATGGGTAGGGGTACGATGTACCCCATACTCATGTACATAGGGTGGGGGGCCGGGATCTGGGGGCCCCCTTATTAAAGGGGGTTCCCGGATTCCGATAAGCCCCCCGCCCGCAGACCCCGACAACCAACGGCCAGGGTTGTCGGGAAGAGGCCCTTGTCCTCATCAACATGGGGACAGGGTGCTTTGGGTGGGGGGGCCACAGGGCGCCCCCCTGCCCCAAAGCACCCACCCCCCCATGTTGAGGGCACGCGGCCTGGTTACGGTTCAGGAGGGGGGACCTCGTTACCACCCCCTTTCCTGACCGGCCGGGCTGCATGCTCGGATAAGGGTCTGGTATGGATTTTGGGGGGACCCCCCACGCCGTTTTTTTTAGGTGTAGGGGTTCCTCTTTAAATCTATACCAGACTGAAGGGCCTGGTATGCTCCTGGAGGGGGAACCCATGCCGGTTTTTTATTAAAAATTTGGCGTGGAGTTCCCCCTCAAGATTCATACCAAACACAGTGCCTGGTATTGGCGGGGATCCAAGTCAGATCCCCGTTCATTGAAAGTCGGACGTATGTCGGCTTCAAGTTGCAGGGCAAAGTCGGAACCAAAGTAGGACGGCTGTCGTGTCGCACCAGTGTGAACCCGGCCTCATTGTCAAAGCTTAATTGAACAAGCTGAAGTTAGAAGCTGACTGGTTACCATGCACAGCTGCACCATATTGTGCGTACACCAGTTTTAGTAAAAAATACCACTTTAGAAGCGATCATATGATAATCTGATTGTTAGTACACAGCTCTTGAGAGCCGATCAGGACAGGCCATGCAAAATTATCTGATGGGACAAGCACAAAAATGTTTCTCGTACGATACCAGATTGTACGATTTTTGTTTAATCAGTACAGTTTTCCTTCGAAAATACAATACAAATACAATACAATACATTACATCACTTCCGAATTTGTATTATGGTGTGCGGGAATTTTCGTAACTTTAGTAACCTCTTTTATTGTTGATATGAGACCGGCATGCAAAAAAAAAACAGATGATCGATAATCTCATTGTGTGTACAAGGTTTAAAAGAGAAGTATGGGATTTATTTTACAATCATACTTACTTAGAAGGATTCAGAATCGCTCTGATGATGCATCTGTTCCCCGCCGACTCTAATGCGGCGTACACACGATCGTTTTTCATGCCATTTTTTAAACCAACGTTTTTCTCGTCGTTTTTTTTCATGTTTCCTCTCAAGCCTGTCTTGCGTACACACGATCATTAAAAAAAAACGTTCAAGCAAAGTGCAGTGACGTACAACATGTACGACAGCACAATAAAGGGGAAGTTCCGTTCGGATGGCGCCACCCTTCATGTTAGTAAAGTTTGTTGAGCGACGATTCGCGCTTTTCAGCCTCGTGCTTTTCAGTCCATTACAGCGTGACGAATGTGCTATCTCCATTCCGAACGCTAGTTTTACCAGAACGAGCGTTCCCGTCTCATACTTGATTCTGAGCATGCACGTTTTTTTTCACCTCGTAAAAGCATACACACTATCGTTTTTCACGTCGTTAAAAAAACGACATGAAAAACGACGTGAAAAAATAGAGCATGTTCGAAATTTTTAATGGCCATTTTTCACGCCGTTAAAAATGCTCTGGAGCATACACACGATCGGTTTTAATACCCATTTTTAAAAATTGCATTTTTAACGGCATGAAAAACGATTGTGTGTATGGGGCATTAGGCCGATTGCTCGGTTCTCAGAGCTGCCTGAGCAGAGAGCTGGTGACTGTCAGTCACTGATGACTGCCCTGCCTCCCCCCCTCCCCCGTGCTCACTAGAGCGCTGGGCTGTGGGGGCAGGAGTGGTCAGCTCAGGCTCTCAGCAGCACACTGAATGGCTGAGCCGGGTGCCAGTCCAGGCATGTGGGTGGATCCTGACCATATAGTCGCTATCTTTCCTGAGCCTGGACCAGTTCTGTGACTTCAGCAGACAGCGGGCTTCAGCTCAAAACAAGTTGCAGTAGTGCAGAACAAACAAGCTTTGGTTGTACTTCTCCTTTAAGTTTCAGCATTGGACTTTTGATGCTGACTGTACGGTATGGAGGGAATGAAAATAAGGGAATTACATAGTACAAAAGGGAGCACACATTGCACACACTTCATTAGTGTCTATTTATTTTTACAGTGCAAATGGGCAAAAAATGGTTTTGGCTGGATTTCAGCTTTAGGTGAACTCCCTCATCACGTCTTCCCATGCTTGCCTCCAGGGCTTCTGTAGAACCTCTCCCGTCCTCTGGAACTCCCTACCCCAACCTTTTAAGTTATCTCCTACTCTGTCCACCTTTAGGTGGTCCCTGAAATTGTGTCCTTTTAGGGATGTCTACCCCACCTTTACCAGACAAGAAACAGGAAGTGGGCTGTATAAGGTGTTTACTGGCAGAAAAACTGTCAGAAAAAATACTGGCTATCCAAAGTTAAAACACCAAGGGCAGAAGATTTAATAGATGGAAAGATGAAAAAATGACTGAAGGTCCGCTTTAAGGACAGATGGATTCCAGGAAGTAAATGCTACATGAATCATCTGCCCTTACTCAAGATGGCTGCAGCTAGAAATGCTAATGTGGTGTTTTTAAAGTAATTCTTCAACAAAACAAAGTATGGAGACATGGATGGATGGGGCAGTTTGCTTTGAAGATTTAACCTTTTCCATCAGCCAATACCCCACGGCTATTACCTTTTGTAGCAATGCCCTGCTCATTTTTGATGGTAAGCTCCACAAGCAAGGCCCTCCTAATCCTCCTGTATTGATCTGTATTGTAACCGTACTGACTCCTTTTATATTGTAAAGTGCTGTGCAAACTCTTGTTGCTATACAAATCCTGTATAATGATTATAAAAATAATAATATCTCAGCCAGAAAGGTGAAAATTACATTTTCAAAGAATCAAGGTCACCGATGAAAAGAATATGTAAAACGTAATGATTTCTGCAACTTCTCCAGCACAGAAGACACAGTAGCCGGACAGCGTGACACAGGGTTTCTGCTGAGAAGGAGCACTGGGTTATATTTATAATTTGGCATCTGCTCCCTATTGGGATGTAGCATTTTTTTTTTAAAGTGAGAATACTTAGCCTTTAAAATTTTGGAACATTATCATTAGTAGTACTAACGGCAAAATTAGAGAGTGAAACCTTTCGCAATAATGCAATATTTATGGCCATGCAAAAGCTGAACATTTCTAAATGTTCTTACATAATAGGAAGGAAATTGTACGTACTAATGTCATGCGAGTTTATGGCACCAGCTGCCTGCCCCAGGGAGACGGAACGCGATGCTCCTTGTACCAAACTACAAATGCTCCAATGATCATATTCAAAGAACAGCAGATGGGATACAAACTTTAATTAATCTCAGGTGGCTTTTTTATGTTTGTTAACAAAGATGTAAAAATTCCACTCCGCGGCTAAAATAATGCGTACAGTGGCAAAGTTCCTAGACATATTTTCTCGGGTACAGGTCTGACAGCTGTAATTAAAATTTATAGACCGCTTATGATACATTGTGACAATTCAGCACTTTTGAAGTTCCATGATAGTCTTTGTGGAACGGACTTTGTTGTTTGTCTTCATTTTTATGTTTACACATTAATCGTGCTGCTTTTCACCCTAATTGAAGGTTTCAAAGGTTGCATAATTACATTGCATTTTGGAAGTATTGGATTGTCAAGAATGAAATGTGATTAAGAATTATAGCACCATGCTTTCCTCTTGTCTAAATGGATGTTATAATAAACATAATAAACAAGCTACACAGCCTACATATAATACACTGCTGCTTCAGAATTCACAAGAGGACTACATCCATCAAACAATGTTAAAGCGTCCTTTTGTGACACCATTCATGAAACAAAATACAGATGATGGAATGGCTTTTGTAATAAATATTTAACCACTTCAATACCAGGCACTCCCCCCCCCCCTCCTGCCCAGGACAACTTTCAGCTTTCAGCGCTGTTACACTTTGAATGACAATTGCACGGTCATGCAACACTGTACTCAGACTACATTTTTATCATTTTCTTCCCACAAATAGAGCTTTCTTTTGCTAAACAAACTAAAAAAGACCAACATTTAAAAAAAAAAAAAAGTTTCTCTTCATTTCTGTTATAAAATTTTGTTTTATCCTTCACTGACAGGGACTGATGAGTTGGCACTGATAAGGTGGCACTTATGGGCACTGATGAGGAGGCACCAATATGTAGAATTGATGGGCAATGATAGGCAGCACTGATATGCAGCACTGATGGGCACCAATAGGCGGCACTGATATGCAGCACTGACGGACACTGATAGGCGGCACTGATGGGCACTAATAGGCAGCACTGATGGGCATTATAAGATGGCACTGATGGGCAGCACTTATGAGGAGGTACTGACAGTCATTACTGATGGGCCCTGATGGGCATCTGTGAAGTGCCCTGACAGGCGTTAGTGATGGGCACTGATTGGCACTTTGATGGGCACTGATTGGCACTTTGGTGAGCACTGACTGGCACTTTGGTGGGCACTGACTAGCAGCTGATGGGCAGTGATTGGCAGATGTGCTGGGCACCCCTGATGGGGGCTGAGCTGAGCTGATAATCAACGCACTGATTATCAGCGCAGACTCACGTTCTGACAGGAGCGCCACCGATCAGTTCTCCTGTCAGCGCGAACCGAGGAAAGTTGTTTACCGGCACTTCCTGGATACACACTGTGATCAGCTGTGATTGGTCACAGCTGATCTCGTGGTACCGAGCCTACGTCATAGGCTCTTTACCACGATTGAAGTTGTGGTGTGTCAGAGTGACACACAACTCCACCGATCGCGTGCGATCGTGACTTACCCTGCTCAACATATATTGACGTCCAGTCAGGATATCCAGTCAGGATAACTTAACCACTTTGCGCATGTCATTCTGTTATATGGCGGGTGAGAAGTGGTTAAAGAGACACCATCACTCTGCCCAATTAAAGTGACTATGTGTGAGTAAAGGCTCCGCAACTCACTAATACTTACCTCTCCCGCTATCCCCTGATGCTACTTTAACTCTGTCACAGCCACCACCAGAATTCTCCATGTTGGCTAGTATTGGAACCTAGAGGGAATGGTGAGGTCAACTTCTCTAAGTGCCTGCGCTTTACATTTGCTGGTGTCCTTCTTTTTTTTTTAAGGTAAAAGAATTATTTTAAAACAGAACTAAACTATACTGTATTTGAGCACCATACACTTAAAGTGGTAGTAAAGTAGTTTCTGGTACTTTTACCTACAGATAAGCATATAATAGAGTGTGCCTGTAAGTAAAATGAATAACTTCTAACCGTGCACTGTTTAGGAGATATTCCACGGAGCAACAGCCGATAACGTCACCGTGCCATTCCTTCAGAGGTCTGTGCCGTAAACCGTAACTCCCATGTGCATGCGCGGGAGTGACATCATTGTGGCTAGGCCAGTCAGAGGGCTGGAGCCCGTGAACCCCCGAAGACTGTGTGAAGATGGAAGCCCTGTCAGCATTGACAGCGCGCCAGTATAGGGCTTCATTATAAGGTAAGTCTCTCATAATGAAAATAAAGCCTAATGAGCATAGGGTTATGGCTACTAGTGCCATCAAACCCATGATTGATCACCAGGGATAGGGATGTGGGTTGGATTTTTTGGGCACTGATAACACGACAACAAAGTCATCTAAAAATATATTTATTACATAAAAGGAACTTTACAATTAAAAACATAAGCCAAACCCCACAGCAGAAAAACAGTGTTTGTAGGTAACGGAGCCACCGTCACACTCTGTTTGGGGTGGAGAGAGGCAAAAACCTTGACCGGTTTCGGATGATGGCACTATTTATATATTTTTGATTATTATTCTTTAATTGAGGCTATGCCCAAAATCTTGCTAAGTCTCTCATAATGTGCTAGTATGTGATGTGTACTAGCACATTATGACATTGTCTTGCAGGGTAAACTTTTTTATTTATTTTTTAAAGATTTAAAATGCTATTTAATTCATTTTTAAAGTGGTTGTAAACCCTTTTATCTTTTTTTTTTTTTTTACTAACCTGCAAGACAAAGCTATAATGAGCTAGTATGACTAGCATACTAGCTCATTATGTACCACTTACCTTCGATCGGGGCCCCCGAAGTTGTCCGTGTCCCTCCTCTAGCCGCATCCATCGAATGTTACTTCTGGGTATCGCCGCTGCAGCCAATCACAGCGCCGCTCCGGCGCTGTGATTGGCCGGAGCGGCGAAGACGTGACTCCGCGCATGCGTGCGTGAGCTGTCGAATTCGGCTACGTCGTCGAATGTTGCGACCTAGCCGAATTTGTGAATTGGGTGACGTCAGCGTCGCCGCATTTACATACAAATATCTCCTTAACCGTGTAGGTTTAGGAGATATTTATTGCACCTACAGGTAAGCCTTAATCTAGGCTTACCTGTAGGTCTTTGTTTAAAAAGTGGGTTTACAACCACTTTAATCTTCAAAGCAAACTCCTCCATCCACCCATGTCTCCATACTTTATTTTGTTGAAGAATCACCTTGAAAACCCCCCCCCTAGCATTTCTAGCCCTGACCATCTTGAGTAAGGGCAGATGATTCATGTAGCATTTACTTCCTGGAATCTATCTGTCTTTAAAGCGGAACTTCAGTATTTTTTTTTTATCTTTCTATCTATTAAATCTTCTGCCCTTGTTGTTTTAACTTTGGATAGTAAAACATGTGTTTTTTCTCCAGTAAATACCTTATACAGCCCACTTCCTGTTTCTTGTCTGGTCATTAGCCTAGGCTTATGACATCATACACAGCTCTCTCTCACTCTCGTGAGAGTTTGCCAGGAAGGAAGGGGGGATTAGTCATACGAGGGCTAATGAGAGCTGCAGAGCTGGAGGTGTACCTCTGTGTGTCTGTGTAAATCTAGGAAGTGAACAGACAGCAGCTTCAGCTGCCCACGGTTAAATGATTGCAGCCAGATTTCTGCAGCATATTTGGCAAGTATAGAATCACAGTGTATATAAATTAATATGCAAAGTGGTTGAAGGGAAGGTTCAGAATGGCAAAGATGTTTTTATTACAAATTATGTGAGGAGACTGCAGTTTAACTCAGGCATGCAGGCAGGAGGGTGTGCTTAGCTAAGGAATGTAAAAAAAAAGCTTAAAACAAGTAAATATGATATGCCTTCCTATCTATTTATTAATGCTAGCAGTATAGGGATTCAAATAGTTAAAGTTGATTGAGAGCATTTAGTTCCACTTTAACAACTTGCCACCTGTGTGTCGCCTGCTTCTGGGTTTAGGGCACGCGCATGCACCCACCCTACCGACGGCCACTGTGATTGTATGCAGTGGGAGCCTGCCAGCAAGTCCCAGCCAATGATTCACGGCTGGGACCTGCGGATCGGCTGGGTGCAATCACAGCCCAGAGCCCTATGTTGACAATCAACACAGGTCTCTGTACAGAAGGAGTGTTTCTATGTTTCTTATCTCTGCAAAGCAGAGATAAGAAACACAGAGATTTGTAGTAAAAAGCAGCACACTGTACACACATTACACATTGTTAAGCCCGGTAGACACTAATGCCCTGTACACACGATCGGAATTTCCGATGGGATAAAATCCGATGGAATTTTCCGTCGGAATTCCGTTCAAGCTGTTTTGCATACACACTGTCAGACCAAATTCCGACCGTCCAAAACGCGGTGACGTAAAACACTACGACGAGCCGAGAAAAATGAAGTTCAATGCTTCTGAGCATGCGTCGACTTGATTCTGAGCATGCGTGTTTTTTTCTCCGTCCGAGTTCCACACAGACGATCGGAATTTCCGATAGGATTTTTTTTCCATCGGGAAAAAATAAAACATGTTCTATTTCTAAACTCCGATGGAAAAAAGTCTGATGGGGCCCACACACAAAATTCCGTCAGACTTTTTTCATTGGAAATTCCGATCGTGTGTACAAGGCATAAGGCTCCAAGCACACTGGACTTAAAAAAACGTCTGTTCTCTTTGGAGTAAAAAACGTTCATATAGAGCATTTTTTGTACAAAATCTAGACGAGTTTAGGAGAGTTTTATTTTTTTTCTGCCTCCAAGCTCCAATCAGAAACGCGAACCAGAAGTTTTTTTTTTTCTGCCTCTAAATGCTGAGCTCAAAATATGCCTCTTATGCCTCGTACACACGGCCGAGATTCTCGTCGAAAAAAACATGTCGAGATTCTTGGACAAGAAACTTGTCCCGGCCGAGTGTACACACGCTCCTTTCAAAGAACCCGCGGTTCTTTGAATGGAGCGAACGCGGTGACGTCATCGAATACGACGAGCATGCGCTCGTCACATTCGATGCCGTCTCCGCCATCTTTGTTCACCCTACCTATGCCTAGGAAGCTACCGCGCATGCGTCGAAGTCATTTCGAGCATGTGCGGGCTTGCCGGCGAAAAGGTAAGTGTACACACACACACAATTTTCTCGTCGAGAAACAGGCTGACGAGAATCTCGACGAGAAAATAGAGAGCAGGTTCTCTATTTTCTCGTCGAGATTCTTGTCGCTTTTCTTGACGAGAAACCATACACACGAACGAATTTCTCGGCAAGAAATCTCTGCCAGCAAGTTTCTTGCTGGTTCTTGCCGAGAAACTCGTTCGTGTGTTCGAGGCTTTAACGTCCTAATGTGAATGGACACATAGGATAACATTGAGCTGCTTCTACAGGAAGAACACAAAACTCCTGTAGAGGCAGCGATTTTTAAGCCAGTGTGCACGGAGCCTGACAGTTTTTTTGCACGCTGGGTTGCACGAAAAAAATTAAAATTACAGCTGTGTTTGGAGCCGCTGTACTAACCATGTGAGGTTAGTCCAGCGGTCTCCTATGCTGAGCTGTTGTGTTATGACAGGGGGACAGGCGGCCTTCCCACCAGAACACTTCGATCAGCGTTCTCTGCCATTGGCTTGATCGCCCTAGATGTTAACTCCTTCCTATCCAGTGTCTTAAGTACAGTGACAATGCATAGCATTAGCACTGATCACTAGTGTCACTGGTGATGTCAGTGGCAGTTAGTCAGTCCCCCCCCCCAGTTAGTTTTAGATTGCCCTCCGCACTGTTGCAGTCCCATTATACTGTAAGTTGCTGATCACTGCCATTAGTAGTATAAAAAATAGACAAAAATGCAGTATATATGCCAAACGCAGTATATATGCATACAGTATGATGCCATAAACGAATCAATATACACTTCTTTTTTTTAATCAAAGACTTGTAGCAGAATACTATTTGCCCTAAATCTATGAAGAAATTAGATTTTTACATTTTTTATTGAATATGTTTTGTAGCAGGAAGTAAAAAAAAATTTTTTGGTTTATATTGCAAAAAATAAAAAACCCAGTGGTAATCAAATACAACCAATAGAAAACTCTATTGGTGTAATTTTTTTTTATATAAATATAAAAAAAAAATTGTTTGGGTACAGTGCTGCATGGCCGCGCAATTACCAGTTCAATTTTTTTTTAAATCATACCTCACATGCTGCTGGAGAAGTGAAAATCGCTGTGATCTTCCAGGTCTTGCTGGAGTTCTGTGCGAGTGGCTTCCCCTCTGCACACAGAACACAGAGCGTGGCTTCAGGACATCCTCTGATTGACAAGGTGGAGAGGAGGGGCAGTGGTGTTGGATCAGATGGGAATTGTGATTTCAGCACCTCTCCACTCCACCCCATCCAATCAGGCATTCTATAAATGGTGATGTCAAGCCAGTGACCCCCTGTTTTCTATGTGCAGAGGGGAAGCTGCTATCGCATAAACCCAGCAGGGCCTAAAAGATCGCAGCTATCACTGTAGCAGTGGTGTTTACAACAGTTGTTTTTACCTTCTCAGCAAGCGACCCTTGTCATCATTGTACAGAAGGGAAGCTGCATAGGGTTTCCACCTGTCCAGGATTAACCCGGACAGTCCGTGTTTTGAATTGTGTATTCGGGTTTCAGGCTAAAACCCGGGCACATTATTCAGACCGGACTGTGGCTCCCAAAGTAACCGAGATAGTCACACACAAATCTGTTGCCGTCCGGGAGCTGCGGGCGGCTGTCTGGGGGCAGGTTTTGCATCACTAGGGGTTAGGGGCAGGGCCATGACGTCAGCAGGAGCAATTTGGCCACACCCACTGGTCACTGCGGCGCGCTATGTTCAGCACATTAATACTCTACTTGGGGTACTCAAAGGTGTCCCAGGCCACTAATGTGTTCAGGTTTTGCTTGAAGAAAAGGTGGCAACCCTAAAGCCACATACACAGAACCCCATCAAGACCTGGAAAATCGCAGCTACCACTGTAGTAGCTACAGTCATTCCCAGCAGAAGACCATCAGATATGAAATATGCATGCTTACATTGTGCCCAGCTGGACCCATGGAAGTATGCCATATACTGTAAATTATACCTGGAGTTCAGCTTCAAGGAAGAATACACCAGGGAACATATATACATTCATTTCTATTGCAGGACGGTCCATTGGATAGGGGGGAAGTGGGTTATTAGGGAGAGCTTTGGAAAAATCTTTTATCTTCTTTTTTAATTGTTAAAAGTGTTTCAGCCATCATCCTTTCCTATTCAAAGAATGAAGGCAATAAAAATTGCACAGCCCTGACATCTAGTGGTAAAAAGCAAGTATGTGCAGACTAAAGACTTTCTTGGGTTTATAAACAGTAGATCTGATGAATGTCTATAAAATATATATTTTTTTTATAATAGATAGCCAGATATTATTATTATACAGGATTTATATAGCGCAGCGCTTTACAACATGAGGGCAGACAGTACAAATACAATACAATTCAATACAGGAGGGATCAGAGGGCTCGTTAGAGCTTACTCTCATTGTATTATGTTGTGATGCCATTAGAATGCCTAGGCAGTTCTTGGTAACATGGTCTAAAAAAGTCAAATTGTAGTGTTGGTTGGAAGTTTGTTGGCATTTAATCTCTGACCCCTGCCGCAAGCTCCGTGACCGTGCCCACGGGACCCGCCGACTTGATGTCCGCCGGTGTCCCGTGATCGTGTCACGGATCTGCAGAACAGGGATTTCCCTGTTCTGCCTTGTGACAGGGCAGTGATCTACTGCTCCCTGTGATCAGGAGCAGTGATCAATGTCGTGTCACTGGTAGCCCAGCCCCCCCACAGTTAGAATCACTCCCTAGGACACACTTAACCCCTTCCTCGCCCCCTAGTGGTTAACCCCTTCCCTGCCAGTGTCATTTACACAGTAATCAGTGCATTTTTATAGCACTGATCACTGTATAAATAACAATGGTCCCAAAATAGCATCAAAAGTGTCCGATGTGTCCACCCTAATGTCGCAGTCACGATAAAATTCGCAGATCGCAGACATTACTAGTAAAAAAAAAAAAAATTAAAAAAATGCCATAAAACTATCCTCTATTTTGTAGACGCTATAACTTTTGCGCAAACCAATCAATAAACGCTTATTGCATTTTTTTTGCCAAAAATTCGTAGAAGAATACGTATCGGCCTAAACTGAGGAAAAAAAATAGTTTTTTAATATATTTTTTGAGGATATTTATTATAGCAAAAAGTAAAAAATATTGCTTTTTTTTTTAAAATTGTCGCTCTTTTTTTGTTTGTAGCGCAAAAAATAAAAACCGCAGAGGTGATCAAATACCACCAAAATAAAGCTCTATTTGTGGGAAAAAAAGGACGTCAATTTTGTTTGGGAGCCACGTCGCACGACCGCACAATTGTCAGTCAAAGCGACGCAATGCCGAATCGCAAAAAGTGTCCCGGCCATTGGGCAGCCAAATTCTTCGGGGCTGAAGTGGTTAAATCTGCAGCCCTAAATTAGAATAAAAATCCAAGTCATAAACCAGAATTTAAATGTTCCCTCCCCTTCCTATTCCTGTTGCCCTATATACATTTGATAACAAATTGATATGTAAATATAATTTTTTTCCAGAGTTCTGCTATGCAGTCACATGACCACAAAGCTCTGACTACTCTGTGTAATGTGGAGGGCCTACATTGGGGATGCATTCCATAGAGAAGTCATGTCCCTCGCCGGCCTCTACTGTGCTAAACTATTGTTGTTGGTGGGGAGAGTTCCCTCCCACCAGCCTTACCAGAAGAGTAGCAGCTGTATAAAAAAACCTCTTAAAAAGGTTTGGAATTTGCAGTAACGCATGCCGGCCTTTGAACTTTTTGAGACGGGAAAGAGGGACACCTATTAGTAAAAGTATGTAGGCATAGTAAAAAAACACACCTTGTCACATCCCTTTAAACAAGAAGTTTTTTTTTTTTTTACTACTACTATTCCTTTATATTGGCTTTTGAAATTTACCAATGCAGAAATTTAGAAATTAGATGAAAGGTTAAGCACCAGGAAACACTTTTTGAAAAAAAAATATAGTGCATTTTATATACAACTGTATCGGTCAGACCAAAATGAGGGACAAATGAGGAGGAAAGAGGGACAGAGGGACTTTGTTCTGAATCAAGGACAGTCACTAGAATACAGGGACAGTTTAGAGCTATGGTGATGTATCTAGCTAGGATTGCCACCCTTTTGTTCAATTACTCTCTGTGTTCATTCAGAAAAGGAAGGGGCCGGTAAATTACATATTTACAGGCCGCTTCTCCCACTCTCCATCCTGAAACATCCCCTGCAGCAGCAGTGGGAGAGGAGACGAGAGGAGGGAACCTGGAAGCGCTGTGGGGGGGATGGGGGGGGACAGGGGCAACGGGCAGCAGGGTGAATCTGCACCACTAGGGATGATTAAGGTATACCACTCACCAACCGTGCACACACCTACAGGAGCCACAGTCCGGTCTGAAAAATGGACCCAGTTTTAGGGGGTCTGTCCAGGTGAATCCCGGATAGATGGCAACTCTATATCTAGAATATCTGGCACCACGGCCAATCACACCCCCGAGTATACCACAGATGACACACAACGGGCAGCTGCTGGAGAGGTAAACCAGCGTTTTCCACTCAGGCAGCTATCTATTCTGTCTGTGGTAGGGGACAGTGTGGTGTGCTATATAGCACATCACACAGCTCCCTTTTCTTTTCTCACTGAACTTTATTTGAAGTGAACAAAAGTACACTTCATTCATTTTGCTGTACAGTGCCAGGCAGTTGCATACAGTATGATGCCATAAAATGCAGCATGTCTGCATTTTTATTGCAGCACAGCTCTAGGCTGCATTGCAGTGTGAATGGGACACACAGTAAGCAATTGTTTTATGTTTGTCCTTGCGGTGACAGGAATTGTTCAATGCAGTAAAACACCTTTCAGTGCACTATGTGTGAATTTACCCAAAGTACTGTATATGTAGGGTCAAGACAGAGGAAAAAATGGGAAAGGAGCATTTAAATGTGGCTTTATTACTTAACCTTTCCGTCTACTTTAAATTAGCATGAAAATGTCAACTGAAGTACAGTATACGTCAAGAAGAATATACTCTTTACTACAAATGTCATTAACACAAACGAAAACTGTACTCACAAATGTGGAGTAACATAAAGTAAAGGTGGATTTTGCCCACTATGGGCAAAAATAACGGGTATGCATGACAGCCCACCCCTGTGCTGCAGATACGTACCACATCCATGCTCTACTGTTTCCTTGTTTGCCTGGGCCCTGTGGCTCTGGGTATAGGGAAACCCTCTTCCTTCATTGATAAAACAGTCAGTGAATGAGCAGTTAGTCACAGAGCCCTAGTGCTATCACATTGGAAGGGTCCTTAGCCCTTGGTTACCTCTAAAGCCCCGTACACACGGTCGGACTTTTGCCCAACAAACTTAGTTTTAAGCAAGTTGGACCAACAATCCGACCGTGTGTACGCTCCATCGGACAAACTTTTTTTCGTTTGGTTTTGTTTTCATCGGACAAAAGTTGGGTCTGCAAACGGACAAACTTTTGCCCAACAAAAGTCTGATGGAGCAAAGTCCTACCGTGTGTACAGAAAACCATAGGACTTTTGTCCGATGGACAAAACAACTAATGTTAAAATCAACCAACAATAGCAGAAGTTGACCAAAGGGTGGCGGTAAAGAGCAGAAAAGAGCAGAAAAACCATGTGATGTTGCAAAAAGTTTTGGCAAAGTTTGCAGAAAAGTCCTGTGGTGTGTATGCTATGGGTGTGCCCGGCCAACTCCGTTCGGACAAAAATCCACGGAAAAGTCAGATGAAAGTCCGACCGTGTGTACGAGGCTTTAGTTCACATGGTGGATCTCTTTTCAGACTGCGGTTGCCAGTTGGTTTACAGGCATCCAGGAGGGGATACCACTGCCATCTGAATGCCTGTTCTTTTTTAAACCCCAGGGGGATTTTTTTCTATCCAAATGGGAAGTCTACATTGAACTACCAAACCATGACCATCATAGCAGCCGTGGTAATATGAACTCACCCCTCCATCCGGCCTTGTAAATTTAGGAGGCCATACAAATGGGGATCAGCCACCTATTTTTACCGTTCCTCTACCACCCATGTGAATTAAAGTGCCAAAGGGTGAAATGAGCAGCTATGGAGGGCGAGAAAAGCTTTGGTATTGGAATAGGCTGACTATTAAACAAACCTGTTGCCCTGTTGGGTGAATTATGTACTGGTTTGCTTTGAATCTCCAATTCCTTTGATTTTCTTTAGAAACATCAGTGAAAACTGTGAGGAGATAGAAATGAAAACTGTAGCTATATGTGGCTTTACTTGGTGCTTTTAAATCCCAAGAGGATCAGAAGATAGCCATTGTGCTTTATAGGCGAAGAAAGTCAAAGCAGTTCACAACAGCAGTTTGTAGATTAACATTTCTCAGTCGGATATCATCATCTTGTGTAGTCTACACTTTCAAGCCAAAAATGTTTTATTTTTTCTCATATCTCATACTGACAGCAGCCAAGAAGCCTCAAGTGGAAATATTCTGTATGTCTTTGTCATTTTAGGCTATGTCTGTGTGATTACAAGTGGTTAGCGTAGCTAATTTCAGTTGGCTAAAACGAAGATGTTTAGAATTTGGTTAATAACGAGGACGTTACTGGAAAACACAGGACCCCAAAATGTTAATTCCCCCCCCAAAAGAAAAAAAACAAACACTGATGTACAATACCATCAGTGGTGATGATATTGAGGTAAGTACAGATGTGTAGAGGTATAGGGAGAGTCACTTCATTCTTTAAAGTGATAGTATCACTAATTTATGGAGCCTCTGGTGCCTTACCAATGAGGGGCAAATTGACAAAAGCTCTCCAACCCAGTTATTCTAAGCAATCAAGTGCTCCCTTGCTGATCTTTCCTTCTCCACAGCTGGCGACACAATAACTAGCACTTACAGGTAAGAGGAACCAGGTGCCCCCTCTCATGTGCCATTGCTCATTTATGTAAGCCAAGTACTAGGCCCAATGTCACATTGAGGAGAGTCGCCAACACCTCAGAGTTCAATGCAGCTACGGAGGAGGGTGCTTGTGAGAGAGTGCTGACAATGTGAATATAAGGGGGTTGGGAGGGTACATTTTTACTCTTTTTCTTGCATTGGCAAGGTAACAGGATTGTGTAACACAGTATCATATACTATGTTGGTCAATGAAAGAAATCCAAAAATGTCCCTGTGTTGGTGGTATGTGGTAAGAAATGTCCAGCAACATTGTTCAGTGGAAGGGAAAAATATCCAGAATCATTGGTAAGTTGGTGTTCAGTGCTAGAAAACATTTCTTGAATTATTGTTCAGTGCTAGAAAAAAATTCTTGAATTGTTGTTCAGTGAAAGAAAAATGCCTGGCATTAAACATCAGTGGAAGAAAAAAAAATCCATCCTCCCTCTGTAAAATTCACTTACCAGACCTCAGTTAGAGTAGGTAACGCAGCATGCAGGGGTCATTAGTGCATATTAAAGTTTAGGTTTGCAGAGTGCAGGGGTAAGTGATATGTAACACATACTCCAGGGGTCAGGAATAATTACCACAAAGTGTGAGAGTTTCTAGTACGTTATGCATAGTTCAGAGGTTGGGACTTATTAACGTAAGGGTCAGTAGTGAGTAACACAGAGTTCAAAGGTCAGTACTATATAATGCACAGTGCAGGAGTCAAGAGTAAATAAGCAGAGTGCAGCAGTAGTGTATTTAGGTTTTGTGGTGCCCTAGGCCTGACTAAACTTGTGCACCCCCTAAATTAAATATGATCCACCCCTTCCTGTCAAGGCCACACCCCTTTCTGTTTAAGACCCACCCTTAAATTTTCGAGTGGGGAAACTAGTTCTTAGGGCCTCGGGGGTGCAATGGATTCCCTTAATTTGTATAGATTTCCTCTCACTTCCTGTTTGGCTATGGAGCAGGAAGTGAAGGGAAATCTCTGCAATGGGACAGGGATGGTAAAAAATAAACTGACAGGGGCTTTAACCCTCCCTTACTCTATCCAAAAAAAAAAAAAGTGTTGCCTATACTCCTACTTTAAGCACAAATTTCTGATAATTTTATGTAGAGGACAAAGAAGATACAACCATGCCAATGGTGCAGCAGAAAACATATAACACAGTGAGGAAGGTTTGTGGTCGAGGATGATAGGTCAAAATTAGAAGTAGCTGGCGTTATACTAACAGTGTAGCACAAGCCGGCGGGGACTGTGCTGCCCCCCTGCAAAGTGCTGCCCTAGGTCTGGGCCTTGTTGGCCTAGGCCAGGATACAGCGTTGGAGTGCAGCATGCAGCTATGTAACACAGGGTTCAGAGGTCAGGAGTAAGTAAAGCAGAAAGATGGGTCAGTAGTAAGGATGCAGAGTGCAGGGCATAGTAGCATGTAAAATACTGTACAGTGTAGGGGTCTGTAGTATGTAACGCACTGTATAAAGGTCAGTATTATGTAACACACAGTGCAGAGGTCCAGAGTATCTAGCACATCTACCCCCACAAGCAACAATACCCCCCCTTTTACCCCCATTACAAATTTCCCCCCTCCCTCTACAAAATTCCCTCACCAGACCTCATATGCAGCAGCACCCGATAGAGTGAAGAAAGTTCTGAGTTTCCTCTTGGCTGTGACTTTAGATTCTTTTAGAAGCTTCACATTTGATTTTACTGTATGAGAAGCTGGGTACTAACTGATCTTAATCTCCGATTAGCAAAGCAATGTCAGTTTGCAAAGCCACAGAAACCATAAAAGCACAGGTTATTGTATTGAGTCAATGTCCACCACAGATGCCACCACATCCAATGTCTCACTGTAAACAATCTGAAGAAATGCACCAGACAGACCCTTATGGCACCATGTTGTAGACACACCACTACATAAAACCCAGCCCAACTTTCTGAGAATTATGGCATGATTGCGGAGCAAAGGATCATTTTGCACAACTAGAGCTACTACGTAAAAGCCAGGAAAACATCTAATGGAAGCCAATTCTCTGTCCATTGGTATTATGAAGAAAGTAAAGAGGGAGTTAAGTACTGGAGCAATAGCTAATAATTGCAACCGTTTATTCACTGCCTACTCCTGTAAAAATTGAACAAACTATTAGAATATAAAAAAATATAATAAGGAAATTAGTGACTATACACAAAATACACTACAACTTAGCACACTGGTTGATAGACATTAATGAAAACAAACTTTGATGGACATTCTGTATATAGACCTAGACCACCTTGCATGAACTGGTCATGAAGCTAATTAAGAGGAAAAGCCATAGGCAATTAAAGTGTAAGGGCCCATTCACACCAGCAAGTTTGGACTGCATTGGGCAGTAATGCCCAAAGTAGTCCCAACCCAAGAACAAGGCAATTTGTATAAAAAAAAAAAGTAGGACGTGTTTCGATACACTGTACCACAGTGCATACGAATTATAAAAAAGTTGAAAAAAATAAAAATAAGAAAGTAAGCATTACAATGTGTTTTAATAACACATTGCTGTAAAAGGCAGGTGGCGTTCACACCACAAACTAGAGCATGCACATTATGTACACAATAACACAGTGTATGGTGTGAATGAGCCCTAAGTTTAGCCAAAACTTTTTTTTTTTTCATGTTGCATGAAGTGTAGGATGGAAGGTTGTTTTTTGCTATTTATGTCTTATTGGGGAGATTTCCCTTAACTTCCTGTTTTATAGACACAATGGAAAGTAAGAGAAATTCCATTGTAAACAAAATTCTCCATTTGAAGATCTCCCCTCTATTCCTGTTCTGTGTACAACCTAAAACGTTGGATTTCCTATTACTCTCTATCCCAATGACATCGGTCATCACGACAAATAGAGAGGGTGAAAGTCCCCAAGTCTCTCATGACTCTATCCAAAACTAAAAAGTTTTGGGATCATATACATTTTAATACAATGGATATATGTTGTGCGTGTGTGTATAATATTTTAATATTTTGAAGGTATATTAGGACATGACTGTGATCTGATAAAGACCCAGGAATGAGTAAACATTACAAGACAAGTGAAATTGATAATCTTCAGTGACGTGAGTTGTACAGTCAGGTCAGGTACATATACAATACAAGGAATATAGGGCAGCAGACACTGCTTGTGCCCTCTGGCTGCCCTTCAGGCTTCCACAACATGGTGTAGGACATGAGAGTCAATCTGGCCAAATTTATTAAAACTGACTGTGACCAGAGATGGACCTGGGTAAGAAAATTAACCCTACACAAGCTGATCAGAGCAGACTAGGATATCATAGATGATACCGAGCAGATAGTGGACATCTGCAATCACCACAGTCCATCATTAGGAGAATTGCCTCTAATTATGAGGAGCAAACTGACATTGGTAAAAGGGAAGGTCAAGTGAGAATAATTTAAAACTGTTTTTTTAACGGCTTCCTAAAACTTTAAATGCCAACTTCAGCATACTTTTCATTTTAGTTTTGGATAGAGGATGACGGGAGAAAATATTCCTCAACCTTTTTATTTCTTTATGTTCCCAACTGGCGAGATTTCACCTGACTTCCTGACTAGATTTCACGTGGACCAGAAGTAAAGGGATATCTCTCCGACATCTCTCCACTGGGGACACTGCGTTGAGAAAGAATAGTAACTTTATTTGTTTTCCACAGCCATCTGTGTCTGTCCTGGTAAGCCCTATTTATTTATTTCCTTTCTTGGTGTCAGGTTTGTCAAACTCGCCCGTTCAGATTAATGGGGCTTCTTCAGGACTGCAAGCCAAATGCAACGCGGTCCCACAATGTAAAATTGCCACTTGCCAATTAAAAAAAGAAAAGTAAAAAAGAAAAGAACAGGTGTCAGGTGGCGGCCATAGCGCCTCCTGAACACCTGCCAGTCGCTGCTATGCCACCCTCTGAAAAGAACTGCTTTTCATAGGATGGTAAGCATTAAAAGTGTTGGAGTGAACTGGGACTAAACAGCATGTCTTGCACAAACACCTTACCAGTCTATAGCTATACAGCCCAATTCCAATTTTTTTTTTCACTGTGTATTGGATAGGGTAGGGAAGATTTACAGCCTCTGTCGATTTTTTTATCCCCTCCTGTGCCCCTATTAGGTCGATTTACACTCACCAATGGAGAAATGGAAAACAGCAAAAATGCCTCCAGGTACAGTAATGAAATGT
This sequence comes from Rana muscosa, assembly GCA_029206835.1. Lineage (NCBI taxonomy): Eukaryota > Metazoa > Chordata > Amphibia > Anura > Ranidae > Rana > Rana muscosa. The sequence goes on along the minus strand of CM055123.1, from coordinate 211,607,053 downwards.
TAGAACTTGGACAATGTTCTTATTGTTGTATCTGTCTTTCTGTGCTTTTGACAGCTGCTCTCTGCCATTTCTTGTACAGCCATCACAAAGACATAAAGTGATATCTCAAAATCTCTTCAACCGTGTAGCACCCTCCTAGCATAGAATACTAGGAAAATCTAGTTGGTGGCTTGCTCTGTAATCAGAGAAGCTGAGATTGATTGTCTGGGTCTGTTTGTAGCTCCACAGCCTCGGGATTTGATTGTTTGCCTTTGTGAAAATCTTTTTCCATGCTCTGGCCAATACCTTGTGGGGGGTGCCCAGTAAGTGGCTGGAGAGGAACATAAATAATCTGAGGCTTGGAGCAGACCTAGTGTTGTCCTGCTGGAGGAGTTTCCAGTCTCAGGGGCTCTTCCCCTCTAAGGCAGTTTTGTTGGAATTTGGTGATGTTCATCGAAGTCCTAGCTGTGGCAGAGCTGGGGGGCTATTCCTAATTTCTTCTGGAGCCAATGGATCTGGTCTGGAGAACTCACAGTGTAGTGCTTGATTAAAGATGGGAGGTGTGCAGCTGCCCCGGATATTGTGAGTACTGACTCAAGCTCAAGATTTAGTGACTGTGTGTTGTATATCTGTAGCTCATCCTGAGACTGCTCTAGTCTACCTTTACTTGCTCAAACCTACTTCATGGTCCCCAGCTGTGAACCTACAGGCTTGTAGACAGGTGAAGTCTACTTTCCCCACTGCAGGGGGTGATTAACCGCAGCTGCATTGCAGGGGGAGAGGATATGAAGAGGAACATGATTCTTCTATGGTTTGCTGGGTCACTGAGGTAGCTATCAGGTTGGATGCTGCTGGCCCATGTGACTCCGATGGCCATCTTGGGTCAGGCAGGGTCTATTTAAGACTCTGGCTCCCAGGCCTGGAGCGCATTGCACGTGTGGACAGTGTAGGGATGGGTCACCTGTCTGACAGGGATAGTGATTACCGGCAGGGAGGGGGTAACAGATGAGTAGGGAAAAGATAGGGACATGGCATTCTTCTTGGAAACCTCCCCATTTGGGTACGGATCAGCTAGGCCACATTCCGCCCCTCAAGACAGACACTGTCAGCACATCAGAGACCTGCTCTGCTGCTCACTACTGTTATATGTTGTGAATATTCCTGGTCAGATGCCTTCCTGCTGGGTTTGTTACTGGATTCTACATTAATACAAGTTCTATTATATGCAACTGACCTGAGTAGTTACTGCCTACCATGCTGCACCTCCCCACATACTATTCCAGTCTACTTTCTAACTTCTTGTGCTCAAACCTACTTCATGTTTCCTAGCGATGAACCTATAGACTACAGTATTCCAGTCTGACTGTTACTTGTGCTGCTGTCACTGAGCGAGACGTGTCCCTTGCTAACAACCCCTAACATTTTGGAGTATCCCATACCCAATACCCCCCTCCTGTTACCAGTTCTATCAACAAACCTTTTTTTAAAAGACATCCCCTAAACTGTTTACGGAGCTGAAGTGAATGAACTGTTGCTGTGTAGACATGTGCACACTGAAATATTTTGTTTCGGAATTTCGTTTTCGTCCGAAAAATAAATGTATTTAGTTACTTTATATTAGTTACTCTAATGTTGTATAACTAGTAATAATTATATTTATTAATTATTATTACTAGTCAACCAACATTAGAATTCTACTATAGATTGTGGGTGCAGCATTTGACTAGAAATGTACGATTGCGGCGTTGTACAGTTTAGCTGCTTCGTCGAATCTTCTTAGAACATTCGACAGACACCATTCTGGTCGAATGCTCCGCCCACAAGCTATAGTAGAATTCTCATGTTGTATGACTAGTAATAATTATATTTATTAATTATTATTACTAGTCAACCAACATTAGAATGCTTCTATAGCCTATGGGTGGAGAATTTGACCATAAATGTCCGCTCGCGGCGACTGCTTCGTTGAATCTTCATGTCAAATCTTTTTTCTCTATGTCGAATAATCTTGGACTAATAGAGTTAGGTTAGGCACATTCAACTTCAGGTTCGATAGACACAGATCGTTATTGTCACCGTCATGTCAAATCATCTATCTATATCGCACTGTTGTTGCAACGAAACGAAAATAAAGCATTTTTTATGTCGGATCTTTCAGATTTCGGATTCTGTGCATTCGTTATCGTTTGTTAAGACAAACGCGAAACTCCCCGAAATTCAGACGAAAATGCATTTGGACGAAATCGAATGCACATGTCTATTGCTGTTTGCCTGCCTGCCTCTGCACTGTTTTGGGAAAGAACCTGTTATACTACAGTGGCCCATTCAGGGGTAGCACTACACATGGTATAATCTGTTGCTAGAACGCAGGTGGCCAACCTCCACAAAGTCCTTGGATGGTAGGACAAAGGCAGTGGCCAACACCCTAACAACCAAGGAGCAGGAAGTCATTCATTTAGTGGCAGGAGTGATACCGCCCCAAAATGAATGACTTCCTGACTGCAACAGCTGGTGAGCAGGCAGACTGGCCAATTACTGTATTTGTTGGCGTATACGTTTGTCCACTCAAGGAACTGCGAACATGTAAAGTTTGGTTCGAACTCTACATGTCTGAACTTGAATCTCATCTCTACTATTAACATAATTTTACCAAATAGAAAAGACAAGCATGACTCCTGCAGAAATAAACAGCATGAAACTGTTATATTAATATTGATTATCTTTAGTTAAAGCCCAGCTCCAAGCAATTAAAAAAATACACCCTTGCAGTGGAGCCCCCTGCACTGTACGGGTAGAATGCTCGTTATGTCTAGGGGAGGAGAGTGCAGGCTATAACACTTACCTTACACCCCCCTCAAGCCGGCTCCAGCACTCTCCACCTCTGTGTGGGTGGAGCCTCAGCATCATCATGTACAATACAGGCACATTAACCGCTTGCTGACCAGCACACGCCGATATACATTGACACAATGGCATGGCTGGGCATATGGGCGTACAGGTACGTCCCCTTTAAGATGCGGCATTCCCGCCGCAAGCTCCGTGAGTGTGACCGCGGGTCCCGTGGACTCAAAGTCCCCCGGGGAGTCCCGCAATCGTCTCACGGAGAGAAAGAGCGGGGAAATGCAACAAGCATTTCCCCGTTCTGCCTAGTGACAAGGACACTGATCACAGCTCCCTGTGATCGGGAGCAGTGATTAGTGTCGTGTTACACGTAGCCCACCCCCCCCTACAGTTAGAACACATCCCTAGGACACACTTAACCCCTTCAGCGCCCCCTACTGGTTAACCCCTTCACTGCCAGTGTCATTTACACAGTAATCAATGCATTTTTATAGAACTGATCGCTGTATAAATGACAATGGTCCCAAAATGGCATCAAAAGTGTCCGATGTGTCCGCCATAATGTTGCAGTCACGATAAAAATCACTGATCGCCGCCATTACTAGTAAAAAAATGCCATAAAACTATCCCCTATTTTGTAGACGCTATAACTTTTGCGCAACCAAAAATATGTAGAAGAATACGTATCGGCCTAAACTGAGGAAAAAAATCGTTTTTTTATATATTTTTGGGGGATATTTATTATAGCAAAAAGTAAAAAATATTGTTTTTGTTTTTAAAATTGTCGCTCTTTTTTTGTTTATAGCACAAAAAATAAAAATCGCAGAGGTGATCAAACACCACCAAAAGAAAGCTCTATTTGTGGGGGAAAAAAGACGTCAATTTTGTTTGGGAGCCACATCGCACGAACGCGCAATTGTCAGTTAAAGCGACGCAGTAGTGCCGTATCACAAAAAGTGCTCTGGTCTTTGGGCAGCCAAATGGTCCGGGGCTGAAGTGGTTAATTCAGGCTGGAGCCACAGAACAGTCAGAGGGGGGACTGGTTGCAGTGCTGGAGGAACTTTGCTGAAGCTAGGAAAAGGTTAAATATTTACTCCCTTTCTGTGCACCCCCAGACATAATAATCATTTAACCCTTGCAGTGCCCAGGACCTCACTGCAAGGGAAATTTTTTTAAATTCTAATGCCGCGTACACACGACCGTTTTTCATAACGAGAAAAATGCAATTTTTTAAATTGGTCATTAAAAACGATCGTGTGTAGGCTCCAGAGCATTTTTCTCGACGAGAAAAATGGGCATTAAAAATTTAGAACATGCTCTATTTTTTCTCGTAGTTTTTCACGTCGTCGTTTTTCTCGTCGTGAAAAACGGCCGTGTGTACGCTTTAATGACAGGAAAAAAACGCGCATGCTCAGAAGCAAGTTAAGAGATGGGAGCGCTCGTTCTGGTAAAACTAGCGTTCGTAATGGAGATAGCACATTCATCACGCTGTAACGGACTGAAAAGCATGAGGCAGAAAGCGCGAATCGTCTCTCACCAAACTTTACTAACACGAGATCAGCAAAAGCAGCCGAAAGGGTGGCGCCATCCGAATGGAACTTCCCCTTTATAGTGCCATTGTACGTGTTGTCGAACGTGTTGTACGTCACCGCGCTTTGCTCGAGCATTTTTTTTCACGATATTGTGTAGGCAAGGCAGGCTTGAGAAGAATCACGTTGAGAAAAACTTTGTTTTTTTCAATGACATTAAAAAAGTCAGAGTGTACGCGGCATTAGAATTGAGCTTTAAAATGGAACTCCAGCATATGTCAAACTAATGAATGATATCAATAGGTCAGTACTAAGAATCAGGGCCGCTGATAAGGTAGTACAGCCAGCCCTCCTGTACCGGGCCCCGAGCCCATCAGTTCAAAAGGGGGGCTGAGCAGGAGGGTCAGCGGTACTGCCTTATTGCTGACACCTCTTGTGGCTCTTCCTGCAGCGATACCGGCTTCTCCCCCCTCTACGGCTGCCCCTTCCACAATTCTGATCATCCCCATCCCACTGCTCTTCAGGCCCTCTGTGAGTCCTCCTTTGACCTGCTGGCTGTGCCCCCTGTGTGTCCTATCCCTTGCAGTGCTATCGGCTTCCCTCCTCTTCTCTCCCTCCCACCAGCAGCTACTGAGGGCACACAGGGAGAGTCATTTCAGGATGGAGACCTCATTCACACACAGAACTTTATTTAATCATTCAATACAGTTTTATCTTTTAGATTTAGAAGGGATTTTGTTATGTTTGTATCCACTAATAATGATTTTAGTGTATTGTTAGCAAAAATATAATTTGATATTTTCAGGGGGAAGGGGGGCCCTGTGATTTTTAACAGCAGCCCTGCTAAGAATTGTCAATATTACTCTAAGTGAAATATATTAATAAAAGTTGTATTATAAAAATCTTAATCAGACTGCTTCACATGGAACAATACTGACAATTGAGGTCTGAGACTTTATACATATATATTTTATATACAAGCCCATATGTCATGCTAGCGATTATTTATACATATAATATAGTATGTAAGCAAGAATTTTTCACACATGGATTTTGCTCTGGGGATATATAGTAATTATTGCAGGTGTGGGGTTACAATGGCAATGATGAAGTGTTTTAATAAGTCGAGGTATAATGCAGCTCCTAAAAACCCGGCCCACCTCTGTGACCCAATGCAAACATTTCCTTCATGTATCCATTCCAAGGAATGTGCTCTAGAGACATTTTTTCAATTTATGAAAAACATGTATCAGGGATAAAACCAATGCTATAAAATAATTGCTTCACCATTGCAGCTATAACTCTCCAGAGCATAGTGCCCATTGCAACTTTTTAGAACCAAACAGACCTGTGTCTGGATCGAATTATAAATCGGATTCCGGTTCAATTTAGCCTTACATCTTTAAGACCTACCTGTGCCTAATTCAGGCAAGAATTTGTGCCAGTGTCAGAAACATTACAAATTCAGGTAGTTCATACTGCCATCACTTTAAGGATCTGTCACTATAGCAGGGACAAATTCTTAAAGGATTACCACCAGTTCTCAGATTGGGAAACTGGCGGTAATTAAGGCCAACTCTGAGCTGGAGTACTCAGAGCAGGCCACGCCTAGGCTGGGAAGTTGTCATGTATGCGATAGCTTCCTACACAATTCTATACCCTCTACCTCATTTAGCTGTCGGCTTGGAGAGCCGAAAACTAAATGTAAATGGGATACAAACAATGTCATCACTCAAATATGGACATGTGCTGTGCCCCAACAGAATCCTTTGACTTCCCCCAAATGTCTTATCCTTCAGTTTTTATACAAGAAACTTAATAAAGTCCTGAAGCCACACACCACTTCCATAGGTGTGCGCAGCCTTTGGCATTAGGGTGTGCACCCCAAAGCTCAAACACACTCTACCGATCACTCACAATGTTCATTCAGAAAGGGAAGGGGCCGGTAAATGGCATATTTACTGGCCCCTTCCCCCACTCATCCAAAAACATCCACAGCAACAACCGGTGGCAGAGGAGGGAAGCTGGCAGTGCTGTGGGGGGAAGGAGGGGGAGCCAGGTCAGTAGGGGGAATCTGTTCTGCACAGGGTGATTAGGGTGTGCCTGGGCACACCTGGCACACCCTGTGCACACGCCTATGACCACTTCCAAAGGGTAAAACTGACTTTATTGTTCAGAACATGCACAAACACTAACTTTTCAGCATCAAGACGTACAGTCACCTCCTAGATTGTTAAGACAATTAACCACTTCAGCCCCGGACCATTTCGCTGGTCAAAGACCAGGCCACTTTTTGCGATTCGGCACTGCGTCGCTTTAACTGACAATTGCGCGGTCGTGTGACGTGGCTCCCAAGCAAAATTGACGTACTTTTTTTCCCACAAATAGAGCTTTTTTTTGGTGGTATTTGATACATTTTTTGCGCTATAAACAAAAATAGAGCGCCAATTTATCTATTTGCTATAATAAATATCTCCAAAAAATATATAAAAAACGTTTTTTTTCCTCAGTTTAGGATGATACGTATTCTTCAACATATTTTTAGTAAAAAAAAAACGCAATAAGGGTTTATTGATTGGTTTGCGCAAAAGTTATAGCGTCTACAAAATAGGGGATAGTTTTATGGCATTTTTATCAATAATTCTTTTTTTACTAGTAATGGCGGCGATCAGCGATTTTTATCGTGACTGCGACATTATGGCGGACACATCGGACACTTTTGACACCATTTTGGGACCATTGTAATTTTTACAGCGATCAGTGCTAAAAAATTGCCCAGATTACTGTAAAAATGACACTGGCAGTGAAGGGGTTAACCTGTAGGGCGCTGAAGGGGTTAAGTGTGTCCTAGGGAGTGCTTGTAACTGTTAGGGGGCGTGGCTTGGCGTGACACGTCACTGATCGCTGTTCCCGATGACAGGGGACAGACGATCACTGACAGTGTCACTAGGAAGAACGGGGAGATGTTTGTTTACACTTACCTCTTCCCGTTCTTCAGCTCTGTGACCCGATCGCGGGACACCGGCGGTGATCGGGTCCGCGGGTCCCGCGAGCGAGCGCGCGCGCGACCCACGGCTCGCATCTTAAAGGGGACGTACCTGTACGCCCGTATGCCTGTCCGTGCCATTCTGTCGACGTATATCGTCGTGTGGCGGTCCTTAAGTGGTTAAAAGAGTCTACTCTTTACAAGACCTTCCTGTTCCGGAAGACTTAAAGTGATTGTAAAGTCTTGTTTTTTTTCCTATATAAAATAATAAACATGTTATACTTACCTGCTCTGTTGCAGCCCGTATCCTCCTCTTCTTGGGTCCCTCTTCTATGATCCTGGCCACTCCCTCCTGTTCAGTGCCCCCACAGCAAGAAGCTTACTATGGGGGCACCTGAGCTGAGTTACAGCTCCCTGTGTCCATTAAGACATGAAGCCTGACCCGGCCCGCCCCCTCTCTCCCCTGATTGGCTAGCTGACTTTGATTGAAAGCAGTGGGAGCCAATGGCATCACTGCTGTGTCTCCTCCAATCAGGAAGGAGAATCTCAGACTGCTGAGACACTCGTGGACATCGCTGGACAGAGAGGGACCTCAGATAAGTGTTAGGAGGGCGAGGGTGGCTGCTGCACACAGAAGGCTTTTTATCCTAATGCATAGAATGCATTAGGATAAAAGACCTTCTGACTTTATAACCACTTTAAGAGCACATTCAACCAGGGCAGTGCCAGCTTTGTGGATAGCACAGTGCTGAGTGTCTCCTGAGGCTATTTGCAAGTTAGCAATATGGTCCTCCCAGAACACCTTCATTGCGCTTTATTAGGTGAACACGGTTAAGCTCACAACAGGAAAATTTGGAAAATTTGTTGTGCAGGCGCATACTTGTGCTACTGACCATTACAATTTTTTTTCTTGCACCCTCCCATATGGCGAGTAAGTTCCCATTGTTTGCTGCCATGATGCACTAGGAAAATTGTATACTCACCTTTCCGTAATTTTCCTTTCCTAGTGCATCTTCATGGCAGCATACAGATTCCCACCCAAATGGTGAGAGTTACAGAAAATGCAGAGAGCCTGGTCTGTCTTTGATTTATAGTTAACCAGTCCTATCAGGTTGTGGGGGCGCAGCCACACCGCGCCAGGAAAATTGGTTGCTGCCCCTGTTGAAGTACACTAGTACGAAACACATCGGGCTTGCTCACCACTTCACTCACTGCCCTTTTAATATGTTTTTTATGCCTATGTGATCACTTTTACTTGTTGGCTTTTTAAATAAACCTACATTGACCTGCACTATCGGAGCCCTCCTTTCTTCTTAATTTTTTCCATGATTGTTCGAACGAGTTGAGGCTCTCTCCCTATGTGCGATTCACTTTTCCGGCGAGATTTTCCGGATTGAAGGTGGTTTCTTCTCTGTCTGATGACTTTGGTGATCATGCTTCGAATCCTGAATCTTTTTCCAAGTCAGGGAACCTGCCGGGGAGGTTTTTCATCGGGGATTCGTGTGATCCAGTCTATAGACGAGCAGAAGGGAACTGCCACTGAAATTTTTCCAACGTCTGTTTAATCTGCCCTAAACCCGCAGATCCACCTGTTCCGGTAAGGGTATTTTATCTTCTCTATATCCTCAGAAGTTGTTTGATGATCCATATTATTACACGTGTGGTTTCTCATATCATTTCTTAATAGCACAGATTTTGTTCATGGACACTTGTTGTGGACTCACTTCATTGTTGTGTTGCATTTTTCACTTTGAGACCGTGTCTCGGAGCTCTCTTACAATCATTTCAACGCTACATCTTTATTCACATACATTTAATACTAGTCATATTTTATGTAGCAGCTTTTTGTTTTTATTACACAAGTCTTTTAATATATTTTTTTGAATAGCGCAATATTTATCTTGATTTTATACACTCAACAGAGACCTATTGATTAAAAAAACATGGAGCCCACGCTGATTACTTCTACTCTGATTCCATAGAGTCAGTGTTTAAAGCCTCAATCTAAGGTGGAGCAGACCCCACAGCAGTCAGGTTTTATTGTTCAGGTGTAGCAAGTTATCTTGCTGCTGTTGATAATTCATCCAGGTTTTGTAAAGTTTGATTTTAACAAGTAATGAAGTATTAAAAACTACTGACTGTTCTAGGAAATTGTGTTACTGTTGCTCCTGTTTTCATATGGCCCATTTCACGTTAAAAATTCTGGCCAATCATCAAAACAAGAACCACCTTGCCTAATGGACCTTGCTCCCTCTCTGGCCAAAATTCTGCAGAATCATGATTGCTATTAAGGGATCAGCAACAAAATTATATCTACTGGTTTAGCCAGCAAGGGAGAGATGTCATAGGAAAAGCTAGGTGCATTCTTGGTAATTTGGTTGTTGGCCAGTTGTCACAAGTGACAGAATTGCTGGCATAATCTAGGGTGACATCCCCGGATTGAGGACACTGTCCCCGGACCAAGTCTGTTCCCAGTTTTGTCCCCGGATTGGATTTGAACAGGGGCTGGGGAAATTTCAAATACAGTCAGTGCAGAATTAAAAAAAAAAAGAATTCTGAATTACACACCACCGCTCCTACTAGCTTAGGGGGGTGTATTTTTTTTCCATTATCTGTGCCCCTTTCTGATGATCATGTGCTGGTCGGAGCGGAGGGAATATTTCTTCAGTTTCGGGTGCATGCCCATTCAGCTTCGCCCACATTTTCTTCTGCCTTGGCTCAAGTTCCGGCCAGCCGCCTGCCTGCTTATCTTCTTGCCTTCCCTGGTGGAGTGATCTTCCTCCGCACCCCACCCAGTAGTAGCCAGGGCCCGGAGAGTAAGACTTGACAGGCTGTGAGGCGGGCGGCGGCGGCGACGGGCAGAGAGACGCTGATTGCCGCTGATCGCTGATTACTAGTAAAAAAATTAAAAAACTAGTCGCTGGTCGCTGATTACTAGTAAAAAAAAAAATATGTCCCCGGATTTCATTTTAAAAATCTGGTCACCTTAGATGCCATAATCTGGCCCTAAATTAGTGATGTTTAAAGCAGAACTTCAGTTTTAAATGTAATACCTAGCTAGCACAGGGTGTAGTGACTACTGTAACTTACCTTACCTAAAGTCATCTTTTATTGTGAGACCCATTGTCTCCCCTGTCTTGCTGTTTAGGCCCGGTTCACACAGGGGCGACTCCTCAGGCGACTCGGTCGCCTGAGGAGTCGCGTCCCGGTCTGTGCTATGGAACCGTTCTAATAGGAGCGACCTGAGTCGCTCCGACTTAGAAAAAGGTTCCTGTACTACTTTTGGGGGTGACGCAGGGCGACTTGCATTGACTTCTATACAGAAGTCATTATGCAAATCGCCTCGGCGGGCGTCTCAAGTCGTCTTGAGATCGCGCCACCGAGGTCGCCCCCGAAGTCGTGCCGCCCCTGTGTGAACCAGGCCTTATGGTGTTGGATATGTTTAGAAACAACTGTATTGAACAGGCACTTTTGTTCTTAGCAAGCAGTATGCATCATTGCAAATTAAGCAGGTGTGCGAAAAGAGAGGAGTGAAAGTAGTTTTCTATCCCTGTATGTTACATCCTGTTTAAGATAATTCATTGGGGAGGGACTGACAGTAAATGATTATAATTAGATTTACATAGTCACCAACATTTGAAAACCATTTCCAGGCACACTGCTAAGGAGTCTGTGAACAGTAAATTCAGCTTGCATATACAGCTCTCTCCAAGGACAACGAACCTCGATAAACCATTTATAATTTTTTTTAAATATATAGTGAATTTTCCTCACTAGAAATAAGGCTTATCATTAAGTATTCATAAATAACCTTTCTATTACTGACTTAAATATATCACATATGATATTGTAAGCTACATTACTGTTATTTTCAGTTCTTATTGGCTCTTATGGTTGAAAATAGCAGTTATTATGGCAAATAGTGATAATTATAGCTTAGTGAATTGATGGTCTCCAATGACCCTTTATACCATTAAGTAAAAAACACCCGTCATCTGAATGTCCCTCACTGAACTCCTGTAAAGAGTCTGTTTAAAGCGAAATTTAGGGCTGCTAATAAACCCTAAGCAATGTAACACTTTCCCCCCCCAACATATTTTAAACTTGTGTCATTAAGGGGGTGACCTAACTTACCATATGCCACAGCCTCTCAGCAGTTGGTGCTCCAGTCCTCTTTGATCCCATTCTGGAAAAGTTTGTTGGGCAATCCTACATCATCACCGACAATGAAAGACCAGTGCTGGCCTTTGGTCCTACATTGTACGTGATGACGTTGGCGAGAGGAGCAGTTACAAGATCAGTCAGAGACCAGCAAGAAGAAAGGCTTGCTTGGGTGCACAACCTGCAGCCCTCCAGCTGTTGCGAAACTACACATCCGCTGAGGCATTGTAAGGCTAACAGTTACAAGCATAACTCCCTAAGACAGAGGCATGATGGAACTTGTAGTTCCGCAACAGCTGGAGGGCCACAGGTTGAGCACCCATGGTTTATTGGGACCAGTCTTCACAGGCATATCTGGAGGAAAGAATGCATGAAGGGTCATGGATTAAGGTTTTACTCAGTTTGTTAAACCCCTTGAGAAAATGAGCATTAAATCATTCATTAGCTGGGGTGGGGAGGACAATGTTTGTGATTTTTTTTATTGCCGTTGGGCTTTATCAGTCTGATGATCAAATCTGATAGGTAAAGAGGACCCCAAGTATCCTGTATCTTATGGTGTAGGTAATGTTTTAGGACCTGTTAAACTGAGCATTATCCATTTTTATTTATCATAAACAGTTGTTTTTTTTCCGCCAAATTGCCAAATACATATATATATATTATAGAAAAACATCACAATACAGAACAGACCACAAAACAAAAATACCAAACTAAAGCAAACCTTATATATTTGAAACAAGATGTATTCCAATTTACCCCATCCCTTGTGGCAAAAGTTTGTAGCATTTTTCATATTCCAATTCAAGACCAGACCAGGTACCTGAAACCACTTAGCCCAACTCTTTTGAAATTTTCCGAGAGCTCCCCTATGCTGAAAGACAACTGTTCTACCATAAAATTTAAATTGTCTGCTGATATCTATTCTACCATGGTCAGTGGATGTGGTAAAATCCACTTGAGGCTGGGTTCACACTTGTCCTACAAACGCTCCAACATTGGGAGCTCATGTCGCATGACGTGTGAAAATCAATGTTTCCCTATGGGAGCCGTCTCAACTGGTCTGACACAAGTCGGTCCGACTTTGAAAATGCTCCCTGTACTACTTTGGTCCGACTTTGATCCTACTTCAGCCCATTGACTATCATTGAAGTCGGATCAAAGTAGGAGCCTTGTCCTTACAATCTGACTTTTGACACCCGACATGGTGATTACAGCAGCAGTAAAAGTCAGACTATCACAAAGTCGGATCAAAGTAGTATCCTGTTCATTCAAGTCAGATGGATGTCGGACCAGTGTAGGACCGACGTAGGACTGATGTCGCAGAGCAAAGTAGGATGAACGTTGTATGACTGTCGTGTCGTACAAGTGTGAACCCAGCCTTAGTGGAATCAAATTTCAAGCAAGAACTTTTTTTCTGTTAAGCCTCCATCTCAAACTACCTTGGTTTTCTGGAACCTCTAGATGCCCCAAAATACAAATATATGGATTACATGCAGCATTCATTTTATACACAGCATTACTTTGTTGAACATCTTTCCAATATTTTACCAACTTAGGACATCTCCCAATAAGATGTATGAAAATGCCTAGGTCCTGCCTACATGTAATACAATTAAGACTATCTCAAAAGCCTGAACTAGAACGTCAATTGGAAGTTTTATATGTTTTATGGACATTAAATAACTGAGTTACTACTTGAGTGGCTAATTTCAAAATAAAGGGACTTGGACTTTACCTATGTCTTGAGACCGTTACTCTCTACACTACAGGAAGTATTGCAATAAATATTTTTTTTGGAGCAGTATGTTGTACACAGAGGAAAGCATACTCTCTGTATGTTCAGACTACACCACATCCTCTACCACTGGAATCTTTTAATATCTCATTGCTGTTATCTTTTACTCTGGGAGCAGCTTGCATGACACACACAATTGTAAATACTGATAAAACTTTGTTTAGGTATAGAGAATGCTTTCAACTCTGCCTTCACTCTATTCGCTCTATTCGTATACCTTCCACAAATAAATGTCATTTCTTAAACAATCTTAAAATTTTATCCAACAATTGGAGAATAGGCATCACCTGAAGAATAAAAAATTCCCTTCTCTAGCACCTCCTAATAGACCTCTCCCACACATGCAATTAAAGCGGTGTTCCAGCTGTTTTATTTTTTTATTTTTAAAGTCAGCAGCTACAAACAGCTGCTGACTTTTAATAAGCACACTTACCTGTCCAGGGTGCCTGCGATGTCGGCCCCCCCGAGGCCGATCCGTCCATCGGATCGGGTGCCGGCGCCGCCATTCTAACTAAGGGAAACAGGCAGTGGAGCCTTGCGGCTTCACTGCCCGTTTCCTACTGCGCATGCGCTTTGTGAATGGCCGGCTGTCTTCTGGGACACACACAGGTCCCAGAAGACAGCGCGCCCCAGAAAACAACGCAAGGAGGACGAGAAAGAAGCTAGCCGTGTTATAGGAAGTGGCAGATTAGGAAGATCTGCCTAGCAACAGCCATTTCTGGTAAGTACTTTTTTTTTTTCAATTTTTTTTTTTCACATTTTATGAGACATTTTGTGTAATTTTTTTTTAGGGTGGACCTCCACTTTAATATCTGATATAGAGGGTGGATCCCCTTACCCAAATCCACTAAATGTTGCACCGACTATATCATCCATATAATCCCTATTTATGAATTATGTGTATCTATACCACCCTCATTAGGTGGATACTGTAATGTTTCTATACGTAATCAGTTTTTTTCCTTCAAATAAGATCTCTAAAGATGCTATTAATTATGTAGCGGGGTCTCTTCTAAGGCCCCAGGACTACGTTACCCAGAACCCCATTCGGCCCCAGGGCGGAGGTTCCACCGCAGAGACTCATGGGAGGGGTTACTTAAGTGAGAGGCGAGGCGGAGCTCGCTCTCTTGGGACACGGCGTATCAAGTGACAAGTCATCCTGTGCGGATCGGCTGTGAAGCAGGGCCTGAAGCCTGAGGCCTTGCTTGAAGTCCGAAGAGCCTTCCACCATGCTGCGGAGCCTGGGTGGATCCTGACCCGTCGTGAGAGGACGTGAGTTGGATCGAGGACTCGTTCGGAGCAGACGCTGTGTGCGACACACAGGAGGTGGAAGTCCCAGGCTGGGATCGCGCCTGGAGTGGTGAGCGGGCACCTGCCCATATCAATAGACTGAGTTGTGTTCAGGCCTGTAGACTGCCTAGGCCCGCTGTTCGCTCACCAGTGTTTCTTGGGGGGTCCGGTAGCGGGACAGAGTTGAAGTATCTACCCCCCCCCGTTTTGCCCTGTTATTTCAAGTTAACACCCAATGTGGATAACAAATGGTTATTTCTTTAAGTGCACCAACGAAAGCTGGCCGGTGAAGAAACCTTCCTCCCTTAGGGGAAAGAGACTCAGTTCCATTCCATGTCAGGCCTGACTTAGGTGGGGAGTTTAGAAAGTTTGTGTTACTACGCCATAGGCGAGCACACGCTATAATAGCTCCGCGTGGTGGACACTGCGCGGCGCCATATTATTGTGCTGCACCTAGTACATTGATTGATGCAGGGCTCTGCAGGCCCATGTATATGTTGCATGTTATACCTTGAATCCTTCACTACCAGTAAAGCTGTTATATATATTTTATATTCTTGCCTCAGTGTGTTGCCTGACTGTTTAGAAATTATTAAGTATAATACACCTGAGGGTGATAGGAGTTTAACCCTAGACTGACTGTGCCAGAGTGGGTCGAGTAAGATTGCTGGGGGTTGGCGGTGCTGCGTGCAGGGCCCGAAATCAAATCAGCGGCTCTCTTAACTGGGGGTAGCGCTACACGTGGGGGCTCGTGAGTCCGGGATCCTGTTGCAGCAAATAGCAGCCAAAAAGTACCAGCATGGACCCACTAGAAGTAGTGAAGTGGTGCGCAGCAGCCAACACAGATCCAAATGGGGCAGTGATCATAGAACTCCCAGGGATCTGGCAAGAAGATGCAGTGAAACAGTTAGTGATGTCACTGTCCCCACAACAGAAAGCATGGATAGTGGATGTCAGATCAGAACCTCCTTTGACATTTGTACTGATAAAATGGAAAGATGGAGTCCCAGAAGACTTCAAGAAACCAAGCATAGAAACGGTGGATAAACAAACTTATAAGTTAATACGCATCCCACCCAACCTAAAAGAGGCAAAGAAAGAAGAGAGTCCCGGGTCGCCGCAGGGCACCCTCAGTACAGAATTATGCGCGGTTCTAGGGGAAATCATAGCGCAATGCAAGAAAGACCCGGCAGATTATCAAATATCAGGATACCGGAAACTCAGAATGTTTTCAGGAAGGAAACCTGTACCTTCAGGTGAAGAAGGATTTGAGGAGTGGTTAGACGGTGCAACTCAGGCTCTGGAGGAGTGGGAAGTCCCAGACCACAGGAAGAAGCAGAGAATTGCTGAGAGCTTGAAAGGGCCTGCTCTAGAGGCCGTAAGCAACCTCAAGATGAGCAAGACAGACTGTACTGCGCAGGACTATCTAGACATTCTGCAGAATGTATTCGGTGGAACAGAGAAGATCACCGAACTTACCTACCAACTGGAGCATTGCTATCAAAAGGCAGGGAAGAAGCTATCCGAGTTCATGATGCGCCTAGATAAAATACTGCACAAGATGATCTTGAAGAAGGGGATTGACCCAAAGAAGGTGGATGAGGCCCGGGTTCAACAGGTGATGAGAGGATCTCAACCCCTGGATCCCATCGCACTGGCATTACGTACAAGACAGGACGGGAAGAGCCTGGAGTACCCTGACTTGATCCGAGTAGTCAGGGAGGAAGAAGCTATGCTGGAGGAGAAAAAGAGGAGCCAACCAGTTGAGACGGTGAACCCTCCTCCGGTGATGGTCAGAACGGCCATGACCTTGGAAAGAGAGGCAGAGGTGGATACCTTGAAGTCGCAGATGTCCCAAGTGCTGGGAATGTTGACCTCCTTGATGGAAAAGGAGTCAAGGGTACCAGAGAGGGAAAGTCAGAGGAAGGAATTGTTCCCGAATACCTCAGCACCCGCACCCCTGGAAAATTGGGGAAATGTGATCTGTTTCAATTGTGGGGGAGCTGGCCATCTTGCCAAAGTATGTGCCAGTCCCAAGAAGAAGAGACTGAATAACCGCAAGCCGCCGGAAAACTTCAACGGGCCCCGGTGAAGGAGTCAACCGGGTGCCCATCATCATCAAGGAACTCCATACTGAATAAGAAGCACATGAGAGAAGGGGCCAGGACCCCACAGAAGAAACCAAGGGTTCCTCAGAAGGAACGTACTCCAAAGAAACACAATAAAGTCCCTCAGCGGGTAGTTACACCCATACAGACCCCTTTGAAGCAGTACCCAGAGAAACTGGTGGGTCCCTCTCCAATCGTATCCATTCAAGTAGAGGGGATCTACAAAAGAGCCCTGTTGGATACTGGAGCGCAGGTGACCCTGTTGTATCGAGACTTCTACGACCGGCACCTAAGTCACCTACCCATCCAGAAGATTGAAGACTTGGAGATATGGGGAATTGGAACAGAGAAGTTTCCTTATGATGGATATCTACCCATAAGACTGACGTTTGACCCATCCATGACTGGGAAGGGGGAAGTGTTCGACACCTTGGCTGTGGTGTGCCCACGACCGCCTGGAGCTAACAGGAGTTCCTTAATAATAGGAACCAACACGGATCTGGTCCGAAGACATTTGTTCCCACTAACAAGAAGGAAGAACCTCCCAGTCACGGAGATTCACCCAATGTTGAAGACCGCCTTCCAACGGCTGATCTTAGAGCAAAAGGCCCCAGAAGAGGGGGTAGGGAAGGTCTGGAGACTCTGAAAAAAAGGAATAGTGCTGCAACCCGGTGAAGTAACCTGCTTGAAGGCCACAGTGAAACTCACTTGGGAGCAGCCGGGCCCTTTTGTGATGTTGGAGCCCGACCCAAGAGAAGAACCTTCGGGCTTGGAGGTAGTCCCGGAAGTGGTCCCGGTGAGGGCCCTGAAGAAGGCCCACTGCAAGGTGCCTGTGAGTGTCAGAAACACCCCGGATGGTCCCATGAAAGTCCCAGCCAGGCTGTTATTGGGCCGGGTGAGCCCAGCCACACCAGTTGCCTCATCAGATGTGGGGAAGACAGATGGAGAGAGTACAGTGTGGGAGAAGCTTTCCATGGAGAATCCAAACCTGCCCAGGGCTTGGAGAGAGAGAGCCCGGAACCAGTTGACTCGTGGGAGAGGATCTTCTCACATGATGAGTTTGATGTGGGGTGTGCTAGGAGTGCCACCCATCGAATCCGCCTCCAGGAAGACAAGCCCTTCAGAGAAAGGGTTAGGCGGGTTCCATTGGCAGATCTCGAAGATTTGAGGGAACAGCTTGCTGAGCTCAAGCGAACATGTGTGATCCAAGAATCTAGAAGTCCGTATGCCTCCCCCATAGTAGTGGTCCGGAAGAAGAACGGGTCACTAAGGTTGTGTATTGACTATAGGACCCTCAATAGGAGAACCACTCCGGATCAGTATACCACTCCAGGGATAGAAGATGCCTTGCAGAGCTTGTCCGGAGCCAAGTGGTTCAGTGTTATGGACTTAAAGAGTGGGTATTATCAGATCCCGATGCACCCAGAAGACAAAGAAAAGACGGCTTTCATAACCCCAGTGTGGTTCTTTGAATTTAATCGGATGCCTCAAGGTCTGTCTGGAGCTCCAGCCACATTCCAAAGATTTATGGAGAAGACTGTGGGAGACATGAATCTCATAGAGGTCCTTGTATACTTGGATGACATCATAGTCTTTGGCAGAACTTTGGAAGAACATGAAGAGAGGTTAGAGAAGGTCTTGAAGAGACTGTGTGAAGAAGGACTCAAGCTCTCACCTGAAAAATGCCAATTTTATCAGTCTTCAGTCAACTATCTGGGACACATAGTGTCCGAAAATGGGGTGTCCACAGACCCTGAAAAACTGGAGGCTGTCACCTCCTGCCCAAGACCTACCACCGTAGCAGAACTCAGGTTCTTCCTAGGATTCTGTTCCTATTACAGGAGGTTCGTGGAGGGGTTTGCTCGAATAGCAAGACCTTTGAATGAGTTGCTGAAGACGGAGGGGGGAAGAGGATGACTCAGGCCCCAGGAAGCCGGGGGAGTCAGTCAAGGACCAGTGGAATGAGAAGTGTGAAGGCGCCTTCCAGATGCTGAAAAAGAGTTTGACCACCACCCCTGTTCTGGCCTATGCAGACCCAAAGAAGCCTTACGAACTTCATGTGGATGCCAGTCATGATGGTCTGGGAAGAGTAATCTACCAGGAGCATGAAGGGCAACAGAGACCTGTTGCGTATGTGAGCAGAAGCTTAAACCCCTCCGAAAAGAACTACCCCACCCATAAGTTGGAGTTTCTGGCCCTCAAGTGGGCCGTAGTAGACAAACTTCGAGATTACCTATATGGGGCCGATTTCACTGTCAAAACAGATAACAACCCCCTTACCTACCTGTTTACCACAGCGAAGCTGGACACCACAGGACATAGATGGCTGGCGGCGTTGTCTGCCTTCAGTTTCAGCTTGAAATATAGACCTGGGGCGGGAAACCGCGATGCGGACGCCCTGTCCAGAAGGTCTCATGTTCCCAACCACAGTAGTGAAGACTGGACCCAAATGGCACCTGACGGGGTGCGGGCCCTTTGCCAAGGGGCTGAACTCCAAGCCAAGGGAGGCTCAAGAGCTGAAGAGATAGGGGTCACTATCTTAGGAGTCCCCAGGCAGTACTGTGGAGCAACTTTGCTGGGGGAAGACAACTTACCCAGACTGACCAAAAAGGAGTTGAGATCCGACCAATGGGAAGACCCTATGGGGAGATTGGTCCTAGAAGCATTAGAGAATCAGAACCCAAACATACTCCTACGTCACCCCTCAAGGGAAGCTCGCCTGTTAAAAAAAGAGTGGGACAGGTTACAGGTGCATCAGGGAGTGGTCTACCGAAGGGGCCCCTCTGATGACCAAGAAGACAAGTGGCAGTTGTTCCTGCCGGAGAAACACAGGGAGACGGTCATGATTGCCTTACATGACAACCATGGTCACCTGGGAGCGGAAAGGACTTTCCAACTTGTTAGAGACCGTTTCTATTGGCCCTGCATGAGGGCTGAAGTTGAGGAATACTGCCATTCATGTGCACGTTGCATACAGAGAAAGACTCTGCCCCATCAAGCGGCCCCAATGGGCCATTTACAAAGTGAAGGCCCGCTTGACCTGGTGTGCATTGATTTCCTCTGCCTTGAACCCGACCTGAGGGGACTAGGAAATGTTCTGGTAGTAACCGACCATTTCACCCGGTATGCACAGGCTTTTCCAGCCAAGGACCAGAAGGCCTCTACTGTGGCCAAAATACTTGTAGAGAAGTACTTTATACATTATGGACTGCCACAAAGGCTCCATTCAGATCAGGGGAGGGATTTCGAGAGCAAACTGATACGAAAACTCCTAGATGCCTTAGGGATCAAGAAGACCAGGACTACTCCTTATCATCCTCAAGGTGATGCTCAGCCGGAGAGGTTCAACCGAACCCTGCTCAACATGCTGGGAACTTTAAGTGGCGAAAAGAAGCAACATTGGAGTAGTCACATCGCGGCCCTTGTACACGCTTACAACAGCACTGTCAGCGATGCTACAGGATATTCACCTTACAGACTTATGTTCGGGAGAGAGGCAAGATTGCCAGTGGATCTGGCCTACGGTACTTCCATAGATCATTGTTCTGCTGCTTCCCACAAGGGATATGTAGATAGACTTAGACACAACTTGAAGACGGCATATGAGCAAGCTCAGGCGGCCTCGGAACAGAGGGGGGCTCGCAACAAGAGGAGTTTCGACCTAAAGGTTAGGATCCAGGACCTACAACCAGGAGACAGAGTGTTATTGCAGAACCTGGGGGTCCCTGGAAAACATAAACTTGCAGATAGGTGGAGACCAGAACCTTATGTCATTTGTAAAAAGTTACCGGGCCTACCCGTTTACAGACTTAAACCCGAGGGGAAGTTAGGGCCCTTGAAGACTTGGCATCGGAACTACCTACTTTCGCTCGCTGAAGCAGTTCGGTTGCCTCCTAGGATGGATTCTCCTGAACCCATGTCCATTCCGAACACCCCTAGACCCAACACTCGGTCTCAGACCCCTCGGATGGAGGATACAGAAGATTCAGAAATGAGTGAAGACGAGGGAGGGAAAATTGGCTGGCTTTGGCCTTCCCAGGGCCCAACGACTTTTGCTATTGATCTTCCACCTGACGAAGATACCGAGGATCACACACTGAATGCAGAAGCTACGGAGTTCATTCCATCTAGTCACTGGTCAGATGCTTGGGAGAGTGTCAGTGAACTATCCCTTGAAGAGGACCCAAGGGAAGCCATGTATCTTCCTGCTCCGGAGCCAGATGCTGCTGAATTAGAAGGAACCCCCGAGTTGGTTACAGAGGAAGAATCTGTTCCCACAGAAAGTCCCAGAGAACAGAGAAAGCGGAGGGCCATAAAACCTCCCAGGAGATTAACCTACCCACAAATGGGGAAGAGTGCGGAAGACACTGGATTCACTGCCGGAAGGAGTATGGAAGACCCTGACCCTCCCACTGTTCATTTGGTGGGAGGCAACCCCAGCTCACTCTCTGGCACAGTTAGACAGGATACTGTTGTTAATGTGTCCTGTGGGCAGAGAAGTTCACCGCCTCATTTCTGGTGGGAATTTCCTCTGCCGACATCATATGGAGAATTGATGGATGTTGTTAAATGTGTAGCTTGAAGTTATGTTATCTTTGGGGACCAAAGAGTTCAAGTGGGGGGAGTGTGTAGCGGGGTCTCTTCTAAGGCCCCAGGACTACGTTACCCAGAACCTCATTCGGCCCCAGGGCGGAGGTTCCACCGCAGAGACTCATGGGAGGGGTTACTTAAGTGAGAGGCGAGGCGGAGCTCGCTCTCTTGGGACACGGCGCGTCAAGTGACAAGTCATCCTGTGCGGATCGGCTGTGAAGCAGGGCCTGAAGCCTGAGGCCTTGCTTGAAGTCCGAAGAGCCTTCCACCATGCTGCGGAGCCTGGGTGGATCCTGACCCGTCGTGATAGGGCGTGAGTTGGATCGAGGACTCGATCGGAGCAGACGCTGTGTGCGACACACAGGAGGTGGAAGTCCCAGGCTGGGATCGTGCCTGGAGTGGTGAGCGGGCACCTGTCCATATCAATAGACTGAGTTGTGTTAAGGCCTGTAGACTGCCTAGGCCCGCTGTTTGCTCACCAGTGTTTCTTGGGGGGTCCGTAGCGGGACAGAGTTGAAGTATCTACCCCCCCCTGTTTTGCCCTGTTATTTCAAGTTAACACCCAATGTGGATTACAAATGGTTATTTCTTTAAGTGCACCAACGAAAGCTGGCCGGTGAAGAAACCTTCCTCCCTTAGGGGAAAGAGACTCAGTTCCATTCCATGTCAGGCCTGACTTAGGTGGGGAGTTTAGAAAGTTTGTGTTACTACGCCATAGGCGAGCACACACTATAATAGCTCCGCGTGGTGGACACTGCGCGGCGCCATATTATTGTGCTGCACCTAGTACATTGATTGATGCAGGGCTCTGCAGGCCCATGTATATGTTGCATGTTATAACTTGAATCCTTCACTACCAGTAAAGCTGTTATATATCATTTATATTCTTGCCTCAGTGTGTTGCCTGACTGTTTAGAAATTATTAAGTATAATACACCGGAGGGTGATAGGAGTTTAAAGCCAGACTGACTGTGCCAGAGTGGGTCGAGTAAGATTGCCGGGGGTTGGCGGTGCTGCGTGCAGGGCCTGAAATCAAATCAGCGGCTCTCTTAAGTGGGGGGTAGCGCTACAATTATTTTAAAGTTTTTTTTTTTTTAGCAATTCACCCTAGTGATGTTATGAAGTACAGTAATTGAGGCATCCACATCATCCTTGCTATAGGCAAAGGGAACTTACACCACATAATAATAATGGAAATAAGGGCATCCTTGACGAGTGTCTGGTTGTACTTTGAATTGAGGGGACAAAAATATATATTCTAGCTCTTACTTTATGATCCTAATGTAAAATGTAAACCATTTAATAAACTTGGGAAAATTTGATTTTCCCATTACTGCCCACACATAAGGCCACTCAGTGCTATCCGAGGCTTTAGTTGCAATTAGAGATAATCTCTCTGTAGCTCTCATATTATCCAGAGGTATTTAAAAAAGCTACACCAGTTATTACGGGCCATAGATTTATTAGGTAAAAAGCCTGTAAAGTCAGGATTTATAATTTTACGTATTACCTTAAAGTGGTTGTAAACCCTCCTAAAAATTTTTTTTTTTTTAACTAGCTGTAAGAGAAAGCCGTCGAATTCGGCTACGTCGTCGAATGTTGCGACCTAGCCAAATTTGTGAATGGGGTTAACCCCATGCGCATGCGCGTGACGTCAGCGTCGCCGCATTTAAATACAAATATCTCCTTAACCGTGTAGGTTAAGGAGATATTTCATGCACCTACAGGTAAGCCTTAATCTAGGCTTACCTGTAGGTCTTTGATTATAAAGTGGGTTTACAACCACTTTAATCAAACATTTCCTGCAAGCAAAAATATTGTGTTCTAGGAATCTGGATGCATTGCATCCTTACTTGGTTAAAATTGCCACCAGTATCTCCTTATACATAGAGGATGGTAATACAATGAGCTTGAATGGTGTGGTAACAGTGTCTAAAAATGATGGCAAGAGAAATTATTTTTAAAGGGCAACTGCACTTTTGTGTAAAAAAACTTATAATATATATATATATATATATATATATATATATATATATATATATATATGCAATGCAATCTGGAGGAGTTCTGTACACAGTTGGTATATGGAACATCTCCAGAAATGTCATTTCCTGCTTGTGTGCTTGACTCACAGATTTCCCCACAAGCCTGCACCAAGATACAAGTCATATTTTAGGCATCCTCTGCAATCATTTTAGGTGAGATGCTCCTAAAGGGTTAATCACAGCTACAGAGATGCAGACCCTGCAAATATCCTCATTAGAGCACTGCAAATGCATCAGCTGATTAATAATGGAAAATGCACTGCCATTCAGAAGCAGCATTCAAAAGACATTAAAGAACAAACAGTTTTTTCTTCAGAGAAGAAACAGGTGAGACTCTGCAAAAACATTTGTTAAAATCCCTTGATCACCTAGAGAGGATATTTTTTTTACAACAAAATTGGAGTTGCTCTTTAAAATGGATTTCTGCTCTCCCCCTTACCTCCATATCTTTGTTTTAATAACCCCTGCTTACCTGGTGGTGTGTTTACCCATTTGAGGTACTTACCCACCCAGCAAACCCAGCTAAGAACCTCTTCTCTTCTGGGAGTGCCCAGTCCTGCGCCACCATATTTGACTGTGACATCATCAATAGACTGATGCCTGTTCCGGGTTCAGCCACCACGCCTCCCGATGATGTGCTGATTGGCCCGCCCCTCCTCCTTTCTTAAATGAAAGGCTATGTCCCCTGGCATTTGTGACGTGCATGACAGTCATGTCATTCGGCTAGGGCAGGGGTGTCAAACTCAATTTCATTGTGGGCCGCATCAGCATTATGATTGCCCTCAAAAGGGCCGGTTGTATCTGTAAGATTAGATGTCCAGCGCATCCCCTCCCCTTACATTAGATGTCAAGAGCCACCCCACCATCAGAAGTTGAGTCCCCTACTCTCCCTTACATCACAGTGCACCCCCCTTTCCTTATGCTGCTGGGAAGAAGCTGGACGCATTGCTTAAAAGCAGAAAGTAAGGGTCTGGAGGAGGATCAGAGGAGGGCTGGAGGTGCGAGGGCCACATGAAATGGCCTGGAGGGCCAGATTCGGCCCGTGGGCCTTGTGTTTGACACCTATGGGCTAGGGAGACAGGGCCCGAACATTTTCTTTAAAAAAATAAATAAAGGAAAAAGAAAAACTTTACTATGCATGCAGAGGACCGGAGGAGGGGTGGAGGGGAGTGATAACGTTTTCTAGGGTGAAGATCCACTTTAAGGCCTCGCACACATGACCGGTTTTCTCAGCAAGAAACGACAAGAAAACTGCTGGCAGAGCGTTCTTGCCGAGAAAACCGTGCGTGTGTACGAGGCTTTCAGGTTTCTTGTCGGGAAATCTGCCCAGAATCTCGACGAGAAAAATAGAGATCCAGCTCTCTATTTTCTCGTCGGGATTCTTGTCGGCCTGTTTACCGACTAGAAACCCGAGCGTGTGTATACTTACCTGCCTCCATGGAAACCCATGCATGCTTGAAATGACTTTGACGCATGCGCAGTAGCTTCCAAGGCATAGGTAGGGTGAAGCAAGATGGCGGCGATGGCATCGAATGTGACAAGCGCATGCTCGTCGTAGTCGATGACGTTACCGCGTTCGTGCCATTCAAAAGAACGGCGGTTCTTTTGAATCGAGCAAGTGTACACTCGGCCGGGACAAGATTCTTGTCAAGAATCTCGTCAGGAAAAACGACAGGTTTTTTCCTGACGAGAATCTCGGCCGTGTGTACTAGGCTTAAGACTTGTATGCCTCTCCTGGGAGACCATCTTTCCCTGTGGCCTTATTAGGAAGCATTTCCACAAAAAATGGGAGGAAAATACATGTAGCACCCTCCTTGTTAGGCTGCTAGGTACATTTCGTTTTTGGCTCCTTCTGTAATCAAGGATCAGCAGTTGTTTGGTCTGGTCTGTTTAGCGCTTCACAGACTGGGAGTTCGATTGCTTCCCAAACCTCCTGAAGAAGTTTCTGGAGCCTAGAGAGGGGGATATTCAAATGGTTCAAGATTAAGTAGGGCCTAGCCAATCTCTGGGAGATGCGACCAGATGGTGGTTGGAAGGCTGTTAAAGCGGAGTTTCACCCATTTAAAAGTTATCAGCTACAAAAAGTGTAGCTGCTGACTTTTTTTTTTTTGTTTGCTGCTGACTTTTAATAAACAGACACTCACCTGTCCCGCAATCCAGCAATGCGGCCACCAGAAGCATCACTCCTCTCCCCCTCCTCTCCACGGTGCCGGCATTGCAAGTGTGGTCGCCCGGCTGTGACAGCTTGCTGCGCTGTCTTCAATGGCCTGGCAATCTTCGTGGGACCTTTGACGTGTCCCAGAAGATTGCAGGGAGGGAGGGGGAGTGGTGAACTTCTGCTCGGCGCCACAGAGAGGAAGTGGGAGCTGGATACCTGTCAAAACCAGATACCCCCCCCCCAAAAAATGACATGCCAGGGGGGTCAAGAGTACTTAAAGCTCAAGTTCCATTTTCGGGTGGAACTCCACTTTAAATTGTAGTCTGGAGCCCTGAGTGAAGAGATTGTCTTTTTCCCCTGTAAGGAAATGGGGGGGGGGGTGGAAGCCTTGGACTGGATGCCAAATTACTCTATAAGGAACTGCATCTATAGACTGATTCTGTTCCAGTGAGTGAAGCCTCCTCTCTGTGCTGCACCTCAATTCATGGTCACCAGCCATAAATAAAAAGACTGTTCCAGTCAGCCTCTATTTACTTCATCGTCCCCAGCTATGAGCATTAAGACTGTCCCAGTCTTCTTCTATTGCACTGCCAATTACCATATGGTCCTAAGCCATGAGACTACAGACTGTTTCAAACTACCCTCTAATACCTACCCGTGATAGACAGACTGCTCTATTTTGTTGGAGATGAGTGTCTTCAGACAGAAAAAATAATCAATGGTGTCAGTGGGAACTTATCTGAGAGGCAGAAAGTGCTCATTGCTCATGGAACCCCTAGCAACCTCTGGAGGAACCCTAGGGTTCCATTGGACCCCTAGCAACCTATGGAGGAACCCTAGGGTTCCATGGAACCCTGGTTGAGAAACCATGCCCTGGACTGTTCAATAAACTTGTGTGAATGGACTGTTGCTGTGTGTCTGGCTGCCTCTTCACTAATTTGGTAGAGAACCTGTTGAAGAACCTGTTGAACTACAGCGGCTCCTTCGGGAGTACCACATACAATATATTACATTTTTGTTTTTTAGATCAGACACACTTTGAGATACCATGGGAGCCTCTGCGGCGTGGAGGGGATGGGAAGACATTTTTCTCCAATAAGTTACCAGTAAATGTTGAAATCCAACCTCCTAGTACTAAACTGAAAACAAAACCTGTTGAATTGACTATCTGCTAAGGCACAGCGGCTGCCATAGAGTGCTAAGCTTTTGTCCACCAACAGGTAGCAGTCATTCAGTGCTCTAATAGTTGATTTAACTGACATGTAGAGAAAGCAGCTATATTTTTTTGTTGTGATATTTTTCTTATTTGTGCTCACAATTAAAAACTCTTACTGTTCTGCTGACTACAACTCAGTCTGTGTCCTATTTGTGTGCGTTTTAATGGAACTTGTTTCCTTGCTCTTATTCAAATTGCTGTGTATTTGAATGCTTTCATTGCGTGACATCAAAACAATTCATTAGTAATTTCCCTTAGAAGGGGGATGAAAGGATTTTGTGTACCCACGATGTTCCGATGCAGTGTAAAGTAGCACGCTATTGAATTTAAAGTGTCATATTCTTGGACCCAGAATGTGTATTTTGCAGAAATTAAGCATTAATCTGTTCTATATGGTAGTGAGAGTTTCAATAGTAATTATCATAATAACAAATGTTAATATGGAGTGCGCTGCGATTAAACAGAGGATACCATCTGGTGGCAGAGAGCATGCCAGCTCACGCAGTGGAACCGCACGATACGTTCTTTTGTATTAGGCTTCCATGTAACAAATGTGTGCCGCTGTGAAGAGCTATTTTTGAAACAGATGATTCAATTAGTGGCTGGATCAACCGAATACAAAATTCCACATGTAAGCATCACGGATCATAACAAGCAGCTGTATAGTAATAAAATAAAACAGGAGGTAATGTACATCCTGTTTATATTCACAAAAAATGAACATGCACATCTTTAGAATGCATTACTCAGACCTTGTCTACGCCCACTATCAACTGCCATATGTACTCCCACCAATAACTGCCAATTTGTTGCAGCTGGAAGATGTAGAGGAGCCATGTTTTTTATTTTTTAATTGCTGGACTTATTTTGAACCCATTGTAAACAGTAATCTTTCAAATGATCAGGAAGTAAAGCTAGCCATACTTGGATCAAAATTTAGCCAGTAGAGCAAGGGACTGGCCGAAATTCTGATCCATGCATGGGCACCCTCTTAGTACAGAAGTTGATTAATAGCCTGTCCATTTGTTCTTCCAAACGATTAGTGCCACCGGCTATAGCAGGCAACACTAATCATTGTATTCTGCCAGTAGGGAAGGCGTCCCACACTCCACTGCCAGAAGAACACGTTGCCGAAAGGATTCCCCCATCAACACGAAAGAGATTATGAAAGCTGCACAAACATGTATTCATCACAGCAATGTCTATGTGACTCAGGGCTCAATTCACTCTTGAGATAATTGAATCAGGTGACACATTTTCTCCAATTATCTCATGAGATGCTAAAAATGTCAATTCATTATCACCTCATGAGTTATTTACCTCACAAACCAAAAACACTCAGTAAATAACTAATAAGACGGTGTTAAAGTCAATTCACTAAGGAAATAAATAAATAAATTAGGGCTGTGGAAATTAACTATTAATTCCTCGATTAATCGATACATTTTTTTGATCGATCAAAATTCTTTTGATCGGTACTCACCTCTTCGCCGGCTTCCGGGTCTTCAGGGAGTTCTGTCGGAGATCCGGTGATGTCACGGACAACGGCAGGGCTTGCCATGTCCATCTGAAGGGCTCCTTTGCTGTGCCTTCATATCTGCATCCCGGTGGGACCTTACTATCTGCCACACGCAAGGGCTGTTACACTTCCCTCTATCAACCTGGGATTCTACAGCCATCCACTGGGAGTTGTGATAGTTCCCTTCACGGGACATCTACATGCCGACGGACTGATGTTAACCCCTCCTCATCTGGATTCAGCAGTGGTATCGTTGTATACATTTTTATACCAGTATCATACTTAGCTACATGTTTTTATGACTGCTTTTGCTACCGTTTGGTATTACTCGCACCATTTTTACAGTTTATATAACTACAATGATTTTATCTCAAGTGCAATATTTATTTTGTTACCTACTTGAAGACTATAAAAGTTTTAATGCTATTCCCATCGAGCGCTGCCTTTGTGTGTTTTTTGTATCCTGCTATCCATTTTTCCAGTGGTTGGTAGTTGCACTGGGAATCGGCCTGCAAGGAGATCAGCTAAAAGTAGTTGGACCTGTATGTGCGTTATAATTAATCTAAATTAGTCGATTAACCACTTAAGCCCCGGACCATTTGGTAGCTAAAGGACCAGAGGTGAATTCAGAATTTTGCACTGCGCTGCTTTAACTGTAAATTGTGCGGACATGCAATGTTGTACCCAAACGAAATTTGCGTCCTTTTCTTCCCACAAATAGAGCTTTCTTTTAATGGTATTTGATTGCCTCTGCGATTTTTCTTTTTTGCGATATAAAGGGAAAAAGACCGAAAATTTTGAAAAAAATGATATTTTCTACTTTTTGTTATAAGAAAAATCGAATAAACTCAATTTTAGTCATACATTTAGGCCAAAATGTATTCAGCCACATGTCTTTAGTAAAAAAAATGTCAATAAGCGTATATTTATTGGTTTGCGCAAAAGTTATAGCGTTTACAAACTAGGGTACATTTTCTGGAATTTACACAGCTTTAAATTTATGACTGCCTATCTCATTTCTTGAGGTGCTAAAATGGCAGGGCAGTACAAAACCCCCCCAAATGACCCCATTTTAGAAAGTAGACACCCCAAGGAAATTGCTGAGAGGCATGTTGAGCCCATTGAATATTTTTTTTTTTTGTCCCAAGTGATTGAATAATGACAAAAAAAAAAAAAAAATTACAAAAAGTTGTCACTAAATGATATATTGCTCACACATGCCATGGTTATATGTGGAATTGCACCCCAAAATACATTCTGCTGCTTCTCCTGAGTACGGGGATACCACATGTGTGGGACTTTTTAGGAGCCTAGCCACGTACGGGACCCCGGAAACCAAGCACCGCCTTCAGGATTTCTAAGGGCGCAAATATTTGATTTCACTCCTCACTACCTATCACAGTTTTGAAGGCCATAAAATGCCAAAATAGCACAAAACCCCCCCAAATGACCCCATTTTGGAAAGTAGACACCCCAAGCTGTTTGCTGAGAGGCATGGTGAGTATTTTACAGCTCTCATTTGTTTTTGAAAATGAAGAAAGAACATTTTTTTTTTTCAATTTTCAAAACTTTGTGACAAAAAGCGAGATCTGCAAAATACTCACAATACCTCTCAGCAAATAGCTTGGGGTGTCTACTTTCCAAAATGGGGTCATTTGGGGGGGTTTTGTGTCATCTGGGCATTCCATGGCCTCCGAAACTGTGATAGGCAGTGAGAAGTGAAATCAAAAATTGACACCCTTAGAAAGCCTGAAGGCGGTGCTTGGTTTTTGGGGTCCCGTACGCGGCTAGGCTCCCAAAAAGTCTCACACATGTGGTATCCCCGTACTCAGGAGAAGCAACAGAATGTATTTTGGGGTGTAATTCCACATATGCCCATGGCATGTTTGAGCAATATATCATTTAGTGACAACTTTGTGCAAAAAAAAAAAAAAAATTGTATTTTTTCCGCAACTTGTGTCAACATATAAAATATTCCATAGACTCGACATGCCTCTCAGTATATAGCTTGGGGTGTCTACTTTCCAAAATGGGGTAATTTGGGGGGGTTTTGAACTGTTCTGGCATTTTATACACAACATTAGGAAGCTTACATCCACTCTTCTAACCACTTGAAGACAAAGCCCTTTTTGACACTTTTTGTTTACATGAAAACATATTTTTTTTTGCAAGAAAATTATGTTGAACCCCCAAACATTATATATATTTTTAAAGCAAAGGCCCTACAGAATAAAATGGTGGGTGTTGCATTTTTTTTTTCTACACAGTATTTGCGCAGCGATTTTTCAAACACATTTTTTGGGGAAAAAGTACACTTTTTTTTATCTTAATGCACTAAAACACACTATATTGCCCAAATGTTTGATGAAATAAAAAAAGATTATCTTAGGCCGAGTACATAGATACCAAATATGACATGCTTTAAAATTTCGCACAAACGCGCATTGGCGACAAACTATATACATTTTCAAAAGCCTTTAAAAGCATTTACAGGTTACCCCGTTAGATTTACAGAGGAGGTCTACTGCTAAAATTACTGCCCTCGATCTGACCTTTGCGGTGATACCTCACATGCATGGTGCAATTGCTGTTTACATATGACGCCAGACCGACGCTTCCGTTCGCCATTGGGCAAGAGCAGGGCAGGACAGGGGTGCTTTTTTTTTTTTTTTTTTTTTTTTATTATTAATTTTGCTTTTTTATTTTATTTTTAAACTGTTGCTTCCATATTTTTTTTTTTATCACTTTTATTGTTATCTCAGGGAATGTAAATATCCCCTATGATAGCAATAGGTAATGACAGGTACTCTTTTTTGAAAAAACTGGGGTCTATTGGACCCTAGATCTTTCCTCTGCCCTCAAAGCATCTGACCACACCAAGATCGGTGTGATAAAATGCTTTCCCAATTTCCCAATGGCGCTTTTTATATCCGGGGGGGGACATTCCCTCCCACTGCTTGTAAAAGCAGTCCAGAGGCTAATTAGCCACTAGGATTGCTTTTACATGAAAGCCGGCCGCTGGCTGAAAAGAATGATACCAAGATGATACCTAAACCTGCAGGCATCATTCTGGTATAAACATTCAAAGTCCAGCAACATACCAGTACGTTGCTGGTCCTTGTTGGACATGTATTGTAATCTTTTTTTTCATGCAGCCTGTTGGCTGAACGAAAAAAAAAGATTGATCGGTGGGTATGCCCACCATTAGAATACCGCCCTTCATCCACCCACTTCTAATGATGGGCATACATGCACCATTTATATATGCCGAAGCATGGGGGCATCTTCTCGCAAAAGTTATGCCGCGTACACATGGTCAGACTTTTCCACGGGCAAGCCTCCGTCGGAATTTCGACCGTATGTACGCGGCATTAGGAGCAAAATCACTCCTCCGCCCCTGCTGCCCCAATGCTTCGGCATATATGCTTTTTTTTTTTTAACTGTGGTGGTGAAATCACCTCCTACAGCACTGGAGTCGCAGGGATCAGGCCTGTCTCTGCGAACGCTGCAGTTATGTGTGTTGTGTTTTGTAAGTGACAGTGATCGATCGATACTGCACTTGGGTGGCCTGGGCTGGACGGAGGGGCAAAACGCAGGTGCCAGCAGGTATCTGGGCTGATCCCGCTAACACTGCGTTTTTGGGAACCCTAAACTGCTGGGGACGCTAGTATAGATCTGATCAGATCAGATATTGAGCTGATCAGATACTATAGCACTAAGGGGGGTGTATGCTTCACGCGTGGGTGTTAGCGCTACTGACACTAACCTGACGCTGCCTGGGGTGTGACGCAGACCCTCTCTGACGCTAAAACCTAATTGATATCACCCGCCGGGCGATCAGGGGGTTAAACCTTTATTGGGTTATATACGGCGGGTGCCCTGACACTATAAAAAGCAAACTAACTAACCAGCGTCACCCGTAACACTTATATGATGATCACTGGTGAAAGGGTTAACTAGGGGCAATTAGGGGGTTAAACCTTTATTAGATAATATATGGGGGTACCTGACGCTATAAAAACCTGCGGCAAACCTAAAAAAAATTACTGGCTACCGATCAGCATCACCGACGCTAAGACATCGATCAGAAAAATGATCGCATAGCGACGGCGGTGCTAGGGGGTGAAAGGGTTACCTGGGGGGTGATCAAGGGGGTTAAACCTTTATTAGGTAATATATGGGGGTACCCGACGCTATAAAAACCTGCGGCGAACCTAAAAAAAATTACTGGCTACCGATCAGCATCGCCGACGCTAAGACATCGATCAGAAAAATTATCGCTTAGTGACAGTGGTGATAGGGGGTGAAAGGGTTACCTGGGGGGCGATCAAGGGGGTTAAACCTTTATTAGGTAATATATGGGGGTACCCGACGCTATAAAAACCTGCGGCGAACCTAAAAAAAATTACTGGCTACCGATCAGCATCACCGACGCTAAGACATCGATCAGAAAAATGATCGCATAGCGACGGCGGTGCTAGGGGGTGAAAGGGTTATCTGGGGGTGATCAGGGGGTTAAACCTTTATTAGGGGGGGTTAGGGGGCTACACTGGACCTAAGACTAAACTTTGGTGACACTTTTACAGTCACAAATGTCACTGATTGCAGTGATCACTAAATAAATGGTCACTGCAATCAGTGACACTGTGACTGGGGGCTGGGGGGTGATCTGGGGGGGTGATCTGGGGGTGTCTGGGGGGGCCTGGGGGGGCGATTTATGTGCCTATGTGTCCTGGTGTCAGTGTGCTGTTTTGTGTACTAACCTGCATCTTCTCCTGTACGGCGCTCGGTATATGTGGGCGCCGCAGGAGAGATGACATCACTTCCTCCTTCCTGGCAGGCAGGGGAAGCTCTCTCATTCTCCGGGAGCGATCGAGAGGGGGTGGCCGGAATCGAACGGCCGTCCCCTCATGCCGGATCGCTCCCGAAGGTAATACGACCACCCACTGTAAAGAAGGGGGGTCCGATCGGACCCCCCAACTATACAAAGGCAATCACGTATATGTACGTGATTCTGCCTGTCGGTGCCATTCTGCTGACGTATATTTACAGTGGGCGGTCGTTAAGTGGTTAATCGATTAAAAAAAATCGATTAATCGAACATGAAAATTTTAATCAGTAACAGCCCTAAAATAAATACATATATGACCTGTCTCCCAGGTCTCAGGTCGAGCCACAGGTGGCGTTGCAGCGCTATTGGGTGTCCTCTCTCGGCGGCCATGCAGTGGGCGTGGTCTGACCGCTGTGCATGCTGGGAGAGGGTACATAGGGGGCGGACGCCGTTGTTCGGGGAGCAGTTCGCGCCTCCCGGCCCTCCAGGGTGTGTGTTCAGTCCCGGCACCTTTAGCCCGAGGCTGCATCGTTCCAGGTAGGCCCAGCACCTTTAGCTGAGGCCTACACCAGAAGAGGTGTCCCAGGGTACCCGTGGGAGGGTGACCCGCTCTGAAGGAGAGGGAACCAGGGGAGAACCTATCCAGGGGATCGGTGAAGGAAGTCACTGTCTCGGGAGAGGCCTGGTTACCTGTCAGAGGGAAGGACTCCACAATCTGCCACAAGCCTTGAAACATGCCCCATTGGCACCTAAGGTCTTAAGTGTTACAAGTGTTACAAGTGCTGGGAAGTTCAGGACTTAGAGGCTAATATCCTGATCGTATCCTTAGGAAAATTCGAAGTAAATGTTCGTGCTCCACACCGGCTGCTAGGACCGTGAGAGGGGACTATCCGGGTGAGCAAAACCCACTCAGGCTTGAGTGGCGACGAGGGTAATTAAGTGCCACGTGCCTAAACCTGCCTCCCTGTTCAACTTTCTCTATCTCCAACCTTTCCTGTCAAGTTGCAAGCAAGTAAAATAAACTCTTTTATTGGGTTTAATACTGTCTGGACAATGGCCTTTTTGAAAGAGAGAGAATAGACTTTTCCCTACACTCTAGGGACAAGAACCAATGGAAAGAGGTAACTCGCTGCAGGACCCAAAACTATTAACACTGCTCACCCTCTACAAGATGGAGGATACTGGGCATGTGGCATAGTGTGTCCCACTCTGCAAGTGGAGGTAAGCAGGGTA
Organism: Rana muscosa; assembly: GCA_029206835.1. Taxonomy (NCBI): domain Eukaryota; kingdom Metazoa; phylum Chordata; class Amphibia; order Anura; family Ranidae; genus Rana; species Rana muscosa. Next base: position 211,572,772 of record CM055123.1, on the reverse strand, counting down.
AATGATCTGTGTGCTACACCTAAATATGGAAAAACACAGAATTATGGGGGCTGATTTACTTAAAGTATAACTAAAGACAAAACTTTTTTTGTTTCGTTTTAAATAAAGTAGAGATGGATTAACTCGCCTGTCCGGTTTTTATTGCTGTCTGTGCCCCCTTTAACTAGTTGCCGCCCGCCCACCGTCAGATAATGGCGGGGCGGTGCGGCTCTCGTTCCAGGACGCCCTCATATGATGGCGTCCCAGAACGGCCACTCTTGCGTGCCCGCGCCGTGCTGTTAGGACACGGGGCGCCCCCAATCTCTTTAACCATGTGATCAGCTGTGTCCAATCACAGCCGGTAACATGTAAACACGGAGATGCCGGTAATCGTCTCTCCTCGCCTCACACTGACAGTGTGTAGTGAGGAGAGCCGATCAGCGGCATCTCCACGCAGGGGGACATCTAGGAATGTAATCAGGGCACTGATCATCAGTGCCCTGATTACAAAAAGACAAAAGAGGTAGCCCTGGGACTTTAAATGAGGTGAGAGAGGTTTAGCCAATGTTCACAGCGAACAATGAGACAAAATCAATTTATTCGTTTCATAGTGTTATGTAACAAAACGGCAACAACAATAATTGTGAGTTACCCGGCATAATAGCCAATGTACACAGCACAGATGAAAGTAAATATATAAATATTTATTGCAAATGTTATACATCAATGAGCAACAATAAAACTTGAAAGTTGCTGGGCCAGTGGATATACATATACAATAAGAAAATAAAATGTGCATACATATAAACAGGGAAATATGTAAAAATAATGCAGACATCAATAATACCCAGCATGTACCGGCATAAAACAAGCATCAATAAAGCTCTACGCGTTTCGCGAGACCCTGCTCGCTTCTTCAGGAGCGGATGCTTTTATGGTGTTTCTGCAATGTAAGTGATAAAATCAATAGATGTATGTTGTTAATAAATGGGGGCAGGAGGAATGATTGGCAAGAGAGGACTGAAGAGGGACCTCATACTTACCGACGGGCTGAAATAAACCGCCAAACGCTGGATATCAAGATGGCGGTCGTGTAGTGCGGGCATATGTGGGCATATCTGGACGTTCAGCATGGCTGGGACTTTGATTCACAACTTGACGGTTGGATAGAGCGGTCACATCTCTAAGAACAAACTGAGGTACAACTTTTTTACTTTCTTGACACCTATTGGGTCTGTTATATTGTTCTTTTACACATGTAATACTTATATCATTTCTACATTGTCCCGTAGTCCCCCTGCCCATACCAACCTTATTTTCTTTATCAGTGCCCTGATTACAGTATAGCAATATAGTGTCACCAATCAGTGCCCACCATTGCCCACCAGTGCCAGCAATCAGTGCCTACCAGTGGCAACAATCAGTGCCCACCACTGCCCACAAGTGCCACCAATCAGTGCCCATTAGCGATGCCAGTCAGTGCCACCTATCAGTGCTGCCCATCTATGCCCATCACTGCTGTTGATCAATGCCCATCAGTGTCGCCCATCAGTGCCACCCATCAATGCCCATCGGTGCCCATCAGTACCGCCTATCCGTGCCACCTATCAGTGCCCACCAGTGCCACCTATCAGTGCCCACCAGTGCCACTTAATAGTGCCCATCAGTGCCACCTAACAGTGCCCATCAGTGCCGCCTATCAGTGCTTATCAGTGCCACATATCAGTGCCCATAAGTGCGACATATTAGTGCCTCCTCATCAGTACCACCTAATCAGTGCCCATAAGTGCCGCCTCATCAGTGCCCATACGTGCCACCTCATTAATGCCCACCAGTTCAGCCTATCAGTGCCCATTAGTGCAGCGTCATCAGCGCACATCAGTGAAGGCGAAAAATGACTTAGTTACAAAATTTACTGACAGAAACTAAGTAAAAAACATTTTTTTCCAAATCTTTGGTCTTTTTTTTTTTTTGGAAAAAATAAAAAACCCAGAAGTGATTAAATAGCACCAAAAGAAAGCTCTATTTATGTGAAGAAAATTATAAAAAATGTGTTTGGGTACAGTGTAGCACGACTGCGCAATTGTCATTCAAAGTGCAACAGCGCTGAAAGCTAAAAAAGGGCTTGGGCAGGAAGGGGGTGTAAGTGTCCTGTAGGCAAGTGGTTCAGGATATTCACCCTCTCTATTTGTCCTGTTTACCATTATCATTGAAAGTGAAAGAAAATGCCCACCATGCATGAAAAACAAGTAAATTATTAACAATTTCAGCCATTCTGTGAGTAAAGATAGGGCAGCACCAGAGAGGGCAGCATACAATAGCTGTCTTATTTTTTGTGTTTTCACTATGAATCCCATCATGAGCATGTGTGAGGAAATGCTCCTGATGTTGCTGTTGCTGGGGCTCCGAAGACGTAGAAAATTGTATGAGAGGACCAGAGTTCATCGCTACTGGACTCATCCATTGATGGAGGCAACAGCACATTTTCATATGTGTAAAAATTATCAGATTTTTTTTTTATATCGCTTATAAACGCAAACACGCATAAATGCTGTTTACCGCTGTTACACAAGGTAACAAGTAGTACAAGCATTTGGTGTTTAAAATGCCAGTAAACTACAGTCCTGACCGTATAACTGTCTGGATAATTTATTATTGGCATACAATAATGCCGCGTACACACGATCATTATTCACGGCGGTTAAAAAACCGCCGTGAATAATGTCATTCAAAACGGGGGAACAGCTTGTTCCCCACACACGGTCGTTTTTCACGTCATTTTTTCTCTTGACGAGAAAAACGACCGTCTGTGGGCTCCGCGGCAGTGTTTCCCTATGGGAAAACTGCCGCAGAAAACATGTCGAAAAAAACGACGAGAAAAATTAGAACATGTTCTAATTTTTCTCGTCGTTTTTAATGCCGTTTTTCTCGTCGAAAAAAACGACAGAAAGCCCACAGACTATCGTTTTTCTCGTCGAATGGGAAAAATGACCTTTTTTTCGGCGAGAAAAACGGCCGTGTGTACGTGGCATATGACTTTCTTTATGTAATCAACTAAAGAAAACATTTTTTTTTTTAGTCCTTACAATAAGGAAAAAAAATATGTGCAAATCTTCCACACACTCCTTTAACCGCTTGCCGATCAGCCGCCGTCATTATACCGCGGCAGGTCGGCAAATCGTCGTAGCTGTACGTCGGTCCCTTTAAGCGGGATAGCAGGCGCGCACACCCGCTGCACAGCGGGGGTGCCAATGTTTGTGGACGGCACTCGTGATGACCGCTGGCCACGCGCGATTGCAGGGCACGAGAGGCTGAACAGGGACGTGTGTGTGTGTGTGTGTGTGTAAACACACACATCCCTGTTCTGTGAGGAGAGGAGAGAGAGATCATGAGTTCCTATAGTCAGTCCCATACCCAGGGCCGATCCTAGGGTCACAGACGCCTGGGTGCAGAAATATTTCTGGTGCCCCACGTGGGCGAGTCCAGATCTGTATTAAGTATAGACTCCCTACTCCCCTATAGACTCCCTACTAAGTATAAACCCCCCCTCCATTAGTACAGACCCCCCAGGACAAACCACCCCCTCCATTAGTACAGACCCCCTCACAAACCACCCCCTCCATTAGTAGAGACCCCCCACAAACCACCCCTCCATTAGTAGAGACCCCCCACAAACCACCCCCCTCCATTAGTAAAGACCACTCCACAAACCATCCTCCCTCCATTAGTACAGACCCCCCTCAGGACAAACCCCCCCTCCATTAGTACAGACCCCCCAGGACAAACCACCCCCCTCCATTAGTACAGACCCCCCCACAAACCACCCCCCATTAGTACAGACCACCCCCCTCGATTAGTACAGACCACCCCACAAACCACCCGCCCATTAGTACAGACCCCCCACAAACCACCCCCCCATTAGTACAGACCCCCCCACAAACCACCCCCCCATTAGGACAGACCACCCCCCTCCATTAGTAGAGACCCCTCCATTAGTAGAGACCCCCCCACAAACCCCCCCATTAGTACAGACCACCCCCCTCTATTAGTAGAGACCCCCCACAAACCACCCGCCCATTAGTACAGACCCCTCACAAACTATCCCCCCTCCATTAGTACAGACCCCCCACAAACCATCCCCCCTCCATTAGTACAGACCCCCCCACAAACCAGCCCCCCTCCATTAGTACAGACCCCCCTGGCCCCCACAAACCACCCCCTTCCATTAGTACAGACTCCCCACAAACCATCCCGCCTCCATTAGTACAGACCCCCCTGACCCCCACAAACCACCGCCCTCCATTAGTACAGACCCCCCTGGCCCCCACAAACCATTCCCCCTCCATTAGTACTGACCTCCCACAAACCATCCCCCCTCCATTAGTACTGACCCCCCTTGCCTCCACACACCAGCCCCCCCGGCCCCCACAAACCATCCCCCCTCCATTAGTACAGATCCCCCACAAACCATGCCCCCTCCATTAGTACAGACCCCCCCCCCCTGGCCCCCACACACCACCCCCCTTCCATTAGAACAGACCCCCCTGGCCCCCACAAACCACCCCCTTCCATTAGTACAGACCCCCCTGGCCCCCACCCACCACCCCCCCTCCATTAATTCAGGCCCCCACACACCACCCCCCCTCCATTAGTACAGGCCCCCACACACAACCCCCCCCCTCCATTAGTACAGGCCCCCACACACCAGACCCCCCCATTAGTACCGACCCCCCACAAATTATCCCCCTTTATTAGTACAGACCAATCCGGCTCTGGACAAACACAAACCCCACCTGGGCGGCAGCTGGAGAGGACAGTGTGCAGCCGTGCCGCCCAGGTGGAGAGGATCGTGACAGTGAGAAAAAATGTCACGCTGATGCACGGACCGCCCCGCCCCCCCCCCCACTACGTCACTGCGGGTCTCTCTGTCTCCGAGCAGCCGCTCCAATCTCTGATCTCCTCTGACAGGAGGGGGGAGCAGGGAACAGCAACACCGCAGCGGAGATGATCGTGGCAGTGAGCGGCGGAGAGAGCGGCCTCTGGATACGAATAAGGAGGAGGAGGAGGGAGGGGAACACTCTGGCGCTTGAGCGCCCCCACCTCTGTGGCGCCTGGGTGAACTGCACCCCTCGCACCCCGTCTAGGACCGGCCCTGCCCATACCCCACAGTTAGAACACACACATAGGGAACACAGTTAACCCCTTGATCGCACCGATCACTGTATAAGTGCCAATGGTCCCAAAAATGTGTCAAAAGTGTCTGTTATGTCCGCCATAATGTCACAGTCCCAATAAAAATCGCAGATCGCTGCCATTACTAGAAAAAAAAAAAAAAAAAAAAGAAAAATGTCATAAATCTATCCCCTATTTTGTAGACGCTATAACTTTTGCACAAACAAATCAATATACGCTTATTGCGATTTTTATTACCAAAAATATGTAGAAGAATACATATCAGCCTAAACTGAGGAAAAAATTTGCTTTTTTTTTAAAGAAAAATGGGGCTATTTATTACAGCAAAAAGTACAAAATATTGTGTTTTTTTTTTCAAAATTGTTGCTCTTTTTTTATTTATAGCGCAAAAAATAAAAAACCTCAGGGATGATCGAATACCACCAAAAGAAAGCACTAATTTTGTTTGGGTACGACCGCGTAATTGTCAGTTAAAGTGACGCAGTGCCGTATCGCAAAAACTGGCCTGGTCATTGAGCAGTCGGGGCTGAAGTGGTTACAGTCAGGCTACTGCAAGATTGATATTTCTGTTTCTGGATTAAGGCTAGCATGTTGACCTAACAGCCTGACCCTACTGTTTTCAATTTCTTTTTATCTAGCATTTTTCAAATACAAAAACAAAAACTTTTACATTAATACAAGATTCACTTAAAATTTCATTGTTTCCCTTAATTATTCAATATGCGAATCTTGATATACTGTATATCGGTTACTTATCGTTTAAAAACAATATACCTTCCATCAATCAACTACATTGTTCCTTTTATCTTCCGTATCCAATCATCCTGAAATTCATTCACAATTTAACAACAATAAACAATCAAAAAATAAAAATAAAATCCCTTTAATCCCCCGTCCCCCCGTCCCCCCGTCTCCCCTTGACCCTACTGTATGTCTATGGCAATTTATTAGTGAGATTTGGGCATCTACTTATCTGTCTTGTCCATACCAAGGGAGCTTGTTCTCTATGTGGGATTTTGTATTCCAATATATTTATGAAAGTGCTTGAGGAGGAGGGAGCCTCCGATGCTGGAGCCAGAGGACAATGACTTCAAGGTGGGGGGAGCAGAGTTGATAACTATGGCAAGGAAAGCTTACTTTTAGAATCCCTGAGAGATATATAGAGATGGCGAGAACCTACCTGTTGTTGTGTGGTTGTGCTTCTTCACAGAGTGATCTGATGGCAGAAAATTGCCATTGTAGCAATCTCTCATAAGGAATTTGGAATGGTTGGTATGTGTTTAGTAATTTGTATAAGAGAACAGGCCTGGAAGCTATTGCCAGAAATGTGTTGCCAGGGCCACCATCAGGGGGGTACAGGCAGTACACCTGTAAGGGGCCCGGAGGTCCCCAGGGGTCCGGATGGCAACCCCCCTTTTT